>CP125841.1:27645092-28855847 GCA_030408175.1 Trifolium repens | reverse complement strand
TAGAAAAAATTCCAGAAGAATGGATAATAGAAAATGCTACACAACCAGAAAAACTAGAAGCAAGATCTATAAGAGATATTATCACTGATCAAAATGGGAACATTAGAATAAGAATGAACAGAAGTCAATCGTTTAGGTATAATCAAAGTCCTAGTATAGGATCTTCCTCTGCTAGACATTCGGTAGATTCTACTATTAGATTTAACTTAGCAGGAGTTAATTTTGCTCCAAACATACCTCGACCAATTTATCAAGAAAGAATCAGCAGGTCTCCTTCCCCAACTGAATCACAAATATTAGGAGTAATTACCAAAGAAGAACCTTTTGAGATTGATAAAGTTTGGATTAAAGAAGAATTCTTATCAGATTATAATAAAGATAAGCGTAAATGGTATTTTGATACTTTTTCTAAAACAGAAAAAGACTTATATTTAAAATTATTTTATGAATTTATAGAACACCATGAACTTAATATTTACTTCTTTACCTGGTTTGAATTATACTGTTTAGATAAAAATATATGGAATCCTTATGCTAAAAAATTATTTTTAAATACTAAAACTAGAATGAACATTAAATGGAAAACTTCTAGAAAAGAAATAATTGAATCTATTCACCCTCCTTTAGAAGCTGTAAAAATTATGTCGCCAAAAGAAAATATTGAAATTGAGGCTTCACCTTTTAAGGCCATAAGCAGCCCTACGGAACAAAGAAAAGATGTGAATAATGTTCATAGTCAATTAAACTATACTAACCAAATATTACACACCATGTCACAACAATTAGATAGAATAGAACAAATTTTACCTGAAACTTTAGAGGTTAAACCTTCTGACCCTACTAGACCGATTTATCATTATAATATTCCCACAGATAGGGAAATTAGGGATTTAACCTTAGGGTATAATCCAGAACAAAAGCTAGATGAATTAGTTGATCGACTAAAAGTCTTAAACGTAGGATCAACGTCAGAAATTAGAATTAATACATTATCTTTTGAAGAAGAAAATATAATTTCTCGAATTGATAAACCTCCGCGACCAAAGACTAGAAACTATTATCCTAGACCTTCCTTTGCTGATGTTCAGTTTGAAGAAAGGAACAGTTTTATCGGAGATAGTTACTCCGGAGATTGTATTATAGAATGGAACATAGATGGTGCTTCAGAACAACATATATTAAATATTATTCAAAATATGACTATGGCAGCGACCGCCTTTAAAATTAAAAAGAATTCAGATAAAAAGACAAAAGATATGCTTGTAATGGGATTTACAGGACAATTAAAAGGTTGGTGGGATAATATTCTTAGTGATGAAGATAAACTAAGAATAGACTCTGCTGTTAAATCTGAAACTAATGAAGAAATCTGTGTTACTACCCTACTCTACGCAATAACCAAATTCTTTATAGGAGAACCTTTAAAATTACAACAACGAGCTTCAGATCAATTATTAAATTTATATTGCCCTACCATGTCTGATTACCGCTGGTATAAAGACATGTTTCTTTCTAAGTTATGCCTGCGTCCAGATGGAGCAGCTATATATTGGAAAGAAAGATTTATTAGTGGTCTACCTAGATTATTTGCTGAGAAGGTTAAGAGTAATATTAGGCAAAACTATAATGGTGAAATACCTTTTAATGCTTTAACTATGGGAGAACTATCAAATTACATTGTTGAAACTGGATTACAGATTTGTACAGATTATAAATTACAAAATAAAATTAAAAATGAAAAAGCTAATAATAGAAAAGAAATTGGATCCTTCTGTGAGCAGTACGGTGCTACTCCTATTCGAGCTCCCAGTAACCCTAAAAGTAAAAAGAAGAACTTTAGTAAACATAGGAGAAGTCCTAGCAAACCATACAAGAAAAATAGTTACCAAAAAGAAAATTATCAAGATAATAAGAAATTTAACAAAAATCCAAAAAGAAAAAGTAACCGAAAATCTTACCAAAAACCTAGTAATAAAAACAAAGACATTAAATGTTATAAGTGTGGGCGATTCGGTCATTATGCCAATGACTGTAAAGTCAAAGAAAAGATTCAACAAATTAGTGATTTAAATATTTCAGAAGAATTAAAACAGAATTTAATTCATACCTTAGAAAATATAATGTTATTATCAGATGAAGATTACTCTTCGTCTAGTGAATCAGAAGTAGAAGATATTAATCATTTAATCGAATCTAGTGAATCTAGTGAGGAAGAATTAGAGGAATGCTTGGGTTTAGATTTTTGCAACTGTAATAATTGTATTAAAAGCATCAATGTTTTAACTAATCATCAAGCTAATACCTTAATAGGAATATTAGATAAAATGGACGAGTCTGAAAGTAAACACGCTTTCATGAGACAAATTAAAGATATCATTGACGATAATGAAATAGAAAAGAAAGAATTACATAAAGTAGAATTTAAAGATGTTATGAAACTCTTTGAAAAACCAGCTCAAGATCCTGTAACCATGAGGGATTTACAAGAAGAAATTAAAATTATTAAAAAAGAAATTCAATCTTTAAAAACTAAAGATGATGAGCTAGAAGTTAGAATACTAGAATTACAAGGAACTATGATAATTCAAGAGCAAAATAGGTTGCGAAATACTATTTCTCTACCCTCTACCAGCAGGAGAAATGAAGAAGAAGAAGATATATACATTAATAAAATCGAAAAAATGATATCCCATAAATGGTATACGAAAATTAAACTAATAATTAAAGATTTCGCTTATGAATTAACGGCTCTAATAGATTCTGGGGCTGATTTAAATTGTATACAAGAAGGACTAGTACCTACCCAATTTTATGAAAAAACTAAAGAATCTTTAAGAGGAGCTAATGGTAGCAGATTACAAGTATCGTATAAATTATCTAATGCTAAGATTTGCAAAGATAAAATATGCTACAAAACTTCATTTCTACTAGTAAAAAACATCACCGAAGAAATCATACTGGGAACACCCTTTTTAACTTTGCTGTACCCTTTCAAGGTAAATAAAGATGGTATAACAACTACGGTTTTAGAAAGAGAAGTTGAATTTAAATTCTTGGATAAACCAAAAATTAGAGATTTAAACTCTGTTCAAGAGAGAGCCATATCTCGAATTAATTTAATAAACAAAAAGAAAAAACAAATTAATTTTATCAATAAAGAAATACACTTTAGAAGAGTGGAAGAACATTTGGAGGCTCCAATTGTTAAAGAAAAAATTAATCATGTTTTAGAAAAATTTAAAAAAGATCTTTGCTCAGAACAGCCAAACGCGTTCTGGAAAAGAAAAGTTCATACTGTGTCCTTACCTTATGAATCAGAATTTAAAGAAATAAATATACCAACGAAAGCACGTCCAATACAAATGAATAAAGAACACCTTGATTATTGTAAGAAGGAAATACAGGATTATTTGGATAAAGGATTAATAAGACCAAGTAAATCTCCATGGAGCTGCTCAGCATTTTATGTAATTAATGCATCAGAATTAGAACGTGGAAGTCCTCGTTTAGTAATAAATTACAAACCCTTAAATAAAGCATTAAAATGGATAAGATATCCAATACCAAATAAAAAGGATTTAATTAACAGGTTACACAACAAAAGTATTTACTCAAAATTTGATTTAAAATCAGGATATTATCAAATTCAATTAGAAGAAAAAGATAAGTATAAGACAGCGTTTGTGGTACCCTTTGGCCATTATGAATGGAATGTTATGCCTTTAGGTTTAAAAAATGCTCCATCAGAATTTCAAAATATTATGAATACAATATTTAATGATTATTCAGATTTTACCATTGTTTATTTAGATGATATATTAGTCTTTTCAGAATCTATTAATCAACACTTTCACCATATGGAATTATTTTACCAAATTATTAAAAATAACGGATTAGTCTTATCTGAGAAAAAATTAAAAATATATCAAGCAAAAATTAGGTTCTTAGGTTTTGACATATCACAAGGCATGTACACCCCAATTAGTAGATCCATAGAATTTGTTAGTAAATTTCCTAATGAATTAAAGGATAAAACCCAATTACAAAGGTTTCTAGGTTGCGTCAATTATGTATCAGATTTTATTCCTAACCTTAGAACAATATGTATCCCTTTGTTCAAAAGACTTAAGAAAAATCCACCCCCTTGGGATGACACCATGACCCAGAGTATTTTAAAATTAAAGGAAATAGTTAAGAAATTACCCTGCTTAGGAATACCAGATCCTACAGCCAAATTAATTGTAGAAACAGATGCCTCTGACCTTGGGTTTGGAGGAATTTTAAAACAATTACTTCCGGGATCAGATAAGGAACAAGTTGTTAGATTTTACTCTGGAACCTGGAATTCGGCCCAACTAAATTACAGTACTATTAAAAAAGAAATTTTAGCTATTGTATTATGCATTACTAAATTTCAAGATGATTTGTTTTCGAAACAATTTTTATTAAAAACTGATTGTAAGGCTGCAACCAGTGTTTTACAAAAAGATGTTAAAAATTTAGTTTCTAAACATATTTTTGCAAGATGGCAAGCATTACTCTCATGTTTCGATTTTGAAATTGAGCATATATCAGGAATTAAAAATTCCCTACCAGACTTTTTAACCAGGGAATTTCTACAGGGAAAACATGAATAACGCTCCTGACCCTCGAGATAATTATGGACCGAAAAAGACTACAGATAAAACATTGGCAGTAAGTTCATCAAGTTCCTCAGACAGAACATTAGCTTTAGGATCCTCTGATTACCTAAATAAGCTTGTGGCTAGTCCCCAGCCTATTTCGTCCTCAAGAATTAGACCTTCACCTGGAATTAGGCCTGCTCTTGTTACTCCTCTTCACTTTACCTCACAATTAGCCAGTCCCTCTTCATTAAAACCTCGCCCTACAAAACTAGCCTATTACTCACCTCCAGAAACTACCCCAAAATCCACCTTCATTACCAAACAACAAATTGTACCTATTTTACCTTTAGAAAGTCATTATTGTCAACCAAATGCTTCATTAATTCATACAGTATCAAAAATATTACCCCCAGGTTTTTTCTACCTTCCCGAAGATTCAAATCTTCGAAAAACCAGAAGATTTTATGAATTTATCCTAGTTGATACAGATTCAATAGTCCTTACTCACAATTATGATGCTAAAGATTCATCAAAAATTACCTTTTCTAAATTCAAGATTAACAAGGTTTTATCCCCATCAGATTGGGGCCAGCTTCCTTTTAAAGAAAAGTCATTTAGTAGAACCTTTGTTCCACAATGTTTCAATTACTTTGATTACATGAAAGCATGGTATCATTTTATGGATATTGAACCTTATAACCATACGTGGTTTATTTGGTTTAATAAGAATATCTCAATTAATTTTCCATCCTGGTTTATTGAATGGTTTTACACCATCGGACCAATTTTAGACACATTACCAGATTACGCCTTTGAGGCCTTTAAAATATTTAATGACACTACATCATGTCCTCAGCATAAAGCATTACTTAGTTTTTGTGCTATATTTGGGATTACTTGGATTACATCTTGGACATTATCTACTGAACCATTATGGGAAGATGCATCCCCATTACAATTGGTCAAGAGATACTCCGTCAAATGGTGGAGTAAATTTAACCCGCAATTACTCTCTACGGAAAGACTAAATGCATGGTTTAAAGCAAATCCAAATCTTTGCAAAACAACCAGCACCTCGTCCTCAGCTGAAGTTAGAGATTTCTCGGCACTTCATCCTAAGTTGTTAGAGTCACTACAAAAAATTACTGATCCTCAAGAGTTTTTTGAAAAAGTAAAAGATGCTATGTCTGTATTATCCGACAATGAAAGCACTAGCATTACCAGCGCTGCTGAAAATGAAGACGACTGTTACGGAATTCAGGACCTCTAAGCTACTTTTGGTTATTATTGGTGGACCCAGCTCATGTTGATAATGGACCCCTATTTTGGAATTATTTATCAATAATGTTATCTTTACTTTATGTCATGTTATCTTTATGTAACTTTTGCTTTATTACTTTTCTTTATGTCATTTTAGTTTTGGCATTTTGTAATAATGGCTCGGAATTGTAAAATTTATAGTTTTAAGTTTTTATATTTGAAGTCCGAAGTGATTCCTTAGTCTATAAAAGGATCATTTGTGTTTTATGGAAGGCATGCAAAATTTCAGACAAAAACCTGAAGAATCTTGCCTTGCTCTATTGTAAGTAAATAAATAAAATGTTTTACTACAATTTCTTTTTTGCTATATTAACTTTCCAAATTATATTCTATATAACAACTGAATTAGATTTATTTCTTGATGATTTACCCGCTTTTGATCATAATGTATTATGGATTATGTTAGTGTCTGGGTAAAAGCAAACATAATCCATAATACATTATGATCAAAAGCGGGTAAATCATCAAGAAATAAATCTAATTCAGTTGTTATATAGAATATAATTTGGAAAGTTAATATAGCAAAAAAGAAATTGTAGTAAAACATTTTATTTATTTACTTACAATAGAGCAAGGCAAGATTCTTCAGGTTTTTGTCTGAAATTTTGCATGCCTTCCATAAAACACAAATGATCCTTTTATAGACTAAGGAATCACTTCGGACTTCAAATATAAAAACTTAAAACTATAAATTTTACAATTCCGAGCCATTATTACAAAATGCCAAAACTAAAATGACATAAAGAAAAGTAATAAAGCAAAAGTTACATAAAGATAACATGACATAAAGTAAAGATAACATTATTGATAAATAATTCCAAAATAGGGGTCCATTATCAACATGAGCTGGGTCCACCAATAATAACCAAAAGTAGCTTAGAGGTCCTGAATTCCGTAACAGTCGTCTTCATTTTCAGCAGCGCTGGTAATGCTAGTGCTTTCATTGTCGGATAATACAGACATAGCATCTTTTACTTTTTCAAAAAACTCTTGAGGATCAGTAATTTTTTGTAGTGACTCTAACAACTTAGGATGAAGTGCCGAGAAATCTCTAACTTCAGCTGAGGACGAGGTGCTGGTTGTTTTGCAAAGATTTGGATTTGCTTTAAACCATGCATTTAGTCTTTCCGTAGAGAGTAATTGCGGGTTAAATTTACTCCACCATTTGACGGAGTATCTCTTGACCAATTGTAATGGGGATGCATCTTCCCATAATGGTTCAGTAGATAATGTCCAAGATGTAATCCAAGTAATCCCAAATATAGCACAAAAACTAAGTAATGCTTTATGCTGAGGACATGATGTAGTGTCATTAAATATTTTAAAGGCCTCAAAGGCGTAATCTGGTAATGTGTCTAAAATTGGTCCGATGGTGTAAAACCATTCAATAAACCAGGATGGAAAATTAATTGAGATATTCTTATTAAACCAAATAAACCACGTATGGTTATAAGGTTCAATATCCATAAAATGATACCATGCTTTCATGTAATCAAAGTAATTGAAACATTGTGGAACAAAGGTTCTACTAAATGACTTTTCTTTAAAAGGAAGCTGGCCCCAATCTGATGGGGATAAAACCTTGTTAATCTTGAATTTAGAAAAGGTAATTTTTGATGAATCTTTAGCATCATAATTGTGAGTAAGGACTATTGAATCTGTATCAACTAGGATAAATTCATAAAATCTTCTGGTTTTTCGAAGATTTGAATCTTCGGGAAGGTAGAAAAAACCTGGGGGTAATATTTTTGATACTGTATGAATTAATGAAGCATTTGGTTGACAATAATGACTTTCTAAAGGTAAAATAGGTACAATTTGTTGTTTGGTAATGAAGGTGGATTTTGGGGTAGTTTCTGGAGGTGAGTAATAGGCTAGTTTTGTAGGGCGAGGTTTTAATGAAGAGGGACTGGCTAATTGTGAGGTAAAGTGAAGAGGAGTAACAAGAGCAGGCCTAATTCCAGGTGAAGGTCTAATTCTTGAGGACGAAATAGGCTGGGGACTAGCCACAAGCTTATTTAGGTAATCAGAGGATCCTAAAGCTAATGTTCTGTCTGAGGAACTTGATGAACTTACTGCCAATGTTTTATCTGTAGTCTTTTTCGGTCCATAATTATCTCGAGGGTCAGGAGCGTTATTCATGTTTTCCCTGTAGAAATTCCCTGGTTAAAAAGTCTGGTAGGGAATTTTTAATTCCTGATATATGCTCAATTTCAAAATCGAAACATGAGAGTAATGCTTGCCATCTTGCAAAAATATGTTTAGAAACTAAATTTTTAACATCTTTTTGTAAAACACTGGTTGCAGCCTTACAATCAGTTTTTAATAAAAATTGTTTCGAAAACAAATCATCTTGAAATTTAGTAATGCATAATACAATAGCTAAAATTTCTTTTTTAATAGTACTGTAATTTAGTTGGGCCAAATTCCAGGTTCCAGAGTAAAATCTAACAACTTGTTCCTTATCTGATCCCGGAAGTAATTGTTTTAAAATTCCTCCAAACCCAAGGTCAGAGGCATCTGTTTCTACAATTAATTTGGCTGTAGGATCTGGTATTCCTAAGCAAGGTAATTTCTTAACTATTTCCTTTAATTTTAAAATACTCTGGGTCATGGTGTCATCCCAAGGGGGTGGATTTTTCTTAAGTCTTTTGAACAAAGGGATACATATTGTTCTAAGGTTAGGAATAAAATCTGATACATAATTGACGCAACCTAGAAACCTTTGTAATTGGGTTTTATCCTTTAATTCATTAGGAAATTTACTAACAAATTCTATGGATCTACTAATTGGGGTGTACATGCCTTGTGATATGTCAAAACCTAAGAACCTAATTTTTGCTTGATATATTTTTAATTTTTTCTCAGATAAGACTAATCCGTTATTTTTAATAATTTGGTAAAATAATTCCATATGGTGAAAGTGTTGATTAATAGATTCTGAAAAGACTAATATATCATCTAAATAAACAATGGTAAAATCTGAATAATCATTAAATATTGTATTCATAATATTTTGAAATTCTGATGGAGCATTTTTTAAACCTAAAGGCATAACATTCCATTCATAATGGCCAAAGGGTACCACAAACGCTGTCTTATACTTATCTTTTTCTTCTAATTGAATTTGATAATATCCTGATTTTAAATCAAATTTTGAGTAAATACTTTTGTTGTGTAACCTGTTAATTAAATCCTTTTTATTTGGTATTGGATATCTTATCCATTTTAATGCTTTATTTAAGGGTTTGTAATTTATTACTAAACGAGGACTTCCACGTTCTAATTCTGATGCATTAATTACATAAAATGCTGAGCAGCTCCATGGAGATTTACTTGGTCTTATTAATCCTTTATCCAAATAATCCTGTATTTCCTTCTTACAATAATCAAGGTGTTCTTTATTCATTTGTATTGGACGTGCTTTCGTTGGTATATTTATTTCTTTAAATTCTGATTCATAAGGTAAGGACACAGTATGAACTTTTCTTTTCCAGAACGCGTTTGGCTGTTCTGAGCAAAGATCTTTTTTAAATTTTTCTAAAACATGATTAATTTTTTCTTTAACAATTGGAGCCTCCAAATGTTCTTCCACTCTTCTAAAGTGTATTTCTTTATTGATAAAATTAATTTGTTTTTTCTTTTTGTTTATTAAATTAATTCGAGATATGGCTCTCTCTTGAACAGAGTTTAAATCTCTAATTTTTGGTTTATCCAAGAATTTAAATTCAACTTCTCTTTCTAAAACCGTAGTTGTTATACCATCTTTATTTACCTTGAAAGGGTACAGCAAAGTTAAAAAGGGTGTTCCCAGTATGATTTCTTCGGTGATGTTTTTTACTAGTAGAAATGAAGTTTTGTAGCATATTTTATCTTTGCAAATCTTAGCATTAGATAATTTATACGATACTTGTAATCTGCTACCATTAGCTCCTCTTAAAGATTCTTTAGTTTTTTCATAAAATTGGGTAGGTACTAGTCCTTCTTGTATACAATTTAAATCAGCCCCAGAATCTATTAGAGCCGTTAATTCATAAGCGAAATCTTTAATTATTAGTTTAATTTTCGTATACCATTTATGGGATATCATTTTTTCGATTTTATTAATGTATATATCTTCTTCTTCTTCATTTCTCCTGCTGGTAGAGGGTAGAGAAATAGTATTTCGCAACCTATTTTGCTCTTGAATTATCATAGTTCCTTGTAATTCTAGTATTCTAACTTCTAGCTCATCATCTTTAGTTTTTAAAGATTGAATTTCTTTTTTAATAATTTTAATTTCTTCTTGTAAATCCCTCATGGTTACAGGATCTTGAGCTGGTTTTTCAAAGAGTTTCATAACATCTTTAAATTCTACTTTATGTAATTCTTTCTTTTCTATTTCATTATCGTCAATGATATCTTTAATTTGTCTCATGAAAGCGTGTTTACTTTCAGACTCGTCCATTTTATCTAATATTCCTATTAAGGTATTAGCTTGATGATTAGTTAAAACATTGATGCTTTTAATACAATTATTACAGTTGCAAAAATCTAAACCCAAGCATTCCTCTAATTCTTCCTCACTAGATTCACTAGATTCGATTAAATGATTAATATCTTCTACTTCTGATTCACTAGACGAAGAGTAATCTTCATCTGATAATAACATTATATTTTCTAAGGTATGAATTAAATTCTGTTTTAATTCTTCTGAAATATTTAAATCACTAATTTGTTGAATCTTTTCTTTGACTTTACAGTCATTGGCATAATGACCGAATCGCCCACACTTATAACATTTAATGTCTTTGTTTTTATTACTAGGTTTTTGGTAAGATTTTCGGTTACTTTTTCTTTTTGGATTTTTGTTAAATTTCTTATTATCTTGATAATTTTCTTTTTGGTAACTATTTTTCTTGTATGGTTTGCTAGGACTTCTCCTATGTTTACTAAAGTTCTTCTTTTTACTTTTAGGGTTACTGGGAGCTCGAATAGGAGTAGCACCGTACTGCTCACAGAAGGATCCCATTTCTTTTCTATTATTAGCTTTTTCATTTTTAATTTTATTTTGTAATTTATAATCTGTACAAATCTGTAATCCAGTTTCAACAATGTAATTTGATAGTTCTCCCATAGTTAAAGCATTAAAAGGTATTTCACCATTATAGTTTTGCCTAATATTACTCTTAACCTTCTCAGCAAATAATCTAGGTAGACCACTAATAAATCTTTCTTTCCAATATATAGCTGCTCCATCTGGACGCAGGCATAACTTAGAAAGAAACATGTCTTTATACCAGCGGTAATCAGACATGGTAGGGCAATATAAATTTAATAATTGATCTGAAGCTCGTTGTTGTAATTTTAAAGGTTCTCCTATAAAGAATTTGGTTATTGCGTAGAGTAGGGTAGTAACACAGATTTCTTCATTAGTTTCAGATTTAACAGCAGAGTCTATTCTTAGTTTATCTTCATCACTAAGAATATTATCCCACCAACCTTTTAATTGTCCTGTAAATCCCATTACAAGCATATCTTTTGTCTTTTTATCTGAATTCTTTTTAATTTTAAAGGCGGTCGCTGCCATAGTCATATTTTGAATAATATTTAATATATGTTGTTCTGAAGCACCATCTATGTTCCATTCTATAATACAATCTCCGGAGTAACTATCTCCGATAAAACTGTTCCTTTCTTCAAACTGAACATCAGCAAAGGAAGGTCTAGGATAATAGTTTCTAGTCTTTGGTCGCGGAGGTTTATCAATTCGAGAAATTATATTTTCTTCTTCAAAAGATAATGTATTAATTCTAATTTCTGACGTTGATCCTACGTTTAAGACTTTTAGTCGATCAACTAATTCATCTAGCTTTTGTTCTGGATTATACCCTAAGGTTAAATCCCTAATTTCCCTATCTGTGGGAATATTATAATGATAAATCGGTCTAGTAGGGTCAGAAGGTTTAACCTCTAAAGTTTCAGGTAAAATTTGTTCTATTCTATCTAATTGTTGTGACATGGTGTGTAATATTTGGTTAGTATAGTTTAATTGACTATGAACATTATTCACATCTTTTCTTTGTTCCGTAGGGCTGCTTATGGCCTTAAAAGGTGAAGCCTCAATTTCAATATTTTCTTTTGGCGACATAATTTTTACAGCTTCTAAAGGAGGGTGAATAGATTCAATTATTTCTTTTCTAGAAGTTTTCCATTTAATGTTCATTCTAGTTTTAGTATTTAAAAATAATTTTTTAGCATAAGGATTCCATATATTTTTATCTAAACAGTATAATTCAAACCAGGTAAAGAAGTAAATATTAAGTTCATGGTGTTCTATAAATTCATAAAATAATTTTAAATATAAGTCTTTTTCTGTTTTAGAAAAAGTATCAAAATACCATTTACGCTTATCTTTATTATAATCTGATAAGAATTCTTCTTTAATCCAAACTTTATCAATCTCAAAAGGTTCTTCTTTGGTAATTACTCCTAATATTTGTGATTCAGTTGGGGAAGGAGACCTGCTGATTCTTTCTTGATAAATTGGTCGAGGTATGTTTGGAGCAAAATTAACTCCTGCTAAGTTAAATCTAATAGTAGAATCTACCGAATGTCTAGCAGAGGAAGATCCTATACTAGGACTTTGATTATACCTAAACGATTGACTTCTGTTCATTCTTATTCTAATGTTCCCATTTTGATCAGTGATAATATCTCTTATAGATCTTGCTTCTAGTTTTTCTGGTTGTGTAGCATTTTCTATTATCCATTCTTCTGGAATTTTTTCTCTTAGCTCAGAGATGGTTAATATTTTAGGGGTAATTATGTTAGACTTTTTTAGATTAGCTTCTATAACACATGTTTCATTTCTAGGGGTAGATCTTAATGATTTATAATTATAATTAACGTTAGTAACTTTATAGGTTATTCTAGTAATAATATCAACATTAGATATTCCTTCTGTAAAGTTATCATTTTGATGTTGGACGCAGATGACTAGGGACGAACTTGTGATTTCATCTCCTAAGCTCATCGAATAATTAGGGTAACAGTTAAAATAAACAGGACCATCATTAAGGTTAGATTCTAACATGGCTATTACCGAGTCATGAAAGTCTCTTATTCTAGAATCTCTTAATATTAATAATATGGGTGAGTTTAATCCTAATTTATGTAGAGGTTTAACAGCCACTTGAACCAGACCCAAGTGAATGTATCTAAAACCATCTTTATAGTGTTGATCTAATAATTTTTTATCTAGTAACGTAAAAGTTTCTTGTTTATTCTTTACATTTCTAGCTTGTTCTAAAGTATGTATAATTTTTTGGCTTTTAAAATCAAAGGTACTAATCTTATAGATTTCGTTTAACTTAATTTCTGGCATGTTCCAGTTAATTAATTTATTTTCCATTTCCTGTACTTCTAATTCTTGATTTTGAAAAGTATCTTGATTTAATGTTGCTTCAGTTTCTGAGGAAGTAGGTGGGACTAAAGTTCTATTAGACCTACTACTTCTACCACTAACACTACTCCAAGCCCTATTCAGTAATCGAGACATTTCTGAATTATACTCACTTTAAAGTTCAAACTAATTGACTCTAAATTTTTATCTCAAAACTTCTTGCCTTATCTCACTGTGTGACTCTCTTCTCCCCCTTATTTTTGTTTGAGTTTTAAAGAAAAATACAACTAGGCTAAACCAACGGTTTCACTGCCCTATCCGCGGGTCTTACTACCTGGACCACCCAGCTATTCAGCATTTTCTTTTAAAACAAGCCAACACTCAGGGTTGTGGGTTGAATCAAAAGTAAAACAAGTGAAGAAAAGCTTTAAAATAATAATTTAAAGTGCAAACAGCTTAAATCTTTAAAACTTGTTTAATTCAAAAGGTCTCAGAACCGTTTAGGCTCTGATACCAAACGTATAGTGTCTGGGTAAAAGCAAACATAATCCATAATACATTATGATCAAAAGCGGGTAAATCATCAAGAAATAAATCTAATTCAGTTGTTATATAGAATATAATTTGGAAAGTTAATATAGCAAAAAAGAAATTGTAGTAAAACATTTTATTTTGAACGATATTGTCCTTTGCCTATAAGAGGTCTAATCCCTTTTTCCTATTATTTTTATTTTTTTACAAAAATAGCTTTGATATCTATTATTCACATACTTTAAATTTTATACTTTTAATGCAGATTCATCCATCATGTTACCTTCCACACCAATCTCTGCAATTGTGGCAGGAAAAAATGATTTTCAAGTCAGGGTTAGGGTTCTTAGTTTATGGATTGTACCAGATCGCATGAAACCTACTGAAGATGGAACCATTCAAATGCTTTTCCTTGATGATAAGGTAAGTATTTTATGTGTCTATTTGAATGCATTATATATATTTTTGAATTTAGTATATGTATATAATATTTGAAAGCTACAATTATAGCCTGCAAAATAGGAAGAGATTGTAGAAATATGAGAAGAAAAAAACTGATTACAACATGTCTATTTTTTAAGTGTTTTTGAATGCATTGTATTTGTATAACTAATTTATATCTGTATCTGTCACTTTGGTCTGAATTCAGTGTCACAAAATTCAAGCTACTGTTCGAAAGGATCTTATTCCTAAATATATGGATCAACTTGAAGAAGGTTCTGCTTATGTTTTTGAAAACTTCATGGTTGGTAGCAAAGATGCTTTCTACAAGTCTATCGGTCATAAATACAAGCTGAATTTTATGACCTCGACTTCGGTTTTCAAAGTAACTGCTCCTGAGATACCTAGATATCATTTTGATTTTGTGCCCTTTTCCGAAATTCTCAATGCTACTGACGAGTCTAGGTTGGTTGGTAAGTTTATTTACACGACTTCATCTTATTTTATTCGTGTTGTATAATGTTAAACCTTTGATGATATTTTAATGGCTATTCGATTTCGATATGCTCAGATGTGATCGGTCATGTAGTTGAGAAAGTTACAAACTTGACATTGAAGGATTTAGAGTAAGATATATCTTTGTTTAATTGATATACTTACACTACTGTTTTTTTTTTTTTTTGCATGGGTTAACCATTGAGTATGAATATTGTAGAAACAATCGATTACACTGCTCTTTGTGGAACGATTTTGCTATGCGCTTTCACCAATTTATGGATACCCATAACTCATCTGAACCTCCTGTTATGATACCGCACTTGGTCAGACTAAAGAAAAACTCCTATTTAGGTATGATATTTTTAATTGGTTGATTGATGCAAAATACCAAATATTTTTAAGCTAAAGAATCTTAATATGGTTATTAGGTGTTATGGGAGTAATCGATATCCAAGGTTACACTTGACAATTTTTATTCTGTTTTTTGAACTAATTAGGATGGATGATACTGAGCGCGAGTCAACCGAAGGTGTCACTGAAATCACCGAACCGATAATACTAAATTTGTCAGATGATTTACTCCAGACAAAAAGGATGACTATTGAGGATTTGATTGAGTCCTCAGAGGTAAATTTATTATCTTATAAAAATGTTGAATATTTTTTTCAACTTCCATATTATTTTAGTGACTTATGCATTAAAAATCTTTTTTTTTTCAACAACAGATCATATATGTAGAGATGTTCTGGATCTGTTATGTTAAGGACCTGTGATATAGAGGCTACTTTAGGCTGGTATTATCAGTCGTGCACCAGTTGTTCATCCAAGGTTACTATAATAGGATGTCTCCATTTTCTGTGATAAAAGCGGCCAGCCAAGGACCGCAGTTCCTAGGTATATATTCTGCAATTGAATTATTCTTAGTTTAACTCCTACTTCTATTTAACATTTGACTACCTTTTTTCAGATATAAGGTCCACCTACAAGAAATAGACAGCTCCGGATCAACTACTTTTACTTTGTTTGACCGTGTTGTCTCTCGAGTGTTGGGTAGAAGTGTTCAAGATCTTCTTGTAACTATGAATCAAGTATTAGCTTATTTAATTTGACAATTTATTTTTAGTTACTTAACCTAACACTTATTTAAATTATAAATACTTATATAACATTTAATCTCTCAGGATTTAACCTATCCACGTGAGCTCGACACATTTGTCGATAAAAGGATGCTGTTCAAGGTAGATGTCACTGATGCAAACCTGTTTCGCAATTCTCGAAGTTATACTGTGAGAAAGATGACAGAAGATGGGGAAATTATCAATCGGTTCATGTCTCTTCATGCTCTTAATATAAGAATACACATATGGTTTGAGTACTAATTATTTTAATGTAAACAATATATTAATAATTAATTTATCATATATATATAGGGAGTGGATGGTGATAATGTTGAAGCTGGATGTGTTGAGCTAGGTAGTCAAGCTGCAGATAAGAATGTACGGTACATAGTACATGTGCTTTCTTTATATTTTTGTATCTAATCAATACTTTCTTATACTTTGTTAATTAACTTTCACTGTCTTAATCGTTTGATTTTTGATTGTATACCTAGGATGTTGTTGAGGGAGGTGATTCAACCAAAGATGACATGAATACTCTGGGTACTCCCACAAGCAAGAATTTGGGTAAAAGGTCTATTGACAATGCTGAATCAATTTCTGATAAGGATGCTGATGGCAGCGCTTGGTCTTCATCTAATAAAATTCAGAAACTTGCCCCTGTGAAAATTGAAAAAATGGATTAATGTGTTTATAGTTTTTCTGTTCTGAGTAGCGTCGTCTATTGTCATGTTTTATTTTGTTTCCATTTTAATCGAGTCAATTTTTATTTGTTTTTATCTATTTCCCAATGTTCAGTTGAGACACGTGATTTATTTATAATAAAACAATTTGGATTATATTGATTTTGACTTGCAATTTGCTTATATTTGCTGCTGTAACAAAATCTGTAACACTGTCATTTTACATTGAATACGATTGAAACCAACTATCTCAAATGCTTATGTTGTTAGGTGGAAACACATATAACAGTTTTTATATCCAACGTTTGTTGTAGTTGGCCTCCCTAACAACATACTCCCCCATGTTATTGCCCTTTGATCTTGAAACATTTTTGCAAAATTTAGTATCGTTTTTTTCTTCTTCAGATGGTTGCTAATATATATGAAAAGAATAAGTGTATTAGCACAATAGATATGGTTTAGACAATTATTCAATTACAGGATGTTGATCATTGTTGCTGGACATGTAATCCTAAGTTCAAAGTTATCAATATTCAAATACAACTAAAAATATGGTTTACAAAGAAGTTTTTAATAATGTTTAATAATTTTTTTTTATAATAATAATATTCAGTGATTGTTAAACTATTTTTGTGATTTTTATTTAATTTTATTATTTACTATTATGTAATGATTTTATCAATATTTATTTCAAATGTCGTAAACTTTTAGCTTAAATCTATTTATATTTTTATTTCATTTTTTATTTTAAAAATTGTAATTTTAATTATAACAACTTAAATCATATTTCTAACACTTCAAATAAACCGTGCATCGCACGGGTTAGTATATATAAAATAACTAAAATGATTAAACCCTTAAACCTAATTTATTGCTCAATATAACACTTCTAACTCACTTTACGCATCAACAAATTTCAACCCAAACATACACACACTTGCTTCTTTTTTTTCTTTTTTTGTTTTTTCAGCTACATACAAGTGCTAAATTGCTTGTTTTGTACAACAATTCACATCACAACAAATTGCGTAGTAACTTGATAGAGTACACCCCTTTATAATTATTCAATTTATTGCAAGTACTAAAATCAAAATCCACACAGCTGCTAATTAAGCTTCTGTTAAAGAGAATCTAAATAGGATTAATCAAAATTATATGATGATGATGATCAAGATTCATACTTACAGTAATTTACTTACAACATAATAATATCCCTTTTTCTCTCTTCTATTTCAAGTGTCAAATTTGCACTTTATATTACACAAATACCTATATCATGATCCATGAATTCGGGATATATAAAAGGTAAAAAAAAAAATATATAAAAAAAACAAGTATAAAATGTTACTAAAAACAGAGTCTAAACCGAACCGGTCAACTAAGAAGGGCGGTTTGATTGCCGTATCGTGATTCTCGCAGGTAAAGGGCGACCGGTTCCGGAGCCACCACAACTGCTGCAACCCATCCGACCCGAACCGGAACACGTACTACAACCAACATCACCGTCAGACCAACGCGAACATAAACAAGGAACTCGACCGGTTCCGTTACAGCTTGGACATCGAGGAAATGGACCGGCCATAGGTTTTTGATCCAAAACCGATTTAACAAGAACCGCTCCGGCTAAGACGCTTAAACCGGTGGCTAATTGGCTCAACACGAGTGGACCCATAATAGAAGAGATGAACGAAGATGAAGATTGATAACGTAAAGGGAGAGAGAGAAGAGATAAAGATTTTTTTTTTGTGTGAGATTTATTTGGAATGGTGAATAAGAAATGAATAGAATAAAAGAGATGAATAAATATAATATATTTGAAGTGGTTGTGGAATTGTACACGTTGACGACACTCTGTTTGGTGGCTGTAACAAGTTTGGAGTTTTGGAGGATAGTGTAGATGTTTTCATTTTCAATTGTGGTTTTTCTTCTACAAAATGCGTGATTCTAAGATTTTTATTTTTTGAACGGTGCTTTGCATTTAACCACACAAAAAGAAAACAACTTCTTGAATAGTATATATGTTTTTTTATAAGAAAAAAACATGTAAAACTTCTTTTAAAAATGTTAATGGTATGTTTTAGAAAGGAAATATGAATTTGAATCCTCTGTCGTTCATATTGCACTAATTTGTGTCATTTGTCACTTTTTTTTTCTCTCTTCACATAGTCTAATAATCAATCAATGAATTTATAAAAAAAACACAGAGCTAACTAAACAAAGAGCAGAGGATTATCCATTTCATGATGTATTAATTATTTAAAACTTTATATATTAATCAATTATTATAAATTAATATTAATATAATATTTTTACGAGAGATATTAAAATAAATTATGTTCTATTATTTTTATTTTTTTATGATATGTTCTATTGTTATTAAATATTAATAAATTATTTAATTAGACTTTTGTTCTTAAATGAATTGCGATAAATTGTGTCAAAAAAAATAAATGAATTGTGATAAATTGGATTATTCAATTAAACCGAATCAAAAGTCTTTGCCCTAAGTCGTTTAATTATTTAGACGTCCTCCCATTAAACGGTATATGCTAAAAATCTAATCCTTAACCAAGTTGTTTGGACTTCAGTGGCAAGGAGCTCGTTCCAAGGATGTACCTGGAGAATACCGGGTTCGATTTCCAGGGAGAACAACGTTTGGCCAGTGTGCATATATTTACGCACGAGCCGGATTAGTCGCCCACCTTTGATGGGTCGGAAATCGGTGCAAAAGCAACAAAAAAAATCTAACCCTTGATTATCAAATTAAAGAAAAATCTAATCCCTAACATACCAGCCAGTAATGAAGATAGCTATCTGCTTATGGCCCGTTTGATGCGCATAATATGATAGTAACAAAATAGGATATAAAATAGGATAATGGTAGAATAAAATATAAGCAGGATAATAGTTATCCTCAGTTATTCTATCATGTGTTTGGTGCACACAGGATAACAAAGATGATAACTATCATATCACGTTTTTAATATATATTTCGCTCATAATAATATGAATATATATTATTTTAATTACAAAATTAACATTGTAAAATAATTATTTTTAGAAAAATTATTTTGTAATACTTTGAATTTTATGAATAAAAATTTAAATAAACAATCAAATATTTACATATAATTTTAAATAAAAATAATGAGCAAATAAACATGTTAAATTTTTATATGAACATGATCAAATAAATAACTTAATTATATATGTTAGATAAGTTGAATAAATATATCATATATTTTATATGTGTTCTGGTGAACAAATAAGGGGGGTGATAAATAATTGGATCGTATCTAAGAAATAAGTAATTCTCCACAATTGTGCATCATTTCTGTATATTGAAAAATATATTCCGGGCTTTACAATGAAGTATGTTCTCCTATTTATAGATTTCAATAGGTAGCAGTTATGGAGTTCTACGATCATGGGAACCCCATGATCGTGGCGGTTTCTTCCCTCTCCTCCGCCTCATACACGGTGATGATGGGCGGTTTCTTCTGGTTTTGGTGATGATCATGGAGGTATAGGGTGGTTATCCCTCTCCACGTGTTGACTTGTTGGTGAAGTTTCTACGAGTGCGGTTACACCTGAGGCGAGGGCGTCTCCCACCTGTTACCTCGCCGCTGAGTATCTTTGCCGCCAAGTTATCTCTTGAATTCCATGGGTTGAGTGATTGGGCCATCTTGCTATTGGGTCTATGCTATTTATTTTTTGGCCTTACCCGAGTCCACAGCCCCCCAAGCACGAGGCTTAAAGAGGCGAAGTGGTGATAGTGGGAGTTAGGCCAGTCGTGATGATCGTGGGGGTAACCACCTGTTTGCTTCTCTTGGCATGCGTCGCCCCTCTCCTATAAATAGACCTTATGATGGTTTTGCTTTTTGCCCATGTTTTCCAGATTTCTTTCTAACTCATTGTTTCCTTTTTCATTTCTTATGGCCATGGATCAGTCCATCCCTGTGTTGGAGTCGCCTGCTATGCCTGCTATTAGGCGTGTAAGGGACAAAGTGGAGGAAAATATAGACGAACTCATAGACAATGTGGGGGAATTTCAGCTTTACGTCGAGGAACTCAATGATTACAAGTGGCGCCTGACTAATGACCAGAAGATCTTCTTGGATTTGGCTTTAGAGTTGTCTCGACGTTTGGAGAAGGATGTCGCTTTCATTGAGACCACCAATGCGGTTTTCAAATGTTACAACGAACTTGAAGACACGTTGGAGCAAAAGATATCTGTTACCAAAGACAGTATTGACCTGCAGGAGGAATCGTTATATCTTAATCTGTCTGCTGAGGGGGCCGTTGAGAATCGCATCGAAGTGTTGGAGAAGGAACTTCGCCCCCTGATGAAGAGGAAAAGAAACCTTCAACTGGACATTGAATATGACGTCGCGAGGCTCATCAGGACTCGTTCTTCACTTACTCGCCTCAAGGAGAAGATGGAGAGGTTGCAGGATGATAAAGATAGAATTAGCCCTGACCTCACAGTTGCTAAGAAATATAAGGAGGAAATTGAGGAGTTGCAGGCCGATGTTGTCGCGGCCGCCTATGTCGTTGCTTAAGTAGTTTCCCTTTCAGTACCTTAGGACTTCTTGTTTGTAATATGCTTTGATGTCTCTGTATTTGGTGTTTGTTATTTCCCTCATGTTGTACTCTTTGGTTTCGTAATTAATGAAGTTTTTGTTTTCCTCGTGATATTGCATTTTTTGTTTTCCACGCATCGCCTTTGGGCGTGACCTTATAAATAGCGAGATAACAGTTCGCCTCAGGACACGCGTCAATCATCGCAACGCTTCACCTTTTTTCTTTCCAAAACGTTTCAACTTTTCAAATAGTTTTCTTCGACCGGTGCCATGGGTTCTATATATACGTTACTTCCTTCATCTTGCATTCTTCATTCCAATCGAAAACTCTTGGTTATTTTCCTTGCACTGATTTCTGATTCGTTTACCGACGAGATTGCACGTTCATAACCGTTCTCCATACATTTCCCGCGCGATTTTCGCTAGCCACGTTCTTCAAATTTCAAGTGGTAACCGCTCCTTTAAACCAGGTACAAACCGCTATTTCTACCCTTTTTCCTTCTGGTTTCTATTTCGCGATTTAGGGTTTCTAGGGTTTTCCGGTGAAAATGGTCGTTTTGAGAGACCTTAGTGATGTTAATGAGGGAGATCTTTCTCGTCCTCTCCCTGTTGGTTGTCCTTTAGAACGCCAAGTTCATGATCACTTTACTAGGCCTGACGGATCGTTGAACTATTCTGGTTATTTCACCGAACTTTTGGGGGTTCCTATTACTCATAGCGACCTTGAGAGCAGTAGTGGCGATGATAGTAGTAGTGGTAGTAGTAGTTATGGTAGTGATTGTGTAATAATTTCTCCTTCGTCTTTCACAGGAAAACGAAGAGACGAACCGCTTGCCTTAGTTGTTGTAGGCTCCGAAGTCGCAACCATGAATGTGTACTCATCGTATGATAGTGCTGAGAGAGTGGCGGAGTTCAGGGAGAAGTTTGATGTCTCTGGGGATTTTGAGGAAGATGACGTTGTGCTAGAGCCGGTGGGCGAGGGCGAGTACGTGACCGGCGTGCCTCCTTCTGGCCCAACCTCCTTTTACATGTATACCAAGTTCATAGAAGATTTTCACCTTTACTTCCCTTTCTCTGAGTTCCAACAATCCATGCTCAGGGTTCTCAATGTTGCTCCTACTCAACTTAGCGCCAACAGTTGGTCGTTCATTAAGGCCTTTGAACTGATTTGTTTTGGCCTAGATATCCTTGACCCTTCAGTGGCCGTCTTCTTCTCTTTTTATCATATAAAGAACCTGAGTCCCAATTCCCTTGTCTCTCTGAGTGCTCAGCCCAATAGGGGTTTGTTTAGTTTGTATAGCTCTAACTATAAGAACTATAAGGAGACCTTCTTGTGTGTTCGTGGCGCTGAGGGGATTCAAAACATTATGTACTCGCCTGAGGGTGAACCTCTCTTTCCTTTCCACTGGACCTCTAACCCTAGGTTAGTTAAAGGCGCCATCTACGAGAGCCTAAGTGAGTTTGAGAGGGACACCGTGGCTTATCTGGAGTCTTGTAACCAGATGAGTCCAAGGGACCTTATGGATGCTGATGGCGCCCCTGGCGTTATGAATAAATATCTTAGTAAGTTTATCTTTTGAGTCCATTCGCTTTTTGTATGTTTTTCTTTCATCTCCATGACTAAAACTTTTTTGTTTCCTTACAGAAGATATGTCGACGCTCACTCCCGCCCAGAGAGCACAGTTCCTGGAAAAGGCGAGGGCGCGCAAGGCCCAGATTGAGAAGGGGCAGGTTGACGACAAGGTGGAGGTCCTTAGCCAGTTGGAGATTGGTGAGGTGGAAGAGAAAAAGAAGAAGAGGAAAGGAGGCGAAGGTCGCATTGCTGTTGCAGTGAAGACTTCTAGCCCTAAGGTTGAGGGGGAAGTCAAGTCTCCTGCCAAGAAGAGATCCAAGACCCTGTCTCGGAAGTCAAAGAAAGATGACAGTTTGGCGGAGGAGCACAAGGATTTGGTCGAGATCAAGGATCCGCCCAAAGGAGGCATTCCTGCAACTGATAAGGCTGTGGCTGGGGCGAGTCAAACTGGAGGGACTTCGCCATGGGATCCCCTTTTTGACCCTGAGGCTTTCTTGGCGAGGTCGGTGGATATGGCGGGGAGTTCTGCTCGTTTTGATAGCACCGGATCTGATGAACTAATGAGGATGGCTCTTGGGTACGAGCTCAAGGGTTTGCTTCTGAACTATGCCCTGGCGTCTCGTCAAAGGGCGGAGCTTGCCGGTGCTAAGGAGAAGGAAGCTCTTGTGGAAAAGAACTTAGCTACCCTTGAGGACGATGTCAGAGCTGCCAAGCTAAGGTGTGAGGATGATGTGAAGGCCCTGAAGGAAAAACATGAAGAGGAGATTGCTCGGTTGACCAAGGAGTATGAAGGGAAATTGGCGATAGCTCAACGGGATCGTGAAACTGCCCTTAAGACCGTGACCGCCAAGGATGAGCGCATCAAAACTCTGGCTAAGGATAATGAGGCGGCCCTTGCTGCATTGGCCTCTTTGAGGGAGGAAAAGATCAAGTGGGAATCTGACAAGGATACCTTGGAGGCGACCATTGGGGAGCAGTTCGAGGAGGGTTTCCAGCTTGCCTTGGATCAGGTGAAGGTCCTCTTTCCTGAGATTGACAGAGACCAACTTGGAAAGGCAGATGCCATGTTGATGGTTGAGGGCGACAAGTTGGTATCTTCTGCTGCTGAACATATAGTTCAAGACACGCCAGATGTTGAGGCGTCACCCAAGGCGTCGCCTGATGAAGAGTCTCCTGCTGCTGAATAGTTTCCTTCTTCTCTTTGCTGTTTATTGTTCGCCGTTTGTTGTTTTGTTGTCTTGTTGATTAGACTTTATGGTCGTCCTTGCGAGGGTTTGATATATTTTTGTGGTTGCCCCTGCGTGGGTTTATTATATTTTGTAATGACAATGTTTTGGTGCCCTTCTGAGGCTTTGGTAGTTTTATGGATATTATCTTTGCCTTCGTCATTTTCCGTCTCGTCTTGATTTGATGCTAACTGTTATCCTTGTTGTTTTAAGTGTGTGTAAATCTTCTAATTTTTGCTGAGAGGCGAGATGAGGTGTGATTTCTGTGGCGTCATATGATATGACGCCTCATGTGGCGTGATTTCCTATGTTTTGACCGGTCAGAAATTTCTGTTGGGTCTTCCTTGATTTACGCGCGCCAATTGAAACGGCCAATCCCCTTTATTGCGGTAGTTGTAACTATCTCCTCAATTAATTTCGGATGCAGTTACTTGGGTTAAGTTCCTGTCACTTCTGTTTATAAATAGCGTTTGTCTTCTTTCCTTTCCCTTTACCATCTTTCAATCGATACTTATCTTCCTCCCTATTCACCGATTTGAGATGGATAGAAAAAATTCTAAGAAAATTGTTGCTAAGAGGTCTAAATCCCAGAAAGGGAAGAAGACATTAGAGGCTTCTGCTTCCTTATCCAGACGCACCACTGTGTCCAGAAAGGTTAAGGCGAAACAACCTCCGGTTTCGCCAAGTTCGTCGAGTTCTGATGATATTGACGAAGATTATGCTGAGTTCTTGAAGACCTACGTTCCTGAGGAGTTCTACGTTTATGGGCCTCCTCCACCTGAAGATGAGGGTTCCCAAATCACTGTGGAATCTGCGGCGAGGACGCCGAAATCTTCGAAGGTGAAAACCTGTAAGACCCAAGATTTTACTGTGCGGTTTTCCTAAAGAACTTTAGCGTCGGCTAAGTTTTAGGGTTTCTAGTAGAACGGTTTTGTGTGTATCGTCGTATAAATGAGATTTTTGCTTAAACGGAGCCTGTTTTGTGCTCGTGCGCTGGAAAGGCACAGACTTTCGAGTCGTGATCCTCTTTTAAGTATGAGGAGATTTCTGTGGATTTAGAATAACGAGTTTTGGATTATTCTTGTTTTTGGAAAAACGAGTAGGATTTTACCCGTTGTTGTAAAATTTTACTGCGTCTGTTTTAAGTGAGGTTTCGGATGGGAGTTTTATATATCTGTGTGAGTGAGGTTATATTCTGAGAATAATTTTCCAAGGTGTGGAAGAAAATTTCAGTCGCGGAAAAAGATTCGGCGATAAGTTTTGGAATTGTTAGACGATAGACGTTCTTTCTGTAGGTTTTCTGTTTTGGTGAGTTTCGTTCGTCGCGGCGCGTGAGAGCTGAACGTGTGAGTGTTTCTAAGAGGTGTTGAGTTTTATCTCAAGTGGGTTTGGTTTGGTTTGATCCAATGGCTAGGGTTTTGTCTTGGCATTTTGTCTTTTGATCCAATGGCCATGAGTTAGCAAGAGCAATAGCATAGTAAGGAGGTTTGTTGCTTTGTGGACTTAAGAAAAATCACAAAACTTCCTCACTCTCTTCTCTCTTTGCCGTGGAACTCCATTACTTTCTTAAACTTCCATAAAATTTCATTCCTTAACCAAAACACTTGATTAGAAGCTTGGTGGAAAGCTTGAAGTTGTGAGATTCTTCATCACTAAGGTAACTAGAACTTCTTTCATCTCTTGGTTGGCTAAACTCTTAGAGATTCATGAGATTTTATGATTATGTTCTTGGGAGAAATTTCATAAGAATTGGTTGTGAATGGTTCTTGTTCCATGAAAGTTGTTCATGAGGGTTTAGTAAGCATGCTAGGCTTTGTTATTTCAATTTTCCATGAGTTGGTGAGAATCTCATGAGAAAAGTTAGGGTTTTGAAAGTTTAGTGTATTGATCAATAACATGTGGTTAGGTTGTAAGGTTTTGAAAGGAAACGTTGTTTTTGAACCGTTGGGCAAAAGGGAAATGTGTTGTATGGTTTTGTTTTGGAAAATGAGATGAAAAATATTTTGTTGTTTATGAAAATATTTACTAAGTGTTTTGTGTGGTGATTTTGGGGTCCAAGTGGTTTAAAACTCTTGTGACATGTGGTGTTGCTTTTCGCTTTGAAAACATGTTTGAACTACCTTTGTTTTTGGATTATGGCCGAAATGGACAGGGGTATTTTCGTACTTTTAAAATTGTTTTTGTGACCTGAAAACTTAACTATTTGATCCGTCTTTTCGAGACGAAGATTTCGGCGTATGGCTCGTCTCGATTGGATAAAGATTGAATGAGTTATGACCATTTTATTTGAAAGGAAAAACTTGTAACTTGCGACGCAAGAAAACTTTTATTTTCTTCGGAATATTTTTGAAAAGTTTCTAGTTTGTTTTCAAATGGTTAGGTTGTGTGAAAATGATTTGCCTTGAGGTTGAAAGTAATAGTGGTATGTGATATGCTTTGAAAACAAAATGAATTTCTTATGGCAAAAATAGTGTATTTAACTTTGGGAATTTTTAATCGTTATGGGGAGGACTTGGAATCACTAAGTGAGAGTGTGAGAAAGTACCTTAAAACCCCCTAGTGTTTAGAGAACAAGTTTCGTTTCGATAGGATACGTTGGGAGTATTTTATTGATTGTACGCTGCTTATATTTTAGGTAACGTGAATTGTAGAATTTCGTGAGAAAAGTTAACGGAAGCTAGCCGAGGTAAGGGCTCCACTTTATTTCCGTATTTTAAAACGGTTACGACATGCTTGGTTTTGCTGTTATGTGTGTTTGTGTGTTTGGCATGTATGTGTTATGTATTCTCGTGATGAGAAAGTGTTTACAATACGTGCGTTGTTTTACATATGATTGGAGATGTATGTATGAACATGTGGGTGAATACATATGATTGTAAATGTATGTTTGTTGTGGTTTGTTACATATGATTGGATATGTATGTATGTTGTTATGTTTGGTTTACATATGCTAGAGAGGTATGTATTCATTGCATTAGCATATATGGGGAAGCGTATGCTCGTGCATTTGGTAGTTGCGCACTCGGTGTGGTGATCGGGAGAGCCCACCCTAATGGTTTGTAGTGATCGGGAGAGCTACGAGACTTTTGTTGAGATCGATACGTAGTGATCGGGAGAGCTACGGGGTGTGGTGATCGGGAGAGCCCACTCTAATCCTTGTAGTGATCGGGAGAGCTACGGGATTCTATTGATGCTTATGGTAGGGGTGTGGTGATCGGGAGAGCCCACTCTAATGGTTTGTAGTGATCGGGAGAGCTACGGGGTTTTCATTGATATTGTTAGTGGGTTGGACCTACGATTCCGGAGCTCATGCATCGTGGTAGCTAGGGTTAGTACCACGCATTGTAGAGGTTGCATTATAGGCTATGTGTGCATTGCTTATATGAACCCGTTGGTGGGAATTGCTTTGGTGGTTAAAGAGCTTTCTCTTGTGTTTGTGGAATTATTGTTATGTGTACAATCTTTCGCACCGGATATATATATACATACTTTTATTTTGTGGTGACCCTTTCTTTCATTTGCGGGCTCATCCCACCCAGATGATGGGTTAGGTCGTGGTGACGACGGTGGCAGTTCTAGGCCATAGTGAGCACGTGGTGAAGCTTAGTATAGTTAGACTATGCGCCGGTGTGTTTTGTGCACCGTGCTTTTTGGTTAGCATAGGGTTTTCTAACTTGTTTTGTTGTAAGTATTTGAATACTTAGACTTGGACTGTAATTATTCAGGAATACACTTTGCTTGTCGAAGCACCTTATGGTAATGAGTTCTTTTGCATATTTGAATGTCGGCTCATTTAAAATCTTTTATGCGTAACTCTGATGTGTATAAAAAAAAAAATATACTGCCTTTTCAGGCCTTTGAAAAACGGGCTGTTACAATTGGTATCAGAGCACGGCTTTAAATCTTCAAAGGGAAAGTGTATACTTGAGTCGTTAGTCCAGAGTCGGTTAGAACATAGCTAGAGTAGTGTCAGTTCTAGTGTTTGTTCTGTGTCGGGTTGTGAGTTAGTGTCCGTTGAGTGAGATTTTCTATTGAGACTCAGAAATGTTTAGATAAGGAATCTAATTAGAATTGGTATGTGCAGAAAGTTTCGGTGTTTCTTTTTGGAGGGTAGCCAGTCACTGCTTCGCGTGAACCTAGTGGTTTAGGCTACGTCGCGGAGGCAAAAGAAGTGATTTTGGAAAGAAAAAAAATTGTGTGGACCTTTGGACTTTTGAGGAACTAGAGGTTGTGAACCTCTGTTGTGAGGTTAATTTTTGAGTGGTGAACTCGTTGAGGGTTGCGGTTAGGGCACGGGTATGCCTGTGTGTTGGTGATAGCATGTGTGTGGCTTCACCCGGTGTTAGCTATGGTGCGGCTACACCTAATCCTGAGGGATTTTGTCGTGTTGGTAATGGTAATAACTGGTTGGGTTGTTACTCTTGTATTTAGTTTCGAGGACGAAACTTCTTTTTGGATGGTAGTAATGTAAGACCCAAGATTTTACTGTGCGGTTTTCCTAAAGAACTTTAGCGTCGGCTAAGTTTTAGGGTTTCTAGTAGAACGGTTTTGTGTGTATCGTCGTATAAATGAGATTTTTGCTTAAACGGAGCCTGTTTTGTGCTCGTGCGCTGGAAAGGCACAGACTTTCGAGTCGTGA
The DNA here is from genome assembly GCA_030408175.1 of Trifolium repens. Taxonomy (NCBI): domain Eukaryota; kingdom Viridiplantae; phylum Streptophyta; class Magnoliopsida; order Fabales; family Fabaceae; genus Trifolium; species Trifolium repens. Next base: position 28,827,226 of record CP125841.1, on the reverse strand, counting down.
TCCTCTTTTAAGTATGAGGAGATTTCTGTGGATTTAGAATAACGAGTTTCGGATTATTCTTGTTTTTGGAAAAACAAGTAGGATTTTACCCGTTGTTGTAAAATTTTACTGCGTCTGTTTTAAGTGAGGTTTCGGATGGGAGTTTTATATATCTGTGTGAGTGAGGTTATATTCTGAGAATAATTTTCCAAGGTGTGGAAGAAAATTTCAGTCGCGGAAAAAGATTCGGCGATAAGTTTTGGAATTGTTAGACGACAGACGTTCTTTCTGTAGGTTTTCTGTTTTGGTGAGTTTCGTTCGTCGCGGCGCGCGAGAGCTGAACGTGTGAGTGTTTCTAAGAGGTGTTGAGTTTTATCTCAAGTGGGTTTGGTTTGGTTTTATCCAATGGCTAGGGTTTTGTCTTGGCATTTTGTCTTTTGATCCAATGGCCATGAGTTAGCAAGAGCAATAGCATAGTAAGGAGGTTTGTTGCTTTGTGGACTTAAGAAAAATCACAAAACTTCCTCACTCTCTTCTCTCTTTGCCGTGGAACTCCATTACTTTCTTAAACTTCCATAAAATTTCATTCCTTAACCAAAACACTTGATTAGAAGCTTGGTGGAAAGCTTGAAGTTGTGAGATTCTTCATCACTAAGGTAACTAGAACTTCTTTCATCTCTTGGTTGGCTAAACTCTTAGAGATTCATGAGATTTTATGATTATGTTCTTGGGAGAAATTTCATAAGAATTGGTTGTGAATGGTTCTTGTTCCATGAAAGTTGTTCATGAGGGTTTAGTAAGCATGCTAGGCTTTGTTATTTCAATTTTCCATGAGTTGGTGAGAATCTCATGAGAAAAGTTAGGGTTTTGAAAGTTTAGTGTATTGATCAATAACATGTGGTTAGGTTGCAAGGTTTTGAAAGGAAACGTTGTTTTTGAACCGTTGGGCAAAAGGGAAATGTGTTGTATGGTTTTGTTTTGGAAAATGAGATGAAAAATATTTTTGTGTTTATGAAAATATTTACTAAGTGTTTTGTGTGGTGATTTTGGGGTCCAAGTGGTTTAAAACTCTTGTGACATGTGGTGTTGCTTTTCGCTTTGAAAACATGTTTGAACTACCTTTGTTTTTGGATTCTGGCCGAAATGGACAGGGGTATTTTCGTCCTTTTAAAATTGTTTTTGTGACCTGAAAACTTAACTATTTGATCCGTCTTTTCGAGACGAAGATTTCGGCGTATGGCTCGTCTCGATTGGATAAAGATTGAATGAGTTATGACCATTTTATTTGAAAGGAAAAACTTGTAACTTGCGACGCAAGAAAACTTTTATTTTCTTCGGAATATTTTTGAAAAGTTTCTAGTTTGTTTTCAAATGGTTAGGTTGTGTGAAAATGATTTGCCTTGAGGTTGAAAGTAATAGTGGTATGTGATATGCTTTGAAAACAAAATGAATTTCTTATGGCAAAAATAGTGTATTTAACTTTGGGAATTTTTAATCGTTATGGGGAGGACTTGGAATCACTAAGTGAGAGTGTGAGAAAGTACCTTAAAACCCCCTAGTGTTTAGAGAACAAGTTTCGTTTCGATAGGATACGTTGGGAGTATTTTATTGATTGTACGCTGCTTATATTTTAGGTAGCGTGAATTGTAGAATTTCGTGAGAAAAGTTAACGGAAGCTTGCCGAGGTAAGGGCTCCACTTTATTTCCGTATTTTAAAACGGTTACGACATGCTTGGTTTTGCTGTTATGTGTGTTTGTGTGTTTGACATGTATGTGTTATGTATTCTCGTGATGAGAAAGTGTTTACAATACGTGCGTTGTTTTACATATGATTGGAGATGTATGTATGAACATGTGGGTGAATACATATGATTGTAAATGTATGTTTGTTGTGGTTTGTTACATATGATTGGATATGTATGTATGTTGTTATGTTTGGTTTACATATGCTAGAGAGGTATGTATTCATTGCATTAGCATATATGGGGAAGCGTATGCTCGTGCATTTGGTAGTTGCGCACTCGGTGTGGTGATCGGGAGAGCCCACCCTAATGGTTTGTAGTGATCGGGAGAGCTACGAGACTTTTGTTGAGATCGATACGTAGTGATCGGGAGAGCTACGGGGTGTGGTGATCGGGAGAGCCCACTCTAATCCTTGTAGTGATCGGGAGAGCTACGGGATTCTATTGATGCTTATGGTAGGGGTGTGGTGATCGGGAGAGCCCACTCTAATGGTTTGTAGTGATCGGGAGAGCTACGGGGTTTTCATTGATATTGTTAGTGGGTTGGACCTACGATTCCGGAGCTCATGCATCGTGGTAGCTAGGGTTAGTACCACGCATTGTAGAGGTTGCATTATAGGCTATGTGTGCATTGCTTATATGAACCCGTTGGTGGGAATTGCTTTGGTGGTTAAAGAGCTTTCTCTTGTGTTTGTGGAATTATTGTTATGTGTACAATCTTTCGCACCGGATATATATATATACATACTTTTATTTTGTGGTGACCCTTTCTTTCATTTGCGGGCTCATCCCACCCAGATGATGGGTTAGGTCGTGGTGACGACGGTGGCAGTTCTAGGCCATAGTGAGCACGTGGTGAAGCTTAGTATAGTTAGACTATGCGCCGGTGTGTTGTGCACCGTGCTTTTTGGTTAGCATAGGGTTTTCTAACTTGTTTTGTTTTAAGTATTTGAATACTTAGACTTGGACTGTAATTATTCAGGAATACACTTTGCTTGTCGAAGCACCTTATGGTAATGAGTTCTTTTGCATATTTGAATGCCGGCTCATTTAAAATCTTTTATGCGTAACTCTGATGTGTATAAAAAAAAATATATACTGCCTTTTCAGGCCTTTGAAAAACGGGCTGTTACAAAACCTCCAAGTGACGTCCCTTGTGGACGAGGATGATGGATCGGGATCCCCTGCTCTGACTTGTCAAAGTGGAAATATAATGCCAGGGGTTCCGATTCTTTTTAGAGTTATGCGAGTGTTGATGCTTATTGTAGTAATAAGTTAAGCACTCGTACACTTTTCAATAATCGGGTGATAAACAAGTTGTTTATGCGAGTGTTGATGAGTGTAGTATTAACACTTTGTATACCCTTTTGAATTTGATGTAATTTCCTTTGAATTTGTATCCAAATCTGATGTAGTTTTCTTTGAATTTGTATGCGAATTTGATGTAGTTTTCTTTGAATTTGTATCCTATCCTCAATGAATGAAATCAGATTTTGCATAACTTTGTTGTTGCTTTCGTTGTCTTTCAATCTTTATTTTGAATGATCGTCTGAGTGATGCTTCTGCCTGTTTTTTTAATGATGAAATAACTGAATATAATAACATATGCTAAAGTTACCTTTATTCTTCCTTTATAACGTTTGCTTTGGGCGTCACCCCTTTGATAGGTTGCGCCCTGATGCTTTGATACGCTTTTCTTTTTGTATTTTCTCCGTTCCCGACTCGTAAGTTTTATGGGTAACGTTTTGGACTTTCAACCATGCTTTAGTATTCTGGACGCCCCCCACTGAAAAGTTTAAAGGGTAACGCCTAGGGATTTCAACCTGATTTTTAATATTCTGGACGTCCCCCACTGAAAAGTTTAAAGGGTAACGCCTAGGGATTTCAACCTGATTTTAATTTTTTGTCAATCACAAGCATAAAAGCGAGGAGGCAAAGTGTTTCAACCCGTTTCCGTCGTATCCGACTCGTAAGATTTTAAGGATAGCGCCGTGTCTTTTTTAGACGTTCCCTACTCGTAAGATTCACGGGTAACGCCTTGGAATTTCAACTCGTTTCCGTCGTATCCAACTCGTAAGATTTAAGGATAGCGCCGTGTCTTTTTTAGACGTTCCCAACTCGTAAGATTCACGGGTAACGCCTTGGAATTTCAACTCGTTTCCGTCGTATCCAACTCGTAAGATTTAAGGATAGCGCCGTGTCTTTTTTAGACGTTCCCTACTCGTAAGATTCACGGGTAACGCCTTGGAATTTCAACTCGTTTCCGTCGTATCCAACTCGTAAGATTTAAGGATAGCGCCGTGTCTTTTTTAGACGTTCCCTACTCGTAAGATTCACGGGTAACGCCTTGGAATTTCAACTCGTTTCTGTCGTATCCAACTCGTAAGATTTACGGATATCGCCGTTTCTATTTTTGACGTTTCCTAGTCGTAAGATTCACGGATAACGCCATGGTGTTTCAACTCGTTTCTTCTTTCTTTTTCTTCTGTCAATCACAAGCACATAGGCGAGGGGGCAAAGCATTTCAACTCTAATTTTCTTTTGTGTCTTGTTCCATATATTTCCTTTGTCTCATTGTTTTTTGTGATCGCCTCTTGAAAGAATGTTGTTCTCAAAGTGTTTTGCACATGTAAGAAAAACACAACGTTATGAGAAATGAGTTTAAAGATATATAAGAATTATATAATAGAACTACTAAATTATTTAACAATTTATTTTTGGAATGGCGGTACAATCAAAAGTAGTAGCTCGATACGGATCATACAAAGTGAAGGTAAAAAATACTTGTCATCATTTTTTTTTATTGTGTCTAACAATATGTTTGTTGATGTAACTATATAAAAGAGCATGTATAATTCAATTATAATAATACAATAACTCACGGTTTACGACACCGCCTCGCCAAAACTGTTCAACCAGTCTTAACTTATTACTATCATTATAGTTACTATCTTTTTTGGAGCAATAAGCACTATCACATAATTACTATCACTATAGTTTTTCTATCTTTTTGGAGCAATGAGCACTATCACATAAACATACATGATTAACTAGCAGTGAAATTGTTTGAATTATCCTTAGTTTTGCAAGAATCTTCTTATCTTCTTTTAAAGGAAAACAAGTAACAGCACATTTATAATATCATAACATGTAATTGAATTGGTCAACGCGTCACAATTATACGAATCGGCGACGTTAAATGCGCAAAAGTCTACCTAGTCATGGCGTGTGTATCTCATACATATAAATAATTACAGGAAGAACACTAAATGCATTAAACAGGAAGAATGGAGGTTATCAAGAGACACTTTAACTTATGTTGTTGATCAGTCTTTCCATGATTTCAAATGCTTAGAAATTTTTACATAATCACTTATGTTATAAAAACCTGGATTGGAAGTCGCCTAGCAGCAAAAAAGATTGACGGCGAGACTGCAATGTTGACAGTTTGGCGAGTTGGAGAATTTAGATTCACAGCAAGTAGTAACTACGTCGACATGTCTTTGATTCAAATGTGATGGTTGACGCCGGCTGGTGGCGAACATCGATTTACACCGCCTTCTTCTTTTTACAGCTACCGATGGCGCGTTTAAACAGCAGGTGACAATTTGGCGACAACAAGGCGACATCATTGTTCGATCACGGAAGCGATGGTAAAGGAGAACAACTTCTCAATTTGAGTATTTGTTGCTCTAGCTTTCAGTTCACAACCCAAAGGTCCTGCAAGTGCATTTTGAGAACCATCTTTTCTAATACTAGAAACATTAAATCTTATGTTCCAAATGAACAAAACACGAACTCTTTCCTTCCTTTTCTTTTTTTTTTATCTTTTTTTTTTTTTTGTGATCTTTAATAAACTGAATCTTCCACAGGCTCAAATACATAACTTTATACTAGCAAATAACCTTCTTATGCTGCAATATCAGTATACCATTGATTTTGAGTTCAAACCATTAATCTGGTATACCATGGAATAATTTTGCACCCACAGTTTTAACCACATATTACGGTGGCAATTATTTATAAAATGAAAACACATGACGATGAAATGAAATTAGAAATCAATACAACATTAATTATTCATAGCTACTAGTAGGTTGCAGTTAAATTTAGATATCACCCTCCTCAAACATATTTAAGTATTCAGCAAAAGTAAAGGGATCAATCCTTCCCAATCAGCAATATGGCAATTCTCTTGTAGCACAGACTGTGAAATATATGCCCTCTGATTGCTCCAGGATTGGTGATTTGGTATAGGTTTCCACAAGTCTATACATTATGTAATCCAATCACTGTATAGGAAATAAAATCAGGTATCACATGGAATAAATTTTATGTTAAATTCATGCTTCTTAGTGTGTATAAAATACTTGATTGTGAAGGTTTGTGGGAAGAAATAATCTGAGCATAAAGTTTATTTTGGGACATTTTGAAAAGAGAGTAAAAACACTCGATAAATAATAAAATCGAAACCAAAAATAAAGGATTGAAAGCACCTGGAGAACATCGATTTACACCGCCTCTTGTTGACTAACACTGCCATGGGCGAAGACATCGCACTCGACTCATTAAATTATTTACCACCTGGCAACTCACAGACTGTTTCTCTCTGTGTCGTTAACATTGCTTTCTTCGGTTTACTCTTCCCCGCCTCGTATTATACTTCCCTCCGTTGTTGTGAGAAGATCCGGACCTCTATTCATCCTCATGTTGTCGCCATATCAGAAACGGTCGCCACTGTTTATCTAGTTGTGTTCGCCTTGAAGTGTTGAACGATTTTTGTGTTTGCATTTATGATCGTGACTACTGTGTATGCGAGTTTCTCTGTTAGCAACAGTCGTGTTTCTGTTCTTCTTGAGAAGCTAGATAATCGATGGAGATGTTTGTTGGGTGCCTTCCCCGTGGATTCTCTCCACGCCGTAATTATGTTCCATATTAACCGCCCGCTACAGCTTTAATCGCCGACAATAATCACAACATCGATTCTCTTCCCGGCAGATGGGTGGTTGTTGCTGCGATGTGGTTTTCTCAGTTTGCCATGGTCTTGGCTTTGAAAGAGGAGTAGTGGTACAGTTTGCTTCTGAGAACTGTCGTTGTGAACAGAATTGTTCATATAATGGTGGCGGTGATGAAACTGGTTTTTTATTTGAAGGGTTTGATGTATATTATATGAAGCCATGAAATGAATCTTCGATGTGAATGGTGTGTGGCCTAGGAAAGTATTACCAGGGCCCCACGGTGGGCGCCAAAATGTTCTGGTGCACAAATAAGGGGGGTGATAAATAATTGGATCGTATCTAAGAAATAAGTAATTCTCCACAATTGTGCATCATTTCTGTATATTGAAAAATATATTCCGGGCTTTACAATGAAGTATGTTCTCCTATTTATAGATTTCAATAGGTAGCAGTGTTATGGTGTTCTACGATCATGGGAACCCCATGATCGTGGCGGTTTCTTCCCTCTCCTCCGCCTCATACACGGTGATGATGGGCGGTTTCTTCCGGTTTTGGTGATGATCATGGAGGTATGGGGTGGTTATCCCTCTCCACGTGTTGACTTGTTGGTGAAGTTTCTACGAGTGCGGTTACACCTGAGGCGAGGGCGTCTCCCACCTGTTACCTCGCCGCTGAGTATCTTTGCCGCCAAGTTATCTCTTGAATTCCATGGGTTGAGTGATTGGGCCATCTTGCTATTGGGCCTATGCTATTTATTTTTGGGCCTTACCCCAGTCCAATATGTAAATAATAAAACTACTATTGCAAGATAATTATATTTAATTTTGTTATAAAATTTAAATTAATATCCCTATTTTTCAATTTTTAATAATTATTTTACTTTAAAATATTGTAATTTTAGTAGAATTTTGATTTTTAAAATTATATAAATTATAAAATTACCCTTGTGAGAAAATTGTGTATATATTTAAAAATTAATTATTTTATTTTTAATTTACCATAAAATTATTTTATTATTTATATTTTATTAATTTTCATTTTTTATTTTAAAATATATTTTATCAAATAAATGGGTAAATTATTTTCTTATCCTATCCTGCCGGTAACCCAGCTCAAATTCGGGATAAAAATTTTAACTAGAAAGACACGATAGGATAAATTTTAGAATTAGCTTATCATATCCTGCTGGTTCACCAAACACTGGATTAAGACAGAATATGATACAATTATCATATCCTGTCTCTTATCCTGCGCACCAAAACCAAAATAGTTCATTAACCTAGTTTTTTAAATTGTATCATTAACCTAGTTTTTTAAATTCTATCTTTTTCAGTTTTACTACTATTTGAGTAAGCGAAAAATATAAGAAAATTACTTTTGTCACCCTATGGATTACTCGCACGCCCTATGCGTTTCCCATTTTACCTTTCTGCTACTTAAGTAGCGGACAACATAAGAATGAGTAATTTTTTAGGAAAATCATCATACATGAAAATTCAAGTTTTTTACCTGTCAACTACTTAAGTAGCGGATAATAAGTAGCGGACGTTATAAAAATATGAAATTTGGGTAAAACAAAAATACCCCCTAACATGAAAATTTCTCATTTTTATAACGTCAGCTACTTACTTAAGTAGCGGAGCGACGTTATAAAAATTGAAAAAAATACCTTACAAATATGAAATTTTTGAAATTTTAAACGTAAAATCCTCTATTTAAGTAACTGACGGGATTATTTTGATAATTTTATAAAACGCGCAAGAAAACCGTAGGATGGCAGGTGGTTTAAATTCGAGATTCATGTGGATGATTTTTCGGCCACTTGGCCCAATGTTTAGAGACACGGTTCAAGTAGGCCTAGGGAAGAAAGTCCCATATGCCAGATAAATACAGGGACCATCTATTTTGTCTTTTCCACCACAATGACCATGATTTGTACTGTTCAACATTTCAAGCACCTTTTATCTAAAATCCAGAACTTATTGCCGACACGGCAGAAGATGAGTAATGTGCACGGTTAAGATTATGACTAATAGCTATAGCTATTATTCTCTAAAAAAGACATAAAGATTATGTGTAAGCAAAGTTCTCACATTGTTGAGTCTTATTCGTTATTCAAAGTATTAGATGAGATAGATAGATAGATAGACAATACATCATCTACAAGATGTAAATAAGTTGTTAATTTGGATTGTTTATACAAAATTGCAAACCCAGCCACAATGCAAGCATAAGCAGGTGTTACCACGACGAGGTTTGCTGGACGATATAATAGAAATGATAGTATATCTTTTCTTTTCTCATAATATAACAAAAATTCACTTTGAAAGATGAAAATACTAATTAAAAAACTTGTCTGATATTGATGTTGATTCTTGAAGTTTGGATATATTTTAGGAAACAAAGATCATCTTCGTGTGTCAGATGTGTCTCAAGATGGTCTATTTCAGCATTTTCATTATCAGTGAAGATCCGAGGAACACCTGCAACAAGTATAATAAGACAATTTCCAATATTAAACATAATTTTTTAAGCTAAACGAACCAACATAAAGACACTTTCTTTAAAAAGGCAAAAAGATTTATCAAAAGACATTAACACAAATCACAAGGCATGCTAAGGTTGGGAAAAAAAAAATCTATCAACATAAAATGCATTCTGCGATAACATTGACAACAACAAAGCCAAGTGTGTGTGTGTGTGTGTGTGTGTTGTGTGTGTAATAACATTGACAACAACAAAGCCAAGTGTGTGTGGGTGTGTGTTTTGTGTGTGTACAATAATCCAGTCTTGAGTCCTTGTGTGTATGCCTCACTTAAAGAGTATTGTCCTAATGCTACTTCCCTCCAAATCCACCTATCACACTCATCCTCCTAACACAAAACAACATTTCATTCACCAGTTCTTCCTCACACAAGTAAAGCCTTCAACTTCAATTCCACCTCCACTCCCACACACCGGACTTTTGTTATCTTATATCTGCCACCATTGCTGCCTTGTCGTTTGACAAAATAAACAGCCGGCCAAAGTGATCTTTCGGCATTACCTCATAAGCCCCCAAACCCCTTTATCCACTCTGCTAACATCTTTTCACCAAGAAGAGCACACCCTAAGCTTCTCAGCCAATACTGACCCCCTCACCACCATACTTATATTTCAAAAAAAAGAGGTTAAGTTTATGGTTATTTCCGTGCAAAATAAAAATCAAATTAAAAAAATAATAATAATTTGATTGATATAATTAAATATAACATACAAGAAATTAAAAACAGTTAATATTTCATGATTATTTACAAATATCGTATATAGTCATTGTTTGATTGGAAAATGTAAAAGAGAAAAAACTGTTTGATTAAATAGTTATTAATATTTAATTAATTTAGTTTAACATAAAATTCTAAATACGTCATAATATGAAGATAAAATGTAGTTTCACGAGAATGAGATGGTTTGGTATAAGATTCAAATTTGATATATTGGGCTGGATATTTACAACATATATCTTTATAGGGTATAATATTTACCATGAAAGCATTCCCTTGCTTCTCCAGCCATGAGTACAACATCACCACTTCGAAGAAACATTGCTACGGGAGCATCCTCTCGAGATTTTCCTCCCAAAAGAAAAATAGCTTTACAGCCCAAGCTGGGGCAATGATGACAAAAAACTAATAAGAATTCATCATCCTAGTAGTACATGTTAAATCTTTCATTTGACATTAACATGTTTGTATCTATATCTAGAGATCAAAAAACAAGATAGTCCAAAAAAATCAGCATAATACCTTAAACTAACAATGGGCTTACTCCAATCTGCTTCCATGTCATCAAGGTGGCCACCCAGTGTGTCCCCTGCAGTAGTATTGATATATACACCAAAGTAAGAGATAAATCACTGAACTATATGGTGGTGTCACTGGTGTGTTCAAAAAACTGCTAATATGTATCGGTAATTTTTTACAGAAGGAGATATTGTTTGTTAGTGCTTGTTTGAATAACATACACAACTGGAGAATCAAATTGTACAATTTGCTTCGAGTACAATTCTAAAAATTTCTAATTTTTCTGTCAGAGAGTAATGTATTCTTGATATAGGACACACAAAGGCATTTACACTTCAAAAGTAATTATACTTTACCAGTTAAGCAAAATAGACTCCTTTAAACTTTTAAAAATCATTCCCAAGCATAAATAAATTCTTTCAACATTATTTCTACTGAAACTAAACTAAACATGGAGTTAAAAGAGGACATCTAGAATTATTACACAAGAAAATTCACAATATAAAAAAATGCTCGAAGCTAACCTGATGCGAAGTAATTTACTATTGCAGCTTCAGGCTGGAATTCAACACCAGCAGGCAATGCAGGTTTTGCCAATTGTTTGGCGAGCTCACAGAGTGCTTCAGGGATTTTGTTATGTTGGAGAGACACATTATAATTTCTCTGCACATAAAAAAATCACTGAGAAATTTCCCAACAACAACAAACACATCAAGGTGATGCATCTTTAAATATCAATAACCTTCACTAAAAAAGTTTTATTTGACATCTTTGTAACATGGTAGAATGAATATCTACTCGCTAACAAAATTTAAGGCATATCCGAGCAATCTTTAAAAAACAATGATGAATCATCAACCTCAGAAATTTTGTTTGTAAGCAACGTTTAGTGTGTGATAGAAGGACATTGAGACACTGGAATCGTGGTGCATGTTTTTATAAGCAATTTTCTTGTATCTCAGTCACAGCTAAAAAGAGGGTTCCCGTCTAGCTAAAAACGGATGTATGCTATGCACTACATCATTGGGAGTCAAGTAACCGGTTACTATTCTCCAAAGCAAGCATGTAATAGTAATAATAAGCATATAATTCAAATTTAAATCTAAATGCGGCTGAAAAAATTGACGGGCGAATCATAACTCACATTAGACCAATCAAACTGTAAGCCTAGGGTGCTCCATCGCAACTTTCGCAGTAAAGCAGAACCAGAAACAGATTTGCATTTTCTCAAGGACGCTTCCTTTTCCGTGGTAAACTTCCATTCCTCACCGTCCGTACAATCAGAATCAAGACTAGGTTCATTCGCAGTAATTAGAGATTTTTCTTGAACCAAAACTTTCCCTTCTTTAGCCGCAAGAAATAAATTGTGTATAGGACCATATATGGCATTGTGATTTGTTCTGTTAGGTGGCTGCGGAAAATCAATCAAACTCTCCCTTATCAAATCACATTGTTTCTCTATGCTTAATGCCCCAGGAATAAAATAAAAGCCTGCACAATAAGCATCACCACGCATAATTGAATCAATTTAGTGTACTAATCTTGTTTAGTTAAAAATGCACTTGTAAGTTGTAATTGATCAGTTAGTTTCCAATCAGTTACTAGGTCTGTTTGAATTGACTTATTTGAACGTATCTACTAAATTGAGCACGTGTGAGACTGTTTGAGAGAGTTTACAGAAGCAACTTATTATCATAAAATCTTGAGGATAACTTATGAAAATAGCTTATCACTTATATAACAATAGTTCGACATTATTTTATCATGTGATATAAAAAAGCTTATACATAAGCACTTATATGATTAGTTAAGTAGCAAAAGCAGAATAAAATTTACCAGGGTGATTTTGCAAAGAGAACACTGGAGAATTGAATTTATCCTGAAGAGCAATAACACCATGAGGAAGCTCACCATTCCGGTGATGGCATTCTAGAATTGATCTGAAGTCAAGTACTTCCGTTAAGTCCACTGGTTTGGGTTTTTTATTCCTGTAATTTGCAATTAGGATTTGTTAAGAACAACAAAGTGAAAATCAATTACATTTATAAGAAATTAAATCAATAAAAAATACTTTTTGTTCTTGAATGAAGCATTGCTATCATAGTAGAGCTTGTAGTTCTTCTCTGCTCTTCTGAAAGCCGTTGGCTCCGAATCTTCCCGTTTATTCTCCGATCCGTACATCGGAAAATCAACCCGAACCGAGTGATAAGAGTTTTGGATTCTGGTTAGGGTCAAGATGCAATGAAAAATTAACAAATGAAATTGAAAAGAAACCTTAATTGCAATTTTGATGCCTCTTTAACTATTTTGATTTTTTTTAAGTAGGATGATAGTTAGAAATTTTATAAATGGGATGATTGGAGTTCGAACTTCGGGCTATATATATACTTCCTCCGTCCCATTTTAAATGACATTTTTTTGACTTAATGTACTATTCATTTGATCTGCTTTGACCTTATTTTTCTACTAATATATACATGCAAATATTAGCATATGAGATGTTATTTGATTTGTCTCGACGAGTACTTTCAAAATATACCATTTTTATAATTTTTAATAATAGATAATTAGAGATTTTAACGATTAAAGTTGTGCATTGGCAAACGTGTCAGTGGTCAAACAGGTCATTTATTTTGGGACAGAGGGAGTATAATACAATATTATGTCAATTGAGTTAGACTCACGAGACTGATTCTCTTATTTTAAATTATGATAATTTTGTCCAATGTCAAATTTTCACCCGCATCTTTTTATGTTTTTTTTAGATTTATTGAATAATTAATATAGAAGAAGAGAGATTGTTTGGATTAACTTATAAAAAAGACCTTGTATGAATAAATAATACTCCCTCCGTTTCTTTTTAATTGTCTTTTTAGAATGATAACACCAAATTAAGAAAGTGTATGTTTGCACGTTATCTTCCTATTATATAGCATTAATTGGTTTTATGAAAATAGATAAGAGCAATTTACAAAGGGTATAATTGACAAATCATACTCATAAAATACAAAAAGGACAATTAAATATAAACGCTAAATATGATAACAAAAGACAATTAAAAAGAAACGAATGGAGTAATATTTTATGTTAATTTATAAGTTCTAATAAACAAAAATTATATCTATAAGCTATTATTTCATAAAATACCATAACAAATTTATATATAATACATAAAAACTTATTTATTTATATAAATTGTTTTGCATAAATTCAAAAATAAGTCAAAATCTATTACTAAAAAAAAGAGTTAATCCAAATAAGTTTTAGATATATCAATTATTTAATAATTCTAGAAATGTAAATTGTCTCTATTGTAAAAAAGGACCAAGTGTATGTCCAATTCAACGTACAATTATCCTTAATAACATGATCCAATTTTTACCATGGAGACACCAATTTCATTGGCCCAAAAAGACCTATGAAAGGATAGGTCAAACTTAATTTTGATGGAGCATATAAAGATACTCTAGAGCTAGCTGGATGTGGAGATCTCCTCCGCGACTTTGTGGCGGAAAGCTAATAGGACAGACAAGATTTACACCACCTTCAAATGAAAAGCGACTCAAAACTTTGGTTAACATGATGATAGAGAATGTTGAAATCAATAGTAAACCGCATACGTTAGTTCGTTGCATTCAAGAGCTTTTAGATTTGAATTGACAGGTGCTAGGTCAATCATATATGGCGAGAGGAAAATAAAAGTGTCGATTGACAAACTAATTTTAACTTTTCTCCTAATTCTTTTCAAATTTATGTTATACTCCTCCTAGTAGGAGTTCATGTCTCTTTTTTTTATGACATATTTTGGGCTTGCACAGGCCCGGTTATGAGCATGTGCAACCAGGTCTCCAGCACTGGGCTTCCAAAAAATTGGGGTCTCAATTTTTTTTTTGTTTAAACCTATCATTAAAAGTATTGGTTAAGTAGTTGTTTGGAGAATTTGTTTCATGAAATGTTTGTTGGTCTGGTGGTCCGCGCGTGTGTCCTAAGGTGTTTTGGGGGTTGTGGGTTCAAACCTCACCTGTGACAACTTTTTAATTTTATTTTAAGAGATCAATGCATAATAAATGTAGTTAATATTAATATTTCTAAAAGGGTTTGGTGTTAACATAATAGATTCCTTAGCATATTTCATTATTATTTATTCATTATTATCATGATTTGTAAATGCTTTTTTAATTGATAATTTTATTTGTCGTAAAAATATTAGTTTTATTTGTTAATTATCTCTTAAAGTAGAATTGGTCAAGAATAATGAGAAATTTCAAATTTTTTATTTGTTTTTATTATTCATCTATGTCTCCTAAATTGTCTTCTAAGATTAGATGTGTGAAACATAAAAAAAAAAAAAAAAAACTTGATGAGTTAACTCAATAAAAGAACTGCAAATTCTTGTTGAAAATCAGAATGTTGATAATTTTTTTTTATACAAAATGTTGATGACTTTTTTGTATGTTTTTAGTTATAAGGATGGATGATTATTTTTAATAATATTGATGTAATTTACAATTGAAATATATGAAGTTCTTTTTAAAAAAAAAATTGTTTTTTTATTCGGGGTCTATTTTATTATTAGCTCGGGGCCTCCAAATAGTCGGAGACGGCCCTGGACTTGCATACCTAAGAATATTCGTGAGTGAGTATTTGGTTTAAAATATATGTTTCAAACGAAATTTTTAAAGAAATTTTGTTAAAATTTTATAGATTAACTTTTTTCCTATCATCATATAATTATTATTATTATTATTATAGAGTATATTATTTAAAACATATCTCATCGCTAATTTTTAGTTAAAAAAAATACAATAGAGTGCTTAAACATATAAAATAGTAGTAAAATTAAGGGATTAAAATTGCAATTAAGGAAAAATAAATTAAGAATTCAAATTAAAAAGTTTAATTTTATGTATAAAATTTTTTTATTCCTTAATAAATAAATGTCGAGTTAAATATTAGATGGAGCTAAAAACTAAAGTGTCATGTTAACTTGTGCCATAAGGGCATATGTTAAGATATTTCAATATAGAAATTCTATATTTAATGATGCAAGAATTTAATTTTTGAGAGATATATAATGCACAACTAATTTCGATAAAAAGTCATACAGTTAGTTCTCATATAAGGGTATTAAAGACATTTCAGTCGGTCCTTATCGAAAAAATTTGTGTTTTCAGAGAGTTCAAAGCGTAAGAAGAAGAGAAGAGAGGAAAAGCCAGAAAAGAAAATGGCGTGCAGGAGCATGCTTCGTTCAGCGATTATTGTTGAACCATTTCAATTCCATTTCCAATTCAAACCATTGCTTTTTAATTTGAATCCGAATAAGCGAGGAGGATTTCGCTGCAAAACCATTAAAGCTCGTCCGTTTCACCGTAGCAGTGGAAGTGTTCTCCGTTGCTCTCATAACGATAAGCCTTCGTTTCATGATGATCAAGGTCCTCCACAAGAAGCTGTGTTGAAAGCCATTTCAGGTAATTCAATTTTCTTAAAATCTCAACCATTTTTTGTTTTATTTAATTTTGTTTTTGTTTAGAGCTTAAAAGAAAAGATTAATGAAATTGCGTTTTGTTTGGTTTATGGTTGCAGAGGTATCTAAAACTGAAGGGAGGGTTGGACAAACTACGAATATGGTTATTGGAGGAACTGTCACGGATGATTCTACTAATGAATGGGTTTCTTTGGACAAAAAGGTCTTTATTTTCATTCATTATGTGTTTGTTTTGTTTGATTTTAGTAAGTTTGTATTTTTTTTTGTTTTATGTTCATTTTTTTGGTTTTCACTACCAGTTTAATCTGGTTCGGGGTTAGTCCTGGCATCAAGTGGTTCCAGCCCCGTCCGATCGCAGTTCTGGCACCAGTTTTATGTTCATTTATGATTGTGTTTTTTACACTTTTGTGTCTTTTTAATTATCATAATAAATAGTTGTGTTGTGTGCTACATAGGTGAATACATATCCAACTGTTAGGGGGTTCACTGCAATAGGAACCGGTGGTGATGACTTTGTGCAAGCTATGGTTGTTGCTGTGGAATCTGTAATCCAACAGCCCGTTCCTCAGGTATATTTTATATATATCATTGTGTTTCTGGAAATTAAGACATTGAATCTATTTATTGGGGGTGATTAATAGTATGATTCAAATGATGTGGGCATTGTTGTCTCTGCAACAACCTTTTATGAGTATTTAAAGCTTCATTTTCTTATACCAGGGAAGTATGATATGTGCTATTTGTAATTACAATAGATTGATATAACCTAGAACATAGGCATACCAAATATTATATTTGTTACTTTGCTTTTGTTACTGTAAGGTTAATTTTGTGTCTAGTATTCTTAAATCTTGTTGTGTAACTTGGGTGTTTGTTTGCTTGACTTGTTAAATAGCATCCAAGGCAGGACCATACGTCCTTGATTGTCAAATGAAACCCCCCATGTATAATATGTCTACGCATTTTATGTAACTAGTCAATATCTCAATAGCCAAATTTTGAAGTCCGGTGTAGGGTGGAGTTTTTTATTTGAATAGTTTGACTGCTGTGAAATTTTATCGTGAAATTTTATTGTGAAATTTTAACATTTTATCTGCTAAATATTTCTGGCTTATGAGTTGCCTTAGTTGTCGCTGACAGTTGTATTGACACCAAACTACTATTAGGCTTACATTTTATCATTGAGCTTAAAAGCTTAGAATGTATATCTGAACTCTGAAGAGAGCTATGTGATGAGTACTAGTCTGAATGGGGCGGCGGCTACTAATAATCATGAATCAAGACCCTACATTATGAAGGACTCTGATCATAGGGTTTCACACTATGAAAAGACTTTTTAAGTATGCATTCATGGTTGCCAATATAAGCTGTACGTACTTGGTTACTAAATCCCTTCAAGAAGATGCTCAAAGGGAATGAAAGTACATGCATTTTAGAAGAGTTTTGACTTGCACTTTTGTCTGATTGGTGGAGCTTAAACTGAACAATTATCATCTAGTTATAGTCCCGAACATTATATGGCTTCTCGCTCTTACATTCACGCACTCCTACACATGCACGCAAGCGGGACTACGCTTCCACGTACAACATTGAGAGAGAAAGACTTTTTGACGTAAAGAACAAACTTGTAAGCCAACATCTGTCAAAGGTTGGAACTTATAAGGGCTTCGTTGTTATTTGTGACTGGATTAAAAAAATATTTCGTTCTTTAAAGTTTGGATTGTTCTCCCAAAATAAGCAAACTTTGGGCTAGCCTTTAAAACTATTTCAGTTTCCTTTCACTCCGAGCCAGATTTTTGGAATTTAGCACCAGATGGCCAGCCAACAGGCATATGATTTTTACCTGCTTTGTGCAGCATACCTATCATAGATGTATGGTGCACATGTGATTTTAGAAGCGATTAAACATTAAAATTCATAACTAAGTCCTGGTGTGTGATGATGAATTACCAAGTTCTTGTTAATGATCACATGAATATGGGAGCTTTGATTGAGAATTTGAAATGTGTTTTGAAGTATAATATTTACCATGCTCGCTGTGATTTCCTTCAAGTTATGATAGGAAGAGTGCGAAATATTGAATGATCAATCCTCATTAGTATGTTACATTCACACTTACATTTTGGTAGTCAATCATCTTTTAAGAATGTTAACATATTGGTTACAGGGGAGTGTCAAGCACAAGTTATCAGCAAGAGGCAAATATGTGTCTGTAAACATTGGGCCAGTCCAAGTTGTTTCCAGCGAACAGGTGTTCTGTTTTGTTCCCTTTTATCTTTTCCTCTCTCTGAAATGATCCCTTTCTTACCTTTTTGTTTTTGCTAAATATGGATTTATTCTTAAAAGAACATGAAACTCCGTCTTTTATATCGTGTAGATTATGCCTCCAAGCAAATGATCCTGGATGAACATACCCATGATATTGAATTTTGTTGTATTTTTCAGGTCCAAGCTGTATATAATGCCATGAGGAGGGATGACAGGATGAAATACTTTTTATAGTATGTTAGATTTGTATAGGATGCAGTGTTTCCAATTGGTATATTGACATGTCTGCTTTCTAGTGGTTAGGCTGATTTTGTTCTTTGATTAATCCACGACATCGCTATAATTCGTTGCAAACTGGGTCACTTCTGTATTTTATGAAGATGTAACTTAGTATGACTTGTTTCCAATAATTATAATATGATTATATTATATTATAGGACATTATTTTATAGTGTATGTAAATGTAATTGAAGGTCGTGAGTCACTTAGCCATAGATGTCATGTTTGATTCCTTGATTGCAGATAGGTTTTAAATATATAAAATAAAAATCTACTAGTTATGCTATGTAGTGGAAGTGTGCGGATCCGGATTCTCTACAGGAAAAGCACACATTTACAACAGTATACTCAATACAAAATGATTGAAATTGAAAACTGCGTCCTGCAGTTATTGCATGAAATCCTTCTTCAGTGTAATCTCTACGATTGGTATCTTCCACCAAAAAAATTTGTTGCTTGCTTTTGTCTTTTATTTTTTTCCAAATTTTTTTCTCTTGTTTTTGGAGGAAAGAACTTAACTTCAACAATAAAAAACTTGAGACTATAGTCACTCAAAAAAACATGAAGGGATTTTTTTCTTATCAAAACTCGGATTTTACAAGATAAATGATCTCATGGTGATAGTGGATATAAGGAAATAAATACTCTCTGAATAGAGAGGTTTTTGGCTGAAATTCATGGACGAGATAATTCCTGATGGTGTGAAAGTGTATTTGGAAATTTATGTTGATTGTGTCGTGGTGGCGAATAGTGGTAGAAATGAAAATTAAAATCACTTGTAATTGTTACATTTATTAGTAGTATTTTGTTAAATTTCTTACATTTACTAAATAATTCCTTAATTATTGATAAACTTATTATGAAGTAAACCTCAAATTTCTTGATGATTAATGTTCCATTTCTTTTATGAAAGATGATAATAATGTGCCACTAATACATACTCTAAAATCCAAATCATCCTATCCTATAATATAACACAAACAAATACTAAAAAAGTAACCCCTAATTTGTACTATATACCTTTCTTAGTTTCCCAGCAACATCGAAAGGTCTAAACAAAAAAAAAAAGAAAATTAGATTATTCGCATGTGCCCATTCCTGTCGGGAAAAGGAAGGTGCAGTGGCAATTTCTTTTGCCATCAACCCTTGTTTTAACGGTAAGATGTCCCCGATTATTCAGAATTTGATGGCAAGATAAATATAATGTTGTCAATAATAATTTTTACTATAAATTAAATTCATGTTCTTCCAAATAATCCGTTCTAGTGAAATTCATAACCAAATGTAAAATAATATAAGATTAACATGGTATTGTAATGATAAAAAAAAAAATTGTAACGTTCTTGTCAAGCAAAAAAGAAATGTAACGTAACTCTGTAACACATGGTACCCTGTTTCTATCTGTGGCATTATCTCTGCATAATACTATAGTAACAGAACAAAAAAATGTTGAGAGAATAAAATAAAACATGAAAATGATGAACACTTGAAGAGTAACAATGATAACCTATGTCGAACGGATAGATACTCTCTGGATTAGACGTGCCCCGCAATCAGACACAACACTGATGCCAATAATTACATTGATCTATCCCATTGCCGCAAATTATTATTCATGTTAACGTATGAGTGTGTCTGGTGTTTGTGTATGTATCCGAACTTCATAGATAATAACGAGTTTAACAAAAATGAGCAGCATCGGTGTCGTTAGAAGGTGGAATCTGAAAATGCCAAAGCCTACCAGCACCTTTAATCAAATTCTTCTTACAAAGAAACTCCTCAGCATAAACCTTCTCCACCTTACGATCCACATCATGCAAAAAAACATTTGTCACACCAGATCCCTTTCTATTCCTGGCCATAACAGCAGCAGAAAACACGGCAGCCATTCTCCCCGGAGCCTCCGCAAAATAGCCTTTAGGCGCATCAACCATAATAAGATCCCATTCCGTATCATAAACCTCATCTGGTAAATTCTCAAGCGCAAGCTTACAAGCTACATTGCCACGTAAAAAAGCTTTAGAAGGAGAACACAACGGTTCAGACTTGTACGAGGTAATAAGTTTATGGGCTTCACGGAGCTGTGTCCGGTAACGAACCGTATGGGCTCGAAGACCCGGTGCATCTTTTAAAACGGTTTGAACCCATTTAGGATCTTCTTCGAGAAACAACGTGTTACCACCTGGATTAAACGAAGCCCACATGAGAGAATCATGGCCGAGACCGAAGACGAGAAAGTTGCAAGGACGACCGTAGGATTTCAATACATCGAAACTGATCTTGATCTCTGAGACGGATTGTTGTGGAACAACACGTGATGTGGCGTAGTGGAGAATTGCTCTGAGTTGGATCGGTGATGGGTTGTTATTGTCGTTTGATCGGGTTCGGGTTTGGGTTTGGATCCCGGAAGAGATTGGACAATGTACTAATGATGATGTGTCGGAGGTTGTGATTGCGGTGGCGATGAATAATGCAGCGACTATTAATCCAACCGTTGTTAATCCGATGAATAGTTTTCTCTGTTGGAGAGGGTAATTATAATAGCGGTTCTTCATTTTTGTTGTTGTTAATTATTAATAATAATAATAATGTAATGTGGTTGTGTTGTTGTGTTTGTGTGGCATGTTATGTTGTGTTTGTAGTGTTAAAGGGATTTTGTTATTTTACTTATTAGCTTGAAATGTAAGGGAAGGTGGTTTGATTTTGTCAAATGATGGGAATGAGAGAAATTGGCAGTACAACGCAACGAGTGAGATGAGAGTGACAAAGAGAGTATGGTATGTGACAGATTCTTTTTTAAGCTATTGGTTTTGATGAAATTTTGAGAGTTGAATATCCAAATTGTTGGGCTAAAGTGGGATGGAAATCGGATCTTTTGTTGTTAATATTTTCACATATTTGGATTAATTAATAATCGCTTGATCTTGATCAAATTATTCAAAGAAAATTAAATTTTACTTTCTAATCAAATAACTATGGGTATAAAAAACAAACAATGTTCTCATCGATTCATAAATATATTGTTAAATAATTACATATCAATAAAAGGTAGACGGGTAATAAGCTGCACCGCTAAACCTTTTTGAATAACAAAACCCAATCTTTGAAAAACTACATTCACAGACTTAGGCGACACAACATTACTATGCATGATCTTTTGAATTCTTTTCAATTTGGTGCTAAAAAACCAAAAATGTCGAATGCAAATGGTATAAAAACGTGTTGAAACAAAAACATTACTATGAGTTTTTTTTTTTTTACAAAAACAAAACGATATATGTGAACATACTCACAGTATCCAAGTTAATAGCATACAACATCAAAATGTCTATTTATGAATAATATTATGATTATGAATTTCATACACTTTTCTTAAACGGAAGATAAATACATTATCAACTTGTTAAAAAGGACCAGTATGACTAACATAATTAAAGTTAAGGGATTAATTTGTGACGTTAATTAGTTAAGGGACCAATTTGTAACTTTAATTAGTTAAAGGACCAATATGAAACCAATAAATAAGTTAAGGGACTAATTGTCCAATTTAGCCTAAAATTAAAATGACCGGAATATCTATGACTCCATATGTGAAACGTTGAAGGCTTGATGCCTAAATCATTGATTGAATCTGTAATTAATGAACCCGATCTTTCAATAATAATCAAATGAACACCACAACAATACGGAAAATTTAAATAACGACGAACAACAAAACGCCGCAATCAGACGACGAACTCACAAACTAAAAAACTTGATCTATATGAAAACCACTTATTTATGTTAAAAGAAAACAAGAAAGATACCAATCGTTAGTTGGTTCAGTGGTGATTGGCGCTGAACTTGGTAGGGAGGACCACGGTTCGATCCCCCGCAACTGCGATCGGGAGGGGGCTGGAACCACGTGATGTCAGAACTGGCCCCCGAACCAGATTAAACTGGTGGTGAAAACCAAAAAAAAAAAAAATAAGAAAGATGTAGAGGGGTGATTCAAGCCAAAAAAAATATCTAAAATCAACCCCTCTCCCTATGAACAATAGAGAAAAGAAGTAGAAAGAAAAGAGAATTTTGTTCTCCCATAACTACAGATATCTTAAATGTTAAATGCATATATTTGTGGATCTATGACTGTCCGAAATTATGATTCGAGTAAATGAGATAACAATTGAAATGCAATTGGCTAATTTTTTCAGGGAATTAGACTTTACATGTGCATGCATAGATATTTTAATATTACAATAAAATTTTAGTATGGATTACGATAATATTATCTGTCTCTAAATATAATTTTTTTTTTGAGAATTTTCTTTATCCTTTTCTATAAGTCTCTTTTCAATTTTACAAGAGCATTAGTAACTTTTTTTTTACCAATATACCCTAATTATAGTGCATCTTAATTCCCGCAATTTTCTCAATAAGGTCTTATAACATTTAAGGGCGGAGGTAGTATATTAGTTTGTGGTGTTTAGGGGAAAGAATAGGAGAAACAAATAAGAAATATAAATATTATTGATAATAAAATACATTATTTAAAAATAATAAATATTATGTAAATATATATTGTCAATATTATTTATGATAAATTAGGAAAATTATTATTAATCACAATGGAAATTATATTAGTATAGCGTAAACTATAGAATATCTATTGTACATATGTATTATCAAAACCGTTCTAGCAACTCTCATGACCTCATTCCTTGCACAAAATTCTCCTATTACACTTGAGATGAGTTCATGCCATCCTTATTACCCTATCCAATCTTGGATTTAAAATTTTCACCCACAAAAAATTATTACTATGTTTAATCCATAATAAATGGTATCTATTTTTAAGACAAATTTACTTTTTTTTATTAGACACACATCTTGTAAAATAAAAAGCACAAATTCAGTTGTTATATTTTTTAAGTATATCCTTATTGCTTCTGTAAAAAAAAAGTATATCATTATTGCTGATTTTCAAACTCTATTTGCAAGGATATTTTTTTATTTTGACAAAAGCAATGATATATATATAAATGGGGGGATCAAATTACATCGATGTAACATTTGAGTAATGTTACACCGCTTAATAATGTTTTAACGGATACAAATTTTACAAAATCCACCGTTGGATTGAAAGTTTATATATATCATATAGATCATCCATGTTAAATTTTACAAAATTGTAAAACCATTTTATATGTTATTTAGATTCGTCAAGATTAACGATTTATGCATTTTTATTGAATACGGTTAATTTTGATCGATCTTATTAACACATCAAACGATTTTAGATTTTTGTAAAATTTAATATGGATGATCTATATATGATATAAACTTTCAATCCAGCGGTGAATTTTGTAAAATTCGTAGTCATTAAAGCGTTATTAAGTGGAGTAACATTACTCAAATGTTATACTGATGTAATTTGATCACCCCGCTAATATATATATATTACTAATTATTTGTACCTATGTTGCTTGTTGAACTTTATGCCATCTACAAGGGTCTCTTGCTGGCCAGAGACATGAATATTAACGAACTTTCCTGCTACTCTGATACTCTACACTGGGTCAACCTCATCAAAGGTCCCCAAGTTAAGTATCATATCCATGCTGTGTTGATCCAAGATATAAAAGAGTTGCTCTCTCAAACCAATGTTTCTCTCCATTACACACTCATTTTCCTTTTCTTTAAAATTAGTAATGTCACGTCAGCAGAATCGTGACACATGTACTCATCAACCCAGTCATCAACTGCCACGTCAATAACATGGTGACATGACATCAAGGATTCCTGCTCATGGGCTCTTTTCAAAACTTTTAAATTTTGCAGGGACTATAAAATCAAATTTTTGTTAACAGGGGCTCTTTTCAAAACAAGGTACAATTGCAGGGGCTAAAAGCATATTTAAGCCTATAAATTACTAATTCATGGATTTGCATACATTCACTCTAATTCAAGTTCTAAGATTAACTCATACTGTTGTGTATGACTCAAAATTATTAAGCTACTTGTTTCTCAAGAAAAAATTTGTGCAAGATTTTTTCTTTCCTTGTTTGGCAAGACACTTGAGCCACAAGGATATGTCTTGAAGTGCAAGTCTAATAATCTTGGTTGGCAAGACATATGAGGCCACAAAGATATTTCTTTATGTGCAAGACTAACAAACTTGGTTGACAAGTTATAGTTCATAAAGTTGTGTCTTGGATTGCAAGACAAGTAGGTTGGGATCTATATATACACAACAAGAGTTTCACTTTTAGTGTGAGAGCACAAGAAAGAGAGCAAAGATGTAGAGGCAAGGATTAGGGTTTGCCACCACACAAGGGTTAGGGTCTTAGAGAGGAAAAGAAATTTTCTCTTGGTATAACTCTAGGGTGGGCAAACTATCTTTGTGGTACACCTTGGGTAGACTAGGTCAAATTGAGTCTCTTGGCCACAGGAAGAGATTCGAGATTTTGGGTAGAATTAGGATTAACTCTTGTACCCAATTGGGAACTCTTTGTAAAGTGACTCATTGATTCTAGTGGAACAGAGAGCTGCTATCTCCCCCAGAGTAGGTTCATTAACATCGAACTGGGTAAACAAATTGTTATTGTGTTCTTTATCTTCCGCTGTTATTGCTTTGAATTGTTTCATCATCATCTCTATCATCCTACTGTTTTGGTTGCTTGTTACGCTTGTCCCACACATCAGTTTATTATTGGTGTGAGTTTATCGTCGAATTCACAACAATTGGCGCCCACCGTGGGGCAAGGGGATCAGTCGATATCAAGTACCATGGGTTTGAATGGGGATATTGAGAAGTTCACCGGGAGTAACGACTATGGCTTGTGGAAGGTGAAGATGAAGACGGTGTTAATTCAAAACAAGTGTGTTGAGGCGTTGAAGGGAGAAGCACAGTTTGGAGAGGTCTTGCTTATTACAAGGTGAAGAGCATGGTGGGTGTACTTTGGTGGAAACTCAATTTGAGGTGGAGTCTTCCAATAGTAGGAGACAATCAACATTAACTCTCAGGTATGTAATCGGAGATAGGAAAGAGAGTGGTAGTGTTGAACCAAAGGGGTGTAACCATGGGGACCTTGTGGGAAACATTTCAATTGTGGCTGAAGAAGTGCAAGACCTTGGAAGATCTTCAGGGAGGCAATTGAAAGCAATGGTGATCAGACTTGGTAACTTGTGAGACTGCTGGAGGTAGTTGGATACAAGGAGAGTTTGATGTTGCAGCTTGTGGAACCACCTAAAATTCCAAGGTTGGTTTGGAGCCAAGCAAGACTTCGAGAGTACGGAAGGCATTCCGGGGGTCGAAGGGTGGTGGAGGCTTGTAGGGTTATTCTAAAATTCCAAGAATAGTCGGAGGCAAGCAATTCTCCAGGAGGACGGACATGAACAATCCGGGGGCTGAAGAGGGTACGGTGGAGCTTGTAGGGTTGTCTTAAAATTCCAAGGATAATTGGAGGCAAGCGTTTTTTTCGAGAGTACGGAGCGGTACACTACGGGGGTCGAAGAAGGGGTGGTGAATCTTGTGGGGGCTACCTAAAATCCTATGATAGTGGGTTGCAAGATCTTCATGAGGGCGGAAGGCATTCCGAGGGATGAAGTGGAGGTAATACTTGTGGTTCTAGCAATGGTTGTTGGAAGCAAGTGGAAGAGGTCGAGGTTCAAGTGGGACTTGGATTTGATCTGGTGTCTTGAAAGGTAGTTCAAGGTTGGAGAGAGCGGCTAGGTGGTTTATAGGTAAATTGACATCACCACTAATTTAAAGTCAAGGTGAAGAATTGTTGTGTATGACTCAAAATTATTAAGCTATTTGTTTCTCAAGAGGAAAAGAAATTTTCTCTTGGTATAACTCTAGGGTGGGCAAACTATCTTTGTGGTACACCTTGGGTAGACTAGGTCAAATTGAGTCTCTTGGCCACGGGAAGAGATTCGGGATTTTGGGTAGAATTAGGATTAACTCTTGTAACCCAATTGAGAACTCTTTGTAAAGTGACTCATTGATTTTAGTGGAACAGAGAACTGCTATCTCCCCTAGAGTAGGTTCTTTAACATCGAACTGGGTAAACAAATTGTTATTGTGTTCTTTATCTTCCGCTGTTATTGCTTTGAATTGTTGCATCATCATCTCTATCATCCTACTGTTTTGGTTGCTTATTACGCTTGCCCCACACATCAGTTTATTATTGGTGTGAGTTTATCGTCGAATTCACAACACATACAATAATCCAAAATGCTTCACTTACATGATTAAACTGTGACACATCATGTAATAAATATCTTAAGAACGAACAAAGTGTTTAAGATCACTTAACACATCAAAACATATATAGAAATAACATTAACTCCACACCCGGTGTTACAGTATTAGAGCATTATCTAATTATTACAAACCATAAACTAACTATATATATGGAGTAGCATCTATGCTAAACTCCTCACCACTAGCAATCCGAGCACTAAGAGACTACTCCTTAGAAGATGGATGCACCTGAACGCCCAACAGTTCAGCACATAACAATTAAAAAGAGTTAGTCAATGCAATTTAAAATAAAATTAAGTATAAGAATTACCATACACTTAGTAAATAAAACATTAACTATAACATAAGCATGTGATGTAAATATTCAACATATAATTCATATCATACCATAATCAAGAATACATCATCAAATATTCAAGTAATACGTATATGATCACTTTTCAAACATCATATAAGAAATCAAACATCCTATAGCAATGAATTCTTCACGTATCAATTAACAAGTAACATTTAGGCGAGAAATACACATTCCTAATGCATTCTAATACCATATAGTTATGATGCCACCTAGACACATTTAGATGCAAATGGTACCATCTAATATCACCCTAAAGATGATCAACACATTTAATTGACTAACTTAAGCCAATATCATCAACTTTAATCACCAACTATATTTTTGTTATCACAAGGATAAGCATCAACTTTAATTGACACAACAATGAATGCATGAGTGATCAAATACCAATCATATATATAATACATTATAGTTATAGCCTCAACATTAATTATGGATAACATAATCCAAGTCCTCAACTTAATTCATCAACATTTATAAACTATCAAAGATCATCATCACAATTCATCAACTATTCATCATTAAATTGATAGGAAACACAATCATACATGTTATCATACTCCATCATCATCCAATTAATAACAACATAAAATTCTGCCCAGACAGTCTCGCTTGGCGAGCTCAAAACGAGCTCACAGCAAGAATAGGCAGAAAAGTTTCAAAATAAAAATGATGTTCTTCGCTAGTCGAGTTAACAGCGAGTTTCCTCGCTTGGCGAGCCAGTAGCTCGTTGGGCGAGTATTCATCCAAACCCAGATGAACCTCAAGAACTTGCACACTCACTTAGCGAAGTTTGAAGGCTCGTTAAGCGAGACAACCAGAAACAAAAGCCCTGTTTCGAGTTCTCACTTAGAAACTCGCAAAAATCATCCAATAAACATCATAAACACGTAAAGATTATAACTTTAAGTATTTAACACTATTACATGCATAGAAGTACAACTAAAAACATCAATCAATACTTAATCATGCAAAATCATCATGATTATTCATTTTATTCATAAAATACAAAATATCTACAAACATCTACAAATTCCCATTTTAATCCCCAAAATCCGTACTTCTAAGTTGATATAAGATTGATAAGCATCATTGAATCACAAAGTTACTATTTTTATTAAAATCTCCCAAAACACAAAGAAAATGGAGTGTAGAGGGTTTGTGCTAGAGAAATGGAATTTCTCACCCCTCTATAAATCATTCATTTAGATTGTTTAGTCCTCCAATTCTTAACTCCAATCATAAAGTTTTCTTCTCCCTCTTGTTCTTTCTCTCTAAAACCCTTTTCTTTCTCTTTACATTCTCTCTCTACCTCCTTTTTCTTATTTTCTGAAAGTTATGACTTCCCTCTCTTGCCTTCACCAACTAAACCTAATTCATCTACTTTTTCTCTATACACACCCCCACTCTTCTCATCTTTGGCCCAACTCATAAAGTCACTATTAAAGCCCAACAACCATGTAACCCAATCTAATATTCTAACCCACTAACTAAATCTATAATCTCACTTATATTTTAATTAAATTAATAACCACACATAAAAATCACAAAATTAATTAATAACTAAATAATAATAAACGGGTCATTACAATTCTACCTCCCTTAAAAGAATATTCACCCTCGAAAATTACCTGAAGGAAACAACTCTGGATACAAATCATTCATCTTGCTCTCTAATTCCCAAGTCACATTCTCACCCGCCGGTCCTCCCCAAATGACTTTAACCGATGCAATTTCTTTGTTCCTCAACTTCTTCACCTCTCTACCTTCAATCCTCAACGGTAAGGTCTCAACGGTCAAATTCTCTTACATTTGAATGTCATCAGGCTCAATCACATGTGATGGGTTCGAAATATACTTCCTCATTTATGACACATGGAACACGTCATGTAAATTCAACAATGATGGCGACAAGGCTATTTTGTATACCACCTTTCCCACTCTCCTCAATATATGATAAGGCTATCTTGTATTCCCACTCTCCTCTATTTTGTATTGAAGGCATTGCTATTTATAGCCATAATGGTCATAAATTTCTCACATCCTTTCCTTTCCGAGTTTGGAAACAACCCTAGGTTCCACAAAGAGTAAATTAGCCATATTGGTCATAATTTCTCACATCATTTTGTTGACAAATTTTAACAAGTTTCGCCCTTTCTAATGTTATTTGCACCTATACTAGTTCAAATTCTTAAGAAAATTAAAAATTCAAAATAAATTCTTTGTTTTTCAGGTTGGGCTTATGTGCAAAAATCTCCGTCTAATACTTCTTTCACTTTCTTTGAATCTTGGATATTTCACTTTCAATGTGTAATGCTACATCATTGGACCAAGAGCCATATTAGGTCTCATCACAATGTCAATAAAAGGAAGGTTGACTTTGCAACTTTAATTCCCTTCAAAATTATGTGAGATCCAACTATTGCCAAATGAATTATATTTTATATTGTTCTATATTTGACATGTTGCATAAAATACAAGTGAGATGTTAGATATTTGGTGTATTACATAAAATGCAAAGTGGAATAATGCATGCAAATGATAGGTGACATGTAATATTGGACATTTGATATGTTGTATGAAATACAAATAATAAATGACATGATATATATGAAGTAGCAAAGTTTTGCACAAGAAATGTAAAATTTGAATTGTGTATTTTTAAAAAAAAATCATTTCCATCATTAATTTATATAAGGGTGTAGTGTATTTGACCCTGTAAATATTTTCATACAACTCACCATTATTTTACTACGTATTGTTTTTCTAAAAATGCTAATTAAGTGCTAACAATAATTTGCAAGAGTTTAAATTTGATTTCGCTAATTATCATTTCTTCAATTTAAAATATAATTAAGAGTTCGTCCCGTGATTTTAGCTTAGTCGACAGAGGCATGGATTATATATGTAGAGAACTGAATTCGAACTACAATCATCACACTTATCTACTTTAAGGATGAAATTTCTAGATACTAAGCCATTCGACAAAATAAAATAGAAGAGTCTAACTACTGATCCATCCGTCCCAAAATAAGTGTCACAATTGACTGTATGTATTATTTATATAATCTACTTTGACCATATTTTAATACTAAAATATAAAGATAAATATTAGCATATAAGATATCGTTAGATTTGTCTTGATTAATACTTTCAAAAAATAAAATTTTCATAATTTTTAATAATATAAAACCAAAGATATTAATAGTCAAAATCCTACAAAAAAGACACTTATTTTGAAACCTAAACAAATTAAAAATTGACACGAGTCTCGCTAGTATTTTGGAACTGGGCCTGGACAAAATGGTAGAATGGTGGGATCGAGAGATCATTTTTAGAAGGATATCGATACTTTTATTTAAGATAGTAGTGATAAAAAAATGGGTTAAAAATTAAAACATATTCCATCCGGTCCTATATAAGAAACAAATGACTTTTTAGATACATTGATTAATTAATGTATCCAGTCTAGAATATAGACCAAATACATTAATTTTTCAATGTATCTAAAAAGTCACTTGTCTCTTATATATACGACCGGAGGGAGTATATATGTATGGTTTTTAAAGGGGGTGCATGAAAATGAAATGAAATATTATTCCAACAAGGATGATCCTTTATTCATGGCCTGTGTTTCCACTTGCATACTCCAAACAACGTGCTCTTAATTTCACTCCAACTGCCACCTTCCTATCCCCCTCTCGGTTCATTTATTCCCCGCCTCTCCTGGCGTTTGCTCGTCCCTTCAAATTTATGTTTCTTTATTTTTTTTAAGTTTTATCACACTACCCAACAAATAGATGTTCCTAATAAAACATTTTTCTTCTAAGAAGTCAAAGAAATAATATTAACATGGCATAAAGTATATCTATCGAGTCATGTGACTTGACTTTAGCTCAATTGATTGAGACATTGAATTATATATATATGTTGGGGCCGGAGTTCGATTCTGATCATTCATTTATTTATTTTAAAGGTGAAATTTACAATCACTAAGCGACTTGACAAAAAAAAGTATATCTAATCGAAAGATACAAAGTTTTTACAATATAAGATACCAAAACATAGCATCTTTGTTCAAAAACCAAACACGAAAATAAATTTTATGTTCCTAAAGAAAACTTAATACTCCATTTTGATTTTTAAATAAAGTTTATTGTTTTTGTTTCTTTTTTTCACTCATTCACGAAATTGGTTTCTATATTTTAAAATCACATAGTTTTAGTTGCTCTATTCAATTTTTTTTAACTTAAAATGGTTATTTAACACATTTTAAATAGCATGCATATGTTTGTCAAAAAAAAAAATAGCATGACATATGAACTAATGATGTATAATCATATAGTGCTTTGTTTAGCAAGCACAAGAAGTTAGCTTATAGCTTATGTCTTATAACTTATAAGAAGGAACGAATCCAGAAAATTTGATTAGTGAGGTCAGAATTATATATTATAAATATTTACACGGATAATATATATATATATGAAATTTACCGTTGTATATATCCCAAAAATCGAAGACATCAATTGACGAATTATAATTGATGTCAATGTGTTTTCATAGTTTAAAGATGTTATAGGATCATCTTGTAAGTGCAACTTATATGATTAAATTGCATGAACATTTGATATATTGATATGTGGTTCGATATAGTAATATTATTTTTTGGAACTTAGTGTTTGTGTAAATTTTCCAAGTGGTAAGATTTTATTTGATATTGGTACGAAATTTTCACTCGTTTAACTGTGACTAATTTCTGTCGAGAAACCTTTAAGACATATAAGATAGATTATCTCTTTTAAATTGAATTTTTTTCATACGTGGAAGTCAATATCAAACCTCTTACCATTTATTAAAATGTCTAAATCTCTTATGACTGAGACTAATTTATTAATGTTGACACAAAACAATTATTACAAATATGATCTTTATTCACTTAGGTATAATTATTCACAAAATTAATGGGAAGTACACTTCTTTTGTGGTCTTAGTTTTCAATTAATGGGGCAACACTTCTTTATGAGTAGGCTCATTACATAAAAGTCCTATAATTCAGCAAAAGAAAATAAAACAAACTGGGGCAGCTGGCCCCATTAACTAGCCATAGATTGATGCCTAAAATTTATGTTTGGTAACATTTTTTTCATCATAAATTTATGCTATAAGCTAATAAACTATTTGAAATAACATATGAAAAATAAGCTACAAATCAGTTTAGTGGTCTTGCAAAAAATAGCACCTTATTTGAATGATATTGTAATATAGGGGTTTTTTTTTTGGTTTTTCACTACCAGTTTAATCTGGTTCGGGGGTCAGTTCTGGCATCAAGTGGTTCCAGCCCCCTCCTGATCGCAGTTGCGGGGGATCGAACCGTGGTCCTCCCTACCAAATTCAGCGCCAATCACCACTGAACTAACCAACGATTGATGTAATATAGGGGTTTTGTTTAATGGGGGTTTTGATTGTGAGTTTTTTTTTTTTACATTACTATGATATTGATATGAAATTTACACCGCTATTAACAAAAAATCGAACCACTGATTAAATGTTTAAGGAGACTAAAATTCTTTGCAGTTGAACTAATTCATTGTTTTGTTGGTTGATTGCGAGACTTCAGACTTATAATTAATCTAAATAAAAACAAACGTCTTAATGATAAAAACTTAACTTCACTTCACTTGCACTAATAGGAGTAACAAATGCACATGAATAGCAGATACTTGTTGAAGTGAATTTATTGTTGTTGAGTTGTCAAATAAAATAAGGACGTTTAACTACCCATAATCAAAAGGGCATTACTATAGAGATGGCCATCCATCTCTCCTCATTTTTCTCATCAATAAATAGAAGGAGACCACACTATTACACCATCTCATCATCCTTTCAACACCTGTAGTCTGTGTACTTTCAACCTTCTTCATAATAATAATCTAACAAAACAACACTTGTTCCTAGCTACAAACTCACAAATTCATTCACTACAACAACAACAACAACAAAGATGAAACATCAAATATTCATGTGCCTATGTGTTCTGGCTCTGATCATTGGTGTCTCCAATGGAGCTGACAATCTAGCTCAGAAGTGTGGACAAGTGGTTCAAAAAGTGATACCATGTTTGGATTTTGCAACTGGAAAAGCAGATGCACCTAAGAAAGAATGCTGTGATGCTACTAACAGTATTAAGGAGACGGATCCAGAGTGTTTGTGTTATATCATTCAACAGACACATAAGGGTAGCCCTGAAAGCAAGAGTATGGGTATTCAGGAAGATAAGCTTCTTCAACTTCCTTCTGTTTGTCATGTCAAAGATGCCAACATCACTGATTGTCCCAGTAAGTTTTTACTATTATTTTATTCTACAAATTACTATAGTAAGGTAATTAATACGCAACCGACCTAACAAAGTTTTGTTAAATCGGTTTAAAATCTAACTTAAAAACTCAAAATTTCTTATGTCAAGTCGTATGCAGAACTGACTTAAAATGTCATTTTTATCCGACTTTGGAGCAATATTTAGTTCCTGTCTCCTCCCGGTTACATGATTGATTTGATTTTATGCACAACATATTCTCACATAAGAATTAATTATCGCTAACAACTATGACTATTTTATATCTTTAATATACATACAGTGTTTTTAGTAATTTAGATTTATAATTTATGCGGTTTAGAAATATAGTGAAATTTTTTTATTGTAATTCTCCGTTATTTATTATAAAAAAAAGTTTGATTTTTAGATTCATACAATATTTTATGTATCTAAAATATATTATAAATCAAACATTTTATGAATCTAAATAGTAAACAAAAATTTTATAATAACAACCCGGAGGTAGTAATATAGTAGTGTAGCCATTTTGCATTAGATAATAAAAAATTAATTTTAATATTTAATAATTTAGAGATTAATTTTTGGAGATTTAAAAAAAAAATTGATTTGCATTTGTTCACAAAAATAAAACTCACTAAAAAAAATCAGTAATTTTCTAAAAATCTACAAAAAAGAGCCTCTTAGAACTTTATTTTTTAAAAAATCTTCTCATTTTTCTGTTTTTAGTTTTCACGTTCCTTTAAGACGTGTGTTAACCTGCCTCTCCAAAACGTAGCTTCCCATTTAACGTTAAGTGCTGTCTTTTTTCAGCTCCTAAAACTGTACTACCTATTTTACCATTTTCACATTTTCTTTTGAAAATGGCATAAAAACATTATATTTTTCTAACTTTTAATTTAATCACAAAGACCATTCATCTCTTCTAGATTTCTTACATTATCTTGGCCTCTTTTTATTTATTTATTATTTATATGAAATTGCAGAAAGACTCCTCTTTTCTTTGATTAAGAAAATTATTATGTTATTAAACCGGGGCACTAGTTAAGGATACCCAATATAATAAAGTTGTATGGGTATTTGTGTTGTCAACCTTTTTAAAATATAAAAATTGTTGTTTTCAAGGTAGAATTTACCTTTTTTGTATCATTAACTAGTGTCCCGGAGTACTAATTAACATTACCCTAAACTTATTAATTAATATTAAATTTTGATATAATCAATCATTTTAATAAGCGTTATGTTAATTAGTATTCCGGATAAGTAACCCAAGAATAATAAATTTTACATTAAAAAAGTGCATTTTACATTTTAAAAAAGTTTATTATATAAATTCCAAGACAATTTTACTATTTTTGCTTTCTGAACTAGTATTCCGATGACATTAATTAACATTTTCCTTTTAACAAATATAGTAGTATTAGAATCCATTTGATGGTCAGAATAACATTATTATATCTTGTCTGAAGTTATTAAAATCATACAAAATAAAATCTATAGGTAAATATTAATTGTTAATAAATTGCAAATTATAGTACTATTATTAAGCTTTTTAAAAAAACTAATTATATTTATTAAAAGATTAGTAAAATTGTCATCGGAATGTTACCTATAAATTATATTATTAATTTATTAACAATTAATATTTACCTATAAATTATTAAAGCGGAGAAAAAAATGTTTGTAATCACGGATCAAATTCTAAACCTCTTTCTTAAACTCTTTTGACATCCTAATCTTTTACCACCGGATTACATTCATTGTCTAACTTTTGTTTATTTATTTTGCAACTGTGAACTATAATAATGGGAGGTACGTATAACCATAATTGTGAATGACCTGTTATCTATATCTATATTGGGTAGTAGGAGGATGAGAAATAAATATTGATTGCACAGCTTGCATCTATCTAGACAGGTTAAATTAAAGTAGGTGTAAATGTGTAATTGACGTACTTGGTTGCTCTCAATATACTATATAGATGAATATATATCAACTAACTAATTAAAGACCCTTGTATTCTATGAAGCCCCGATACGCGACACGATACGGATACGATACGATACCGATACGCCGATACGTAAAAATTTTAAAAAATCCATATCCGATACTGGCGCGATACGTTATTTAAAAATTAATTATAAAATTAAATATATAAATGCACAATATATAAACATGACTAAAATCAATAATATTAATGATGATAATTTTTTTGAAAGACAAAAAATTATTATTATTATTATTATTATTATTATTATTATTATTATTATTATTATTATTATTATTATTATTATTATTATTATTATAAACGTCAATAGTTCATTGTAAAAGGAGTACACACAAGCCAATAAGCTTACACAAGAGCAAAACAGTTTGAGGTTCAACATACAAGGGCTCCTCAGTCTTAACTAAAGACATATAATAGCTCAAAAAACATATAATAGTCATGACATCACCAGTACATTTTAAGTTATACATCTTAAGTTAAGTATCATACAAAAAGAACATCGTACTATCCCAAAAAATATCACCAATACTATCCAAAAAAAGACATAGTTATTAGTTACCCGTGTAACAACATAATAGTTTGACATTCACCAAGAAACACAGATTGTATCAAATATTATTTTTTTATTTAAAAATAAAGATTTAACCGATACTTTTCCGATACGAGTATCGGGAAGTATCGGACGCGTATCGGATATTATTTTTTTATTTAAAAATAAAGATTTAACCGATACTCTTCCGATACGAGTATCGGGACGTATCGGACGAGTATCGGTATCGAGGACGTATCGGATACGATACTTCGCCATTTTTAGAGTATCGGGGCTTCATAGCTTGTATTGTACTAGTATGCATTAATTATTTTCCACCAAAATATTCTTTTTTTTTGAAACTGCACCAAATATTCTTGTACATACACATACTACCATTTTGTACAAAATTACAGTCACAAAATAAATCAACCAAAGTTTATAAATTTGTCAAAAGAGATTTTATGGATAGGGATGGATAGAGACAATGGAATTAGACTTGAGTATAAATAATAAAATTCATACTTCTTTTGGTTTTAATTAAGAGTCACGTTAACATGTGTCCTATAAAAAATCTAAAAATAAAAATTAAGTATTTAATGATACAAAATATAAAAATTAATAAAATTTTATTACATTTGTCTTCTATTAATATTCTCCTTTAACTAGAAACAAATATTTTTTTAGATTTAATAAATGACCGATATACTTGCCCCAAATATTTAATAAATTTAAAAAATGAATACTTTTTTAAATTAAGGTCCGAAAAAATATTTATTTCTAATTAAAGGAGAATATTAACAGAATATTAGATTCAATAACTTGCCCAAAATATTTATTTATGAGACGGAGGTGATTTAATAGTTTAAGAGAAATGTAAAATAGTGCTTTTAAAATATTAATATAGAAACTTTGTCTTGAAATCCATTTCTCGCACATTTCCTTTCCTCCACTAAAATATCACCTCTCATTTGTTAAACCAAACATATACTTAAACGTCGAGAATTAGTAATTTTGTAAAAAAAAATTATATAAAACTTATATTTTTTATTTTATTTTTGGTCAAGTATTCTAGTGACTAGAATATCATTCTTAAAATAAATAAGTGGAATGCTAGAGATTCAAATTTTGACTCTTGCGTATAGAAGTATAATGTAATAACTCTATCAGCTAACTTAACTCAAATAGAAAAACTCTTATACTCCCTCCGTCCCAATTAAATTGACAAAGTTGATTGTTTTACGCATGCCGATGCATAACTTTGATGATTAATATTTTTAATTGTATAATAGTAAAAATTATAAAAATTTGATATTTTAAAAATACTCATCGAGACGAATCTAACAACATTTTATATGTTAATATTTATTTTTGTTTATTAGTAGAAAATAAGGTCAAAGCAACATACGTGAATAGTGCACAACAGTCAACTGTGTCAATTAAATTGGGACAGGGAGTAGTATTTTTTTACTATTAGATTAGAAAATTAATAGTTTTTTATTGGTATACTCTTTTTCATTTGATAAAATTTGATTTGAAGCATTTCACTTTGATGATGATATACTAACACATAATATGAATGAATGAATATATTGGTGACAGAGCTTTTAGGTTTATCTCCAAGTTCCCCTGATGCTGCAATCTTCAAAAATGCTTCAAAGATAAATCCTCCTGCATCTTCATCATCATCTGCTTCATCAACAGGAACAACTACTCCAACAACACCAACCCCATCAAGTGATTCATATAACCTTAGACCTGTTATGATCACAGAGGTGATGATGGTGACTTTGGCCATTGTTCTTGGTGCAATAGTAACTATCAGCATTTAATCATGATGAGTTGGATGATATGGTTAAATGCTTCACCTAACAATAGTGAAGTTTGCTTATTGGTTTGTTGTATCTGTTTTCTTTAGGACTTTACAGCTTTGAATTGGTTTGCATCTCTGTTTTCTTCTGCAATGGTTAATTTCTCGAATTTTGGGAACTGTGGCCATCATTTAATTTTCATTTATTGTTCTACTTGTTACCTTTCCGTTTCACCATTAATATGGAGTAGTTTGTTGGTGATTGTTGAGGTATTTAAATTAAGTTTTTTAAATTCTTCATCAAATTTTACCTACCGTGACCTTGTGGTCGAACTTTAGATAATCGGAATTCCATTCTTTAGAAATCAGAAGAATAAAATAAAAAAAACACTTTTACCTTTTATTATTTATTATAATTTAAAATAAAATTGTTCGTTTACAAAATTAAGCATGATTAGTACCCTTATAGAATATTTTCGTGAATAATTACGTTTTTAATTTATGATGCTCAATTTTTTATAACATACACTAGTTTTGTACCAGAAAACAATATTAAACCATGATTTATTTTTTTTAATAAAAAAAAATCAATTTTTAACATTTGGTTTTTAGGTGAAGAAAGAAACTATGAGTCATGTCCATTTAGATTTGACTTGTATTTAAGCTTGTGAAAATAATTTATGCAAATAAATAAACTGTTATGTTGATTCATAAATTTTTACTAATAAAAATTGTATTTTTATAAGTTTTTTTTCTCATAAATTAACTTGAAAAACTTATAATAATACATAAAAGCTTGAGATGCGATGGGTAGCTAAATTGGTTAAGCTAGTTGAGCTAAGGGTTAAGGAGTTGGAGGTCCAATGTTCAAGTCCTGACAAGGAGAAAAACTAACATAACATTGTAAATTTACTAACAACTAACAATTTGCCATTCAAAATAGTATCCATAATTCAAGACCTGGATTTCCTGCTGTAGGATTTTTACACAGTTTCACGCTGTATTAGATCACAACCACCCATTTCAGATTGGACGGTTCTGATTTAATACACAGTTTTATATACTAAAGCAATCTCATCTACCTATTCTACATTGGACGGTCCAGATCAGTTACTGCGTGATGCAGGAAATCTTTTTCCCATAATTCACAAGTAGTAGATCGAGGAGGTTTGAAAGCGTTTTGGAAATGGAACAAAGTAAGTATTGGGGAGATTCTTGGCTACGATAACATGTTAATTCTTGTATCATGAGTCTCATAGTGCAATGCTTTTGGAACATGGATGTGGGTTGTCCAAAATATCCCTATCCGCTACTTAGATAAAGGATTGTTTCCATCATTTAAGTAGCGGGTGGGTAAAAAATTTCAAATTTTCCAACGTCTCAGATTTTACTCCCTCCAAACGCACCCTACATGAACTTTCTTCATCCGCTACTTCAGTAACAAACATTTTAAAACAATCTGTCACTTAAAGTAGCAGACATTTGTAACGTATTGATGACATGAATTTCTATGGTATTTTTAGTATTATTATTAGTAATAAAATGACCAAGACAGGCCTAAATACGAAGGAAAACCTACAGAATCGAGGAAAAGCATCAAAGCAACGTCAAGAATACAAAAAGACAATAAAAAGCCAAAAATGTGAAGATTTGTGCTGCTCATCGTGCCACGATGACGTCCATGTTTTCTTTATGCTTTTATGTCTAGATTATTACGGGAAAGTTATCTCAGCAAGGTATGTTTTCTTTAGGCTTTTATGTTTAGATTATTTTTTTTGTAATTTAAATTATGTAAGTCTTTTGTAATAGATGCCTTAGGTTGTGGTGGAGAAGATGAACTCTCCTATGAATATTTGGAGTCTGTGATTGAGTCAAAGTTATAATTAATGTTATTCACTATTCTGTTTGTTATTTACTTTCTTGCACTTTAACAACGCATTCTCGTAATCTGGCCGGATAAGCGGGAGCGCCCATAGAATAGATGTTAGGGTTAGCTTTAGTATTTATATTAAGGTTGCTTTAATATTTGTCCGGAACTAGTAGTAAATATGCTAGGTGAATAGAGACGGTTACGTCCTGAACTAGTTGTGAACTGAGCAATTAGAGGGGGAATCAGGAACTAGGTGTGAACTGAGCACTTAGAAGCTGAACAGCCCGAAACTAGGACCTAGAGGCATTGGATGGGTGAAGATAATAATGCATGTATAATGAACAACTCACCTAGTAATTAGAGTATGTGACACATCGAGGTTAGGCTCCCGTAGGTACCTTAGTTATTAACGTAGGGAAACTTCACTATACATAGGGTAATAGTAAGGTATTACCACAACAAGGATAAAGTCACCGCCGAATAATAATCTGATTAACTATGTTATACACCGTTCATGCCAAATATGAAGAAGGGAGTGTGTCCAACCATTATACATATCCTCTATGTTTCTGAATCATTTATCTTTATTTTCCGCAAGCATATCGCTATTTTTATAAAAACCTTTTCCAAAACCAAAGCGAATGCAAACTAACGAACTTAAATAATGCTGACGAAGCTTTGGCACGATCCCTGTGGATACGAACTCATTCTAGACACCTAGAGTGTGAATTATTACTCGAAGACAGACTGGTGCACTTGCCAGAACGCAGTCAAGTTTTTGCCGCCGTTGCCGGGGATTGTGTTTACAAAGCGTCGATAGATTTATTTAAGTTTGTCAAAAATTTCAAAAATACAAAAAAATTGAAAAATAAAAAAAAATCTTGTTGATGATTGTGGATTTTGATCTGTGAAAGTTCTGGCTAAGGCAAAGTCTTGGTATTTAGGCGATCCGTTGTGATCCACCTCACTTACCTGGGAATTTTCATAGTGACAAAGACACATGAGACAAACCAAAAAAAAAGTAAGTTTTACCATTACCTTTTCCAGTGCTACTAAGGTATTCATTTGTTGTGCTTGATAACAGGTACCCTGGATTTTAAGTACGATCCTGAACCAGAAAGAATACTAAGGAAAAGGCCGCAAGCACTAAAGCAACAGAATCCAGTAATCTCAACAAAGAAGGAGAGCCTACCACCAAAGCCATGGGGGACGAGCAAAGAGTTACAATGGGAGATTACTGCAAGAGGACTGACAATGATCAGATCTCACTAGGATTCCAGCCTGCAAACCCTGCCAATTTTGATATCAAGTGCAATGTACTGACGGGATTGCGGGAGAACCAGTCCGACGGCCACACCAACAATTATCCTTGGGATCATCTGTCAAAGTTTTCAGAAACCTGTCAGATTCAGAAGGTGCCAGAGAACGTCACGGAGGACCAGAAGAAGCTGCGTTTGTTTGCTTTTTCTCTTACAGGTCCAGCTAAGGATTGGCTTCAATGCTTGCCAAGGGGATCAATTGTAACATGGAAGGAGCTCGAAGACAAGTTCCTGGAAAGATTCTTCACTCACACACAATTCCAGAAGAGGAAGTCTGAAATTCTAAGTTTAAAACAACATGAATCAGAGACGTTGTGCGAGGCTTACGAACGCTTCAAGTTGCTCATGAGGAGGTGTCCGAACGACATCATTAGTGCCATGGAGCAGATGCAACTATTCACGGCTGGTATGCAGATGCAGCATCGCATGATACTAGATGTCTCAGCTGATGGGTCTATCAAAGTCAAGACCTATGCAGAAACTAAGGATCTGGTGGAGCAGATGTGCCAGAATGAATACAACATGAACCACGATCGAAATGAGAAAACACCTGGAATTCTAAAGGTGGACCAGGAGATTGCCTACAAGGTAGAGATCGAGTTACTGAA
The DNA here is from genome assembly GCA_030408175.1 of Trifolium repens. Taxonomy (NCBI): domain Eukaryota; kingdom Viridiplantae; phylum Streptophyta; class Magnoliopsida; order Fabales; family Fabaceae; genus Trifolium; species Trifolium repens. The sequence goes on along the minus strand of CP125841.1, from coordinate 28,785,652 downwards.
GAGGCAGCTTGCTGATAAAGAGAAAGCAGCGAAGGAAGCTAGTGTAAAGCAGGTAGAAGGAGTTTGCGACTTCTGCCTAGAAGATCACCCAAATGGGCATTGTTTGCCAGGAGGGAGCAAAGAGCAAGCTAAGTATATGGGAAATGGCTACAATCCAGGTTGGAGCAAGCACCCAAATCTACGCTGGGACCAGACAAGGAACCAAGCTCAAGCTGCACCTCAACCCTGAAAACCATCTCCGTTGGAAGAGTTACTCAATAAGTTTGCTAACATGAGCAAGACAAATTTTGAAAACATCCAGACTACAGTAGTCAACCAGGGGGCGACGATAAAAAGTCTTGAAACCCAGATTGGTCAACTCTCAAAACTGGTAAGTACTCATGTTTCAAAAGATATTGCAGGTAACACGGTGGATAATCCAAAGGAGGAGTGCAAAGCGCTGAAAGATCAGAAGACAGAGCGCGAACGCAATGAAGAAGAGCTGATGGAGTTCAAAGAGTGGTTCAAAGCGCTAGGAATGACATTAGAAGAAGCATATGACGAGTTCACAGATGAGCTGGAGGAATACAGAGAAAGCTTACCAAGGAGACCACAACTGCCACCCAAGAAGAAAGATCTTGGAAGCGTCACCATTATCTGTCAGATTGAGGAAGCATGAGTCAAAGCATTATGTGATGTGGGCTCAAGTGTGAATGTAATGCCATTATCTCTGGCAGACAAGTTCAAGCTCAAAGCACCTACTGCAGGGACAGAACGAGAACTCATATTGTGAATATATGCCTTGACAGGAACATTGTTGTTTTGATGATTGACAAAAGAAGTCCAAGAATGACAATGATGCAAAAAGCAGAAAAGAGGATCAAACTTTCAAGACTTGGATTACAGACCTTTTAAGTTATAATCCATATATTTTTTAGGATCCTTATGTGAGTAGTAGAAAAAGCTCTCTTGAAAATATATCACACACTCACAATAATTTAAATGTCTTTTTGCATAAAAATATTATGACTAGAAAAATCATAATTAATTATGACCATGTGAATTATTTTACCATGTATAATTAATTGATCATGAAAAATTTGTTGACCATGCCTTTGCAAAATGATAATCAATTTTAGCATAATATATTTGATCATGAATCAGCATGCATCACGTTTTGTTTTAACTCAATTTATCATGCAATTAATTATGTATAATTGTTGCCATTTGAAGAGATAACATCTTGCCTAATTGGTCCCTTTGTGTAAACGGCTATTTTCTAAATTAATTGACCAACGGCTAAATTATGTTTAAGGCATTTTCTCATAATTCACTATAAATAGATGCCTTTGGTAGAACATTTTGGTAACTCAATTTTGCATCAAAATTATATCAAAAATAATACTCATCACTCTCATTATTTTTACACTTGCTAATATATTTTCTCGAGAGCTCTTTTATACTACATAGTTTATCTTGTAGTATTTGTGCTTCAATTTGTTATATCTACACATTTGGTGTAATCTATTAATCTTGTAATTTTCTTTTATATTGGGTGTGATCCCAAGGTTTTCAAGAGAGGTGATATCTCTTGGTTTAGAGGCTCTTGCACAAGGGAGGTGATATCCAATTATTTTTGTTGAGAGTTCTCGGTTGTAAAGGTTATTAGCTTATCCTGATATAAAAGCTAGTGTTAGTGAAATCTCAAGGTGATTTCCTTGGGGACTGGAGTAGGCCCTTTGTTTTTGGCCGAACCAGTATAATTTTTCGTGTGTTCTTTTCTATTCCCTTTCCTCTATTTTATTTTCCTTGCAAGTTATTTTCAATTTATTATTTATTTTCAACAATTTTATTCACAGTTTCTTATTTTAATTAAATTTATTTATAAACACTTTACTTTCTTTGGTTATATTTGTTAAGTGCTTATTTGTTAATCATTTTCTTGATTACACAATTCACCCCGCTCTTGTGTGTTTGGAGTCACTTGTTCAACACATATTAGCTAATCAATCATCCATTCACTCAGTGGGCACAGTAGAGGATGTTTTGGTGAAAGTCAAAGACCTGGTGTTTCCAGTAGACTTCATGATCCTGGATATCGGAGAAGACGAATATCATCCCATCATACTTGGAAGACCATTCTTAGCAACCAGCAGGGCACTCATTGATATGGACATTGCCGAGATGACACTATGGAGTGGAGATAAAGCAACAATCATCAAAACATCCAAAACAAAGAAGGATGAATGCTACAAGCTCGAGTGAAAGGAGGAAGAATCTACACCACCAACTTCAGCTCAAGGAGTACATGTGAAAATAGAGATAGAGGAGCTGGAGAATGAAATGGCGCAGCTACAGGTAGAGTCAGCTCAGGAAGAGGAGGTACCCGAGGGGCTAACTGATAAATTAAAGAGGCTAACTATTGAAGTGGATATCCAATCATCATGGGTCAAAACATGGGGAAGAAACCGAAAAGTGGCTAGAAGATCTAAGTTTGGGATTAATACGCCACCTCTAAAGAAGTCTGCTGCTGAAAGAAAGAAGAACAACTGAGTCAAAGCTCAAAAGGAAGAAAAGAAGGAACATCCACCAGAAGGCAAGGGGAAGTCCATCATAAAAACAGCATCTTCAGAAGATGACGGACGACTCTGCTTTGCTACCTTCAAAGAACAACAGGACCCAGAGAAGTATGGAAAGAGCAACAAGAAGGAAGGAGCTAAGGCGAAAGCTCCTACAGAAGAGAGAGACATGCGAACATATCCTCTGTAATGGAGGAAATGCCTCAAGCTAATGAAAGGCTAAACAAGCGCTGCTTGGGAGGCAACCCAAGGATAAGTATTTTATTTCAGTATTTTCATTTCAGTAATTTCATTTCAGTATTGTTTTTCAATTCAATAAAATATACTAATGAATTCCAGTATGTCATCTTTCATCTGTAAACAGCCCTTCAAAACTTATAAAAAATTGAATAACTGTTTGCTGTTTATTATCTTGTGCATGAGCAACTGTTATAGGTAAGAATGCAGCGAAGTAATTTATGGATTTTGATGATCCGAATTTCACACCTTCACACAAATACCAAAGGTGATTGCTCCGAAGTGCGAAGTTCGGGAGACAATGAGACGAGTGGTGAAGTTGGTGTCTGCGAGATAAATGTTCATACCTTCAGATACCTAAGCCAAGTGAGAATTTGAGCCAAATATTTCCAAAACGGTATTACTACTTTTCTTTCGATCTACTATGAGAGTACCGTGCACTTGTTTATTTTCTAGAACTTGCTCTAATTCTCTGCTGACTAGTTGATTTGATATTATATGCATTGAGGCAATTTTTTGTTATAACCCAGAGCCTTTTCAAGCCACCCTTGTTATTATTATATCCTTTGCTAACCAATTTTGAGCCGTAAAAAAATAATTATCCCTTTTGTTTCGGTGACAAACCACGATACAAGCCTATAGACCAGAAAAATAATGACTCACCCTTTTGGAGTTAAGGTAATAGTTCTCTAGTCTTGGCAACAACAAAGTTTGGGGTTGCTCATGGAACTAGCAACATTCTAAGTTTGGGGTGGGTGTACAGAGAACTATCACTACAAAAAGAAAGAAAAAAAAATTAAAAAGCGACGGGAAAACATAAAAAAAAATCCCTAAAAAAATAGTCTCTTCAAAAAAAAAATGAAAAAAAAAAGAAAAAGCCAAAAGGCAAAAGAAAGAGCCAAAGGGCAAAAGAAAGAGCCAAAGGGAAAAAATAGTGATAGAAAAGAACCATACAAAGACACATCCGGTTCTTAATCTCTGGTACCAACTCACAAAAAGGCACCCTAAGGAATAAGGTTGCGTACACAAAAAGGACACAAAGTAGAACTTAACTCCAAAGTTTAGCCTACGTATCCCAAAAATGTCCCACCTTTACCTAAGCCACGTTATAACCCTGAAAAGACCGCTAAAAATGCATGTATTTTTAAATTCTGACCGATTGCTTAGAATTCTTGCAAGCCTATGGTAAAATGGCAGGTTGTACGATGATTAAGAGTAACCCTTTCAATTTCGAGTGAAAATGTGAGAGAGAGAAAAGGTTGAACACAGACTTCCAGGCATTTGTCCGACTCGCTACTATCAACGTCTCCTGAGCCTAGTAGGACTGAGCATGAACGTTGCGGTAAGAATCAGCGGTACCGTTTCTGAATACATGAAAGGTTGTGAAATTCCTATCATCTTTATTTATCTCTTATCTCGCTAACGATCTTGTCTGACAGCATGTTACTTGAGGACAAGCAACAGTTTAAGTTTGGGGTTGTGATGACAGGAATTTCTATGGTATTTTTAGTATTATTATTAGTAATAAAATGACCAAGACAGGCCCAAATACGAAGAAAAACCTACAGAATCGAGGAAAAGCATCAAAGCAACGTCAAGAATACAAAAAGACAAGAAAAAGCAAAAAATGTGAAGATTTGTGCTGCTCATCGTGCCACGATGACTTCCATCGTGCCACGATGGAAGCTACTTGTTTGCCAAGACAATAACAGAAGAAAATATGGAAAATATCTGTTCATTGTGCTACGATGGCACTCATCGTGGTACGATGACCTTACTTGGCGACCAAGCTGATGAAACGCACATGATCAGTTATAATTTTGAACTGAATCTTCCCATCGTGCTACAATGGACACATCGCAGCACGATGGCTTGCTGAGGCCCATTTAGAAAACTATAAATAGAGCTCCAATTCCTCATTCTAAATCATTCAGAAATAGTATAACATTCTCTACTATACTAGAGGTGTTCGGAGGAGCTCTAGGGGCATAGCTTTCTCCCCTTACGGGAAAGTTATCTCAGCAAGGTATGTTTTCTTTAGGCTTTTATGTTTAGATTATTATTTTTGTAATTTAAATTATGTAAGTCTTTTGTAATAGATGCCTTAGGTTGTGGTGGAGAAGATGAACTCCCCTATGAATATTTGGAGTCTGTGATTGAGTCAAAGTTATAATAAATGTTATTCAGTATTCTATTTGTTATTTACTTTCTTGCACTTTAACAACGCATTCTCGTAATCTGGCCGGATAAGCGGGAGCGCCCATAGAATAGATGTTAGGGTTAGCTTTAGTATTTATATTAAGGTTGCTTTAATATTTGTCCGGAACTAGTAGTAAATATGCTAGGTGAATAGAGACGGTAACGTCCTGAACTAGTTGTGAACTGAGCAATTAGAGGAGGAATCAGGAACTAGGTGTGAACTGAGCACTTAGAAGCTGAACAGCCCGAAACTAGGATCTAGAGGCATTGGATGGGTGAAGGTAATAATGCATCTATAATGAACAACTCGCCTAGTAATTTGGGTATGTGACACATCGAGGTTAGGCTCTCGTAGGTACCTTAGTTATTAACGTAGGGAAACTTCACTATACATAGGGTAATAGTAAGGTATTACCACAACAAGGATAAAGTCACCCCCGAATAATAATCTGATTAACTATGTTATACAAGAAGGGAGTGAGTCCAACCACCATACCTATCCTCTATATTTCTGAATCATTTATCTTTATTTTCCGCAAGCATATCGCTATTTTTATAAAAACCTTTTTCCAAAACCAAAGCGAATGCAAACTAACGAACTTAAATAACGCTAACGAAGCTTTGGCACGATCCATGTGGATACGAACTCATTCTAGACACCTAGAGTGTGAATTATTACTCGACGACAGACTGGTGCACTTCCCAGAATGCAGTCACGTATATAAGGAAGCCCACCACATTTCCCCTCATTCTATCAATTTCAAAACACGACCCAAAACCGTTCCAAACCCCAAAATCGCATTTCAAGTTCAGCTTGAGGCTAAGGCACAAGTAGGACTTGAGGCTCCACCACATGTCGGCCCCGAGCCTGAGGGGGAGGAGCTAGGCGAGGCGGACTTTGCAGAGAAAGATGATGATTAGGAGGGGAATACCGAGAAGAACTTGGAAGATCCATTTTGGGGTCACTGTGGTTTTGGAGAAGAAGATCCAGTTGAATTTTCTGTAAGGCCAAAGGACAAGAGTGTCCTCTTGTTGTACGGAGGCCATATGGCCAAATATGTAGACGAAGGCTATGTAAGTTTCTAATGTCATTTTTATTATTCTAATAAATTTTTATTGTTTGATTCTTTATTGTAATTAATTTAATTTTTATGTTTTTTTCTTTGCATCATTGTGGACGGCGTACCCCTGTCAGCCACGGGAGAAAGTTGCGGCAGTTTGATGTAGATGTACCCATTAAAGGATGGTTTCCGCCAAAAATGGCGGTGACTGGCTTGGCGGACCTCCCCAAGACCGGTCACCAGTTTCTGGATTCATGTCTCATTGGTGCCTTTGTAGAGAGGTGGTACGAGGAGATCTCAAGCTTCCACATGTCGGTGGGGGAGATCACAGTGACACTTGATGACGTGTCCAATTAAAATGGGTAGCCAATTTTAGCTGCATAGGTAGCCAATTAAAATGGGAAACACGTAGGGCGCGTGAGTAATTAGTAGGGTGGCAAAAGTAAAATTCTTGTTGGATTATCAATATTGGACTATAAAACACATTTATTATTTGGGCTAATAAAATGTTGTTAACGCCGTTAATTTGGTTAATATAGTTTGACCCTTCCTTTTGCCACCCTATAGGTTACTCGCGCTCCATACTAAATGACCAAAATACCCTTTCGTGAAAATTACTCATTTTTCTACATCCGTGACTTAAGCCACGGATGTTATAATTGTAGGGTGTTTTGGGGAGTGCATGTAGCACATGTCACGGACAGGGGCATTTTGGTCATTTCGAAGGGAGCGCCCCAAAAACCATAGGGTGGCAAAAGTAATAATCTATAGTTTTTATGTGCATTAGTAAGGATGTCAACGGGGCATGAAATGTATGGAGGCATCTTCCCCGCCCCACCCCCAATTTTATTCCTCGTCCCTGATCCCTGCCACGGAGGAATATTTGTCCCCATCCTCATCCCCATAGATCCCCACGATATTCACAGAGATCGAAGGACATCAAAACTTAACAAAATTTCTATACTTTTCGGTCAAAACTATAACATTTGTATGTTGTTATTTTTCACTTTTTTTTAATTAATAAAAAAAATGTTTTGCATCTTTCTTTTTTAAAAAAAAAAAAAAACAACACATAATGCATCAATAACCAAAAAACAATGCAAAAGTATTTGCTTGCTAATATTCCTTTTTCTATCAAAAAATATATATCCAACAGAATTTGTTACCGGTTGGTACCATACATAATAATCATACAAAAACTCATAGCCAAATAAAGTCACTGTTGACAAAAATATTAAGCAATTATCCAAGAAAATCGTGTCCATCTTTCCGAGTTGCAAGGTCTTCATTACCATTCTACAATTATGCTTCACTTTCTTTTTCCTAGAAAAATTAAACACATAATCATATCTATAAACATAAAATAATTTTATTTAATCACTAATTTAGAAAGAAATCTAAGAAAAACACATGAGGAAAATAACCTGTAATCAAAATAGAGTATAGTACAAACTGCAAATACACTCACTTGGAATAAAAAGTTGTACATCAAAGAGAAAACAAAGCCCTAAAAGAAGAAATTCATATAACAGACTATAACATAGCAAAAATAGGCCCACTATGTGCCAGGACACTACACGCACCCCTTAGAAAACCAGAAAACCTCCCTACTACCTTGCATCAGCAACTAATAAAACCTAGGGAAATATAAATTAGCCAAAACTTAAACTATGTCTTCCTTCACCACTGAACCACAAAATGTAGTTGATGGAAGGTTAGTTTTTTACATGTAATATTTGATATATTCCTATTCATACCTAAGTCTAAAATAAATAATTTTTAAAATGTTGCATAAATGTTAACAGTGACTTAGAGTTTGTCATGCAAGAATTACAAACTTTGAAACAACTTGTTCTTGAGATAATGAAGAAACAAGAGACACTTGCATTAACATAAGAGGTACGTAGTTATATCAAATGCTCTATTTCATATTTCCTTTTAAAATATGCATATAAGTTGTTAATAATTTTTTCGTTTACAAACATACAACAAAAAATTAGCATCTTACACATAGATTGATATACTAAAATATGTAGGCCACAAACAATGAGCTAGTTGATATGAGATCAACATGTACAACCCAAGATGGAGCTACCAACCTTGCAAATTATCCTTCCACGAAAGACACTCACGAAAACGATCATTTGGTTGAGCCTTTTGAGTATGAAAACAATCAAACTCATGAAAATTTGGTATGTGTCGGTTCGAAACGTAAAGTTTTTACTCGCGCTGCTACAACAATGGTATCCAAACCGTATCTGCCACATGTGTACAACTAACCGCATTAGACCAAAACAAATGTTGAAGTGTTCCATCCTCATCGACGATATGCCTCCAATACATCATTTCATCCTTAGAGCACAATCCCTTAAGAAAATCAAGTGTGTCATCTGCATCAGAGCTCTTACTTCCTCTTTGCTTGAATTGTTCATTGTACATATATCTTCTTGAGTAACCCACATTTTCATAACCACCGCCTTATGCAGCAAAATAACCATAGATCTGCATTGTAGGAATGCCAAATTTTCTCATTGTTTTCATTTGGTATTTGTCGTATTCGCTCATCTTCCTATGTGCTGGTAGCACTACAAAAAATTTGACATTTAGTGACAGCAAATATCCGTAGGTAAAAGTCAAAAACTGTGGGTATAGGCCGTAAAACCTATACCCACGGACGTTCTGCTCCGTAGACTTTGAGTCGCCTTTACCTATGGAAATTTTCCGTCAGAATAGCTCTATAGCTACGGTTTTTTAGCCATTGGTTAAAGTTCTAGTGCTATACCCACGGACAATGACAACTATTGATTTGCTTTACTCACATCAGTGTTCCGTTGGTAAAGGTCTGGAAACATTTTTTTTTTAATTGTATTATACTCAAACAACATTTAATTATGAATTAAAATAAAAAGAAAACCTCCATTATATTAAAAAAAAACTAATAAGCTTTACAAATATGTCAAACTACGAAACAATTAAAAATGTCAATGCAAGAAAATAAGTATTTAAAACATATAAAGTTATAATATTATCAGGTTACAAACAAAAAAGAAAACATATCATGTAATTTTCAAATTCCATCCGTCAAGATAAATTTAGCTTCTCATCTTCCTCTCTTCCTCTTCATTAATCACTCTTCCTCTTCATTAATCACTGAACTTGAAGAATTTTTTTTGTTAGATCATCTCGTGGGACTCTAGAAGCATCTAAAACCTACAAACAATAAAAGAAAACAAGTTACAAACTCAACTAATGTTTTCAAAATATTGAAATATAAACTCAGGAAAACATATTATACATGTCTTATATTATAAACTCAACTAGTAGTATCTAAATATAATTTTCTCCAAAACCAGAACCACACCAAAAACTAGTAGCATCTAACTCTAATCTACACCAAAAACTAGTAGCAAACCAAAACAGATGGGAAGGCATACAACAATGGAAAGTCAAATCAAGATGCATGCTGTGACTAGAGATAATCAACAGAAAATTACCATGTTGTCTCATTGCACGCCAAACACCAACTAAAAGATCCCCATTAACACCTTTGCAAGTTTGACTGCCGCCAAATAATTCACACCCTAAATCCATTATTTCTTGTAGTGAAGAGATTCTACAAAAGATTTGGAAAATTAGATTAAAATGAAGGGGAATTCAAACCTAAAGCATACATAATCAAACTCAAACGTTCCTTAGAACTATACTAATGAACCTTATTGCATAGAAAACTTAAAAGAATTATTTTACTTACATAGAGTAAACTTGATTGAGTTGTAACAGTTGTTGATCAAATTTGCAAAAAATTGAACAAGTCTTGCATAATTTCCCCAAACAAAGTTTAGCATATCATCTGCAACACATTAACTAGATATATATCAAAAAATTGTAGAGGTTTATAATCACCTAGCTTATGTAACCAAAAATAAGATTCATACCAGAAAGGTCTAAAATAATTTCAACATTATGGTTGTTAATGCATTACAAATAACATATATCTAAAAGCCCTTCAAGTTCATGACAGTAATGCATCCAAGATAAAGCTAATACTTCATTTGTCAATATCAAAATGCAAACACATCAAAAGAACTAATATTCTTTAATTGTTACTTGATACTGAAACTAATTATGCTCTTAATACACCAAACACAAAGAATAGATTCAATAGAATAACTCATAAATAATTAAATACTATGATGTTGACAAGCTTTATTTGATTTTCTAACAGATACATAATCAAATGATAATGATGTAAGTAAGCATGATTAAAATACTCACTTTGATAGAGGCTCTGAATATCTTCCAAACAATTTGAGATGAGAACACCAAAATGGTGGGGATATTCTTCATTTTATCTACCACTCGATCTATGAGTTGCAACCTCATGCATAATATATGCATCTTTTCAAGGAAAAGTACTGAAACCGCAGAACAATACAACATTCAAAAGTTGGTACACATAATCAGTATAAGCTCATAACCAAGCAGGAGACTAAAGATGTTAAAAGTAAAAAATTGATACTCTATTTAGTATCGAATATACCAGACTCGTGAATTTAATTACTGTCTATGTTGCTAAAACGACCTATACACAAACACCGTCACTTATATAGTTCTAGCACTTAGTAAGCTAAGGATGAAAAAAAGCATATGTCGTCTCAAATAGTTACCAAATAGTTTCCGTGCCAGCATCCACAAATTCCTTTTGAGCACAAGGAAATACATGTCATGTGATATGATAAACAAAATAAGTAACATCTAATAATTAATATGGGAACTAAAATATGATACATCCAAATCAAAATCAGATACTGAAAAAGAGAGGCATTCATCTTTATTTTTGGCACAAGATGGCACAAACATATGGTGTTCAGGAAAAATGTTAAAATTAAATTACTACAATCTTACATTGCTTTCGGCGTATGCAGTATTTAATCTCTTGAGATAGATATGCAATGGAAACTACTTCTACAAAAGGAATTTAAGACTAGGTAAGTAATAAAAAAGGACAACAAACAAACCTTATAATCCCTTAAAATAAAATCAAAGTAAACAAACTCCAGTACCACTTGTTGAAGCTTTGAGATTATGTTTGGCCATGTGTATTTAATTATTAACCTTCTATTATGGACCTGTCAAAAAAAGAGGACTAACAGAACCACTTCCACAAGAAATTGGAAATTTGGGAAGCTAGCAAAAATTTAAGTCTGTGATAAAGAAAGACACTATTATGCAGCAATTATATATATTGAACTTTCACTACTTTAAGATATAACATCTAATTTATATATACTAGTAAACAAAATATTGCAGGACACTAAATTATAAAACTCTGCTCCACACTTAACTAAACACAATCTAATTTATATATATTGAAGTTTCATAGTGGTATCAAAGAGTAAACACGGATCTTATAAAAACAAAAAGAGTACACACAGATTAATAAGACCAAAGACTGCTCCACAAAATGCATTCAAAAAACAAAAGAATCTTGCAAGACACTAAACTAAAAAACTCACAATCTTAAACCAAAAGCCACTCAAGTGTGAGGAAGAAGATAAGAGGCGGCGACCGACGATAAATAAACAACCAATTCCAATCAAAACAAAGTTTCTACAATTATACAAGAGCTTGAAGCTAATTCAAACTGGTATCTCATTTAAACAAATTAGATAGAGAAAATCCTAATTCAAACTGGAAATTGGACAAAATTGATCCAATTGGTATCACATTCAAACAAACCATATACAAAGAAACCCTAATTTAGATTGTTTCACTTCTTAGACTATATACAGTGTTTTTATTTTGGTAGAAACTATTGGTACCTGATTGTGTCGATGTCGGCAATATGGCGATGTCGCAGAACGCAGAGGCTAATAGCACCAAAGGTAGCAATTAGGAAAGCTGAAAAATAAGAGATAAAATTAATAATGGGAAACAGTAATTTAAAGAAACATTCTTGAAAACATACAAGGACTGAAGCAAAGAAGAATGACCTGAATGCAATGTTTTCTGCGAAGAGGAACTGAACCGAAGCTTTTGAAGGGTGATTGTTTGACGCGAACTGAACGATTGACGGAAGGGAATCGAAGAAACGGAGACTGAACTATTGATGATAATCGAAGAAACAGCAAACTGAATGGAAGAAGATGATTGACGGCGAACAAAAGGGAATCGTTGACGGCGAGATGAAAAAGGGGATGGAAGAATCGTCGAACTATTGAAGGGTGATTGGTTCGTCGGCGAGCTGAAGGGAAGGGAAGATATCTCTATGTCTGGTATCGGCTCTGCCTTGTACATGATACAATGAACTCATTTGTCACCCATGGATTCTTTATTTCTACCATAAGTTAATTTTTATTTTATTTTTACATCATCATGCACCATGTTGATCTAATTTGAGAAAAAAATGTTTTGGGTGTTTAACTGAATATCCTTGTAATGTTGTATGCTTGTTTGTGGTGTTAGAAGTGGGATAAATATGACTCAAATATTTTGTTATCTTTAATCTTTTTCGGTTATTCTTTAAATTGTAATGGGAACATTATATATAATGTCTCTTGCCAATTTATGATTGTTATATCGTTGGTATTATAATCCTTGAGAAAATTTATGGAACATATCTTATCAATTGTTTGTTGAACTATTGGATTTTTCTCTATGATTATCTCAACTGTCAATAAAGTTGCTAGCATGATAGAATTGCATGAAATATATGAATATATAGTGTGCAAAGGCTTGAACTCTATAATATGGCTTATCATCAATAATATTTTGTTAATGATAATATATGAATTGGTTGTATATGATTCTGCTAAATTTTTACTGACATGAATTCACATTGGTATTGATAATTTTTAGAATATTAATTGATTAGGGAACTTAACTTAAACTAATTGATCGATTAGATGTGAATGTTTTTTGAAATTGGTGTGTAGTCTTGTGTGAACATGCAGTGGTGTCTTGGCTAATAATAGATAAATGGTTGTGATTATTTAGGATTAGGTATTAACCTGATATATATTTGGATCTTGCACAATGTAACTTATTTACTTATGCCTGCTTGTGATATAATTTGTTTTTAACTAAGAATAAATGAACTTCTATATTGTTGTTTGTACTTAAATTCCCTCTCTGGTTAAAGCTTGCTTACACTGCTTTTTATCTCATATCTGGAATGGCGAAAATGATCGAGTGTAATGTTTTCGTTGTTATGAAAATTGGTTAAAGATAAATGAGAAAAATTTATTTCTTACAATGGAGTTCGACTTTTACATTTTAGTAATTCTTCGGCATTGCATCTACACCATCTTCTAACTTTTGGCAAGAAAAGATCACACACTAGTAATTTTACATTTGATGATGTTTTGGCCAATGTAATCTATATCTCATCATTGAATCAAAAATAAGAAGACCTTGTAGGCTTATTTTGGGATGAAACAGAAAAATAGACTAATTAAGGGGGCGACTAATTATTAGTTTCTATTCAATTAGATTTGAAATAAGTCTATTTTCTGTTTATTATTAATTGTGTTTATTTAATTTATTCCTAATGCATTTCAGAAGTATTGCATAAAGATTGATCTCATTATAAAATTAAAAAGAACTATTTTGTAGTTCGTAAAGAATTTATATTATTCTATGTGAATTCCTGAAGAATTTAAAAAGCATAGTTCTGAAAAACTCATATTATTCTTTGAGAATTCTTGAAAAATTCAAAAGGGTGTTCCTGAATAACTCAACATTATTTTGTGAATCCCAGAATAATTCAAAAGGGTTCCCTGAAGGATTGATTAGAAAATTGATTTTATTGTTAAAATATATTGTATAGTTCTTGAAGAACTTAAAAAAATTATTCTTTATGAATTCATGAAGAATTCGGTAATGATATATCCTGAAAGGATTGCAACAAAATAATTGATATTATGTTAAAAGTTTCAAGGATTAATTTAATATTTTTATAAACTGTTTAAGATGATTTTGTAAAAGATTTTATGATACTCTCATGGACTTCATTTACAGGGATAAGGTTAGTTGTATAATTATTTATCATCTTGTGAAATATTACTAACCATAAAAAAAAAATTGAAGGCAATTGAAAATTAACATCCTTTATAAATAGAGTCAATATATTGTTACTAGAGTATTTTATTTTTATATAATGGTTAGTTGTTGGCTTATGAATTGTTTGAGATGACACTCTAAAACTTTCAAGTCATCAAAACTCATTGGTTCCTTTTATAAGGAAGGATGAATGTCACATTTTTTTGAGGTTAGTTGTGAAACTATTTATCCTCTTATGATTTATTATTATATAATTGTATACCGAATGATTTGTTCTTGATCTTATGAAAATCTTTGTTATATATTTCTTGAATATAATTTTATTTTATTTTATTTTTATGAAGATTTGTCCTATTGTTCCTGAAGAACTAATAATTAATGTCCAGAAGGATTAAAAATATTATGATTTTCCAGGAAAATGTTTCTTTGATCGTTATTGATATAGATTTGTGGTTGAGTTCTTAAAGAACTAAACATTTACACCATGATTGAAGTCTTATAAGATCTATTTGATTTTAGTATAAGTTGGAGCACATGAGATTAGAAGAAAACTTGTTTATGTGCTTGAATATGCTCTTGAAGTAGCATATTAGTCACTATTATTGAAAGCTCCAGAAGAGCTAATATATTATTACATGGAGAACAAATGGATATTGAAAGAAATAAAAGAGATGTTGAACATTTATCTATGTATTATATATTTTGGATAAAAGAAATGTAATGAAAAAGTTATCCTCTTTTTTCTTTCTCTTATATATATATTAGTGCAATTGAAGCACAAATTATTGTAAACCAGAAGTTTGCAAATCATATTAATTTTGTCTTTGGCAAGACCGGTTGGGTTATCCCGGATCTATTATGATGCGAAAAATAATTATTATATTTTTTATTGGATATATATTGAAGAGTCAGAAGATTCTTCAATCCAATAACCTATGTGTTATTCGTTCCCAAAGGAAGTTGAAAATTAGAAAAATTGAGTCTCTCACAAATTTTGAGAGTAGGTGATATTTGTAAATCAAATCACCAATTACCATTTTATACGACTATAATTGATGCATCAACTAAATGTTCAGTCAACTCACAACCAGAAGTTTGTGAAATTGGTCGACCAAAATTGATTTGAATATCTTGTAGCATATGCTTATTGAGAAA
Source organism: Trifolium repens (assembly GCA_030408175.1). NCBI lineage: Eukaryota > Viridiplantae > Streptophyta > Magnoliopsida > Fabales > Fabaceae > Trifolium > Trifolium repens. The sequence continues at coordinate 28,770,381 of CP125841.1, read as the reverse complement.
AATGGACTTGAAGATTCATTATTTAGACGTCTAAAGTTAAATGTGTGATTGTAAGTACAAAATTCTACTTTGGGAATATGAGATAATTTATATTGAGTTTTTGCTTCGCATCAAGCCAATGAGTTATTATATGGAAGTCCTCCCCTTAATTTGCTATTCAGTTAATTTTAGGCTTATAACCTAATATTTTTCTTATACGCATTTTTGGATGTGTTGGTATGTTCCAATTGCTCCAATATAATGCACTAAGATGAATTATTAAAGAATATTGGGAAAATATATTTGATATGAATCTGCATCTATTATAAAGTATCTTGAGTTAAAAATTGGAGACCTGTTCACAGCCCAGAAGGTTGATTATCAAGTGATGAATTAGTTTTCCCAAGATTAGGGGGAGAGAAGAAGCAGCTGAAAAATATGAATCTGAAGTTCAAATGAATTATTTGAAAATAAATATTATTGTCTCATCTTGATCCTCAAAATATAACTCATTTGCATAGTTAAGAAATTAAAATAGAAGCTGCTAATGCTCCAAAGAAAATATATATCCTTGTCGGATAATAGAATATTGCAAATGAGTCTCAACCGCGCATGAAGCGTGGTAGACCAATTGGTTCCAAATATAAATCCTCAAACAAGAAAAGGAGCTAAAAGGAAAGATAACTCAAATGAGGATGTATAAACTCTTATAGAGTTGTCTGATATGATTGATTTTTGCGTTCCAGAAGAACTGATCAGGTACCTGAAATTTATGAACATAAAGAGATCTCGATAAGGTATGAATGAAATGAGATGGAACCAAAAATGAAAGTCAACGTTGACGATGTTTTTCTATAGCGCTATATGTGATAAGTGATGACGAGGATCATGAATCAAAGTCTATTAACGATTATAGATAAAGAAAAAATCTGCAGATGAAAATAGACAATTTGAGTAAAATCAAACTCTATTAGACTTGTAGTCCACACACCTGAAGATGTGAAATTAATTAGATATATATACAAGCCAAAGAGAATTATATTGATATAATACATGCTTATAGAGTTTGATATGTATACCATAAATGGATGGTAAAAGTCTACAATTTATTTTGATGAGACATATTCACCTGAAGTGAATTCAAGAAATTTTTCTTGTTTGATAAATTTTAGTAGCACTTGAAAGACTAAATTTATATGAAACTCATTTAAATAATTGATTATATGAAACTCTCTGAAGAAGTTAATTTTTATGATACATTGAAGAAATGACATCACATGTCCATTCTAAACATTTAGAACTAATCTTTATGATGATATTATCAGGACTCTAGAAGAGATCCTAAAAAATGTTGATTATAAAAAACTTTGAATTACATATGTCGCATGCAAAAGGTTTGTTTGGATTTACAAATTTATTATTTAAATGAGATTTTGGACATCAAGAAACTTATATAGAAACTTATATAGAAAATGTATTAAAATAATTTGATATGGACAAATCTAGTTGATTGTGTAGTACTAGAATGATTGTGATGTCATATAGATCATGTACTGATCAAGACAACGATGAACAACTTGAATTGGTCCTGAAGTACCATATTTTAGTTCACACGAGCACATTAATGTATTTTGTTAATTATATCTATCATGATATTTTGTTTTTGTCAATATTTGTAAATACAGGTATCAGAACAAAGTCAAGCATACGTTTTGTATCTTGGAGAAACAACGTAATCAAGGAAGTGCAGAATGCTCGTTGTTAAGGATTATAAGTTTCAACATACAAGAAAATTGTGGTTTATCTGCCGAAAGAATTAATACAACAATCATTATGAAGAATGATGATATAAACATTCATCAAATTCGTTTGTGCGATAATCCAACAGACTTTTTCACAAAGCTGCTCGCAAGTAGAACTTTTGGACAACTAATACAAAAGATTGGTGGCCGTCATCTCAGAGATGGTTGTATAGTTGAGGGGGAGAAATAAATATATTATGTAAAAGGATAGTGTACTCTTTTTCCTTCACTAGAATTTTTTCTTACTGGGTTTTTTTTCTAGTAAGGTTTTAATGAGGCACATCCTCAATGGACATCCAAGGGGGAGTGTTATGAATAATTATCCTTAGTGGAAAACTTAGTGGATGTCCATCCCAATCTCTTCCTTGTCCAATAACTCCCACTAGTGAAGTGGACCTTAATTGCCTTTGGTCTTTCACTTTCTTCTTTGTATCCTATAAATAGGACTATTGCTATAGTGTAAAGTATATATATATGAAGAGAATAATACATTGCTCTTATCTTCTCTATCTCTATTCTCTAGCATTTCTTAGTTTATTTCTAACAATAACTACTAAAAAGTAAAAAGCAATCATATATGTATATACTATAAATTAAAAAGATGGCCATATATTCTCCTTCAAAAATTCAGAAGAAAAAAAAATGGCACACTCAAAATATAAGTTTGTTACATCTCATTCGATTTGAGATAAAAAATCAGAAATGATAACCAACCGGTTGACAAAATACATAACTTAGGCAAATCATTCAAACCCCAGATATAGATATTTTCAACAAAAACTTTACTCTTCATTAGTACAAAAATTATGCCCAACAAAATAAAATGATTTACTCCTTGAGAGGCATTTTATCAAACATATACAAGACAATATGGTGGGAGGAAAAATCAGAGAAAAATTAATTTGTAACCATATCACAAAGGTTAACTAAAAAATTAACAATGAAATTATCAAACCTAGTTAAACCCATATCTCCAATAAATATAATATGTTTGTTGAAGTTCTACAATATTATAGAAATATATCAAGTAAATTGAGAAGAAAAACCGGCAAGTGACTGTCAACATGTTCCCTTGTCAAGTTAGGTATGTTCACGATTTCTAGAATTTTATTTGGAATAGCCTCTGAATGAGAGAAAAAAAATAACAAGAAGAAAACTCAGTAATTAGCTATAAATAAAATCGAATATGAAGAAATAGATGTCAGAGGATCAAACATCTACAAAATTAAGTTTGTTATGTGTATAACCTTTTTTATTTATAAAAAAAGAGGTCATGTGTAAATATTGATTAGTATATCACCTTAGGCCTATACTATAAATAATGAAAGTGACATGTATGTTGATATAATTTGTAATGTTTGTTTCGTTCTTTAATTTGATGCACCGATAATTTTATGTGCTATTCACTCACATAAGATTTAAAATAGACAATACTTCAAAAGATGGTGTAACGTATATGAGATCGAAAAAGTACATATATACTCAAAATACATTAATAACTAATTAGAGTGAGAGAAAAAAAAGTATGTTTGGAAAATATTTGTAAATTATAATATTTACTTTTCAATCCAACTTTTTTAATAGCATCAAGAAAAAAATTGTGAAGCTCAGTTGTCCAAACAAACCTTGATGATTTCTTAACAAATCGACATTTTTCTACTCCCCAAGACTCATCAATACATCATTGACTTTTTATTTATTATAATCAAGGACAAAATATATTTTTTATGGTGGCTACTAACATTTAATTGCATTTACAAATTTCAGGAAATTAGCTCACTGAAATTTAAAACCAAATAGAAGAAATTAGCTCACTAAAATTTGTAAAATGCAATTAAATGTTAGCTAGCAACCATGAAATATATATTTTGTCCTTGATTATAATAAATAAAAAAGTCAAATGATGTATTAATGAGTCTCCAGGAGAAGAAAAATGTCAACTTGTTAAGAAATCATCAAGGCTTGTTTGGAGAACCGGGCTTCACAATTTATTTCTTGATGCTATTAAAAAAGTTGGATTGAAAAGTAAGTATTATAATTTACAAATATTTTTCAAACAGAGTTTTTTTCCTTCTCTCAGTCTAATTAATTATTAATGTGTTTTGAGTATATATGTACCATTTCAATCTCATATATGTTGCACCATTTTTTAAAGTAGGCTTAATTCATACTTTGGTCCCTTATGTTTATTTTAGCGCTCAATTTAGTCCCTTATCTTTTAAATGTCTCAATTTGGTCCCTTATTTTTTCTGAAGTTCTCAATTTGGTCCCTCCCTTCAAATTTTTCACTATTACCATTAAATTTGGACATGTGTCATCTGTCGAAGTGTGCCACGTGTCCAAAATTTTAAAAGACAAGGGACCAAATTGAGAACTGCAGAAAAGATAAGGGACCAAATTGAGACTTGCAGAAAACATAAAGGCCCAAATTGAGACTTTTAAAAGATAAGGGACCAAATTGAGACGTTTAAAAGATAAGGGATCAAATTGAGCGCTAAAATAAACATAAGGGACCAAAGTATGAATTAAGCCTTTAAAGTATTGTCTATTTTAAATCTTATGTGATGTGAGTGAATAACACATCAAATTAGAGAACGAAATAAATACTATTACAAATTATGTCAAAGTACATGTCACTTTCATTATTTATAAGTCTCGGGTGATATACTAATCAATATTTACACATGACCTTTTTAAAAAAGAAGGTTATACACATAACAAACTTAATTTTGTAGATGTTTGATTCTCTGACATCTAGTTATTTCTATTCGATTTTATTTATAGCTAATTATTAAGTTTTCTTCTTGTTATATTTATTCTGTTATTCAGAGGCTGTTCCAAATAAAATTCTAGAAATCATGAACATACCTAACTTGACAAGGGAACATGTAGCCAATCACTTACAGGTTTTTCTTCTCAATTTACTTTATATATTTTTATAGTATTGTAGAATTTTAACAAACATATATGCTCATTTTTTTTTATAATCATTATAAACTCCAACAACTTAAAGGAAGAGCTAAACCAAAGCTACCTAATAGCCATCAAAACAAAACAACTTCACTCTAATAACCAAAAAATACACGCAACAGTACAATTGCAACACAATAGTTGTCTAAAACTAAAAAATCAAAAGGCAGAATGGAGCTAAATTACCTTTTTTTCACAGCAAATCAGTGCACTATCTTTCCAGATCTGATAGAAATCGCCAAAATCGATGGGTTTCATGTTATTTAGATGCAAATTTAAGTGCTCCTACGTATCACCTAATAATATTATTTTGGTTAAAGTTTTTAATTTTTTGAGTAAACATGTAAATCAGATCCTGATTTTGTAGAATATTCTTCCATATATCTTTTATTTTATAAATATTTTAACAAGATTATCAACACTGTCAAATTTTACTCATATTAATTTTTGAAAAAATATGTTAGAGATTCAATGATAATAAATTATTAAAATATAATTGAATACCGAATTGATGATAAATGATTAAATATATACCAACCTATTTAAAGTGGATGCTGATCGGAGGGATGATGGCCATTGGGGTCTAGGTTTGGGTCTTGTGGAGGAACGATGGCCGCTGCGTTTGAGCCGTCACGAAGGTTCTCAAAGGCTCGGACGATGTAGCTGAAGCGGAAGCGATGGGGCTGCATGAAGCTCTCAATTGGGTAAATTTGCAGCAAATCAACAATTTGATTTTTGAATTGGATACTGAGATTATTGTCAAAGCTATTCTCCAAAAGGTTTTTTCCAGGACTAAATGGGGTCAAATTATGAGAAGCTGCTCTAGGGTTTTCAACAACAACGATAGTTTCTCCATCTCGTGGGTTATAAGGGAAGGTAATCACGTGGCACACCACTAGCTAGATGGGCTATTACTGAGCTCAATAGGCAATGGACTAATAGTGTCCCCTTGTGTAGACATTTTCTCTTCTCACCCCCACCCCTCTTTTTAACCCCCCGGAAAACCAATTTTGCCCCTGAAAAAGTCAACTTTGAAACGTAAAAACCGAATTTTTTAAAAAGAAATACACTTCAATACGTATTTTCCGAACCCTTTTATTCGGTGAATATACTCCGAATTTATGTTATACAGTAACAGAAACACGACAGTTTCTATCATTTTATAATTTTGTAGTTTAAAATAGGGTTTGGAGGGAAGTGGGAGGAAAGCTTCAACTTGCGATTTTGATTCCATATTCAACTAATTTCATCACTTTAATTTAACAAGTAAGTAAATTATATGCACCTTTGATCATTAATTTCTCATTTGTTCTTTGTTCATTCCGTTGTTGATTTTTTTCCAATTTCTGAGTTGTGATTAATGTTGCTTATGTTGATTAATGCTAAAACAAAATTTAATCGGTTGAATGCTATAATTACCTTATGTTTATGCTTGAATGAGTGTTGATTCGTGTAGATGAAGTGCCAATCTTGTGTTTGAGCCACAAATGTGTTGAAAACGTTTTTTCTCCAAAGAGAGGAAGAGATTGAGTGTGAAGATGAAGAAGAGAAAGTGATCTGGTTCTGGGTTTATAACGTCTCACTTCGGTTTTTATTGTCCGAAATACAGTTCGGGGAAGGTTTTCCGAAGTAATTTTTTTTCTTCGCATAACTTCGGTTTTTACGTTCCGAAGTTGACTTTTTAGAGGGTAAAAACGGAAATCCGAGGGGGGGGGAAGAGTCGTGGGGGGTGAGAAAGAAGAGAAAATTTCCCTTGTGTATTATGAACCATGTCCAAAAATATATGGGCTTTGTAACCTAATCTTTCTTTCTCAATAATATTTGTCCTATTTTGAGGAGAAAAATAAAATATGCAAAGATAGAGATTCTTACCAAAAAAACAAAGATATAGATTAATTCACTGGATTACTCGTTACACTTTGATTTCTCCTCTTCCTTTCTTTTTACAGAATATTTTCTTTTTCTTTTCCTTTTTCTTATTCTTTCTCTAGAGATTATGACAATGTCTATTATCAATGATAATAACAACAAGACTTAAATTTATGTTTAGTTTCTATGAAATTATCAAATTTTGTTTTTGAACTCTATAAAAAAATGAGATATTTTGGTACGTCCTTACAAATTATCATATATGTAGTTTTAATCTTTGTTGTTAAACCAATGCGTATTTTTGAAAGGCTACAATATAAGATTTTTTATAAGAAAAAAAATTAAAATTTTGTAGGACGAAAAAGTTTACACCCCCTGACCAGAGGTCCTGGATCCGCCATTGACTACAATTTAATGTTTGTGACTGTCGTATGGTGTCATGCGATTTGTGAGCAAACTAAACCTTGAGGTGTATGTCTACAACATAAGAATATAAAATGGAAGATAAGTTGTTTGATCGCTGTCGTACGCGGTCAAAAATAATTATAATTTTAAAATGTAGTAACAAGGTAGTTAACCTTGGTCGTCTCACAAGAACTCTTTATCAGTTTGACAATATTATAATCAAATAAAAAAACTATAAATTATGGGGGGTTGATTGGGTTTCAATAATTAGAAACAAAGAAAGTAAATTGATTGAAATCGGTTATGAGAAACAGATTAATCTACCGCTCGGAAATTTCAGACTTATCATCGATCATTATATTATCAGTCCCTAAGCGGATTTAATTCTCTTTCGATCACAGAAACGATTAACAAGCGTATTTGATTCTATATGAATTATATTCCTTTTGTTAGATTACCGAATTAAGCCAACGGTGTACCGAATTAAGCAAACGGTTAAGAACATGTGAATTAACGAATAAGTTAAGTTAAAACACGACTACCTTAAGGAATATAAATCAATCCAAATTAACAATCATATTCTATGAAACTTGAATTAAGCAAACTAGTAACAAGAACATAATTGAAAAGAAATAAATAAAACTGGATAATATAATAACCTCAAGGTCTTGGAGAAATTCCCTTACAGCTGATCAACCTTAGTTGTTTAGCAAGCCATGTAATACTAGAGAATACAAGAGTTTCGTAGAAACCGGAATGAATAAAATATGAGGAGTGAGGCTCTATTTATAGCCTTTAGTAGCTTAATATTTACGGTCCATCGTGGCACAATGAGATCCTATCGTGGCACGATGGGCCTTCCTTGGTCACAAAGTCTTCCCTTTTCTTAATGGCTAATCTTCCTTCTCATTGTGGCACAATGAGATCTCATCGTAGCACGATGGGCCTTCAGAATTGGCTATTGGCTTCAACACAAAAGTTGTAGCTTTTTCTCGTAGCTTTCCAACGCATGGTCACGGACCTCAATCCGATACTCGTAGCTCAAGTTATGGTCTGCTGAGTGAGAAGAGGTCAAACTGATGTTTATTCCTAAAATAAGTACTGAAAACAAAATAAAAGCGAAACTATATTGAACTTAGGAAACACATTAAAAACACTAGAAATAAAGGGATAAATCATATAAATGTCATAGCATAAGATAGAAGAAAGTGCACTAGAAATGCATTGATCATTGTTCATATGTCTAAGTTGACTTAAGGCCTCGTTTAGCCCGGCTTATTTTTTACTTTTTATTTCAGCTTAAACGAAATAGAGAAGTATAAAATTATATTTGACACTATTTCTCCTTAAAAGTATTAGAGAAATAAAGTAAAGAAGTAAAAAATAAAGAAAAATGAAGTCAAACACAATTTTTTCCTTCTTTACTATTTTCAAGGAGAAGAAAAAAAAATAGAAAATAAGCCGGGTCAAACGGGGCCTTAAAGTTGTTTTGTTTCTTGTAACGCCCCAAAATTCTTTTTAATTATTTTATTTTATATTCTATTTATTTTATTATTTGATGAGATGATGATGTTTTCTTAATTAATTATAATTAAATAAATTGTGAGTTTTGAAATCAATTGCCTTAAGAATGTGCCTAGTGGCAGTGACCAAATTCAAGAAAAGACAAGATCATTGTTGTTATTGATTAGCCATTATATATACCAATTTACTCTGTCACTTAATTTCCTTAACGCACGTTTTGGTTAATGATTTTCCATCACCTAAAATTAACAAGCCAATGAATGTGATTAAATTACTATTATTCTAATTAATCTAGACCATTCTATTAGTTTATTGCCTTGCCACTTATATTGAGGAAGATATCAAGTGTCACTGGTAGAAGGCTCACGCCAATATACATATTAATTCCATCACTCACCTCACATAACTCAACTCCATATATTTTCTTCTCCATCGACGTACTTTGTGCCATGATTTGAGATTGTTTCTTTTCCTTCAAAAGTACTATGATCAATCACTCTAATATATTGTACTCCAATTTCGTATATTCGTACCCAAAACAAAAGGAAGCTTTGAACCGTTCGTCGAATGAGTGGTGATTTTAACTTTAAGGATTTTCGTGTTTGAGTAGGAAAGCGTTTGAGGTAAGGGCTTTTTCCCCCATACATTCATACTGCGTAGGGATGTGTTGTGAGATAGTAGTAGAATCTTTGTCATTTGAAAGAATTAAAATGAAGAAATTTAAAGAAACTAATTTGATTATTATGGGTGATTATTGTGTGTTCTGTTGTAAAGGACTATATTTGATTTTTATGATGTTGTCGTTGTCAATTTCATTTGATATTGTTTGTTGATGTCTTTATTAAGCCGTTGCTAAAGATGTTGATAAAATGACGGTGTTAATGATGTTGTTGTTGTTGTTATTATGTTGAGTCTCATGATATGATCATGCATTCATTCAAGGTGTTGAGAATGACGTTGTTTACCGGTGTTGTATAAATGGTGTTGAGAATGACGCTGCTTACCGGTGTTGTATAATTGGTGTTGAGAATGATGTTGTTTATCGGTGTTGTATAAACAGTGTTGAGAATGACGTTGCTATTGGTACCACATGCATCTAGCGAGTCTAGGCGCATTGCATGCATTTTATTGAAGTTGTGTTTTATTTAAATTAATGAAGTTGCGTTTTATCTATTGAGTGTGCTTTATGTCTTAAATGCTCTCATGTATATAATTTGTTGATTGTGAGTTGTGTTGTTGACTTGTTGTATCCCTTTGGTGATGTGCTAATGTGTTTCGTATATGATTGATTACGAGATATCCGCCTACTTTTTGGAAAATAAATAATTATATATTTTTCTAAAATCTTTTGATTGGTGAAGTGTTTTGTTATTATTTTATGACATTTTTCTTACGGTGGGTATGATTCAATTTGGATAAGGAAATTGACCTTTACATTTAACATTTTAGGTACCGAAGAAGATGTGCTTGTTTGATGATTTGATTTGAAGCATGTGCGGGGCAAAAATGGATTTTCATAAATTGAGAATTTTATGTAATGTAATAGTCCGTTGAGACGCTTATCCCATTTTAATTATTTTGTAAATAAAGTTTTTTTTTAATAATTTATTTATTAAAATTTCGGGCTGTTACATTTCTCACTGTGACCTTAATGCTTATGTCTAAGTTATCAAATAAGAGTGATATGTTTATCCTCTACTTAACCATATTAGTTCTCAAAATTCATTTAGACATCTCATGATAATAAACTTGTGTTCAAATTTAAGTCGATCAATCTTAAATTAAAACATATAGTATACAAGTATAACAACTAAAATTGCATAAACCACGGAATCATATCACATGAATACCATTAGAGTTTCATTGAATTTCACATAATTCCAACAAGAGTTTTAACTCATAGTATTGTAAAAAAAAAAAAAACTCAGGTGGGCTTAGCGAAACACACAACCAGAATCATAGATTTATACATCAAATTTAAGAAATATAAACCTAAAAAACACAATAATCAATAGATAAATCTCTCAGCCCCAATGATCGAGAGTGTCGTGCCACTGGTTGTTAGAGTCGCAAGAAGGAAACAAATTGCGGTGAATATACGGAATGGTGGCACAACCAACTTTAATCAATGCAAGCTATCTTCTCTCTTCTCAACTAAACTAGGTTTTATGACTCATTAAATAGACAACTTCTTGAATCATGGGCCTGCCCATAATTGGATAAGGACAGTATAAAGGAATGAAGCATATGCTCCTTTTTGAATTGGTACTAGGTTAGTACAACTGCAGCACATCAGAGACATCAGCTCTCATGGCATTAAGTGAAAATTTGTTCTTATCTTTTTTATCTTCTTGTACATAATCAAATGTCATGACTCTTGTTAGATGAAAGCACTGAAGCCTTTTTTATCTTTGACTCTTTCATGACTATCATGACACTAGATATCTCCAAGCTAAACTTTGCACATTAAAATAACGCGAAATCCACAAAATAAACACAAAGTGTGTTTGACTCAAGATACTAAAAAAAACGTATAAAAATGACTCAAAACATAAATGGTCACCATATTGAAAGGTAACAATTCAAGTATCAAAGATCTAAAAATATCACATAAGTGAGTTATCACAACACAAGAATTATTTTATTAAGGTTGCATATTATTTCTTCATGGAGCGTCTGATTGATAAACTTAGTATTTAAAAAACATGAAATTGGACAAAGTATTTGGAAATCGAAGATTCCTCATAAAAAGAATTGTGTATTTAGTGTGTGGATAAAAGTTGTCTACCTCCCCGGATGTGACTTCAATCACGAAGGGTTACATGTCTTAGAATTTGTTGTCACTGTGAGAGAAACTTTGAGAATGAATGATGTACTTTTTTTTGGATGTGATAATGCAGTTTCAGTCTAGGAGCCAATGAACTTGTAGGAAGTTATTTAAAGAATGTGGACGAAGTTAGAGGTTTTTGTTATAATAGAAAAGTAAGTATTTGTTTAATATCATCTCTACATGGACTAGTGTGATATCAAATATTGTTCAACAATTACCATGATTTTAAGTAAAGGGATTTCAAGTGAATTGTTGTGAAACTTATAAACATGTAACAACGAAAGTTCGATAAAAGGTGATTAAAATATCAGAGAAGTTGAATTGATGGGATTAGATTTCAATCACTCATTCATATATATATTTCCTTGATTAGTTATACATGTTTTAACTATTAATCAATTTTATCACGTATTGCTCTTCGTACGTTTCCGTTCCCAAACAATGACGAGAAACTATTGCCTCCATCAACCCTCGATCTCTCGAGTGATTAAATCAATAGAATATCATCAAAACCCAATACTATAAGTGAATATTAAACCCAAATCTATTCCTAGAGTTTAGATTTAATAGATTTTATCCTAGTTCAATGATTCAAAACATATATTCCTATACTATTTCAAATTAAATTATTAAAACTATAATAACAAGGATAATATCAAGATTGATTAAATCACTAAAACAATATAATACCATGATCAATATATATAAAAATATATTAATAGAGTAATTTACATCTAATCCCAACAATAGAGAGATTTAGTTACCCATAGTAATCTTACAAAGATAACAAGAAATAAGATGAACAAACATCATGAGTTGATTCTGTTGGAACAAAGTGGGTCTGACATGAACCTCTAATGTGTTAAGTGGTTTTGATGATAACAAAGTATTAAAATTGCAATTGGTATTACTAATGATTATTCTAGTGTGCAGAATTACAAGTTAAAATTCATGCAGAAGCACTATGAATAGTAGCAGAGAAGCCAGTCAAGACAAGCTCTGAAAGAGTACCACTGTTCATCAGAAGCTTAATTTTTGCGTGCTGAAGATAGCACCTCTGAAGACCAAAAGCTAGGCTCTGATGAAGTTCAGAAGCTGAAGATCTTAAGAAGCTATGACAAGAACATCAGAAGCAAAAGGAATTTACGTCACTCAAGAGCTGACCTATACAGAACCAATGATTGAAGAACAATCCTCTTCAAGACTCTGTCACATCCACAGGAAGGAATATTCGTTGGTACAACGTTAACCTTATCCATAAGTGGAGCGCATTTGAGGATAGTACTATCGTACTATTATTACTCAAAATGGATGAGTGATAAATTGAATAGCTAGGTAGTGGAATTGGAATTCCTTACCAAAGAAGGCAATATACAGCTATCAATTGTACGAGTAAATTCCAGCTGGCACCTCTCTCTCTGCAACGGTCATCATCTTCCTCCAAGTATAAATAGAAGACTCAAATGGAAGAAATGACTACTGTTCCTACTACTGTTCTATTACTGCGTTCAAAGACTAAGAAGCATTCTGACATCATATTTTAAATCTGTCATTCTAGTCTTAGAACAAATTGAGTTGTATTTTGTAAACACCTCTGATAGTATATCAAGTGTTCCTTAAACATTCATTCTTATTCTTAAGTTTGTTTGAGAAGTCTCTTGTTAAGTTTAACTTGAGCATTTGAGAAGTCTCTTGTTTAGTGAAACTTGAGCACCTGAGAAGTCTCTTGCAAGTGTGCTTGAGCAATTTGTAATCTTTAGTAGATTATAGTGAAAATCTCTTGTTAGTAACAAGGGGACTGGAGTACTCTCGATTTGTGAGGGGAACCAGGATAAATTCTGGGTCTTTCTTTCTCTCTCTCTGCACCCTCTCATTAATTTGTGTTTTTATCCGCTGCATACTTAGTCGCTATTAGGCAAAAAGTTTTATTTTTTAAAACACAATTCAACCCCCCCTTCTTGTGTTTTTCCACCTTCAATTGGTATCAGGAGCTGGGTTGTTGCCTAACTCTCACCTATCAGTGAAACAGTTAAGATTCAGGGAGGAAAAACATGTCTGCTGAGAAGAATCTCAATGAAGTTCCATTTGACTATGATTCTAATTCTAAAGACAGAAGGTCTTCTGACAAAATTCCCTTTTTCAATGGAACTGAGACTGGTTATCCATTCTGGAAAACCAAGATGTACAGTCACATCATGGCGATTGATTGTGATCTGTGGGATTTGGTAGAAGATGGAGTGAACTTTGAAAATATGGACTTAGAAGGCGTTGTTAGCTCTAAAGACAGAAAGGCTTTTACACCTACTCAAAAGCTGGAATATAAGAAGCATCACAGTGTAAAAGGGATGATGACAAATGCCATCTCTCATGATGAGTACTTGAAAATTGGAGATAAGAGAACGGCTAAGTCTATCTGGGATTCTCTTAAATCCAAGTATGAAGGAAATAAACAAGTTAAGGAGGCTAAGGCCAACTTGTTAGTACATCAGTATGAATTATTTAAAATGAAGGACGGAGAGGACATTGAGACAATGTTCTCTAGGTTTCAAATTCTTGTTTCTGGACTTCAAGTTTTAGATAAGAGCTATACTGAGGCTGATCATGTAAGGAAAGTACTCAGAAGCTTGCCGCCAAAGTGGAGACCAAAAGTGACAGCGTTTCAGGAATCTAAGGATTTAGATACTGTGTCTCTTGAAAGCTTGGTTAGTTCTCTAAAGAGTCATGAGATGGAACTTATGACTGATGAATCAGCTAAGAAGCTAAAAGGGATAGCCCTGAGCACCAAGAGTTCCTCTAAGGCTCTGAAGGCGAAGGTTATAGTATCTGATGAAGAAGCTTCTGAAGAAGGTCACGAGATGGACTCTGATGAAGAAGAAGAAATGGTTCTGATGGCTGCAAGAGTATCGCAATGGGCTAAAAGAAGCAAGAAGTATGCTGGTAAGTTTGGAGGTTCTTCCAAGAAGGTTAGTGCATCTAAGGATAAAAAGGAAGAACAAAACAAATGCTTTAAGTGCAACAAACCAGGACACTTCATTGCTGACTGCCCAGAGAACCTGAGTAAAACATCCAAGAGAACCTCTAACAAAGAAAGATACAAAAGTAAGCTCAAGAAGGGGTTCCTTGCCACTTGGGATGATTTGGATCAGGAATCAGATTCTGATGGGGAAGAAGAAGCAAACCTAGCCTTGATGGCAACCGCTTCTGACCAAGAGAACTCTGAGCACGAAGATGACTCAGATTCAGAAGATGAAGATGAGGTACTTGCTAAACTTTCTCGTTCTGAATTAATAGATTCCTTAAAAGATGCCTTAAAACTTTTAACCAAAAAGGCAGGTGAGTGTAAGGTCCTTAAAAAGGCCTATAACAACCTGACCGAAAAGGCAAATGAAATAATTGAACAAAATGAGTCTCTAAAATCAAGAAATGAATTTATGGAAACTCATTATGTTCTTGATGATAAGGTTCCTCCAGAACATGAATTTGCTCTTCAGGAATTCCTTATAAATGGAATGAAAAGAAGTAAAATAGCCTCTTTGATTTATCATGTAAGTAGAAATAGAGGAGAAGGTCTTGGATTCTCACGTTTTAAAGATAATCCATTATCTTCAAAGTCCTCTAATATAGATAAATCAAAACCTAAGGTTGTCTTTGTAAAAAGTCAATCAGAAGTTCTTAATGAGTCAGCTTCTAATAGAACATCAAAGCCAGAGGCTCAAAAGTCAAAGACTCTGAAGGATAAAACCTCAGAACCTAAGATTATTAAGCCTCAAGCTAATGTTAAAACTAAAGAAGCTCTGACACATTCAAGAACAAAGCTCAAGAGCTATACCAAACCCAAAAACTTTTCAACAAGGGTGGTTAACTCTAGAAGCTCTGATAGGTCCTTCAAACAAAGACCACCTAGACCTGTAAAGACTAACACAAAAGGACCCATAAAGATATGGGTACCAAAATCTCAAATAATATTTGCTTCAGGTTTGCACACCAAGAAGGCCAAAGCAGCAATGCTGGTACCTGGACAGTGGCTGCTCACGACATATGACGGGAGAAAGGCATATGTTCCAAACCCTGACTCTGAAAGAGGGAGGTACTGTGGGGTTTGGAGGAAACCAAAAAGGGAAGATCATTGGTACAGGTATAGTTGGTAACTCTTCTCTTTCAATTAAAAATGTCTGGTTGGTTGATGGCCTCAAACATAATCTGCTTAGCATTAGTCAATTTTGTGATAGCGGATTTATTGTTAAATTTGATAAAGAAGCATGTACAGTAATCAATGATTCTGACAAGTCCATATTGTTTAAAGGATTAAGAAGAGGTAATGTTTATAAGGTGAATCTGTCAGAACTCACTGAGCAGAAGATAGTTTGCCTTCTATCTCTGAATGATGAAAAGTGGGTCTGGCACCAACGCTTAGGTCATGCTAACTGGAGATTAATCTCTAAGCTTAGCAAACTAAAGTTGGTTAAAGGCCTGCCAAATCTTAAATATCATTCAGATGCTCTATGTGGTCCTTGTCAGATTGGCAAAATTTCAAAAACTTCTTTTAAACCTAAAAACATTGTCTCTACCTCAAGACCCTTAGAACTACTTCACATTGATTTGTTTGGTCCAGTAAGTACTGCCTCAATCAATGGGAAGAAATATGGATTAGTCATTGTTGATGATTACAGTAGATGGACTTGGGTAAAGTTTCTAAGAGTGAAAGATGATGCATATGATGTGTTCAGCATCTTCTGCACTCAAGTGCAAAATGAGAAAAGTCTCAAAATCTTAAAGGTTAGAAGTGATCATGGTGGTGAATTTGAAAATGAACCATTTGCAACTTTTTGTGAAGATCATGGCATTGTTCATGAGTTCTCTGCTCCTAGAACACCACAACAAAATGGTGTTGTAGAGAGAAAGAACAGGTCTTTACAAGAAATGGCAAGAACCATGATGCATGAGACAAAACTTGCTAAGCACTTCTGGGCAGAAGCTGTAAACACAGCTTGTTACATTCAAAATAGGATCTATATAAGACCTCTATTGAATCTAACAACATATGAACTCTTCAAAGGAAGAAAGCCCAACATCTCTTACTTTCATCAGTTTGGATGTACATATTACATTCTAAACAACAAGGCCTACAAAAGAAAATTTGATGCCAAAGCTTGTAAGGGAATCTTTATAGGTTACTCTGAACGCTCAAAGGCATACAGAGTGTATAATTCTGAAACCAACACAGTGGAAGAATCTATACATGTTAGATTTGATGATAAAGAGCCTGACAGTAAAATGTCAGAGCAAGATAATAGTTATGCAGGTGTTCCATACCAATACATCGATTCAGAACCTGAAAAAGCATCAGAAGCTGTTGAAGCTTCAGAAGCTGTATTAGAAGAAGATGCTGAAGAAGCATCTCAATTAGAAGCATCACAAGAACATGATGATACTTCAGAAGAAGACACTCAACCAAGTGCTGATGTTGATGAAGCTCCAAGAAGGAAGTTCAAATATAGATCATCACATCCAGAAGACTTAATTCTTGGAAACAAAGAAAGTCCAAGAAAGACAAGATCAGACTATCAACAACTTGATTCTCTTCTGGGACTAATCTCAATGATAGAACCAAAGAATGTTGATGAAGCACTTACGGACGATGGATGGATTGTAGCTATGCAGGATGAGCTCAATCAGTTTCAAAGAAATGATGTATGGGACTTAGTGCCAAGACCAGCACATAAGAACATCATTGGAACTAAGTGGGTATTTAGAAACAAGATGAATGAACAAGGTGAAGTGGTAAGAAATAAAGCTAGACTGGTAGCACAAGGCTACAGTCAGCAAGAAGGTATAGACTTCACTGAAACATTTGCTCCAGTAGCAAGACTGGAAGCAATCAGGTTACTTCTTTCATATGCTGTTAACAATGGAATCACATTGTACCAAATGGATGTTAAGAGCGCCTTTCTTAATGGTGTTATTTCTGAAGAAGTCTATGTCAAACAACCCCCAGGTTTTGAGGATTTGAAAAATCCTAATTATGTTTATAAACTTAAGAAATCACTCTATGGTCTCAAACAAGCTCCAAGAGCTTGGTATGAAAGATTGAGTAATTTCCTTTTAGAAAATGGTTTTCAAAAAGGTCAAATTGACAATACATTATTCAGAAAGACATCTAAGAAAGATATCTTAATCATTCAAATTTATGTAGATGATATAATTTTTGGTTCAACTAATGCTTCTCTTTGCAAGAATTTCTCTAAGCTTATGCAGGATGAATTTGAAATGAGTATGATGGGTGAATTGAAGTTCTTCCTTGGAATCCAAATTAATCAAGGAAAAGATGGCACTTACATTCATCAAAGCAAGTATACAAAAGAGCTTCTGAAGAAGTTCAACCTTGATGACTGCAAGATAATGTCTACACCCATGCATCCTACCAGCAGCTTAAGCAAAGAAGAGATAGGAAGCAAAGTAGATCAGAAGCTGTATCGAGGTATGATTGGTTCTTTACTCTACCTTACAGCATCTAGACCTGATATTCTATATAGTGTATGCTTGTGTGCAAGATTCCAATCAGATCCTAGAGAACCTCACTTAACTGCTGTTAAGAGGATCTTTAGATATCTGAAAGGAACTACTAATCTAGGACTTCTTTATAAAAAATCCCTAGATAGTAAGCTAGTTGGATTCTGTGATGCTGACTATGCTGGTGATAAGATTGAGAGGAAATCCACTAGTGGAAATTGCCAATTCATTGGTGAGAATCTCATATCTTGGGCCAGTAAGAGACAAACAACTATTGCTTTGTCTACAGCAGAAGCAGAATACATCTCAGCTGCTAAATGCTGCACACAGCTTCTCTGGATGAAGTATCAGTTGGAAGATTATAACATAGCTGAAAGGAGTATTCCACTATATTGTGACAATACTGCTGCTATTCATTTGTCTAAGAACCCTATTCTACACTCAAGAGCTAAACATATTGAAATAAAACATCACTTTATAAGGGATCATGTTCAGAAAGGTACAATAGATATTCAATTCATTGATACTGAACATCAATGGGCTGACATATTTACTAAACCTTTAGCTATTGAAAGATTTGATTTTATCAAAAAGAATTTGAACATGCACTATATCTCTGAAGAAAATTAGCTCTGAGAAGTAGAATAAAATTAGCATCTGAAGCTCTATCAGAACCTCTTATAATTTAGAGTATCCCTTGGGAAGCTCTGAATAATTTAGGCTCTGAAGAGTAACAGGTTCTGATGAGGTGTCAGATACAAATGAGTGAGGCTCTGAACCTTTTAGAAATGAAACGTTCAGTACGTGTAAGTGTACAACAGTTGTCTATACACGCGTCAGCTATGTTTAAACTTTTTCAACACGTGTCTAGATCCTGACGGGCAGAGAACAGTTAATGATGATTATGGCAGTTAAGTATATTATTTAATTTTTAAAACTGCTCGCGCTCCCTCCCAATGTTTACTTTCTCTGTGTATGTGTGCTAGTTACTATTTATAAGTCACTTCACTCACTTGCACAACTTTTTACACGAAATCACTACCTACACAACCCTAGGCTTTACAGAAAATTCCCAATCTTCATCTTCTCAATTTTCTGAAACAATGGCTGCTCGTTCATCAAACGAAATCATTCAAGAATCCTTTAACCCTACGTTACCACCCATCATCGATCTTAATTCAAAAGATAACCTAGTCTACGAACATCATCAAACTGACGCTGGACCAGATGCTTATGATTTCTTCACTGAGAAGTTCGTGGATTTTGAAAGTTTGAAAGCGAATGGGATTGACATTCAATACTTATTCTACAACCAACAATGGCAAAATTACTTTGAGATGCTCAATGGCTTCGTATACTACGACATAGTGAAGTATTTCTGGCAGAAGGCTAAAGTGTACGATAGAGCAAGTGCTGATAAAGAATACAAGGATATGGTTGAGAAGAACAAGGAATTACGAGGGAAAACAAGAAAGGAACTTGGTCTTAAACCTTATAGAGAAAGGGAAATTAGGTCAAATATTTTGGGAATCAATGTTGTGATAACTCAGGCACACATTGCTAAGATTCTTGGTTTAGACAACAAAGGAGAAGATATAGAAGTGTATGATAAGAGAAGCAAGCATTTGGATTCAATTCATCAGGACCTCTTTAAATCTGGTTGCACACAAAAGGATTTTGGAAAAGTAATGCACATGAAGAACACATTTGAATTTGCTTTCAGAATGTGTTTGTCCACTATCTTCACCAGAAAAGGTGGATTGGATACCATCTCCATTCCACACAAACATCTCATCTGGTTCTTATACAAGAGGGTAAAGGTTAATTTGGCTAAGATTCTTTTTGATCACATGTGCCTTACCATCAATGAGGGTAGAACCAAAATACCATCAGTCATTCATCACCCTAGGTTAATCTCAGAACTGATAAGGCAAACCAAACTCACAGACGTTGTGAGTGCCAAAGAAAAACTTAGAGTTTTCCAAACTGCTAAGTATGATGCATCAGTTCTGGTCAACATGAAGAGAAAAACCAAGGAAGAAATCATTCAAGTGAAAACACCTCTACAGCAAGTGTACGAAAAGTACTTCTGGTGTGATGGGTTTCCCACCATATCAGAACATGATAATGATGAGGTCATCAAGAACTTTCTTGAATCAGTAAGAAGAGAAACTGGGGTCAGTGTGCCCAGGAAAATGGTTGTAAGTGTTCCTAATTGGGATATCTTCAAGGGACCAAGAGATATTACAAGGAGCAGAAGAAAGCCAAGAACTACTGAGCAAGAAATGATTGATGAAGGCTCTGATGATCAAGGACATGCTAGTGCTGATGAGATTGAGGAAGGTGCTGAAAGTATGATGACTGAAGCTGTTCAGAAGGAAAAACGGACAAAGAAAAGGCATGATAGGCCTTCAGCTTCCGAGGAAGATCAGAACCCTGCTAAACCTGCAAAGAGACTAAAGACCAGAGCTTCTAAACCAAAAGGTAAGATCTCTGAATCTAATACTTCTAGCATTCCTGTAGCTCAGGTTATTGGTTCTGAACCTCAACCCTCTATTGCTAAACCATCTATTTCTCAACCTCCATTATCTACTAATCAACCTCAAACCATAGACTTCACTGTACCTATTAGTGTAGTCTTACCTGATCATAAAGCTATATCATCATCATCTTCATCAGATACCAGCACTGCCTCGGATGAGTTAATTGCTACACTCATCAGAGAATCCAACCCAAAACAAAAGAAAACTCTTACACCAAAGAGAACCTCTTTCAAGAAAACCACAAAGAAAATCACCATAAAGCCCATTCATCTTTCTTCTGATGAAGAACCTACTATTAATGTAGACACCACCATTCTTCATCAATCCACAAATCAAGGTTCTGTCATAGAACATCTTGAACAACACATGTGTGGTGTTGCATTTACCAACTCAAATCCAAATTCACCACATTAATTTCCATCCATGAATCTCACAAATGATTCACCCGTCCATAAAACACAAAACACACAGGTCATTCACACACCCCCTCCCTCACTTGATCACATCTCACGAGTAAATCCACCTACATTCACCCCTGTTCAGAATGAGCCAATTGCTCATTCTGAAGAACAACAAAAAACACCTCACTCATCACCAATCAATGTCATGACTGAACAACAACATCAATCACCACAACCTGTCCCTGACCCACTCAACAGACCTCTAGTTTTAGAAGAGGTTCTTGAGCTTTACCAACACCTAACTAAAGCTGAACATCAAATATTCAAGGATTCCATCAATCTTGATGATGATATCATACCTCCAAATCTCAGCAGAATCAAAATTATTGAACTCACAAGAAAGAAACCTGAACCAACCATTCCCTTTGACTCATCCTTACCCTTTTTCAATTCTGACTCTGAACCAAATCTTGAGCTGCTTAATAATGCTATAGGTATTAGACTTAAGAGGTTCAAACAAAGAGAGGAAGAAGCTCTTATCTTTCCCTCTGATTTGGATGCTGATGTCAGGGAATTAGAGTATTTATTTGGTGAATCTTTAAGGATTCTCAGTACTCATCTGAAGGATAAGATTAAGGGTAGAGGAGCAAACACTGTACGGGAACTATTTGAGATTGCTGAGAGGACATGTGCTCCAAGGCTCACATTCTTCAACCATGAAGAAGAATGTCAGAGGTTAGCCTTTTTAGCTGCTGTTGATGAAAGTATGAGAAGATCTTTGGATGAAGAGCGGGCTAGGATAGCTGCTGAAATGGAACGTCAGAAGCTTGCTGAACAAGAAGCCTTAAACTTATTGGTTGATAGAGCTGTTCACATTGCTGTCATTGAGACTAATAAGATTCTTGAGAATCAAGGAGCTACAGAAGATACTGTTATGAATGATCAGAACCTTAGTAAACCAGATTCTGATAAAGGAAAAGCTCCCATTGTTGCTTCATCTCCTCCAAGATCTCCACCAGTACTTGTCCAAGGCTCTTCTTCATCTGCTATACCCTCTGTTATGCAAGAAGCTCTGGATGTAATCAAGCATGACATAAGAGAGGAACTAAGAAATGAAATGGATGAATTCAGGGCCGATATAAGAGAAGACATGAACAGATCTGGTGAAGCTACTAACAAGAAGATAGATGCAATGATGGAACTTCTTCTGAAGCTTACTCAACAGCAACCCAAACCTTAACCCTCATGTCTGAGCACTTATTTGTAATCATGTTTTTTGTAATTTTTGGATAATTTTTTCTTTTAATTCATATCTATATTATCCATATTTGTGTGTTTGTTATTTGCTTCTATGTTTGTTTTATATTTGTTTTTCAAAATTTAACTTTTCTATATACTCTGATAATGTCTGATACTCTTGTGGATTCTGAATCTAGTGTAAGATGTTGGAGAACATCTTGTTTTTAAACTTATATAGGATTTTGAAAACCTAAGATTCCCCCACATCAGTATTCCTGTTTACTCATGAAATAGCTTCTTAGTATTATAGCCTGTTTATAAGCGGGGCAACAATACCGTATGAGGCGTGTCTGGTAACTGGTTGTCTGACGTTTGACAAGAGTATATATATATATATATAAGAAACTTGCTCAAAACAAAGGGAATTAATAGCATAAACTTCTTTATTAATATGGTTGAAGAATTTCTATTACATAGAATGATAAGACTCTACTTAGAGCTAGGCTTCACTTCAGAAGACTCTGCATCTAGCTTCTTATGTTTCTCCTTAATGTAAGAAAGCAAGTTGGCAGTAGCCTCTTGCACTAGTTCTTCAGTATTCTTCTGAACAGCAGCCTCGTACTCTTCGTATGGAGTGTCATCATTGTATGTCCATAAAAATTCTTCCAGATCAGAACCCAATTCCTCCTCCTCTGACTCTGTCAAAATCAGTTCTTGCTTGTTCCTTTCGTAGCGAAGCTTGTTTTCTTCGCAGCGCCAGGGCTCTGCTCCCTTCTTGCTCTCTTCTTTTGAGCCTGAAGCATCCTTGGTAACCTGCCTTTCCATTGTATGTTTTTCTTTTGATGTTACTTGATTACTCTGGATGAGTAAAATGAGAGGAATCATCCCTTTTTATAGTGCCATCAAGCTCTCTTGTCAGGACGGTTTTCAACATAATTCATTAAATGAATTTAGTTGTCATAACTTTTTGACTTGACTGCCTTGTTATGACGCATTTGACTGCTTGGTTTTCTGTGTCTTTTTGACTGATGCCAAAAGGGGGAGTAAGAGTAGCGTTAAAATTAATGTTGACTCATTCATATACTGCTCAATCTGAAACTGTAATGTTAAAAGCATTATGAATCAATATTTATCTCTTATGATTCTTTCTCATTCTGAACGATTATTGAAAGGGGAGAAAATTTAAGAACCTAAAATAAAATTCATAGACAATGTCAGAAGAGCTTGCAAACCGCTTCTGAGCATTATCAAACTCTAAGAAGCAAAGCTTGCAAAACTATGCTTCTGAGAGTTAAATATGAAAATTTATTTTAAGTTAATAAATCAACTCTTAAACTGTTTTAATTAATTATGGATAAAATTTAGGGGGAGCTTACAAACCTACCCTTATGGATTATCAGACTCAGGGGGAGATTGCAAACCTTTGAAACCTGAAGTCATCATAATTAAATTAAATCAACAACAATTGAATTTTAATGCTTTGGTTTGTCATCATCAAAAAGGGGGAGATTGTTGGAACAAAGTGGGTCTGACATGAACCTCTAATGTGTTAAGTGGTTTTGATGATAACAAAGTATTAAAATTGCAATTGGTATTACTAATGATTATTCTAGTGTGCAGAATTACAAGTTAAAATTCATGCAGAAGCACTATGAATAGTAGCAGAGAAGCCAGTCAAGACAAGCTCTGAAAGAGTACCACTGTTCATCAGAAGCTTAATTTTTGCGTGCTGAAGATAGCACCTCTGAAGACCAAAAGCTAGGCTCTGATGAAGTTCAGAAGCTGAAGATCTTAAGAAGCTATGACAAGAACATCAGAAGCAAAAGGAATTTACGTCACTCAAGAGCTGACCTATACAGAACCAATGATTGAAGAACAATCCTCTTCAAGACTCTGTCACATCCACAGGAAGGAATATTCGTTGGTACAACGTTAACCTTATCCATAAGTGGAGCGCATTTGAGGATAGTACTATCGTACTATTATTACTCAAAATGGATGAGTGATAAATTGAATAGCTAGGTAGTGGAATTGGAATTCCTTACCAAAGAAGGCAATATACAGCTATCAATTGTACGAGTAAATTCCAGCTGGCACCTCTCTCTCTGCAACGGTCATCATCTTCCTCCAAGTATAAATAGAAGACTCAAATGGAAGAAATGACTACTGTTCCTACTACTGTTCTATTACTGCGTTCAAAGACTAAGAAGCATTCTGACATCATATTTTAAATCTGTCATTCTAGTCTTAGAACAAATTGAGTTGTATTTTGTAAACACCTCTGATAGTATATCAAGTGTTCCTTAAACATTCATTCTTATTCTTAAGTTTGTTTGAGAAGTCTCTTGTTAAGTTTAACTTGAGCATTTGAGAAGTCTCTTGTTTAGTGAAACTTGAGCAC
Organism: Trifolium repens; assembly: GCA_030408175.1. Classification (NCBI taxonomy): domain Eukaryota; kingdom Viridiplantae; phylum Streptophyta; class Magnoliopsida; order Fabales; family Fabaceae; genus Trifolium; species Trifolium repens. The sequence goes on along the minus strand of CP125841.1, from coordinate 28,745,908 downwards.
CTGAGAAGTCTCTTGCAAGTGTGCTTGAGCAATTTGTAATCTTTAGTAGATTATAGTGAAAATCTCTTGTTAGTAACAAGGGGACTGGAGTACTCTCGATTTGTGAGGGGAACCAGGATAAATTCTGGGTCTTTCTTTCTCTCTCTCTGCACCCTCTCATTAATTTGTGTTTTTATCCGCTGCATACTTAGTCGCTATTAGGCAAAAAGTTTTATTTTTTAAAACACAATTCAACCCCCCCTTCTTGTGTTTTTCCACCTTCAGATTCCTCAACAAAAGTTGTGTATCCACCTTCAATGACCCTTTAAAAATCTCTTCTAGGGTTCTCTGGTGTTTTCAGTACTATATGGGAGTGAATGAATCTTTTTTTCAGCATCTGATCTCGATTTATACAAGTCGGAAATTTAACCTCTCGCTTAGCGAGATGACCTTCCTTCACCACTGAGTTTGCTGACACGTGCCTCTTTGACCGTCCCAAATCGCTTAGCGAAAATGTTCTCACGTAGCGAGATCGGATCAGCTTGTCTCACCGAGGGTCACCACTTCTAGCTTGAAGGCCTTGAACATTCTGACTTAATCTCGCTGAGCGAGAGGTAGCGAATTTAGCATAATCTTCACTTCTTCGTCTTTTTATCAAAATTGATCTTTAGCTCCATAAATCTACAAAATTGGTTGGGATTAGGCAAAAATAGGTGCAATATATGAACAAAATCAAATATGTACATAATTTTGGGGATTTTATACACATTACTTGCAAAACAATTTAATAAGTTCCTTAGTTTGTATGAGATTTTACTATTTTTTAGCACTTATCAATTTTGTGAGGATTGATTTTCAGGTACTACAAAATCTATTTTATAATTATATTTTAGATTTTGTTACGATATTGTGGTGTTTTTGGTAAAGAAAAAAAAAAGAAAAGAAATGAGAAACTATAGGAAAAACAAAGAAATTGTTATGAATAATTCAAGTAGATGTCCATTATGTTTTGACCCATATCATTGGCCCAATATATTGTCCTATAAATAGAGCTTATGTTACAATGTAAAGACACACTAATGAATAAGAAATACAAGAGTTCTTTCTTCTCTTTCTCTTCTTCATCTCTTCTCTATCTCTATTCTCTTTCTTTATCACTTTATTTCATAACACGTTATCAGCACGGTAGTCTCTATATGTTTTTTTTAATTCTATATTTTTTTCACTTTAAACCAACATTCTTGAGTTTTATCTAATACGTGTATTTATTTGGTGCAATTTCTAATGAGAAAAATAAACATCTCTCTTAATTATATTGATTAGTTAATTTATATTTAAATAAAATATGAAGGTAGATGTAGTTTTATTTCAGCTTTTTTGAAGAAACTAATTTGCTCTAGATTATTTATATGTAAAAGATAATCTTCGATATACACATATAGTAATGTGAAATGTAAACCAAATCTTTAAAATGTCTATTATATGATTGATCCATATGTACCATTTGCATGAATTTTTTAAAATAATTTACGGCGCTGCAAAAATTTGTAGTAGCTCAAGAATAATTAATGTATAATTATATGAATGATAACATTATCAATTTTTATTGGATTTATTATTTTTATTATTGTGTATAATTTCGATGAACCTAATATAATATCTTTGCTAATTTAATATTGATATGATTTTATTCTCTAATTAATTCTTATTATTATTACGTTAGTAAAGTTGTCATTCTTATTAATATCTTTGCTAATTCTCACCAAATCATTCTATTAATTTTGACTAATCAATCATGTTAAATACAATTAAATGTTCTTTAATATTGGTGGTATACTATAATCAAATTGTCATTCATGCTAATATTGATATGCCATTCATTACTATTGATGCCAATTATTTCCTTCAACATGTCTAGAATCAAATTCATTACTAATAATTCATTAATATTGATTTACTACTCATTACTATATTTGTGCCTTTTTCATTACTATAGATATGTTCGTCTAAACAAATATCATATTGAAATAAGAAATGAAGAAATGTTGAATATCTCTACATATATTATGGCACATATTTTAAATAAAATAAGTGTATTGAAAAAGTTATAAATCTGAAGTTTATACTACACTTATAAATATCCTCGATGGACATCTAAGGGGGAGTGTTATGAATAATTCTAGTAGATGTCCATTATGTTTTGGCCCATATCATTGGCCCAATATATTGTCCTATAAATAGAGCTTATGTTACAATGTAAAGACACACTAATGAATAAGAAATACAAGAGTTCTTTCTTCTCTTTCTCTTCTTCATCTCTTCATCTCTATTCTCTTTCTTTATCACTTTATTTCATAACAGAAAGAAGGTTGAGTATTTTTGTGCAGTTCACATATGATTAGCCGATGGATTGGGCATAGGTTCGATTGCACTGGTACATTGTTATTCCTATTCTAACATCTTTAAATATGTGTTTGAGAAGTGATCATGGTTTGTTTATTTACACAAAAATAGTATACTATAGTCTTTAAGGCATGCACATTGGCCAATCATTGTTCCCCTGAAAATCGAACTCGGTATTCCATGGGTACATCTTTGAAAGGAGCTCCTTACCTCCAAATGAAAAAGACAATTTTTAAATAAATAATATGGAATGTCTACTCGGTCAAAATTGAAAAACTTTCTCAATTAAGTTTAAGAAGTACAACCGAAATTTGAGATATTAATACTTTTTTTTAAAGCATAAAAAACTTATTTAATTTAAGATTTATTAAAGAAAAAAAAATTATTGTTAATTTTTTTTTAAGAGTAAAAAAAATATGTTTAGAAGTCCTAACTCAACTGGCAAAAAGCCGAAATTGCTAGGCCGAACGTCATGACCCGGGTTCGAACCCGGGACCTCACAGTTGTGTCTGAGTTTAATTTCAGTGGATTATCTAAGAGAGAAAAAAATATATTTCCATTAAAACAACTTAGTAGTACTATTTATTTATGGCAAATGCTAATGCCCCGGGGCACGTTAAGGTAACCAAATATAGTAATATTATCTTGGAATTTGTGAGTCAACGTCTTAAAGGTTTAACTTTTTGTTTTTTCAATGCATACTTTTTTTTTTCTTTTCCTTTTTAGTTCCTTAACCGGTGCCCGGGGCACTAGTTAGCGATACCTTTTATTTATTTATTTATTTATTTTTTGGGTACCTTTTGGTTAACGCTTTTGTGACCGCCCCCACTCGAGAAGTAGAAGAAACAAAGGATCTCTGTCCTCTCTGGTTTTCCCTCGCATCCACCATTCACTCCTCACCGCCACCCATGTCTCAGGTATCTCTCTCTCCTTCCCTTATTACCCAATTCCATTCGATTCATCGTCTTCTTCACTTCCAATTAGGGTTTTCTCAATCGATCTCGCTTCTCCCACCTCAATTAGGGTTTTTGTCAATTATCCCTCCTAATTTTCATAATTCTCCTATTCGATTCAATTTTCGTTTTTTCTTTATGTTTTATTCAATAAACCTATTTTATTAATGTCCAATTTTTTGTTTTCTTTTTTCCTTTGTTAATTACCAGATGGAAAATCGGAATCTTATTATTCTGTTTGGTTTTGCAGGTTGATAACAGAAATTCTTCAGCTGTTAAGCGTGCCAGGACTGATGGTGTGTCACAATTGTGTTGTTTTTGTTCGGTTTTGTTTTTTATTTTATGGATACTTCAACATATTTTTTGTTACTTTGAATTATAGTTTTGTGTAATTTTACATACTGTAATTGATTTATGCACGGTATGCACATTTGTCGATTTCTGGAAATCTGGCATGAGGATTTCATGTGATTCTCTGATGCATTTTAATTGATTTTTGTTTGTAGGTAGTCGCAGGGAAGATGATTGGACATGTCCCAGTTGTGGTAATGTCAATTTCTCTTTCAGGACAACCTGCAATATGCGTAACTGCACCCAACCAAGGCCTGCTGATCATAATTCGGTAAGATGTTTTCCGAGATGTTGTATTTAATGTTTCGGTGTTTACTTTTAAATACTGTTTCTGTCTAGGAAATGATTTAGAAGGGTGATTTTATTTGACAAAATAATGTTATCTTATTGATATCATTGTCATCTGTCATCCTTTGTTCTCTATTTTTATCTGTGGTTCTTGTATTCCTTGATAAATTATAATGTTAGTCCATTGTTGTGTTTCTTGAGTCGTTCTTCCTAAATGGTGGAAAAATATATTGGGCATGGGAATTGATTGTTTATGCATGCATGACAAAGGATGAACTTATATATTATACTTGATGTGCATTAACTGATGAGTTTATGCAATTGTTATGCACTTTGTAAGAGTTTTGAGATATGCTATTTGGTTGGACACGAGTATTGGTCATTGGTCTTAGCATCTCCTCTCCTTGAGATCTACTTTATTGCTTCAAATATCTTAGTATGCATTGTTCTCTTTCCAGAAACCTGCTGTCAAGCCTCTTCATGCTCCACAGGCCTATTCAGCTGCAGCTCCTTATTTAGGTGCCAATACTCCCCCTTCAATATATCTTGGTGTCCCACCATATGGTCCATCTTTATTCAATGGATCACCTGTTCCTCCCTATGAGGTTCCATTTTCTGGAGGTTCAGCCTATCACTACAATTATGGAGGTCGCCTTTCTGCTGGCAGTCCGTATAGACCATTGCATCTATCGGCACCAGCACCATACACAAGTGGACCCATGGTGGGAAACGGTATGTTCTGTTTCCTTTTTCCTGTCATACAAGTAACTGAATTTCTTAAAAACAATATATAATAGGCGATTGGATTAGTATTGATATTTGATAGTTGTTGATTTCATGTTATAATACCCCTCTTGCTTTTGTAATATTATCATTTGTAGATATGCTCCTATTACAGTTATGCTTAATTTTTTTGTTGGTGATTCTTTGCCAGGTGGGATCTATGCCATGCCCCAGCTATTGGATCGCTATGGCCTCGGTGTCCCTATTGGACCTGGAGCAATGGTATGAGATAAATGATAAAACTTGATTATCTTAAACTTTCACCTGGATGATGTTTTTTGAAAAAGAAAAAAAGAAGCTAATCTTCATTTTTTCTTGTATCGTTGCATGATGACTACTTCATTACATTCTGCAATTATGTTTTTTTATATTAACCACGTGTGTATATCAAAAGTAGATATCTTGTCTCTTGTTTTATTGGTTTCCTCTGAAGCACAAGTATGCTAATAATTAAAATATTATTGTTTTTATATCTTTTATTGACGTACCCAGACCTTATTTTTTTATTTAAAAAAAAAACTGTATTCGGGACTCTTACCTTGTACTGTACTCGTACCAGTGCATTCTAGTTGGTCGCAATGGCCTTATCAAGCTATATTTAGTGCATGTTTTGTTAAGTTTTTCCCTAACTCAAATCGCTTCCCAATGCAAATTTGGCCATGATTTATAGGCTACAAATTGTAGCTTCCACTTATCTCCAACCCACATTGAAAACAAATAACCTGTTAATTTTTGCACCATCACATGCCATAAATTTTGTGTGCATATGAAGTCTTGCATTCATAATTCTGTATATGGTTTTTCATATCTGATCCTTTGTAATCTGAAAACGCAATACTTTTATTGAATATACAATTTGATGATTATTGTTGCAAAGTGGGATTTATAGTTATTTCTTGCCTCAGCAGGGTACTAGGCCAGGATTTTTTCGCGATGACAAGTCTCAGAAAAAGGGAGCAGGTATGCTTTATATATTCTGTGTCATTCTTTTTTGTTCCAATAGGAAATTCTTTATGCATAATTTTTTTTAACCCCCACCTGTCCATACAGATTCAACTCGTGACAATGATTGGGCATGTCCAAAATGTGGCAACGTCAATTTCTCATTTAGAACTGTTTGCAACATGAGAAAGTGCAACACTCCCAAGCCTGGATCCCAGGTATGCTGTCTTCATCTCTTTATGTAAAGATTTATTTTCACATTTTTTCATCGTAGAAAAAAGTCATCAATGCTTAGAATCCGTTGCTAACATTCAACATTTTTGGATATGAATATTATACTGCAGGCCTCAAAGTCAGACAAGAACTCTAGTAAGTTGCTTTCCATAGTTATCTGATTTTTATCGATCTTGTCTGATACAAATGCAACAGTTGGTAATTCTGTTCCTATATTATGTAGAGCAAAAGATGCCCGAGGGAAGCTGGAAGTGTGAAAAATGTAATAACATAAATTACCCGTTCCGAACAAAGTGCAACAGGCAGAATTGTGGTGCTGACAAGCCAGCTGATTCGGAAAAATCTCCCTCGTCATCTCCAGATCAAAATGATCAGGTTTGTTTTGTAAAGCCTTTTCAATTTGCGAAACTTCACTCATTGTTGCAACAAAAATTGGTTTTTCACGAGCAGCTTTGTGACCTAGTGAATATTTTCAAAATGAAACCTGTCGTGAAGTTGCTCTTAAATGGATTTTTTTTTTGGAAAATCTTTTCTTATGCTTCCTGTCATTTGGATCTATTTATTGCTGTATTTGATTTCCATTTATTTACTGTTCCAGTGAGTACTAGGACATGTTTGAGGGTTGAGAAGGTCCAGAGTTGTCATCCAGCATTGCTCAATTTGGGTGTCTGACAGTCAGTCTTGTCGTCCTCTATGTAGAAGAAGTTGTCAAGTCACCCACCTTCTCATTATCTGTGTCAATTTGTTGTATTAACAGAGATGGTATTTTGGTCTTTGTGGATTGTTATGATGCACGTGTCAGTCAGCTTTCCTGGCTGAAAGGTTGTTGCTGGTTCCAGTTTTAAGTTACATTTTTGTTACTTTCAAAAAACCAAGTTTTTTTTTTGTTCTGAACTGTCTGCATTTTAAGTATAACTTTAGAGGAATAGATGCCATAAGCATTTGAAGATTCCAAGTATTTGTAGTTTATTCAGGGCCGCATTTCAGTTTTAGCTAGTTGAAAGTGTCTGTTATCCTACCACTTTTATGGTGTATGCATCAGCACTGCAGAAACCATTTTCTCTCGTGTCATTGCTTGTGGTTAGTTGTGCGGATGATGCATGTCATGTCATATAGCTGATGTTGATAGTTGTTTTCATTTAAGCCAATCCTAGATTTTTTAATGGTCATGTAATATAAGCACCCCTTGCTGATGATATTAGGTTTTTTTTTTTTTTTGTGGGGGGGAGGGAATCTTTGTGAGTGCTTTATTGGGTTAGGAGTGCTGATCTTTGTATCCCTCCTTGATTTTTCGTTTCCCTATCCGTGTCATTGGAATATGACTATCAAGTAAGTTAGTAAAAAAAATTGGTCAGTTTGCCTAGTAAATGATGTCAAATACGCTGTCAGTCGTGTCAATTATATCATGTTACTCCTAGGAATTATTCTCCACATACTTGCATTTTACCCCTATAGTTCCCAAATATGCATTTGTGCTTTGTTGGGTCAAAAAACTGTGAGTGCTAATCTTCATGAAGTTTCTACTATCTCGTTGCCTTATTTTGTTTCCCTATATTTACGTCAATTTTTTTTTTTGAACAAGTATATTTGCGTCATCGATTTGCAACTATCAAGAACGTTTAGTAAAATAATTCGTCCATTTGAATAATTAATGTTGTAAAGCAGGCTATTAGCCTTGTCATTTAAATTGTGCCAAAAATTGTTTTTTTGGCAGAGGCATACATTAAGTCAATATGCAACTCACGCCTGAGAATTATTTTCTACCTGCATAGTCCCCAAATATGCATACTGTCTCTGAATTTACTTACTAGTGCCTTTTCTGGTCAATATTGGTAGTGCTAATCCTTGTGAAGTTTCTGCCATCTTGCCTTATTTTGTTTACCTTTTTGTGCATCACCGACATATGACTGTCAAGATGTACTAAAAAATTGGTCAGTTTGAATGTTTAATGGTGTCAAGTATGCTGTCAGCCGTGTCGATTACACTGAATCAATATGCAACTCCCTCCGAGGAATTAATGTCTACTTGCATTTTATATGCATGTGCATAGTTCACAATTATGCATACAATTTCAGAACTTGTGAGTGCTTTGTTGGTTCATTACTGGGAGTGGTAATGTTCCAGAAGGTTCCATATGGTATCATTGACATACTAACATATCAAGAAAGTTTAGTGAAGAGTTTTGGTCAGTTTGAATAATCAATAATGTCAAGTAGGCTGTCAGCCTTGCCTTTGTCAATTAAATCGATTCATTATGCAACTTACTTGTAGGAATTATTTTCTACTTGTATTTTACATGTATAGTTTCCAAATATGCATACAATCCCTGAATTTACTTTTATCATCATCACATTAGTTGATTCTCGTTTTTTAGGTTGGTTCCTAAGAACTATTTGAATATAGATTTTGGTAAAATGAGAGTAGGCCATGTAAATCAATTCAAGGGGCTTAGTTAGATTCAATTTTTTCATCAAGTGTTCGACATATTACTCTTCTATACTATTTTTGGACCAAATCTAAGCAGAGAACCATTGAGAAGAAATGAAGAATCATCATTGTGTTCCGAAGAAGCCGCTAGCCACGCTTTGGTCTAGAAGGGGCATATTGTAAAGACACGTAGAGAAATGGTTGGAATCCTCGTTGATCTTATCACTCACTAGGATTGTATTAAAATATTTAAATTTTTATTTATTAATAGGATTATTTTTTACAAGACTGCCATATAGTGAGATGCATTAAACTTAACTACAATGGCATTTGCCTGATTTGTCTAAAAATAATTTCCATGCAACTTAGGACCTTTGAAGTATACAATATGCAGATGCCAGAATCTATACCGTAGCCTCTTTTACGATGTTAGTGGGATCTCCTGTAATAAGAAAATGGAAGCTTCAACATAATTTAGTAATGAATTAATTAGAGCTTGTGAAGTTAACATCACAAAAAAGAACTCGTGCACTAGATTTGTAAATATTTTTCTTTTGATGAAATATATGCTATGAAGTACGGACTCTGACACGGACACCGCGACACGACACGGACACTCCGACACCGCTAATATAAAAAATATACGACACCGACACTGCTACATATTTATAAAATATATAAGTTTAGAATTAAAAATACATACATATGCATCTAAGTTGAACAAATTTTTCAATAAAAAAAGTTTTAAAAGAATATATGATAGTACATTTGACATTTACTCATCCAACTACTATCGAAAAACTAAAAATAATGTAATCAAAATGTAATATCTTTAATCTCTCATTGATCAATATTATTATTTCGACACATCTTTAATCGTTGTATATATGTCTGAGAAAAGTAGAAGCAAATAAATAAAATAAAATTTGAACACTTACCCCGACACGTTTGTACGAGTGTTTTATAGGTGTCGGACACCGATTTAAGGAGTGTCGGAATAAAGGAAAAATTGTTTTTTTTACACCTCTCCGACACGTTTGTAGGAGTGTCGTACGGGTGTCATACGAGTGTCGGACACGGACACGTGTCGGACACGCGACACGTCTAATTATAGAGGTGTCGGTGCTTCATAGAATATATGTAAACCTAAATCCTCACTGTTGTTTGGGGTGACTTCTGTTTTTTAGTACATTAAATGCACCTTAAGACTATGTTTGAATAGACGGTTTATATAAATGTTTATAGATTAACTCTTTATACTCAATAAGCTCTTTATGTTTTGATATGTCAGTATATTAAAAAGTACTTAAGTAAATTAAAATGTTTGGATTTGTCATTGTATAAACAATTATAAAAAAGATAAATTATGATTGACTTTGCATAAATTATAAAATGATTGACTCAAAGATAAATTAAAAAAAGATAAGTAAAAATAAAAAAAAAAAAAATTATAAAAAGATAAGTGGGATACTTTTAAAAGATAAATGTAAAGAATAAAAAGATAACCTATAAAAACAAGGAGATAAATTCTTAAAATATTTTAAAGTGTATGCTAATATTACGTAGAATGAAGCAAGCGGAATTCGAAGTGTGATACTTTTTCATAAGTTCTATATTAAGTTCAATGATTATGATATTATGAAGCTTACTAAAACATGACATAAATAGCTTATGAAATTGTGATAAACATTTTTTATTCATTTACTCAACACTAACTTACCCTACACATATGATTCAAAAATTTGATATTATAAGTTTATCATCGGTCTCTGATTTTACAAGATAATTTTAACAAGTCTCTGATATTATAAATATTTTAAAAAAGTCTTTGACTCTGCTAAATTTTATTCATTAGGCTTTTTAAAAATATGTTAAAGACTAAGTTGAAAATAAGTGTATAAATTTAAAGATCAAATTAATAGTATGTTGTAAAATATAATATAATATAATAATTTAATTGATAGTAAGTGATTAAGTATAAGGATTAATTTGATAATTTAATAGAATCATAGACTTATTTAAAAGTTTTTGAAACAAAAAATTAATCTGATGGTTTCCTCATATTTTTATTAACTTACCGTCACAGTGAAAGAAGCAACTGAACCATGCTAGGGGGACGCTTAAATGGAATCTTTTTTTAAGATGCAATGTAAGAGTTGCTTCATTTCAAAAGAAAAGTAAGCTAACATTTAATTGAAATATTAAATCATTATTTATCTCCTAATCTAATGAAAAATGCTAGGAGAATACACAATCTAACATCTAACGGTTGGTTTGATTTTTTTACGTTCATTAATGAAAGGTAGAGCCGTCGCTGGCCGGCGTATTAATACGGTGTCCGGTTGAGGTGTTTTTTGATGTTCCTATAGAGCACTCCTCTAAATTAATTATAAACGAGTGTCTAACAAGTGTGAGTGCAAATAGTAGTAACAACTATTACACCATCAAAAGTCTATTTCATAAAAATAACATAGTGCCTCCGATCATTTTTATAAGAAACAATTGATTTTTTAAATTCATTGAATAATTGATATATCTCGTATATATTATAGGCAAATACATCAGTTATTTAATTAAATAAAAAAACGAGTTGTTTCTTATAAAAATGACTGAAGGGACTATTTATGAGCATGTAATAATAACTCCAAAAAAACCACCTTTGGAAAAAGCTTCTTAAATGCCATGACTTGCACAACCAGCTAATGTAATATAAAAAGAAATTATGGTGGAAGACATTCATGGTCTGGTGTAAATAAAGTCATGATTAGATCACTGCAATAAGCTATTCATAAAATAGAGTTAACAATCAGCATCCAAACAAGTTTTCTGATTATCACTCTTAAAAAACAAACCCCAACATTGCAAAAGTTAATTAGGCCCTACAAAACATATGTATCACAGTGACATAATGAGGTTGGGACCATTTAAATAAGCATACTCATTTTGTTTGTTTGAAGATAATAAGCATACTCATTAATTAATCCAGCTGGTTGCAAGGGAAACTTGACTCAAAGGGTGCACTGAAAAGCTGAAAGTCTTGAAAGCGACTGCTATTGTCGTAACCTGAGAACGAGATACAGGTACTGGAGTTGGCGTTTTGCTGATCAGTGTGCCAGTATTCGGATGACGGAAATGGAGAGCGCTGAGCAATTGCATTTGTTATAGACTGAGTGGTACCGGTTGTTCGGTTGGAGTGATCGAGGGAAAGGGACTTGGTATCGTATGCACCCCATGAATTGGTTGACAGAAGAGAGAGAGCACGGTTAACATCTTGTGTAGCATTTGGATCAGATAAGGTAGCTTGATCTTCTATACCTGTAACATGTATTCCATCAAAGTGAACAATTGTTTCTACAAATATGCAAACTTTAATTATGATTTATGAAATATGCAATAAATTAAGACAAAGTTAGAAATTCTATAACTTAGTTAGGAAACAATATGATCAAAACAATTATGATCTACATGTTAAATGAACCATTGAGCTATCTTAAATTTATTTAATGAGAAATCATGAGGCTAAATTTTTAAGAGAACAACCTGAAAATGTACTCTTGGATCCTGTGCCTTTGGATGCAAGATGGCCATTGGAATCATCAGAAAGCATAGTGACAATCTTGTTGAAGGCTTTTGGAGGTTTGAGCATAAAATCTTTTGTTTGAGGGAGCTTGCTACTTTGTATGCCTTGCCATGCTAAATTTGTAGCATTCCTTGAAAAATCGAACGAGCCCATTATTTGCCTCCGATCTGCAGAGTAAATCTAAATTAGATAGGTGGCTATGTAATGCTCTTATGATCATTATATGGATTTTTAGTACGATCATAATACTCTTGAGAGTTATACCATAGGGTGAAGAATGCAGAGCTGATGGATTCAGTTGCACTGCTTCAGGCTGAGGTTTGCGGCGCCTTGCATTGTGATCTGAAAGACGTCGTCTGCAGCTTCTTTTTTTATCATCAAATTCTGACAGAGAATGGAACCTTCAAAATCAAGTTTAGGTGAAAATCGTTAGCCAATTTATTCAAAACAAGACAGAAAGATAGGAACCTTAATGTGAATGAACAATATTAGCTGAAAAATAACATTGGTACTCAAATGGCATTTGCATTCGGGGGGGGGGGGGGGGGGAATCACATGTACCTGCTACATTGCTGGCAAAACCGAAGCTGTAAACCAGCTACAACCACCATAGGTGATTTGGCATGACTTTCACAAATACGATGTTTTCGATGGTAATCTTTAGCAGAAGAGAGGTCAAGGCCACAGCCTTCCACCTGGCAGCTTGGATGTAGTAAGTTCTGACTTTTCGACTTACCTTTCTTTTTGCACGAAAGCGGAACCGCAGAAGAAGAGGCTTTCTTGGAATGAGTTTCAGGGCAAACATCCTCAAAGTAGAATCTTTTACCAAGCTTTAGTGTGAGCAATGGTTCTGCTGCCGGAGAAGTTTCAATTGGATCTCCTTTAGACAATTCTTTCTTACCGGTGGAATCGCCTTGAGAACCTTCTTGAGTTAACATAGATGTCTTGCTATCTCCATTTGATGATGAGTTATTGGAAGGAGATTTTGAGCTCCTCGAGGATGAAGCGTGTGCTAGTTTTGACATGGAATAACCATTACCACCTGATGGAAACAACACCCCGACATTGATTTCTCGGTCTGTCTCCTCACTCCAATCAGTAGTAGACTGTAACCTGTGATTTTCTGTTGCCTTTGAATTCAAGAAGAATAAATTTTCCCAGTCCCATTGCCCGGGAGATTTCGCGTTCCACTCCATGTCAAGGACTCACAAATTCATATACAAATGATCACAATAATCTGCAAACTACTAGTCAAATGATAATAGTCACTCATTTAATATCTATCGAAGCAGAGAAAAACCGCACAAGATTCTATCAGAAAGATTAAACAAGTGAAAGAAATTGCAGAAACTAGAGTGTCGGTTAGAAGAAGCAATGAGTAACAACAAATATACTTGTATAAATTCAGTACATACTTAGCAAATAGCAACTAACTGGTTACTGGTGTGAATTATTTGATCATAGATGACACTAGTAGAACTCTTAACTTGTGTACAATTACCAAAACAAAGGATCTAATTACAGTAATCCAAAAAAAAATGTGGACTCCACATTGTTCCACCAATCCCATTTATGACTTCACAGACAGCTAGATTGCAGTATTTTAGTGTTGCAAAATCTCTGAGGCTTATAGGAGCAGTCCCCCACCTAAAAAATATGGTAAGTCATTTAAGCCTATGTTTGGTATCACGGTGACTCATCGTGATTTTACAGAAGCTACAAAGTATTCACATCCCAACTAGTCAATGTGTGTCACTGCACAAAATTGGTGTCTACTTACTTACCTATACTAAGTGTGTGTTTGGATTGGTACTGAATTTGACGAAATCACAGTGTCGGTGTAAATTTTAACAAAAGCGACACTTTTGATGGTTCGACAAAATCACGATGCCACCACCTTCCAATCCAAACATGCACTACCTACTAAACTTCACTTTCAACATGGGAAACGTTCAGATTCCAATTCAAATAATTCACATTTTTCACAGCAATGGCATGAGTCAGTCATTGAATGAGACCCCACAACAATAACAACCCCAAAAATGATGTGACATATTTGAGTTTCCAACAAAACACAGATTTTGACACATGATTTATTTTTAGTTAACAAAATTAAAAGACCAACAACCAAACCTCCAAATCATAAATGCCAAAAACCAATCAACCTAAACCTGAAAAAGCATAATTTTTAATGCTCAAATCTAAGAAGGGAAATAACCTACTTCTAACATCTTAAATGCTGGCTTTGTTGCTGAAGTTTAAACCATTATAGAAACAAATATCAATCCATTACTATGTAATAGAAGAGTCTCTTTCCTTAGGGACCTTGTCAGTACATAGAAAAAACTTTGGTCCCTTCCCTTTTACTTTTACCCTAAAAAAGCACAAAATTAGCACAAGAAAAATTTCATGGAATTTTCTCAGAAGCTTCCTCAGGTATGCTAATTTCCAAAGAATATGATAAACCAAACCAAAAGAGTGCACAAAGAGGAAAAAGATCCCAAAAAAAAAAAAGCATTTTTTTTCATAAGCTAATCCAAAAGTCATTATGAAAGCTTAAAAAAATGATATTGCAACCAACCAACCACAAAAGGAAATAATAATAACAATATAAAAGCAACAACACTTGAGCAAAAATAGTACTAAGAATCATCATCGAAATTAATACTAGCAATGATAAATCCACAAAAATAAAAAATGACCCAAAAAAGAAAATGAACAAGTCATTGTCATTTTGGTATCAAGTTTTCATCTTTATATGAAAAACAAAAAAGGGTATTGGAAATAGTGCTGTGTTACTGGTAATGGTACAACTACACCCATTTGTTCTATGGAAATCTCAGAAAGACACAGAAACAACAAAAGAAGATATAAACCATAAATGGGTTGAAAACAAACAACAAAAATAGTTGTTCTTTACAGATCAACACAGAACTCGAGGTATTTTGTAAGCTAAATCAGGAAAAACAGAAACTTAACATACATAAAATCATTGTTTTTTGTTTCCTTTTTGTGATTCTTGCTTAAATAAATCACATTTTTATGACACTAAAAAGTAAAATAAAAAGTTTAGAAGATAGATAAACATACTTACAGAGAGAATGAACTAGAAGATTGCATTGGTGTTGTTGTTGTTGCTCATTGTTTTTGTTTTGTAACAAAAATTGAAATTTTTGAACCGTACCAGTAGAGTAGTAGTGGTATAGTACTATAGACTAATAGCCCTTGTGGTTGAGGCTTTGTGTACCACTCTTCTCTCACTCTTCTCTTCCTTTTCCAGTCACACACTTGTTGTGTGTGGTGTGATTCTGATTTTGCAGTGTGAAAAAAACAAACTAGAGAGAAAAATACACAGCTGTCTGTTTATAACTTTATACCCACAAAACAACATTTTTAGTCTTTAAAATGTAATTCACTTTTATATTAGTTCATGAATTTATCATGAATTTAGTGTTTTTCTGTTAGTAATTTTTTTTTTATTAATTCTCTGTGTTTTAAGGGAAGGGGCCGCGATAATTCAGAGTTTAACCATGAGGTTAGAAAAGTCTTTTTCATCAAAAATTAAATTTGGGTTTTTCCGAACAATCTATCTAAAAAGAGCTTATTGATCACTTAAACTAAGGTATCGTTTGACCTGACTTTTTTAAGGTCTTAAAAGCTATTTTAAAGCTAGAAGTGAAAATAAGAGATTTTAGAAGAAAAAAAAAGTTAAAGCGGTTTGACGATTGTTGTTTTTTTAACTTCAAAAGTCTTTTATCTATGTATTTTATTCATAAAAATTAAGCATTTTTTTACTATCAAGAGCTTCTTGAAAATCTGTTTGGCATAGTTTCTCCTTTTATTGAATAAAAAAAACTAAAATCGGTTAGGTACTATTTGGCTAGCTTATTTTAGACTTTTTACTCAATAAAAAGAAAAGTCAAACCAAACAGATTTTCAAAAAGTTCTTGATAGAAAAAAAGTTGCTTAATTTTTATGAGTAAAATACATAAATAAAAGACTTTTTAAGTTAAAAAACAAAAATTACCAAACAACTTTAGCTTTTTTCTAAAAGCTCTTATTATCACTTTTAGCTTTCAGATAATTTTTAAGACTTAAAAAAGTCAGGTGAAACTCAAATTTAAAATCAAAATAAGACATTTATTGTAACACAAATTTTTATACATGCATTGGTGGTTTGCCTAACTTTATATTGTGGCAAGGGACAGCTCAGCTTGAATATAAAGAATCAACAAATTTTTTGAGATAAGAAAAAGGAAAATCGAATGAAAACAAAATCAAACAACCTGGATGTAACTGTTTGTTTCAGTTTAATAAAACAAAGTTGGATTAGAAAACAGTTTTTTGTTTTGATTTTACTTAGTTCGAGTCTATGAAGCCCCGATACTCTAAAATTGGTGAAGTATCGTGTCCGATACGCACCCGATACCGATACTCTTCCGATACGTCCCGATACTCGTATCGGAAAAGTATCGGTTAAATTTTTATTTTTAAATAAAAAAATAATATCTGATATGCGTCCGATACTTCCCGATACTCGTATCGGAAAAGTATCGGTTAAATATTTATTTTTAAATAAAAAAATAATATCCGATACAATCCGTGTTTCCTAGTGAATGTCAAACTATTATGTTGTTACACGGGTAACTAACTATGTCTTTTTTTGGATAATATTAATGATGTTCTTTTTGTATAATGAAACAATATTAAGATGTATAACTTAAAATGTACTGGTGATCATTATTTTTTAGGACAATATTAATGAAACACAAATACTTAACTTAGTATTAATGATTTTAATTTATTATAATTAGTATTTTTTATCTTTGTCAGTGTTCTGAAGTCAATATGGTGTCCTACTATATAACAGGCTGTTAAGTATTTGGGCTTGTCCCAAAATTCTGGTATAAGAATTGATGCTTTATGCTTTTAATTGGTCAGTTGCAGGACCTATATAATTGTCTGATATTGCTACAAGATGGACTTGTTGAAAAGGTTTGATGTCATGAGTATTATATGTTTTTTGAGCTATTATATGTCTTTAGTTAGGACTGAGGAGCCCTTGTATGTTGAGCCTCAAACTGTTTTGCTCTTGTGCAAGCTAATTGGCTTGGGTGTACTCTTTGTACAATGAACTATTGGCGTTTATAATAATAATAATTATTATTATTATTATAATTATAATAATTTTTTGTCTTTCAAAAAAAATTATCATTATTAATATTATTGATTTTAGTCATATTTATATATTGTGCATTTATATATATTTAATTTTAAAATTAATTTTTAAATAACGTATCGCGCCAGTATCGGATATGAATTTTTTAAAATTTTCACGTATCGGCGTATCGGTATCGTATCGTATCCGTATCGTGTCGCGTATCGGGGCTTCATAGGTTCGAGTGTTAGACATTATTGTATCGAGAAATTATTACGGGTTAAAATTAAATGGCAACGTTTTTTTTATTTTTTATTATAGTCATGAAAATTTTATACTAATTGTTGGATTGATAGAATCAAATTGGTCTCTTTCTTACAATAGGTGTTAGATCAGGTCAATACTGAAATATTATTGAATCTATTTTAACTTTAGAAAGTATTATAAAAGTAAAGGACAAAATTCTATGACCTCGTTAATAGTTATTTTTCTATGAAGAATAATAGAGTTAAGGAGTGATGTGTTTCAACAAAATATAGCAGAAAAAAATTCTTATGCTTAAGATCACTAACAAGTAGATTTATATTTAAGTTCCTCCAAAAAATACTAGAAAGTTGTTATTTTATATTACAATCGTTAGAAGTCTCACATTGCCTAGAGATATGACATAAATAGTCTTTATAAGAATAGTGCAAACATCAACTCTCAAGTTAGCTTTTATGGTTAAGTATAGACCTTTCAAATCTCTTTATAATACTAAAAGATGAGTTGATTTTTCCCTTGGCAAACCCAAAACCCTAACACCTTATGTCATATATGATGCAAGCATGATGTAATTTGCTTATGTGGACCAATGCCTTTCAAACATGTATCTTCTTAGGGCACATGTGGATTCCACTTAAGCCCTATTTCATACTTGGCCAATGGTTAACTCACATTTAATTAATTTTGGATCCACATCATCACTTCATAGACTATATATTTTCTTTTTCCAAATTTTCTTCATTTGTCAAATTTTTTTCTCTCTCTTCTCTCTTTTCTCAAATACGCTCTCTCTTCACTCTTATCACTCACTCTTCTCTCTCTTCAAACATTCATCACAAACATTCAAACAATCATCATAAATATTCATCCTTTTTCCAGATTCCGATGAACAACCACCGTACTGCCCAGATACCGGCGGCGGCGCCACCGCGCCGGTCACCGGTCTACCCCAAATCCACTGTACCGGAACCCATAAGAACACCAAAAAATCCCAAATCAACCCAGAATCACCCAAATCACCATGAAAACACCTATTTGACAACTCTAAACACAAATCAGACCTCATAACACAATCAATTTGTACAGTCACCCCTTCTCAAAAGTTTCTCTTTCTCCTTTTTTTTCTGTTTTGTTACGGTTTTCTTTTTCTTTCTTTTTTTTTTCTGTTCTTTTGTTCTTTTCTGTTCCATTGAAGTTTTCTTTCTTCTTCTGATTTCTTCATTTCAGGTGTTGAAGTTAGGGTTACCCCATGCACACTTAAATCATCATCTGAAGATTTTCTCGGTAATTTGTTTCATCAATCCTCGAGTTTTAACTACTTTGGTTGAATCTGATTTATGATAGTAATAATAATAATAGTGATTGAGAAATTATGAATTTTATTTTACAGTGTTTTATGAGTAGTAGATTTTTGTTTGGCCTGATGTCAAAGTTTGGATCTAATCAACTGTCATATTCATGTTAGTTAGCTGGATCTTTTACTATCTTATTCCTATGAAAAAGTCAAAGAAAAAGATGATTATTTGTTTATTTATTTGTATATTGTTAGATGACAATTTATTATTTACCTACAGGCTTTCTGCATTCCCTAGCACTTTACACTGTCCAGCTCTATTGTTGCTGCTACTTATGATAGAAAGTCTCTTCTCATAAATGGCCAAAGAAGAATCCTTATTTATGGCTCCATTCACTATCTTGGAAGCACTCCTATGGTATGTTCACTCTTTAACACATTCACTATCTAATTTTACATTTGCATGTTAAGATTATTAATTTCAAGTTATTGTTATGTAATTTGTTTCGAATGTGTGATTTTTTAGATGTGGGAACTAGGAATTCAAGGTACATTTGATTATGAATGACCCTTTATTTTTAATATTGTTAATTACTTTTAATTTCTTTTTGTTTGGATTTTTAGGAATAATTATATTTATATTTGTGGTTTCATTTCATATTCATGTGGTGGTTTTTGTGATTTGATTTTGTGTGGCTAATACAAGCTATTGTGCTTAATTTTGATTTGAAGAGTCTCAAATCAGTGAGAAATCACAAGAGTTAAAGAAGAAGGATGAAATAATTGCAGAAAAGGAAAAAAAATTACATGACAAGTTGAGTAGCATTCAATCCTTGCAGAATGAGGTTGATTCTCTTCAGGTGAAGATGACTTGATATTAGACCCTGGTGGCATTTTTTTCTCTTTAGGGATTTTGCATGCATTAGGAATCAAATACTCATATGATAATTTTTTGGTAGATTTATTTCATGTAACTAAACTTTTAGCTTTATAGATTTTTCAACTCTCTTGCTTGCATTTCCTCCTTTCTTGACAAGAACCTTTCTAATTGTATGGATATACTTTTTTTTCCTTCTTTTAGTTTTCCTTCATACCTTTCAAGGTTGTACTAAATGTGTGGGATTTTTTTGTTAAGAAGCAATGTTAATTTCATTTTTAGTAATTTTGGATCTGATTGTATTAGATAGTTTTATAGTTTTAATCCTTTAAGATCGTAATTCTTCTTTACTAAATTTTTCTGTTTTGCATCATCTCTCTGATGATTCTATTATAATGCAGGACCTGAATTTTGTTAAAGACATGAAATCTAATACTTGGGAGAAAGTTAACCTCATTGGTGACAAATTTGAGTATGACAGAGAGAGAAGAATGAGGGAAAAAGGTTAGTTAAGATTCTAGCTTTATATGCTCATTCTCATACTAACATAACTGATTTTGTTTTATAGGTGATTCTTTTGGCATGGAAATATTTCTCAAAGCTCACCGTGATGTTGGTTGTGTTGCTTGGTTAGTTATTGTTCTTTGGGATTTATTTGGATCTATTAAGAAAAGGTTAGTTCATAGATAAGGTGTGGCTTTTAAAAAAGAATAATTGTTATTTAGAATGATTATTTTCTTTTTAGTGATTTTATTTGTCTAAAAGATCATCAACCAGAGAATTAATTTTCATTAACTCCTGCATATGAACTTACGTTGGGGCTGAAAGATCACCAGTCCTGCGTATGAATTAATTTTCATTCTAGAGAATGCTAGCAGTCTTCTGCCTATTTGGTTGAAAGATCATCAACCATCAAGTTCTTTTATTTCAAGGATTATTTGTACTAAATGTGAATCGATAATTTGCATGTTTATTCGAAATTTGAATATGATGTTTGATCATTTATGATTGATTATTTTCTGGAAATTTCTGTTAGCTAGCTACATTTATGAGATTACTTTGGTATTCGATTATTAGTTAAGAATTATTTGTACTAATCGTGAATCGATAATTCGCGTGTTTGATGGAAATTTAAATATGATATTTGAGCATTTATGATTTATTATTCTCTAAAAAATTATGTTAGCTACCTTTATGATATTTCTATTGGTATTTCATGATTAGTTAGTGTGACTTTCACTAAACAAATTAAAAAATATGTAAATTGTAGTGCATCATCTGATTTGTTAATAATGTTCTGCTAATAGAATGAGACTTTTGAAGATGCAAAACCAATAATTGAAGCTTTGAAACACAGAGGTGTTTCGTCTATATGAGCTGCCTCTTTTTGTTGTGGTGGTAAGTTCTTGATTCCTACTTATATCAATCCTACTTAATTGTTTATTTTATTTGGTTAAATATGGCATATTTGATTGATTCATCAAATATATGCTTTTGGTCAAATACTTGGATATGGCAAGACAAATAGATAAATGAACTTATATTCATAAATGAACTACAGGTTGGATTTGGGAAACGGAAAAACTTTTGATCTTGAACAAAAATAAAGCAAAAGGGTTTATCCCACAGCATTATGCAACACTTAGATGTATTACCAAATTTGAGGCATAGGCATATGGTGAGTGTTCTAGGACATTGTATTATTACTCATCAGGATCCTCCTCAAGTGACAAGCACAATCTTCATTGTACTCGAGTACATTTCAAATGTAACATTGAGGGATCAACTCACAGGTAAACTATTCAATGTAATTTTCATGCACTGTCAGTGTAAAAAGTTCTACACCATCATCAACATGTTGCCACTATCATGTGTGCCACTTTAAAATTAGTTATAATGAAAGTCAAATGTTTCTATTGATTTAACATGGTTTAGTACCTTTTTTGTTTTGTTAATTGAAGTTGACATTGACTATATAATATTGTTTAAATATGCTTTGCTTTGTAAGTGTTTAATGATAGATTGATACGGTAACCATTTTTATGGCATTCCTACATAGCACATCCAAAGTATTTTAAGGCCTACTAATGTTGATGGAGTCGGTGCATCTGCCACCAAGGGACCACATTCTTCCACTCGAGAGCTGCCTGATGCTGATTCAATTCAAAGTTCATCAGTCACACATGTTGAAAAAAGATCTACTAATATTAACGGATGCGAGGTTGCTGCCACAAAGGAAACTAAAATTGTTTATGATCAGTGTACTACCTAATGGTGTTAGGATTTTGTGTCTTTGAAATTTTGGATTAGTGCTTGGGATTTGACATTTTCATGTTTGTGTTTAGTTTTTGTGTTGTAGTAGTCTCCTTTAGACATAGAAGAGAGACACAATAATATATCTTTAAGTTAGTGATGTCTTTCTCGCTGAGTATTCGGTGAAGTGTTTGTATTAACCTTTAAATTTTAAATGCAATCAAGGTCCTGTGTTCCAAGCATACTTAGTTGCTCCTTTGAATTGTCACTTTTTGGTTAATGTCCCCCTAATCATCTCAATTACAGCACATAATAATTTCTAAAAAATTTCATTTAGACTAAGCATAATATTGGACTACCTATGTTGTATGGCCATAATAACTTCTCTAAATAGCTTAACTAAAACTGAAAATAAAATTGATCGTTATAAATTACATTGTTAGGAAGTGGTATTTATAACTATGAAGCAATTTGTTACACATATAATAACTGGATTGGAAGTCCATTATGACAATGGCTATCATTTTCTCTAAGAAATCATTCCTAAATGTACGAATTCACTGTGTCTCAATAAAATATAAAATCCAATTAAGTAGGCTAAATGCATTTAATATCAAATTATTTTCTCTCTCTTATGTCCAATTAAAATGCATCCAAACAAGCAATCAATTTTGACCCCGATTAAATTTCATGCAATCAATTTTGACCCCTATCTATATTTTCAATAGTACTCCTATGTCCCAAATAGCACACTTATATATATTTTTTCAAATAGTAACCTACTTTCTATGTCAAATTATTACAAATAGTAACCTATGTATTATCAAATAGTAATTCATATATTCTCAAATAGTAACCTATGTATTGTCAAATAGTAACCTATATGTCCCAAATAGTACTCTTATACATTCTCAAATAGTATTTCTATGTCAAATTACAAATAGTAACCTATGTATTCTCAAATAGTAACTCATATATTCTCAAATAGTAGCCTATATATTCTCAAATAGAAAAATTGTTGAATCAATTGTTGACATAATATATAGGTTGTGTGCCACTTATGAACTTTTTATTTTAAAAAATTAGTGCTAATGAAATGTATGTGACCTGTGTTAAAAATCAAAGAAGACAATCCACACATCACCTCATCAAGGAAAATTAGTATTGGAAATATTTGTGATCTATTTCAAGAGCATGTTTGATTTGTGAAATTTATAATTGACAGAGAAGTTATTTATAATTCACGGGCAGATGACAACTTTTTCCGCTAATAAAAAATTTTATAATGATGGGAAGATGACATATTTTATTTTTGATAAAAGTTTTAAATTCATTATTACAAATTATAAAACATTACGGAGAGATGACATTTTTAAACTCTGGTAAAAAATTTAAAATAACTATTATAAGTTATTACTAATAAAATTTTAATTCACGGGCGTATGACTATTTTTTATCGCCGATAAAAATTTTGAAATCACTATTATAAGTTATTACTAAATTTTTTAAAAATTCACGAGGAGATGACAATTTTTACTACTGATAAAAAATTTAAAATCACTATTACAAACTATTATTAATACAAAATTTTAATTTACGGAGAGATGACATTTTTAAACTATGGTAAAAAATTTAAAATAACTAAAATAAGTTATTATTAATAAAATTTTAATTCACGTGAACATAACTATTTTTTATCGCCAATAAGAATTTTAAAATCACTATTATAAATTATTACTAACTTTTTGTAAAATTCACGGGGAGATGACAATATTTATTGCCGATAAAAAATTTAAAATTACTATTACATACTATTATTGATAAAAAAATTGATTTACGGAGAGATGACATTTTTAATCTCTGGTAAAAAATTTAAAATAACTATTATAAGTTATTACTAATAAAATATTAATTCACAGACAGATGGTTATTTTTTATCGCAAAAAAATGTTTTAAAATCACTATTATAAGTTATTAATAATTTTTTTTTAAAAAAATTCACGGGGAGATGACAATTTTTAGTGCTGATAAAAATTTTAAAATCGCTATTATAAACTATTATTGTTACAAAATTTTAATTTACGGAGAGATGACATTTTTAATCTCTGGTAAAAAAAATTAAAATAACTATTATAAGTTACTACTAATAAAATTTTAATTCACGGGCAGATGACTATTTTTTATCACCAATAAAAAATTTAAAATCACTATTATAATTTATTACTTATTTTTTTAAAATTCACGGGGAGATGACAATCTTTATTGCTGATAAAAAATTTAAAATCAATATTACAAACTATTATTGATACAAAATTTTAACTTACGGAGAGATGACATTTTTAATCTATGGTAAAAATTTAAAATAACTATTATAAGTTATCACTAATAAAATTTTAATTCACGGGCTGATGACTATTTTTTACCGCCAATAAATTTTTTAAAATCACTATTATAAGTTATTACTAATTTTTTTTAAATTCACGGGGAGATGATAATTTTTATTGTTGATAAAAAATTTAAAATCGCTATTACAAACTATTATATATTGTTACAAATTTTAATTTACGGAGAGATGACATTTTTAATCTCTGGTAAAAAAATTAAAATAACTATTATAAGTTATTATTAATAAAATTTTAATTCACAGGCAGATGACTATTTTTTACCGCCAATAAAAATTTTAAAATCACTATTATAAGTTATTAATATTTTGGCTTAAATGCAGTTTTACCCCCTCTATTTTGAATAAATCGGAATTTTACTCTTCCTATTTCACTAAAACGGTAATTACTCTCTCTATGTAACTCCAAATTTAGTGGAGTTTGATTCTGTGTAAAGTTAACTCGGTTACGGTTATTTTGGTACATGTTTGGTGAATTATTGATCAAAATTGAGTTATGTGCGAAACTTTGAAGTTGAGGCTCAGAACCAAACTGGTTCCTCAATTTTGATAACTCAATTTTGATCAATAATTCACCAAACAGGTACCAAAATGACCGTAATCGAGTTAACTTTCCACATAATCAAACTCCACTAAATTTGGAGTTACATAGAGAGAGTAATTGCCGCTTTAGTGAAATAGGGGGGGTAAAATTCCGATTTATTCAAAATAGGGGGGTAAAACTGCATTTAAGCCTAATATTTTTTTTAGAATTGACGGGGAGATGACAATTTTTATTGCTGATAAAAAATTCAAAATCGCTATTATAGAAAACATTAACTGCTACTGACGTAGAATCTGGAGTATTGGTATGTATAGTTTAATATATATTATTTATTATTGATAATTGATTATTTTTATGTCACCTAATGTTTGGCTTATGATGTGAAACAGAAAATCTCATGGGCTGGATTTTGCGAGAATGCTTTTCCAAATGAGAGCATTGATGTAGCACTTATTGATTGGTTTGGGTTTATGTGGAGATGTCATCTAGAAATTGGGATTGATAATCCGAAAACTTGCCAGCTCTATGGACAATGGGGAGCCATATGTAGGGTGCGTAATTTAGCAGAGGGGGTGACTCTCGAATTTGGTGTCACAAACCCATCCAATAACAATGTCATTCATTTTAAAATCTCTCCTTTCATAGGTGTCCGTACACCATTAATTGCACCAACAACGTCTGGGGGACATAAGGCTTTCTATCAAGCGGAGCAATATTTTATGTTATAAATTTACTCTTTGTATGCATTTGAATTCTATTATCCCACCTTTTGATGTTATCATGAACTATGTTGTTTGAATTCTATTATCCTATCTCTTTGTATGCATTTCAACTTTTATTTATATTATATACTTTGTTGTCCTAATTTTCTATATCTTAATGTTTACATGTTTGATTTATATGGCTTTGGTGTTCCGCCGAACCCGTGCACCGCACGGGCACACGACTAGTTCTAATATGATAACAGAGTCTATCCTGGATTCATTTGTTGTAGAGACCTCCCATATAATTCCATATAATTTGTTGTTGTTTTCACGTTCCAGCTTCTCCGCATGAAAGAGTATAAGGGTAGTGCAACCATGTTTTCAAACCAGTGTGATAAGTGCCAAATTTTGGTTATTTTACTTATTTATTTAAGACACTTTTTAACTCACTCCAAAGTTTCAGGGCGCATATTCATTTAACGAGCCAAAACGAGCTAGAAGTAAATCAAGATAAATAATGTATGGATTTTACAAAACACAAGGTGATTCGCTACGCAGAGACTAATTCCCTCGAGGTAATTGAGATCCATTTAAGGGGTTGACTTCTCCCAAGAAATGCTTCTCCATACGCACTGGTCGGGGATCGAACTTAGGACCAAATGGTTAAGGGGCCCAAATATCTACCACTTGTGCGACACTATCTTGGGACATTTTTAATATTTTAATTCTGTAAAATAAATGAACACTCATATTTAGATTACTATGAAATAAGAAAGTACATTAATTTTTCCATGGATAAGATCACTTGAAGTATTGAACCCAAAAAATAGCTTATGACATATCTGTACACTTATATTTTCTTTTTAAGTAAAAACATTTCATTTTATTTTATTTTGAAGAAAAAATTATGTTCATTAGGGACAAAAACAAAATAAAAGATTTTGAGAGAGGGAGAGAGAGAAATCTCTCAGTGTTGGAGAATGAGAAACGGTGAGTACTTTCCATTCTACTGTTAAAAATACATATTGACAAATTAAAATTTGAATTACGGGAGTTATCCTTATTTTCATATTTTATATTTTATCATGGGGAAAACTTATTCAAAATTTTATCTAGCACGAAGAAAGTGACCCCCATGATGAAAAGTGTAGGTATATCATAGTGAGAACTAAGCACGAAAATTTAATTGATGTTCATTAAATTTTTTTTATAGAATTAACAACTATTTTTTGTTTATGAAGCCCCTATAGAGCCGTGTAACGGAGACGAGAGATAGAAATAGAGAGAGAGGGAGAGAGAGAGAGAGAGAGAGGAAATCTCTTGGTGGTATATAATGGGAAACGGGTAACACTTTCCACCCCAGTATTAAAAATACAGATTGACTAATTAAAATTTGAATTTCGACTACAACAGTTTTTCCATATTTTGTCTCATCACACTTTCATTAGAGTATATTTGGCTGACGAAATCTATGGGAAATCTAAAATAAATAAATATAATTTTGTTTTTTATAATTTATGCTATTTTTTTATAATTCAAATTTTAAACTTTTCATAAATCTTCGTTCGAACGTTTTTAGGAATATAAATTTATCAATGTGAGTGGAGATTCACACATAGGTTTTCACATTTGATGCTCACGCGTGAAGATTACTTCTTTGTGGTACAGTGACCAAAAAAAATTTGCGAATAGGAACAAGGTCAAAGTATGTTAATAATCATTTAAAAAATAGGTTAGAATTTACAATTACTTTTTATTGATAAAGGCCCTACAGAGTCTTGGGTTTAAACATATATCATACTTTCATACTCAAATAAACTAAAAGAAATCAATCTCATAGACAATTGAAAAAACGTCGACAACCTTATAAATAATATAAAATGAAAAAAGACATAGATAATCTTAAAAAAATATTACATATGAAAAAAAATAATATTAAAAAAAAATAAAAATTATCCCGTATTTGACAATGAACCTAATGTAGATTTTTTATAAAGAGTCAGCTGGAAATGAAAAATAAAAAAAATTATGGTATATTTTTATTTTATGGGTACGCTCCCAAAAAATCTTAAGGCCATGAAAAATGGGAGTATATTTTGATTTGAGAATGAAGTTTATAATTATTTTATATTTATAAGATCACTATATAGTTTCGGGAATGAAGACGAGATAAAGAATTAATCTCATAATAGTGAAAAATGGGAAGCGAAGTAATACTCTTCATCTTGCTTTATTCTGTAACATCGTTAAATCTATATCATGCAAAATCTATCTCAATTTTATCGTAGAATTTTAGACCAAATTACTCAAATAATATATCAAAATAAACACAAAAATAATATTAAAAAAGAAAATAATCTCGTGCACGGTACGAGCTAACATACTAGTTTTACTTATTTATTTAAGACACTTTTTAACTCACTCCAAAGTTTCAGCGCGCATATTCATTTAACGAGCCAAAACGAGCTAGAAGTAAATCAAGATAAATAATGTATGGATTTTACAAAACACAAGGTGATTCGCTACGCGGGTAGAAGTGAACTCAAAAACGAAAGGTTTCAATAAGTTGCAAGGATGATACAAAGTGACCTGAAGGATGAGCTGATATTTTCCTCCGGCTGAAGAAACGCCCATTCATTAAGTGAGTCACATTCACTTAGCAAATTTGCAATTTTTGCCTTTTATATAAATAGATTCAAAACATTTGAAAAACACAATTTTTGTATCATAGAACCCATTTCGAAGAGAGAGAAAAAAGGGGAGAATCAATTTTCCATCCTTGGGGACATTTAAGATTAGTGTTCAAGTATTCAGTGGCGGAATAAGAAAAAATAATTCAATAATTCAGGGAGATCACAAATTAATATATAAATTAAATATTAAAATTATATTGTGTATCAAAATTAAATATTAATAAACATATTTTTTTATGTCATTTTATATTCATATACGTTAGTCCAATTGCTCACTACTAGAAATATGTTATTTTCCTGCGGATTTTCCTGCAAAAAAAAAATCCGCAGGTATTCCTAAGGATTTTGTCTTAAGGAGTCATTTCCTGCGGATTTTGCACCAAGGAGTCATTTCCTGCGAATTTTAAATTTTCAGAAAAATTCGCAGGTATTTTCAAGGATTTTCCTGCGGATTTAGCTACTATATTACTTTCCTGCGGATTTAGAGTTTTCAGGAAAATCCGCAGGTATACCTAAGGATTTTCCTGCGGATTTTTATTACTTTTTTTTTTGTCAACATTTTTTTCAATTTTTTTAATTAACTTTGATATAAACTAATCTAAAAACAACACTACCTTCTAAACTCATTTCAGAAAGTTTTTCTACTGTAAGAGCACAAAAGCTCTCTTCTTCTCCTTTAAACCCTAACCGGCCGCCACCTTAACGGCGCAGCTCCGGCCACCGCGATACTCACCATGAAACTCAGCAATCTCACTGTGAAACTCATCGATCTCACCGTAAAACTCATTGATCTCACCACGAAACTCACAGATCTCACCGCAAAACTCATCGATCTCACAGATCTGCACCGTCGTCAGTGTCTTCTTCTCTACTTCGTTCTCCGACGCGACCTCTAGTTTTCGTTCATATGTTATTTGATTTCGGCGTTTGGAATTTCTGGATTCTGAGCAATTTTTATTTCGATTTTTAATTTAATTTGTTCTTGTTGATTGAATTAAATGCAAAGTTCAAACTGTGCTTCTATTTGTTTTGTGATTTTTTCAAAAATCTAGTTAGGGTTTAGTCAATGCTGCTTAAATTAAAGCTAATCCTTGATTTGTTGTCTATGCCCTAGTATATTACTTCTATGAAAGTGTATTTTGTTTTGTGTTTGAAATTGTTTCTCTGATGTGTTAATTTAATCATGTATATTAGTGAACTATCAACAAGAACTAATGAAATTGTTCTGTGTTTAACTCTGGGTTTACTTCATTTTAATTGTCTCAGGTATATGAAGGGATGAATAAAGAAATAATGGATGCTATATCTGCTATGGTATTTCTAGCTTCCTTTTCTATATGTTTGTTACTTATAAATTTATAGACAAGTAGTAGATTTCTTAGTTCAATTTTCCTGAACTGATATAAATATAACTGTTTCAATTTTTCTGAACCGATATACATAAAATTGTATTAGAAACAATATAATAATGGGAACATGTTTGGATTGACAAATCAAGAGATGCTTGACTTTATTAGTGAACTATCTAATGGTTTTACACTTGCATTGGAAAAAATGGTTTCCCTATCTGAGAATTTCTTTAATGATGCCTTATGTTTCTTGACTTAATTATGCAGTTTTTTTGTATAAGAACTTGTAGTTTTTTTAAAAAATATATAAGAATTGTGCAATTGAATGATGGTAATTTAATTATCTTCATAATGCTGTTATAGTCAATCCAAATTAGCCATTTGCTTTAATCTTTGTTGTTTTCATTTGTAATAAGTATGGCTATCTTGTGAATTTCATTGATGTTTATGAGAAATTTGATGATGGGTAGGTTCATAAGATTGATGATTTAAGCTTGTTTTTTTTGTTCATTGTTTGTAGATATGTGTTGAAGAAAATCAGGCTTGCTAGGCAGACTGAGAGATATAGAAGATCTGCTCATCAAGAGGTGAGTTTTTGTTTTTGGGGTATTCCTTTTTGTTGATTTGATTCATATAGTTTGGAATATGCTTTTAATTCGTGGAGGAGATTTAACTTTTGTTGATTGATGGGAATTTTAGATGGCTCTTATTGCAAGAATCAAGCACCCTTACATTGTGGAATTTAAGGAAGCATGGGTGGAGAAGGTGAGAAACTTTCTTAAATATTCTTACTTTTGTTTCAACAATTTGTTACGGCTGCGATATTGTTGCGGAGAGGAGACCTCTAAAGCCTTCATATTTATTGTAGCCGTAATTACGGTTGTGGACTGTAATTTAGAACTATGTTTGTGTTCCAAAATGAAAATGATTGGATCATGGTCTTAAATCACATTCACAGTCATGTTACGTTGAATCGCTGTCAAATTCAGCCTCGGTTGAGGTGGCTTTATGGTGATAGAGACATAAAAATCTTGATTTCACCATTCAGATTGTGCTCGCAGGCTTGTTTATGAAAATACCAGATAGTGATTGTTTTCTTTTCCGCTAAGATTATTCTACTTGTGTTGTAGGGTTGCTATGTCTGCATTGTCACCAGATATTGTGAAGGCATAATCAATTTTTAATGAACAGGATTTCGTACGAGTTGACAAGTTTACTAATGATGCTGAGCAAACGCGGAGTTTGGCTCTAAGCTAAGACTGTAAGCGATATTGTCTTATTTTCAATTCCATTATTTTCCTTGTGGTGCTTAGGTACTGATACGATGACACTTTATTCACAACTTAGATTTATGAATTCAATTATTTATGTTGTTGGTTTTTGTAGGCACTAAGCCAATGGGAAATGCAGCTAGTGTCTTTGAAACTTGATTGAAGTTCTTGAGGAAGCAACAAGTGCTGATACAAAAGCTGAGCAGATGAGACAAAATAGTCATAGTGCTTATTAAGATTATTGATCAGATTCATCTATGGTAAGTTTTTGAAAATGAGTTGTCCGTAAGTTTTTGAAAATGGTGTAACAAACTGCATAAGTGATTAGAACTACATGTTCAATAATTTGACATGAAAATAGTCATAGTGCTTACTTTATTTTGTTTTTTCAGACTGGATATTCATCTCCAACTCAAGATGCTATCAGGAAGAATTTTAATCTGTCTTTGGGAGAGGTAACCAAGTAGTTATTGAAAATTTGATTTAACTGCATAATAAGTAGTTCTTAGGATTAATGAAATCATAAGAAATTGAGTGAAAATGATTAATAATGTTCTTAGGAGCTATTTTATGTGTGTTGTGTACATATTGAGTTTGGAGCTATTTTATCTATATTTAAATAGTTAATAAATAGTTAGTGCTTCAACAACTTTGAGGCTTTAGTTTTATTTTTATGCATGGTTTGATCTGCATCAACTTGTTTTGTTGTAGTGTAACAATATATAAATAACTTTTTAGAAGCTCAACGATATCTAGTTTTTGCTTTCTGTTTAACTTGTAGGTTGAGGAAATAGATGCAAAGCTATGTGAATCAACAACCGCAAGTCTTGAGGGCAAATGGATGGCTTCATTTACAAAGATTTTTGTGTTTTTTTTTTTCGTGAAAAGCAACTTCTGTGCATTTTTTTTGCATTCTTGTGTTGTTCATTTGAATGTAGTAATAACAAGATTATGTAATGGTTTACACTTTTGCTATTTAAAAATAGTTTGTAGGTTTTGTGTACAATTTTTGTTTGTGAACTATATGAACTTTGAATGGTTGCACTCAATAAAATAAAAAATACTTTGATTCATTCATTCTAAATTTTAATTATTTCTATATAAATTTTTTAATAATAAAACAAAAAATAATAATTATGCATTTGTAGCATTTCCTGCGGATTTATCTGCGAAAAAATGTTTCCTGGGGAGTTTCCTGCGGTATTTACAGCAGAATTACCTGCAGATTTTAATGTTTCCTGTGGATTTGCTTTGATTTTTGGCAGAAAATTCCGCAGGAAACCTTCCTGCGGATTCAAAAAACCGCAGGAAACAGTTACCTACAAAGGTTTTAGCTGGAACCCGAATCCGCAGGAAACAGTTTCCTGCGGATTTTTTGCCCAAATCTGCAGGAAAATCCGCAGGAAATTGGCAGATTTCTAGTAGTGCTAACTTTATCCAATACTATATAAATTCAATTAGTTATCTATTTTAAGACAAACAAAGTTAAAGTTCATTATAATAAAATTAAACTATATATAAATTAAAATAATACTCTGTGTATGTGTATATATATAGTGATTTGAAATCATCAATAATAAATATTCCCTCCGTTTCTTTTTAAGTGTCCGTTTTAAATAGTAACACCAAATTAAAAAAGTGTATTTTTGCACTTTATCTTCCTATTATACCCTAATTTTAATTCTCCAATAAAATCTCTTTTTTTTTTTGCACACACTTTCTTTTTCCAATAAATTTAATATATTATGCACACAAAAAAAATAAAATTTAATGTGTTATATACAAAAAAAAATAAATTAAAAAAAGATTTAGTTTTTCAAATATATAGTATTAATTTGTTTTATTGAAAAAGATATGAGTAATTGACAAAGGGTATAATTGACAAATCGTATCCTTAAAACACCAAATGGACAGTTAAATAGGAACGTTAAATTCGATGTTTTTGGACACTTAAAAAGAAACGGATGGAGTAATAAATTATTATTTACTCTGATACTTGAACTAATATGTGTGTCAAGTTCTTTATAGTCGTTAATAATAAACTCTAAATTAATATTTACATTAATATTTGTACAAATATGTGTAATGAATTGCTTAAAATCAATAATAATATATTTAAATTAATACTCTACCTATAAAATAAAAAAATATTTAGGGTGGAGGAGGGTCGTGGCCACCCTCAACCCCACCCAGTACCGCCTCTACAAGTGTTTGATGCTTCTTTGCTTCATGTCTTCTTTGTGTGCTATATTATGAGTAAACTCTTGATTTAGTTGGGATGAAGTTGCACATAATGTTTGTCCGACGTTAAACTCCAAAATTAATATTTTGATTTAAAAATTGCAAAGTGTAGACTTTTATTTAAATTAAAGAATTTAAATAAATTCATATGTGGATTCTGCTTGACATATAGAGCTAGATTTACAATCACGTACAATATTTGATCATAATGTCATTGTATCGGATTAACTAAACTAGACATTAGAAGTTAATAAGTACAATGCTAGGGTGAAGCCTCTCATATGACTGGGGTAGCCTTGGCTACCCAAAAATGTTAAAAAAGTATTTTTGTTTTTTTAAAAAAGTAGGTAGATTTAATGTTTAGTTAGTGTTATGAATAATTCTAACAAATTGTGTATAAATGTTCTTTTAGATATTGATTAAATGACGAAGAACTAATTGGTCCAGAAGTACCATATTTTAGTTCAATCTGAGACAAATAAATTTTTTATATATTATTTGTTGTCAATATATCATCAAGTATATATTTTGTTATTTTAAATATTTGCAGGTTATTTGTCTTATCCTCATATTGGTATATATCACAAACAAACTATATGTTTACATGAGGTACAATCACTCAGAGAAATTTGTGAAACAAATCACAACAACAATCTCATGAAATGATGAAGAACTTTAGCGCTCCGAGAGATGAGTCAAGAATGTGTTTTAATTGAAGGATAGTTTTCATCACATACAAGAGATTTGTAATTTTTCTTCTAAAGGGTTCCTACAACAATTCAATATGAAGATAATGTTGCACAAATTGCAAATTTGGAGGAGATTATAATAAAGAAGATATGACAGATCTTTCTACGAAGTCAACTTTGAGTAAAGCTTTTGAGAAACTAATATAGAAGATTATTTGCTTTTTTTTCACCTCATATATAATTGTCTTTACGAGGGGGAGACACAAACATGTTCTGCACTCTTTTTCCCTTCACCACGGTTTTGTCCCACTGAGTTTTCCTGGTAAGGTTTTTAATGAGGCAGTTCACACGCAAAGGATGATGTACTCTTTTTCCTTCACTAGAATTTTTTCCCAATGGGTTTTCTCTAGTAAGGTTTTAATGAGGCATATCCTCGATGGACATCTAAGGGGGAGTGTTATGAATAATTCTAATAGATGTCCATTATGCTTTGGCCCATATCATTGGCCCAATATATTGTCCTATAAATAGAGCTTATGTTTCAATGTAAATACATACTTGAAAAGAATAATACAAATCCTACTATTTCTCTATTCTCTCTTTCTCTCCTCCATCTATATTGGTCTATATTCTTAGTCATGTTTAGATTAATTTCATAACAGTTAGTTTAATAATATATATTTAGCTATCTCATATAAAAATGGTAAAAATATTATAGTAAAAAGAAATTATTACTTGATAGATTGATTTCTTCATCTTTTTATTTTTTAACATTTTTTACTTTTTTTTTTTTTTGAAAAATACCATCATATTAGAAAATTAGAACTGTAACATATCTTTTTGGATATGTTTTACAATGTGAGGAGGTAACCTATCAGACCAAGTCTTATTGGGTTCTACAGAGGCCCATTCAGCTAACTTATGAGCAACAATATTTTTGGATCTTTTAACCCAAACAATGGAAATCTGAGGGTTGCTATCTATTGTTTCTCGAACCTTCCGCGCAATCCAACCCCAGTAGGACCTAGGGTAAACGCGAGTTTGAATCGCCTTCACTACCGAGCTATTATCTGACTCGATAATGACCTTGTTTTGCTGAGATCGATTCAAATCCCCGACAGCTTCCATGATCCCTCTAGCTTCTGCTTCAATTGCTTCCTCGATCCCGTGGACGATTTTGGTAGCAGCGCCGATCCAGTCACCATTGTCCTTCCTTATAATCCAACCTAAGTCCCATTTACCTTCACCCATCGAGTGAGCATCAACATTCAGCTTCCAGGTGTCTTGGGGAGGTGGAATCCAACCATCGCTGACGGTGTTTTGATGCTGCGGTGCATGATTCGCATAGTTGGGAGCTTGCTTTTGCTGGAGTTGCTTCTACAACAAGTACATAGAACCTTATATTTTTTGAACAGATACATAGAACCTTATATTAGTAATAAAAATTGTTAAAACAAGACATAAAAATGAAATAAATGATGAGTTTTTTCTTTCTTCAAATAATTTTATTTCTTATATCAAAAAATAAGTTGCTATTCAATTTGCTATATAGTTTCAATTATTTATAAATTTGACTCTTTAAAACATCATCAAAATCAAATTTTCTAAATAAATACCGTTAGTTTTATATTAATTTTAAATTTTATTTTATTTTTCCTATTTTACTTAGCCCCGTCATAAAAAAAAAAAAGGCTAGCCCTGGATAGATATTATCCTCCCAATTTAATTGGGTGAAAATTGATAAGACGAATAGGGAATCAAAAGGCAAGATTGAGAGATAGGGCCATGCTTGCAATTGTAGCTAAGGGCTTCACTGTTGGTACAAAGGATCTCCCTTTGTTTTCCAGACACAAAAACATATGAAGAGCAACAGGTGGAAACATAATTGAAACTTAAAATATATATAGACCCCGTTTGGATTAGCTTATTTTTGAGCTTATGCAAACAGCTTATGTAATTTTTATGTATTATTATAAGTTTATCAAGGTAGTTTATAATAAAATAGCTTATAAAAATACAATTTTCACTAGTTTAAACTTATAAAATAGCATAAAACCTAATTTATATTGCATAAGCTGTTTGCATAAGCTCAAAAATAAGTTAATCCAAATATGGTCTTAATTGACCAACAGAACACATTGAATAAATAGTTAATGATATCTAAACCCATCACAATTTTTTACATGATAATTTAAACCACTTTTACAATTTTACACTTAAATCAACATCTTAATCAAACCCTAGATTTATATTGTCAAAAAAAAATCAAACCCTAGATTTATAGTAAATTCTTTAATCAAAAGATTTATAGTAAATTCTGAACGGAATGAATACAATAATACCGCTATATGATTTTATCAATCGGACTATTTGCATAATTGAGACCAAAAATAAAATATCAATGGTAGATGGGATATTGGCTTGGTAGTCTAATTTTTTTCCACATTTTGTTGCTGCCTTTATAAATACTAGCCGCTTGTGTGATCGATATATATTTTTTTTTTGTGATCGAAATTCTCTATAATAACTACTTAATCTCTTTTTTTATTGGACTTAGTTAATTGATAACTAAATAACCTCCTTTTTTGTTGTGGCTAGTTATTAAGAAAGAAAAAATATATTGGTTTTTTACTATAAAAAAACTGAAAACCTACTTTTA
Organism: Trifolium repens; assembly: GCA_030408175.1. Classification (NCBI taxonomy): domain Eukaryota; kingdom Viridiplantae; phylum Streptophyta; class Magnoliopsida; order Fabales; family Fabaceae; genus Trifolium; species Trifolium repens. The sequence goes on along the minus strand of CP125841.1, from coordinate 28,709,571 downwards.
TGTGGTGCTTAGTTATTAAGAGAAAAAAAAATCTATTTTCATGTGGAAGTCATTTTTCAACATATACAAATATTTAGTTTTTTTTTTGTAGTTTTTTTTAAGGGTAAAATAGGAATAATGAAAAAGTCATCCCAAAAATTTATATCCTTTTTATATATATTAATAGATAATTATTTTTCACCAAATGCAGTCTTTGATTGATTGTAACTAGTAGGTTGTACTAGTTATTTGATTGATTGTAATTTGTAGTTTATATTTATTATTTTTTTAATGGCGTAATTTGTAGTTTATATTGATTTCATAGATTATTGTTCTTACCCTATAAGGTGATTATTTTATTGTTAATAATTCATTCAATATATGTAGGTGATACTTGCTATTTACAAAACCACTCTCACTGTTGCTCTTACAAACACATGTTTCTGGCTTCAATTCTTGTACAATTCTATTGTCATGTCCTTTTCCCCTTCATATTATTTAGTCACGTTAATAATTTAATAGCTAACTATTTATGAACATTTGGAAGTTGAGCAATTGACATGTAAAGTATACACTACATATTGTACCCAAAAAAAAAAGTATACACTACATAACAAAGTGGTGGCTGTGAATGAATTAATCAAAATGAAGGAGAGAGTGTTCTATGATTTATCAAGGCATGTGTAGTTATGCTTAGGGCCACTAATGTAGTAATGTACATGTTGATTATTTTTTCGGTCAATAAATTTCATTAGAGAAAGCTACTTTTACCACCTCCTCCCATGGTTTGTACATTAGAGAAAGCTAATTTTACCACCTCCTCCCATGGTTTTTTTGGTAACTTAAGGTATCCGCCGCGCGCAACTGCAGAGACTAATCCTCTCAAGGTAACTGAGATCTATTTAAGGGGTTGACCTCTCCCAACAAATATTTTTCCATACGCATCGGCCGGGCCGGGGATCGAACCCAGGATCAAATGGTTAAGGGACTCAAGTATCTACCATTTGTGCCACATTATGTTGGTCATGGTTTTTAAAAGCCCCAAATTTTCATTTTTATCTTTCCAATTTTGACTCTCTCCATATTAACCAATTTGGATAAAATTTGTCAAAATTGGCTCATATATATGTGAAAGTCCAGGAATCAATCTGATGGTGTAAGGAAATCTTGAAAGTTGAAGTCTGACTTTAAACCGGAGCAGTGACGGATTCAAAAAAAAATCTTTAATGAAGGCAATATATGATTATTTTTTTGACGCAATGGAGGCAATATATATATATATGAAAAAAGTTAATAGTATTTTCCTAGACCAAAAATATTAACGGTCCGTTTAGATTAACTTATTTTTGAACTTATGCAAACAGTTTATGCAATTTTTATGTATTATTATAAATTTGTCAAGGTAGTTTATGATAAAATAAATTGTAAAAATACATTTTCACTAGTGTAAACTTATAAAATAGCATAAAAATTAATTTATATTAAATAAGTTGTTTACATAAGCTCAAATATAAGTTAATACAAACGGGTACTAAAAGCTTTATTCATGATATATATATTTTCCTTGACCAAAATGTCTATTTAATATAATTAAAATGTAAAACTAGTATATATCCAATTTGTCCTAGTATCTCTATGAGTGTTCGATTAAGATTAAAAGACTAAATTTAAACTCAATAATTTTTATATCATTCGATCTAGATCAGATGACCACCGAATAGGGATGGCAAGTAAGCCCAAATTCGTGGGTCCACCCGTACTCGCATCCAAGTCAATGGGTGAAAACATGAGTTTACTGAATTTGGGTTCGGGTTTGGGTGACACATGATATTTCGCGTGCGGGTTTGAGTCTCAAACCCGCACCCGAAACCCGAAATCACATCCGCTTAGATATTAAATTACCTAATTATCCCAATGTATATATAATTGTAATTTAATTTCTTAAAAGTCTATTTGAATACTATGTTACCAAACTATGTCACTGTTGTATTTTAATGTAATTTATTGTAATTTAACATTTCAGTTTTATTATTGTATTTTCTTGAAAATTTGAACTATGCTTGTTATCAAATTATATTGCTATTGTATTTTTGCATGTTCTTGCTACGGGTTTGAATTTAAGTTCAAACTAGAATAGTGATTTAAAGTGTGAGTTTGAATAGTGTGAAACTTATACCCGACCCTACTCGTTGCCATCCATACCACTGAAAATGCAAAAGGAAAAAAAATTACATCTCATTCATGTCAATTTTACTTACACGCGTCATTCATGTTGGGGGGATGGGGCAAAGATGCGGAAGAAAGAATGTGAATGTGAATGTGAATGTGAATGTGAATGCACATGAAGGAAGGTTGATCTATCCATAAAACGCGGTGGGGTATGATTATGAATGATAAGGTGTGAAAAAGTAAAGTGAAAATCAAATGGAAACACTTATGCACACGTAAAAGAAGGGAATCCATCATGATGATCATCATAATCATGGCCATTTTGCAATGATACTACATTACATACCCACCAAAGAGTGATTTTAATATATTGAGTTAATGTTTGGTTCAATTTTTAACTCAATTTTTTCATAATCAATTTTGTAGAATTAATTTTGTCAAAATTAATTTTTCTCACTGCAGAATCAAACATACAGTAAATGTGTTATATAGTCCCCAAGTATATTAAAATTGAAAACATATCCTTATATTTAATTGTTTTAAGAAATAAAGCAATTAAAATTTGGCATTTGAGCTTAGTTCAATTGGCAAGGACATTGCATTATATATATAGGGAGTCGGGATGTGAACCCCGATGATCCCACTTATTCATCCTTAAGGGTAAAATTTCTACGTACACACTAGACTACCAAACAAAAAAAAGTTAAAATTTTACCTTTTAAAATAAATATGAAGGTACACAAAAGTTCAAATCTCGATAATATATATTACGTATAATGTCTTTTTGAGTTGTTTTAACAGATACTCCTCATATATTAATTTAGGCAATGATTTAAATGTATTTTTTGTTAATACTTTAGGCTTCGTTTGACCCGACTTTTTTTATGTTTTTTTTAAGAGGCTAAAATGGAATATATTTTTAAAAAGTGACGAAAAACAAGCAGTCCCCTTAGCACGAGGCGTACCAAGAAGCACTACAAAAGTTTACATGAATATCCAGATAGGTAACATAAAATAAAGATAAAATACAACTAGTCGATACCCAAACAAAGCAATGAGTTCGACTACCAACAATGGAAGCTAGTAGCTAAAGTAACGTCTGTCGTCCGCAGCCATCGATAGGAGAATAACTTGACTCTGTCCAGGAGCTGGTGCACATTGTTCTCCGAATTGCTGAAAACCCGAAGATTTCTTTCATTCCAGATCACCCAAACACAAGCGAGCCATACAAGCTGCAAAAAGGACCGCCGAGCACGGAGACCGCCAGCTGAATAAGTGAACTGGATAAAATGATCCGAGAGGCTGAAAGCATCCACCGCCGAGAAACCAATCCAAGATCGAACTAAAGGCCAGAGAGATCTGAAGGTACCACATGATAGAAATAAGTGCTGAGCTGTCTCAATGTCACCGCAGCCAGAAGCGCAGAGATGTAGGTCTGGAGGTAGAATGCCGCGAGAAACTAAATTTGTCTTTGTTGGTAACCGATCACGCAGGAGGCGCCACGCAAAAATAGACACCTTCAAGGGAACCTGTCTGTGCCATAAAAGGTCTCCCGTTTCCCCTAAAGTAACAGAATCCTGAGAAGTCAGAAGCTGGTAAGCATCTCGAACAGAATAACCCAAAACAGGATCAAGCCGCCACTGCCACCTGTCTGGCATCACTACCTATACAGTCACAGTAAGAAGTAAAGTCTAGCACTCCCTCAACAACTCCTCCTCCCATGCCCACAACTGTCTCCTCCACGCCCACGCCTCCCCCCAGCCTCCCACCCCGAAGCATGCATCTCGGCAACCGTACGCGACTTGGAAGTCGCTAAATCATAGAGGCGCCCAAATCTCTCACATAAAGGAATCCTGCCCACCCAGGGATCGGACCAGAATAAGGTGTCTGTCCCATCCCCCACCTTCCTCGACACACACTCCCCAAACCAGGCATCCCTAATCCCACCTACTTCATCCCTGATCCTGACAATCTCCCTCCACCAAGCTGACCCCATCCTCCCACCCTCCCTCAACCTACCATGCTCCATCCCGTAGCGAGCCACCAACACACGAAACCAGAGGCCCCCTCGATCCACCAACATCCTCCAACACCATTTGCCCAACAGGGCAATGTTGAACTCCCGAAGCTGCCTAACCCCCAACCCTCCATACTCCTTCCGTAAACAGATAGTTTTCCAATTTATCCAAGGTATTTTCCTAGAATCCTCACTTCCCCCCCAAAAAAATTTAATCAAAAGAGAGTCAATGGAAGAAATAGTACCTGCGGGGATTTTTTTTTATGTTTAAAGCTACTTTACAATTAAGGAAATATATAAGACCTTGAAAAATGAAGTTAAAGTTGTTTGACAGTTTTATATATTTTTTCACTTAAAAACTATCTTTAAACTAAAAATAGTCTGTTGATTTTTTTAATAATTATTTTTATTGAAAGTCTCTTGATCACACATTTTTTAATAAATTAATAAGATACTTTAAATTTAGAATAAAAAATATTCAAAAAATATATTAAAATTTGACTAATTTTTTTAGTCAAATTTATAAAGAATCAATGATTTGTTTAGGAATAATGATTTTTCTAAAACAAAAAAAGGAAAAGCTTATGAGTTCGTATAATGATAAACAAACGTTCACAAATAATATTATTAAACACATAGAAAATATTTTACAAGAGCAATTATTTGAAGAGAATTCAATAATATATTATGTATAATTATAATATTATATTGCATGAGCCTGCAAAAAAAAATTATATTGCGTGAAAAAAACTATAATATTATATTTTGTAAAAAATCTATAATGGTGCATATAGGTTATATTTTAATGATATTATAAAGCATTGTATTATTAAATAATTTTTTTTATAATATTATTAAATAATTATTAAATAGTGCATGCATGTATGTTATTAAATAATTATTTCGTATTATTTAAATTGTTTTCTAATGTGATTATAATATTATATTCTCTTATTCTCATTATAAAATATTATATTATCTTATATTATTATATCATTAGATATCAAAAAGTAATATAGTTTCCACTTTCCATAAAAAAAAAAAAGAAGTACTCTATGTACTATAAATAAGAACTGTAAAAAAAAATGTACTATAAATAAGAAAGAGTAGTATACGTTTAGTGAAAAAAAATAAAAGTCTGTATATATGTGTGCCTGTATGTTTCGAAATTTATGCAAGAGATTTATTTAAATAAAAAATTGAATACATGGAGGTGGGTGTCGAAGGGAGAACCAACAAAAGAAGCACGCGCATAAGTTGCAGTAGAGTTGATATTTGTGACTTAATTTTTGGCTCCTTATACAATGTTTTTCTTCAATAAAAATAAGTTTGGCCAAACTTCTCTTTAAAACATAAAAGGGTCATGCTAACTAGTGCCCCGAGGCACTAGTTAAGGATACAAAAATAGTAAATTTTGCATAGAAAACAACACTTTAAATATTTTATCAATGTTAACTGCACACTTTTCAATGTAGCTTTACTATAATAGGTATCCTTAACTACTGCCCCTGCCCCAGAGGCACTAGTTAGCATTTTCCAACATAAAATAAGTCAAATAAAAGTCGGGCCAAACGGTACCTTAGTCATTAATTTTATTTTTTTTAATCAATTTATTCGACAAAATTACAAACACATATATATCTTAAAAGCGTATTTTTCTATACAACATCTCACACAATTAAATTAAATATAAGGGTTTTGCTATTGTGTGTCTTAAAGGTGCATATAAAGAATTTAAGAGTAAAGATTTTTATATTGAAAAATGTAACAATTTAACTTTTGAAAAATTAAATGTACGACTATTGAAAAGAATATATATATATATATATTTCATTTTTTTTCCTGTTAAATAATTTCATCAAATAACCTATCAGATACAAAGATAAACTCTCTCCCTCTATAAAACAAAGTGGATTAGTTTTTTTTCTTTCTTATTAAACAAAAGTGGATTAGTTTTTATTAAATTAAGGAAGGAAAAGGGAAAAAAAAGGAAACATGTGCAAGTGCAACCATAATCACTACTTATTAAGAACCAAATAATCACTACTTATTATTCTACTCAATTGCGTGACACTTATGAGTTAGGTCTCATTTTTATCAAACAAAATTATAAACTATTCCAATAAACTATTGGATAGATTGGGCTTAGGACTCTTATATTAAAAATTATAAAATAAACTATTGGATAGATGCTATTTGTGTTTGGAATAATATTATCATTGTGAAAATATAGTTAAAAAAGAGAATAAAAATAAAAATTTTGGATTACATGCGGTCGAAATTGAATGCAATTATGCATTCAGTATAGATTTAATTGTCAAATTAAAATAGGCCAGTTCAAATTTTAAATAGTCACTAGTTTTGAGATCCGTGCATTCGCCCGGGTCTATCGACTTTTATTTATAAATTATTGTCAAATTATAAATGACATCATTCTGTTATTTTTTGTAAAATATATTAAATTAAGTCATTTTTTTATTAAAGTAATTGTCTCGTGTATGATTTTTGTGTAATAAATTATAATTAATAATAAAAAATATTTACTATTCAATTTCTTTTTTTTTTATTAAAGCAATTGTTTTGTGTATGATTAATTTTTTTTATTAAAGCAATTGTCCCGTGTATGATTAAATTTTTTTATTAAAGTAATTGTCCCGTGTATGATTAATTTTTTTTTAATAAAGCAACTGTCCCGTGTATTATTAATTTTTTTTTATCAAACCAATTGTCCTGTGTATGATTAATTTTTTTTATTAAAGCAATTGTCCCATGTATGATTAATTTTTTTTATTAAAGCAATTATCTCGTGTATGATTAAATTTTTTTTATTAAAGCAATCATCCCATGTATGATTAAATTTTTTTATTAAAGCAATTGTCCCATGTATTATTAAACTTTTTTTTATTAGAACAATTTTCCCGTGTATGATTTTTTATATATTAGTGATCAACACTTTCTTTTTTTTGACAAAATTATTGATCAACACTTGTCCCGTGATGTTTTAAGTATAATGACAAATATTTACCCCGTAATTATTATAATATATTCATCAATAATGCACTTCTTTTGTATTTTTTATATATGAGGAAACAAAAATAGAGTAAATTTTTTTTATAATAAAAATAGAGTAGAATTCAACTATTATATAATAATATATTAAATTAAAAAATATAATTTTTTTTATGAAATAGAAGATTTGAAATATTTTTAAGAATTGATGAGGACAAATTAGAATTTTTAGTAGTAATACCTTTTAATATATTGGGCATGTTTGAATTTGGCTTATTTTTAAGCTTATGAAAATAGTTTATGGTTATAATTTATAAATAAACTTTTATGTTAATTCATAAGTTTTTTTTACGCATATTAATTCATCAGTTTTCACTAACAAAAATTACATCTTTATAAATAGTTTTCATGAACTATCTTAAAAAACTTATAATAATACATAATAACTTATTTATTTGCATAAGTTATTTCTCATAAACTCATAAATAAGTCAATCAAAACGGGTCGATTGTGTTTTTGTTTCTATTTTTCTGTTCTTTTATTTTTAAGCTCATAAATAAGTATCTTCTTTTATTAGGTAATTCTATTTTTATTTCTTATATATAAGTTTTTATATGTTAGATTGAGTTACTATTTTTTCATTAAAAAAAATAAAATTACTTACTATTGTTGAAGCGTATCTTTTATAGTGATTTTTGTTCATATTTTTATGCATAAATTTATTTTAATTAAATTTTTATGGGAAGATTTATTTGATGGTTATCCTTTTTTTTTTTCTTTCTATTTTTGTTTTGTGTTTTTTTTAGAGATATGGTTTATGATGCTATTTTTATGGGAAGATTTCTTTTATGCTTATCTTTCTTTCCTATTTTTATGGCTTGTTTAGAGTTAAAATTACACTTAAGGGCGTAAAACTTGGAACACCGTTAAAAGTAATAAGGACAAACTTGTATTTTATATAATAGTTTCTTTTAATATATTGTAAGTAGATATGGCCTGATTAAATCTTTCTTCAATTTAAAACATCTAATTATGATTGGATAATTAAATTTGTTTATCTGCATGACTACGTGAAGTTGGATGCAATTCGGATCCTAAAAATAAAGATAGTATTGAACTAACTAGGAAAAAAGTTAAAGAATTAATGAAAAGAAAATGGAATGGCATCCATGGTTGATTGAAAGTGATGATGATTACAAATTTGTACTAAAAACAAAAAAGCAGTAGCGCACGGGGGAGTGAGTAATAATAATACAAAGAAAGAAAACTCCGTTTGGTTAAAAAAAAAAACACGAAGCGAGTGGGTAAAATTAGTGTATAGGATGATGATGGATAAGAAAAGAGAAGAGATAGAAAGAGAAAGAGAAAAAAGGAAAAAGTAGATGAAGGCGTTATTATTACTTAGCATATCATCGAGTGTGAGAAAGAGACAGAGAGACAGAGAGGGGCATCATCGCATGGAAGGTTTGGCCATGCTCAAGTACCTCATCTCTCAGCTTCACCAACAACTCTTCCACGACTCCAATAACAACAATATTCATTCTTCTTCTTCTTCTTCCATTCTTCTTCCCACCACCATCTTCCTCCACCCTCCTCCTCCCACTACCACCAGGTCTCTCTCTCTCTAGATCTATTTATTTTCACTCTCGTTCACTGTTTCTCAAATTACTAATCATCATCTTCTTCTTTTCTTTTTTTTTTTTTATATTTTTTTTGCCTCATTTTTTATTTATTTTTTTTGTTAATCTTTGAAGCGAATTAAGCGGTTAGGTAAGTTAGGTTGTTTGTGCTTTCTAATGTAATGCGTGACTCTGGGATTTCAACTCTCCATTTCGATTCTTCTTCTTCTTCTTTTATTCTTATAATAATAATTCCATTCCATTCCATGCTTTTGGGGAAAAACAAAATTGATGCCCTAAATTCTGTAAGATTTCTGTTCAAATAATCTCCAATTACTTTTTCAATTTTATTTGTTTTTTTTTTCCTTCTAGTTGTTGTTCCTTGTTTTCTATTGGTTCAGAATTTCCTTCGATGGAGAAGAATTTTTGACATTAAAACAGAGAACTTGGATGTTGGATGCTAGTTACATATTTTCATATAATTATCATATAATTTATAATCATCAGAGAATTAGGATACTACCTTTTTTCACTTGATATTGTGAAGAATTACTCTCATATACGCTTTGATGTTGCGGTAATTGCGATCGTAAAGCTACAGAAGAGAGATAAAAATCTTGATTGCAATTGTTGATAGATTTTTAAAATCTTGTTTTGCTCTGTGCAAATGATCCTCTCAAAGATCATTGCTAGATTATGTCCATTTGTTTAATTGTTTGGTTTAACTGTCACATATGTAGAGTATCTTTGCTTGTTTTGGTTGTCATTATTCCTTAAAGAGCAATTTACTCAATTTTGTGCATTTTTTTTGTGTCGTATGTCTTACATACCAAACCTTTTTATTGCCGTTTTGTACCTTACTCACATTCCTCGTGTGCTCAATTTCATATGTTTGGATGGAACTTTTACTGATTTTTTTAGGAAAAATTCAAGTATTGAGTTCTCCTCCTAGTAGGAGAAAAATTGCGTGGGTGATTCTAACCATCCTTTCAGATCCAACTTGCTCTATATTGTAGTTGGATATCATATTACTTATCGTAATGAACATGGGATTCTTGAGTTGCTTTTATTACACATTGAATTGAATGTGTAGTTGGGGTTTGGGCGAGCATTCCTAAAAGTTGCTTGGAATTAACTCGTTTACAAAAATTTAATTTGGTTTTAAAATTGAGTTTGAAGTGAAGTGATTTAAATTTAGATATCTTACTCTTACACCAATGTTGCAGTATAAATTTTTCCCTTTAATGCAAAAGTAATATTTTACAACATCGAATCAAATTGATATTTGGAGGTAAGTTACCAAATATTTATATTTATACCAAAATCACAGTAGAGTGGATCAGACATGATTTTGACGTGTTTGAACACAAAATACAAACATGCTACAAATATACTAACGTGAAATTATATTTCTTGTATAAAGGTGGTTTTGAAAATGTCTGTTTTGGCACCCAGGGAATCTCTGTGAAATCAGATCAGAGGGTTGATGGGGAAAGTTCTATGTGGTTTTTCTTTAAGTAGAGTCATTTAGTGTGTGGATGTCCATCTTGTAAAATAATTAGAGTTTCATCTTGATCCTTGAATTGAGGCATGTACTGATTGTTTATGCATGCTCGAATTGATGTTCTTTAAATTCTTCTTGATCCTTGAAATATGAAGTTTCATCTATCATGTCATTTACTTTTATTTCTTTTAGCTTACATGCAAAATTCCTTGGTTATAAATGATCCTGATCACACGGGCTCAGCCTGCGTGTGTTGGAGTAAAATATCAATTTGTAGTTTAGTCGTTTTGTTCTGTAATTTGTTTTTCAATATTGCGTTTATATTATCTAGTGAAAATCATGTTGATGTCCCTATGAATGTCAGTCTTTCTACTTCACATGGGGAAGGTTACGAAAATCTTTGTATGTCTATTTTGCAGATGGACCTCCTTTGATAGTGAAGATAGCTCTGTAGATGACTGTTGTGACCTTGTAATGGCAGCTGGAAAGTCTCACAGTTTCAGGATGTCGGAGCCTCTAAAGTCTCCACCCGCTAAGAAGCCTCGAAAAGATCGAAGTAGGGGCAAATCGTCAGGAAGATCCTGTACAAGTGAAGTTATGGAACAAGAAATTTGGAAAGATTTTCCTGAAGATTTATTTGAGGCTGTAATTGCACGACTTCCCATCGCGGCATTTTTCCGCTTCCGCTCTGTGTGCCGGCAATGGAATTCCTTGCTGGCTTCTCAAAGCTTTTCTCAGCACTGTGCCCAAGTCCCCCAAGAAAATCCATGGTTTTACACCATAACCCATGAAAATGTGAATTCAGGAGCCATGTATGATCCTTCTTTGAAAAAGTGGCATCACCCGTCTATATCACCACTGCCCACAAAGTTGATCGTTTTGCCAGTGGCTTCGGCAGGGGGTTTAGTTTGTTTTCTTGACATTGGCCACCGTAACTTCTATGTGTGTAACCCGCTGACTCAATCTTTCAAGGAGTTGCCAGCTCGGTCGGTTAAGGTCTGGTCTCGCGTTGCTGTAGGGATGACGGTAAATGGAAATTCAGTTGGTTCAGGCTACAAAATCCTATGGGTCGGTTGTGATGGAGAATATGAAGTTTATGACTCGGTGAAAAACTCGTGGAGTTGTCCAGGAAACATGCCTGGAAGTGTGAAGCTGCCATTGTCCCTTAACTTTAGGTCACAAGCTGTCGCTATTGACAGCACACTTTACTTCATGCGTTCAGATCCAGAAGGGGTTGTTTCCTATGATGTGGCAACAGGGGTTTGGAAGCAGTACATAATCCCAGCGCCGCTGCATCTGACTGATCACACTCTGGCTGAGTATGATGGTCAGATCATGCTTGTGGGGTTGCTCACAAAGAATGCAGCCACATGTGTATGCATATGGGAGCTGCAGAAAATGACACTCTTGTGGAAGGAGGTAGACAGAATGCCAAATATATGGTGCTTGGACTTTTATGGTAAGCACGTTAGAATGACTTGCCTAGGGAACAAAGGCTTGCTCATGTTGTCCTTGAGATCAAAACAGATGAATAGGTTGGTTACTTACAACATAGCGAGGAAGGAATGGCTGAAGGTTCCCGGATGTGTGGTGCCGCATGGGAAGAAACGGCAGTGGATAGCATGTGGTACTGCATTTTATCCATGCCTGACTGCTGTGGTTTGATTATCATTGTATTGTACATCAACGGCCTGCCGTTTTCCTCCTCCATTCTTGTGGTTCTTTGATATTTTCAGGCCTTAAGTGTTGTTGTACCTAATCCCAACAATCATCGCTGTTTAGCAGAGTAGATGAAAAATAATGTGGGTTTGTGGTGATTCATGTTTCTTCATGCTTGCAAGCATGTAAACATTATTTTGGTTTCATGTTTACAAATGTCTTATTATCCTGTAACACCTTGGCAAAGGTGACATAAAACTGCAGTTTCTTTCTGTATTCAGTAAGCGAATTGTTTTCTTGTTCTTATACAATATATGTGCTTTGGGGAGGGTAATGAGTGAGAGGATCCTTGGATGGAAAAAGTTACTGTTTAATTTTTATTATTTTCCTTCTTCAATTTTTTTATATTATTTTCATGTAATAAATTATTAATAGTTTGATTGTCAGATTGGAAAAGAAAACAGCTCTATTATGCTGTGAGAGTTTTTGAAACAATTGTGGTTCGATGCTTCAGATTTTTGCACATTTTTTAGTGTATGTTTGGTATCACATTGTTGGATTTAATGAGAATTCATATGGGAATAGAGACTTATTCAATGCGTGGTCTTGTGACATTTTAGCCTTGGCCATTGTCTGCTAAATGTTATGGTTTCATTTGAACACATTATGCTTCTGTTTAGAGTTTAGGGTTTACACAATGATATTTCTATTTTCAAGCACAAACAGATAAATTTAATACGGCTTAGGTTAAGATAGATAAATTTAAGTAACTCTAATAAGACTTGTATTCAATATTTCTATTGGGATAATTTAGGAAGATTGGATTAGAATTATCTTTTCTATATTCTTAATTTTTATTTTTGGATCTTATTCTATATTGTCTCAAACTCATCTAAACTCACTTCTAAAACCTCCAATTTTAATCTTTTTGTGTGGTGACTTTTTACTTCAAAATAAATGCAAATTGAACTACAAACACCCCTAATTCTCACATACAACTATGATAGTATGAACTTTGATAGGTATACCCTAACACTCAACACCTTTACCACTCACAATTTTATAATGCCAGAAAATTAAGTTTGGCTATTTCTTCTTCTATCACCACATCCTATAACCCAACATTATTTACCATAAACTATAGTAGTTTACAGCAAACATTTCAACAATTGTACATCTTAAACTGCAGTATGCGTGGAACGATTATTATTCTTCTACATTTTTTCCGTTTATCTATTACTATATATAAAGAGATACAAATTTTTGGGATGACTTTTTCATTATACATATTTTACCCTTAAAACAAACTACAAAAAAAAAAACTAAATATTTGTATATTTTTTTTTTTGAAGGTAAATATTTGTATATGTTGAAAAATAACTTCCACATAAAAATAGATATTCAGTTTTTTTTTTAGTAAATAATTTTTTTTTCTCTTAATAACTAAGCACAACTTCCACATAAAAATATGTTTTCAGTTTTTTTATAGTAAAAAAATATATATATATATATATATATATTTTTTCTTCTTAATAACTAGCCACAACAAAAAAAGATGTTAAGTAGTTATCAATTAACTAAGTCCAATAAAAAATGAGATTAAGTAGTTATTTACATTTGTACGATAGAGAATTTCGATCACAGCAAATAAAAAAACAATATCGATCACACAAACGGGCACGGGCGGCTAGTGGTATATAATAGTTAAAATTGTTCGCCATAAACTACAATTTATTCTTCTGTTTTTAGTCCCTACATTTTTTGGGTATATAATAGTTAAAATTGTTTGCCATAAACTACAATTTATGGAGAACAAATTTTTCATTTCTTCAAGTAAACTATCTTGTACTCGTATGTTTTATACATTTATATATTAAAAAAAAACAGTAAGTGATTGTTTACGATGAAAATTTTTCCTTTTTTTTTGGGTTAAATATGTTTTTAGTTCCTACATTTTGTGAAATTGTCAAGAATGCTACATTTTAAAAATGGTAAAACAAAAATCCCATAAGTTTTTCTATTATCAATAATGGTCCATTCCGTCTGTTTTTTCAACAGAATGCTTATTTGTGGACCCCACTATTTTAATTTTAGTCCTTACATGTTGCAAAATAAGCAAGGATGATCCCTATATTTTAAAAAATTATGGGATTTTTTTTCCTTTTTTAAAATAGAGGGACCATTTTTGCCTATTTTGTAAAATGTAGGGACTAAAATTAAAATGGTGGGATCCATAAATAAGCATTCAGTTGAAAAATCAGACGGATTGAACCATTTTTTTATAACGGGGAAATTTATGGAATTTTTTTGACCATTTTTAAAATATAGGGACCATTTTTGACAATTTTGCAAAATGTAGAGACTAATAACATATTCAACCCATTTTTTTTTTGTTTTCTCCACCAATTTAATCTGGTTCGGTTCTGACATCAAATAATTGCAACCCCCTCCACATTTACTCACTCTAAATAACAGATTACCTTAGATCTAAAATATAAAAAACATCCAGATTTCGGCCATCATTGTAATAAAAAAAATAATAATGAAAAAACATTAAAAAAAAGCATACGAATAAGTTAATCTTCTTTTTTTGGCCAAGATATTATGGGCCTGTGTTTATATTGGTTGTGAGATCTTCTTTTGCACCATACCTTCTTCTCGCGCTCCCTATCATTTTCGTTTTTACCCTTCCCCTACTTTAAGTAGTGGATGTTATAAAAATGAGAAATTTTGAAAAATGCCGTCCTCTATTTAAGTAACGGTTATAAAGAAAAAATTCTGATAGTATCTGTTACCTAAGTAGCGGATATGAATATTTTGATAAATTTGTAGGTTCACACAAGTAAATCCCATTGGCTGTTTGGTTCAGCATGAGGTCTGTCTTATTGGGCTGTTATTGTTTAACAATGGTAACAAACACTATATGTAAATTTATAGATGTACCCCTACAACTAATATTCATACCCCATGAATTGATCAATGTCAATGTCAGGTCGATTCCAACAATTATATTTAATTTAAAAATTCACATTTTAAGACTTGTTTCCTTAACTTCTCTGAAAAATTAACTATTGTAAATTGACGTTTAATCGGATGGTAAGTATTGATTGGAGGGGAAATAAAATTTTAAAATTTAATATTCTAGATTAATTTATTTTTATGTGTTGAGATATGACGGGGAGCAAAATTGAAAGAATTTAAAGGAGTTGATTGTTTTTTTTAGAGTAAACAACACAATTGTTTAAGAAAGTATCGTTGTCTTGTATGTTGTAACTTTCAATCATGACACGCTCTTTTCTTTTTACCCAATCATTCATGTTTTCCGCCACAAAAATTCAACGATCACAGTGAATTCATGACATTTTAGCTAGTGATATTTTAGTTCACTATATCATTTTGTTTAATAAGATAGTATTAAATAATCAAAGGATGAAATAGAGAATAAATTTACACTTATCTTCTATTAAAATATATCTCATGCTTTGCTCGTTGAACCAACCGCAATTTATAAAATCAACAATGAAACCTATGTCATAGCAAAATTCATTATTCACATGAGATCAACCACTTACTTTATGAATCACTTAGTAATAACACATAAATTTTTTCAAAAAAAAAGTAAAAATAAATAACGAAAAATTCGATACTAGCCTTTATAACAATAAATGTTCAATATAATTTCATATACATTGTTTTGGGACTGAAAATTTGAAGTATATGCATTGGACATTACATTTCATACAAAATGGTTTCGTACGTACTGATAAGCTTTTAATTCGTCAAGTCCAAATATTACAACTCAATTGCTTAAATGCATGAATTGGGTCAGAAAAAAACAGACAAGCTAGTTGTGTGTTTTGGACCAAAATTAAACCAATGCCGTCAGTGCTCACAAGGCTATGTCACCATCTTTCATTGGAATATAAATTAAAGAAAATAACTTTTGGCGCTCTACAGGTTATTCGCGCGTTCTAGGCATTTTTTATTTTATTCTTCCATTACTTAAGTAGCAGACGTTATAAAAATGAGAAATTTTGAAAAATGTTGTCTGCTATTTAAGCAGCAGATGTTATACTTGTAGGGTGTTTTTGGGAGTATCTGCTACTTAAGTAGCGGACAGGAGTATTTTGGTAAAATTGTAGGGCGCACGAGAAAAAGTGTCAAGTAGCAAAATGACATTTCATAAATAAAAGGGCATCCTAACTTGAAGAGGCCCTTAGCTAAGACAAATAAAAGGAAGAAAAAAAAAAACCATTGAAACTTAGTTAGTTAGGATGTAACAAAACATCACAAACGACACTCAATCATTCACAAACCTACGGCCTATACTATCAGGATGTGGGCACGGCTATTAAGTCACATTTTGGCTTTGTTTGTTTTTTAAATTGTTTTATTATTGTCATTATAAATGATGTATATATATTTTTTGGACATATTAGTGTTCTCTTTAAAATAAATCCATAGTTTTAAGTTCACAACACCTTTGTCTGTCGTTCAAGTTGTTCTTTTGTCACTATTGGAGTAATTAGTGGTAATGTTTTTGGGACAGATTAGTGTTCTCTTATGCGGGGACATAATTATTTACTTATATTTTAAAATGTAAATTGTACATTAAGAATTAAAATTACACTTATCTGTGATTTTTTTTCGTATAATTTGTTGTAATTAGAATCTATGACTTTGAGCAGCCGGCTCTAAAAAATATATCTACTTCATGGCATATGATTTTAAGTTTATGAAAGTTTATAAATATCTTTACTAACTATGACAGAAATTTCATACTAATTGTGTGTATTAAAATGACTAAAACACTGTTTCATTTTTGAAAGAAATATATTAATAAGCTTGAAGTGTATAGCTCACTAATGTGTGTATATATATATATTTACTATGACCAATTTAAAAATGATGTCATATAGTTAATAACTCTTATACACATCAATGTTGTATGTATAGCTTACTAGTTTCTAATTGTAAAGGTTAAGTACCTCTTGTGCTCCTTATAATTCAAAATTGCTTATCTACTAACAATGACATATTTAAAGTTGTAATTACTTGCTAATTAAGATGCACATATATTTTAGATTAGAAGTACTAATATACATTTCTCAGAGTTGAGTTTTGGTTTTTCTTTTTGAGTTAAACCACTTTCTTTAATTTGTCTTAGTGTAATTCATCAAATATAAAAAGTAAAATCACAAGTTAAAATTGACAAAAATATAAGTTTTTTTTATTTAAATGTTTTTTTTAATAAAAGTAGATATAAATATTATAAATTATTTAGTAATAATTTTAATAATAGTGGTTTAAAGTGGTGGTTGGCAGTGGCAATAAACGACTATTGAGTGGTGGTTAGTGGTGGTCGTAGGTTAGAGTAGTAGTTGATTCAGGTTGAATTGATGATTAGAGGTGGATGAAGTGGCAATCAATATGTTGTAGGGGCGGTCAAAGTAGTGATTAGTGGTGGTCATATCATTGCATGTAATCAAATAAATTGTTAGAGTGGTGGTAATCATTTGTTCTTGTGGATCTGACATTAGTCCTCTCATTCTGACTAATCGGTTCACTTGAGATGCATTTCCTCTAGCTCCTGTAAAAGACATTATAAGAACTGGATTAAAGGGGCGTGTCATCCTAAAATAAGGATTCATTTCTTGTCGCAAATATTCGCTTGTAGCATACCATATTTTAATAGATTAGTGTAATTTTTCTACCACGTGTACATTTCCATAATGATTATGTTTTTTCAAAGGAAATTTGTTGTTCAACATTGAACTAGCCATCCTTTAGAAGGTATTGTTTAGATCATAATTTCTAAGGTATTGTTTAGAAGGTATTGGTCGGGGAGTTTTAGGCGTTGTCTGTTTTGGTGTTATCATTGGTGTTCCGCATATATACGGCGCATTTGTTTGTAGCTTCTTTTTCTGGTCTCTGTTCATCTTGTACGAAGATCAGATTTTTATATATATATTATATTTGCCGTTCAAAAAAAGAAAAGAAAAGATGTAGTAGTAGTTTGACGAAACCCTAGTCGTGGCAATTATAGTGATAGTAAGTGTCAAATTGGTGATCAGAGGTGTATATGAAGTGATGAGCGATGATGGTCTTATAGTGCTAGGTGCAGGTGGTTCGAGTGGTGGTGGACGATGTTGGTGAGTGGTTGTCCCTGATGACCAAATAGGTGGTCACCAAAGACCAGGGTGGTGGTTCCAAAGTGGTGGCCGAGAGGGGTTAGAGTGGTGGCCAAAGGTGATTAGATTGGTGGCCAACGGCTATTGATAGTGACATGTTAACTTTAAAACATATATAAACAAGAACTATAAAACATATTTTGTTGGTTTTGAGATTGAATAGAAAATTGTTTTGAAATTAAGTAAAAAACAAGAAAATCAATTCAACAAACCTTTTAAACCAACATATTTTATCTTTAAATTTGATTTTTTAACATCAAAATACCAGGGCTATAAAATATGTAGAAAGAACCTTTAACTTAATTAGAACTTCAATCACCATATTATTAATTAATATTTTTAGACGTTAGGTTTAGTACATTTATTCAGATAAACTTAATAAAAATATTTTTAACAAATTAAAATCACATTTAAAAGATAATAAGATATTGTTGGGAAACAATGTACAAAACTAAAATTAGATAAAACACTATAATATATTATTGTCTAAGGACGTACGCGAATAATATTATGTAAAAATTATTTTAATAAATAGAATTTTTTTTTTAAAACACAAATAGACTATTCTCAAATCGATAAAACACTTATATTCTTCAAAACAAATATCTAACTATGCATCTCGCTACACTTAATACGAGGGTATAAGAGAAAAAAAAGTAAGATACACGCTTAAAGTGTTTACGGCCACTTGACCAATGCATCTTATAAGAGCGAAAAACTAGTGTTTATTTTATAGCCTTAGACAATTTCTATCTTCTTTTACAATTTTAAGCGATATGAATTTTTTCAATAGGTTAAATTACATATTTGGTTCTTTACATTTTCACCGTTTGCATAAGTTGGTCATTTTCGCCAGTTTTGTCATTGAAATTCCGGCGTGCTAGTCACAGATGTGGTATATGATGTTCCAACATCGTGCCAACGTAAAACACAATGGACAATCTAAACAATAAATAGCAGAAGATAAACAACACAATGATTTGATGACCCAGTTCGGCGCCAACCGCAACCTACATCTGGGGGATACCAATCCAGGAATGTAACCAATAAGCAATAGCCCTAGACTAATGACAAAACCCTCCAAGTTTATGCTCTTCCCATCTAGCAACTCCCCTATTGTTTAGGACCTAGGGTCTTAGCCTAGATCTGAGATGTACCATCTCACTTCTCTTCCTTGTAATCCCAACAAGGGTTCTGACCAACCTTAATCCAAAGGTTGGGGTATATAAAACATGTGTGAAGACACTCTTCAAGAAAACTATACTCATGCGAGTATACCAAAAGCTTCTATACTCAATACCTAAAGGTTTTGGAGTGCAAACTACTCTAGCTTCTTATCTAAAGGTTTGGAAGCAGATTACAATAACCTATGTCCTAAGCTTGCATCAAACGATACAAGAAAGGCACACAAATCTAAAGCACAAGGCTTACAAAGACACGAAACCCTAAAAGTCTACATTTTGATATATTGGTTTCGGTGAAGAAACTAGGTTTAGCTCCTTCCTTTAAATAGCCGGTAACATGGGCTTCAGAAGATTTAATCCAAGAATATATCCAGCTCACACATTAAAAATAAATCATATCTTAAAAGATTAGATATGTTTTGGAAATAAATCTTCACAATAATTCCTAAAACAATCTTTAAATAAAAGATCTGTTTAGAAAATAAATCTTTTCTTAATGCACACGCAAGGACTGAAGAAAGAGAAAAGATCTTCTCTTAAAATAAAATGTGCGCATAAAATATACGCCAGCTGGTGCACACACGTCAGGTTCTGATGTTGTAACATTTGATTCAACATCTTGGACAAATGCTTATTTTACCAAAATGAAGCCAACAATTAAAAACCTCAACAGTCATTAACACCGTTTCAATTGGACACATGTCTAAGTGTCCACGTGTCTGTCCACATATGCAAACCGTCTGCCACATGTGACAAAATTGACAGAAATGACCAAATTGAAACCTAAAATAAACGTAAAGGATCAAATTAAAACTTTTTAAACATAAGAGATCAAATTAAAATCTAAAATAAATATAAGAGACCAAAAATGTAATTTAGCATTTTCAATTTTCAACGTATGAATTTTTTCAATGTTAAATTAACACCAACTTATATTGATACTTTGATAGTAAGATATTTTAATAATTTTATGTAGCAAGGTACCTGCATTATTAACTAGTAATTAATATGTAAAGAAAATAAAATGGGTTTTTTCATTTATCATATATGGCCATCAATGTATATGATGTGTCCAAACTACTGAGTTTTATCCGCGATTTTTACAATTATTTATTATATCATGGTGAAATATACACTATTTTTTTGATAATTTAAAAATATTTAAAAATAGATTTACATGTGAAAAAAAAAAATTACATGTGTTACTTATACTTAACTTTATATATATATATATATATGGGGAGGGATCAAATTACACCGGTGTAACATTTGAGTAATGTTACACCGCTTAATAACGCAATAACGAATTCAAATTTTGCAAAATCCACCGCTGGATTGAAAGTTTATATCATATAGATCATTCATGTTCAATTTTATAAAAATCTAAAATCGTTTGATATGTTAATATTGAGACTCGTCAAAATTAACGGTTTATGCGTTTTTATTGAAAACCGTTAATCTTGATTAGTCTCAATGACTTATCAAACAATTTTAGATTTTTATAAAATTGAACATGAATGATCTATATGATATAAACTTTCAATCCAACGATAGATTTTGCAAAATTTGAATTCGTTAATGCGTTATTAAGCGGTGTAACATTACTCAAATGTTAGACCGGTGTAATTTGATCCCTCCCCATATATATATATATATATATATATATATATATATATATATATATATATATATATATATATATATATATATATATATATATATATATATATATATATATATATATATCTTAGTTAGTTAGTTAGTTTATTCTTATTAGTTATTGAATAAATATTCTCATATGTCCCGTAAATTTAGTTCAGTTGATAAATATATGTATTTTATATGTAGAAGGTCGAGACTCAAATTCCATTCATTCCACTTACCAATTTTAAGGATAAAAGTTTCAATTTGAAGTCGAAATATTGGTCTCTAATTTGATCTCTAAAAGCAACTAATTTTTTGGTCACTAATTATTAGTGTCTAATTCGGTCTCTATAATTATGTAGCAACCGATATAGTGACTGAATTTTTTTAAATTTACATTCAAAATATCAGTCTCTAAATCGGTCTCTATAGTAACCGAAATTTTTCGATCTCTAAATCAGTTGCCAAAAATGTATTTTCTAGTACTGTAAATTACTTGGTAAAAAATCTTCATATTATCAATGAACATTAGGAAAAACCTTATAGTAGAATGTTCTATATTGATATTGGATTCTAAATGAGGTAAAACATAGAAGCGAATACAGCTGTATGATCAAACATGAGCACTTTCGTTATTCGTGATTGCTTGTAAATTCACCTTAATTCTTACCAAACACTACTTCATTATTGGTAAGTGGTAAGATTAGCCAATACTTGGTCTTTTAATATTAAAATATTATTATGGTTTAAAGTAAACTATAAAGCAAGCGTGAGTGCACCTAATCACTTATATACATCACCACAATAGGAATAAAATTTAAATAGGTTTTCGATCCCTATATTTAGAATGACTTTTAAAAATGTATTTTAAAAAATGTAAGAATTATTTTTGGAAGTCGTAAAGATATAGATTAAGAGTACATTTGATTTGCTAAAAAATAGGGGATTGTATTTAACAAATTTTGTTGTACCATGTTTGATTCAAAAATTTGTTATGGTATTGAACAAAATAGGCAGTAAAGAACAATACAAAAATAAAAAATTTTGTACATCACTAAACCACATCATAACTTTTTGTTCATAGTACAATTATAAAAAATACGAATATACCAATTTTATTTTTGAATATAAAAAATATTATCTCTATCTCTCACTAATGCAATTTTGTTGTCATGTTCTTCCTTATTCTTATTGTTTTGCAAATCAAACGCATCTAAAAATATAGTCCCTCCGTTTCTTTTTAATTGTCTTTTATTATCAGATTTAACGTTTCTATTTAATTGTCTTTTTTGTATTTTATGAGTATAATTTGTCAATTATACTCTTTGTCAATTGCTCTTATCTTTTTCATTAAAACCAATTAATGCTATATATTTGGAAAACTAAACTTTTGTTTTTAATTTTTTTGGTACATAACATATTAAATTTTGTTTTTTTTACATAGTATATTAAATTTATTGGAAAGAGAAAATGTGTGCAAAAAAATAGGAATTTATTGGTGGATTAAAACGAGAGTATAATAGGAAGATAAAGTGCAAAAATACACTTTCTTAATTTGGTGTTACTATTCTAAAAAGACAACAATTAAAAAAAATGGTGAGAATATTTAATTAATAATAATACAAATAAACTCAAAGCTGGCCCACTTCAATTCCGTGCCGTGCCTAATTTTACAGCTCCCTATGCACGTAAGCCAAACTTTACTTACATATCAATCAATACAACACAACACCAACTAATACAAAATGGGAGAAAATTAATCTTAATTAACTTGAGTTTGTGAAGATTAATTAGGACTTTCGTGGCAATTACTCCCTCCGATCTCATATATAAGAAACAAAATAAAAAAATTTAAAGTCTTAAATATAAGCAAAAGTCTACTTCAATTATTAAGTTTTATGACATTATTTCAATTTCAACCAATAAATGCAATGTTTTACATTTTCCAAGAAGGTATAATGTGTTTTTTCTCCTCGATTAATGTATTTTAACTACTTTCTTAAAGGAATAACTTTTTTGAAAATTTTCTTATATACAAGACTAGAGGGAGTACTATTTAAAGTCTTCGTCACGAAATTTGTAATTATTTAGCCTAAGGCCTAATACATGATGTTACTATTTTTATTTTTAATAATAATAATAATCATATAGAAGATTAGTAAGATAGAAAGAGTTTAATAATTTTATGCTGATGTTTTCATCTTTCAAACATCAACATCTGGAGCCAGTTTGCATTGCACTAATGTTAAAGCCCTTCAATAATGTTGACACCTTTTGTCCAATATGTTTTGTCCTATACGGTAATCAATCAATAAAATAATAATAATAATAATAACTTTTTTTTTTCAATGCAAACAAGCTGGCCTTTTTACTTGTTTGGGGATTTTTTTTTTTTTTTTTTGAACGGCACTTGTTTGGGGATTTTACTTACACCTGGATGCTTCTTTGGTCAATGCAACCCTTTTTGGAGGAAAGGGAACTTTGTGAGATGTTTTTTGCCGTTATAAAAATGGAAATAAACTAGGACCTTGTCAATAAATCACCATTAGATTAGGTAGAATTCCATCATAATTAACCTAGCCACAATTTGGGCTCTTAGCCCTCTTGTCTATTAAAAAAAAAAAACCTAGCACAATTAATTAACTCTTTCGATAAATGTAATTTAGTTGATAATTATTAGTTATATTATTAAAATGATCCAAATTTAAACTTGAATTTTTACTTTTCAAAATATAAATCTAGCCGCTAAACAATTTGATGACAAAATAAAAAACTCCACATCTTATCTATATATATATAGGGTTTATTTAAGAGAGATTCTGAGTACAATTTGTATATATATAGGGTTTAATCAATTTGTATATATATAGGGTTTAATATATATTAATATGATGACCCATCTTTTCTTTTTTTTTGTAATTTTTACGAAATCTATATTTTTATTGATATTAATATGAGAAGTAATTTTTTAATTACTACATAAACTTATATTTGTTTTCATATATTAATATGGGATCTATTTTATATTTGTAATTTATACTGTAGTTTATATTTCTACTTATATATTAATACAAAACCTTTTTTTGTCTACGTGGGTTATATTTCAACTCATACATCAATACGGGAGCATATTTTTTATTGTATTTTTTACGGAACATGTATTTCTACTTTTGCATTAATACGGATGATTCTTTTTTTATATATATAATTTCTACTTATATCTCTATTTTTACATACGAAGACCTATTTACTTTATAATTTTTACGGAATTTATATTTTTAGTCATATATTAATAGTGCGACTATTTTTTTTTTTAATTTCAACAGGAACCTATATTTCTGCTTAAAGATTAATACGGGAATTTTTTTTGTTATTTATATTGTAGTGTATATTTCTACTCATATATTTATATACTGACATTTTTTTGTAATTAATATACACCTCAAAGCCTTTTTACGAAACTCCAAAGATCCCATAGAGAAATTATTTTCCATCAACTTTATAATTGTTTTAGGGGAGAATAATAGAAACAACAACTATGATACATTTTTAATTTGATAAAAAAAATACGAACTATAGAAATCTTCCTTAAGAAAATCTATGACACTATATATAAATTTTACAATTAATTTTGAACATAGAATGCTATTTTAATTATTAAATTATATAAAATTATAAATATTTACGTAGTTGTTATTAATTATCTTCCATTAGCAATTAAAATTTTAAATTTTCAGTTTAAAGTAAAATATATAAAAATATATTATTTATATGTCAATAAATCTACAAATGCATTTTTACCCGTGCTTGGCACGGATCAGGATACTAGTATATATATATATATATATATATATATATATATATATATATATATATATATATAGGGTATATATATATGTGGGTTAAGTCCATATTTTTTTAAAAAAATATTGGAGAAGAAGGAAAATTTTACTAATCAAAGTGATGACATTAATAGCCATTTAACAACTATTTCCAAAAACATTTCTACTCGTTATTTTGATGCTACAAGTTTGAACTCTGATTGGCAAACAAACACTTTAATTAAGTGCATATAAAAGAGAAAAGTAAGTTCTCCCCTTTTCTCCAAAGCCCTATATGTAAAAAAATAACCGTATTCCATTATGATGCACCTATTTCAATTGTCAACTTTGATCTCACCCGAATCATTTTGTAATTGTAATTTAAACTATGATATAATCATATAAGGATCTTTTTATTATATCGAAATGCAATTATAAGATTGGATCATAATATATGATAGCATTTATTTTTTATATAATTGCACAATATGATTCTAAGTGTTGTTAAGAGTTCACATTATATATGAGAAATAACTTGGCAACGTTTTATACTAGTTTATAAGAATTTGAGTTAAACGCACTCAATTCAAATTCTATTAATCTTTTCATAACTATGATTTAAAACATTCATATAACTTTATGTTACATCGATGTAAACAAAGACTTTTACACTTAGTTCTAATTGAGACAAACTAACACAAATACTAACTCATACGCTTCTTTTTCCTTTTGTTTAGCACTAATTTATGTCAAATGTCATATATATAATAAACAGTAAAAAGACAAGTACTCATGTTTCCTTGTTAGTTTACTTACTCCCTTTTTCTTTTTTACCATGTCTACCCTTTTATAGATTCACAAAGTATTCAATAATGATTGAAACAACGATAGTTTTGTATATCTATTTTTATTTTCACACTTAGAAATCGAAAAGCATTATTCATAAGGGGGATATATATAGTACTATATTATATTCCTAGACAATGCGTCAAACGATTTATAAGAATGTCCTATTGTTGTATATGTATAAAATAATATAGTGAGTATAAAAAATGTATAAATACAAAAAATATTGACAATTTCATCTGTAAGAAAAGTATTTAGTTATGCATTTGTCTCTGATTCCTACACTGAAATGTGAATAGGGATACGGTTTGTCGGTGTGAATTAAAAAAAAAAAACTCAATTCTAAAAAGTTTATATTATAAAAACATAAGGATTTTTGCTATGAAGCACAGATTATGACACGGACACTGCGACACGATATGGATATTTCGACACCGATAATGTAAAAAATATAGGATACTGACACCGCTATATATATGATAAAATTTGATTTTATTTATCGATTTTATTATTAAAAAAAATTAAAAATATTTTTATCAAAATTTATATCTTTAATTCTGCATTGATAACATTGTTTCAATGCATGTTTAACTTTTGTAGAGTGTCAAAGCAAAGAAAAATATTTTTTTTTGGTGAAACTTGTTTGACAAATCTGACAAGTGTCATACGGATGTCATACAAGTGTCGGACACCGACGTGTGTCGGACTTCCACGCTACCTCCTAAAGGTGTCCGTGCTTCATAGAATTTTTGTTTTAAAAAATTTGATATGGATTTAGTAAAAAAAATAATTTTTGATATGCATTTTATTTGTGAAAAATAAAATTATCAATAGCTTTAAGCTCGACACGTGTGGCTAATTGTGGCACTGTCACGTGAACCGTGTTATGTTATAACTCTCTATATAACAAGTTGAATGTTCATTCATCATTCCCTCACTAAATTACTATTTAATAATGTGGTCATTGCACATACTTGTCTATATATGTCTCACTCAATATATCTTGTATTATAAGGAAAAAAACAAAATATAAATTGGTGGTTTTGTTTTCAGTTTTTATCGTTTGAAAGTCAATTTAAGCTGCATGATCAATGGAGTATTGTCGCACTAATTAATGACACATTAAGCTCCCTTACCCTTAACGGCGGTCATGGGTCGGTGGTGCTGTGGCAAACGGTTGTTCGTTGCATCTCACGTGGTTCATTTAATTGTTAACTAGAATGCACATTTAAAATATTTTTACAAATCAAAATGATAATTATTATGAGAACAATTAACATAGGTTAAGTAGGTATAACTTTTTTTTATCATTTAAGTCAGTTATGTTATATTCTATTACAAAAAATGATGGTGTAACTGCTAATTTGATTACGTAGAACAATCTAGATGATGCATAAATATAAGAAGAACAAATTCTAGAATATGTTTTCTTTAAACACATCATTTTTTTTGTAACAAAATGACCTAGATGATACATTTAAAAAATTTAAAGGACCTATTTAAAACAAAAAAAATTTAAAAAACATATCTGATACAAACGTTACGTATGCATTTGTCCTATAATAATATTTCACAAGTTTGATGAGATATATCATAGTTTAATTTCTAATAGTGTAATTGTATACGAATTTAATTTTCTTTTTTTGGGTACCGTTGTATAGTTGCAAGTTTTACTTTTTGTTTTGATATATCTATTATTTTTTTCAATAGGAGGTAAAGACAATCATGCTTGCACACAATTCTTTTGAATCATATAGATGAAGATTTGTGTAATTTTTTTAGTTTTTTTGCCACGCCTTATGTTGAAGAGATTAATTGTTAATATATATATATATATATATATATATATATATATATATAATTTATTTATGATTTATGATTCATCCTTGGTGGTTCTCTTTTTCATCCTTTGATCTTTCTTGGAAAATTACACACTACATGGCGTAATTATTTACTTTACTCCTCTATGCAATTTAAGGTCTCTCATATTATTAAAAGATAATTCTTGTTTTGATATTAATTTTATTTTTGTTGGGTTTGCATCACCACGTTCGTGACTGGTCTGAGCTCGCGTGACAATTTCGAGTCGTGCGATCGGCTGCGTTCTGTGCTTTACATTCGTACCTGTTTCGTGAAGGGTTTGTGCTCGCATTTGTGACTAGTTCCATTGTTTTGTGCTCGCGTTCAATTCGTCACCAAGTTGTGCTCTGATTTTTTCCAGGTTATTCTTTGTTTTGCATTCTCATTGTTTTGTGTTCTGCTTTGGCTATGTTCTGTAGACATGTGACTTTATATGTGACTGTTTTTCTATTATTGATCGAATTTTCGACGATATGTTATGTGGAGCTGAGTATCGTAGGTTTCCATGGCAGCCGCCGATAAAGGACTATCTCTACCCCTTCCTTCTAAAATCATTCATGTTCAACGGGCAATGCCTAAAAAATTGTTTGCTCAAGCCCTTTAGAATATTTGCATCATTCCATTGAGCCAACTCTATAAACGTTGTTTGAAGGGTAAATCTATTGCCATAACTATTCCATAAGAAATCAAGTAGGCCTCACATATTGCAAAATGAGTAGTTTACATGGGAGGCTTGTTCTTTCCAAAGGACATGCACTCATGAGGATAACAACTTTAAAATAAAAACCATCCAAGAATTGGCAAACCGGGGGGTTTTGGAAGATGGTTTCTTTAGGAAAGGGATTTTACTAATTCTCTTTTGCATCATATAAAGATCTTCAATTCGGTTTTATTGTGCTTATTTGCATGGACTAAAGACTTCAAATCGAAAGAGATAAAAAAAATACTCACAGATGGGACCTTGACAAGTGTATCAACTTCGTCGTCAAATAATAATATTTATATAAGTTCGTCTCCACAGGTGATTATGTAACAAAGTAATTAGAATTAATTTAGGAAAGAAAAACAGTAAATTGGAGAGTTTTTCAGTTTGTTTAAAAAGAAGTAATTTGAAAGAAAGTTAAGGTTGAGAAAATTGGTTAGGTTATTTTGAATCCCTCCCTTAGTCCTATTTGATAATTTGGTATTATGATCCTTTGCAATTTAATTTATTATCAAGACAATTAACCCTAAAGTAGTAATGAATCATCTCTGATCTTCACCATTACTCTATTCAATTAAACACACTCGCTATTGTGGTACAAAATAAATTCATGAAAGCATTAATTTTGTGTTCATTAATGCAGTGAAATTAAGAAAAACAATTTCCTTAACTTAGTCACAACCTCTAGCGCCTCAAGGGTCACTATATTGGAAGAGTTTTAAAAGCTACTCTCGTCAATTCATAAAATAAGTCTACCTATGAATATAACATGAAGCATAGTGATAACTGAATAATAATAATAATAATAATAATAATAATAATAATAATAATAATAATAATAATAATAATAATAATAATATTAATATAGTCTTATAGTTTCCTTAGGGTGGGGGGTCGGAGGGGAGGCGTAGGTGTGCCAGAGACAGTTGTGGGCATGGGGGGAGGAGATGTTGGGGGAGTGTCAGATTTTACTTCTTACCGTGTTTATGCAGGGTGAGTCTGCAGATAGGTGGCAATGGCAGCCGGACCTAGTTACAGGTTATTCCGTCCGTGATGCGTATCAGATTCTGACTTCCTAGGACACAATTGCTCTAGCTAGGGTTAGCCGATGATCTTCTATGGCACTAATGACATGAATTTATATAGTATTTTCAGTATTTATTTAGTAGTTAGTTTAGAACTTTGAAGACCAAAATCAAGCAAAAACCTGAAGATATGAAGCTACTTGCAAAAGTAGACAAGAATACAAGAAAATGCCAAAAAGAGAGCAGAAAGTGGATATGCACAGCGCTTCCATCGTGGCCACGATGACTCCCATCGTGGCCACGATGGGAACCGACTTAGCGCCCAAGGAAACGGAGCAAATCTTATGAAAACCTGAAGCATATCTACTCCATCGTGGCACGATGAGATCCATCGTGGCCACGAGGGCGAGCGAAACCCATTATGGAAAACTATAAATAGAGCTCTACTCCTTCACTTTAATTCATTCAGAAATTCAGCAACCTAGAGTACTTTTAAGTATTCAAGGAGGAGGAGCAAAGAGGGCAACCGAGCTCTCTACGGGAAGAACTTTCCCCCTTCAACGGGAAAGGTAACTTCCTCAACAAGGCATCTACATCATTAGTATGCATAGTTTTTATTCTTGTAATTTAAATTATGTAAATTAGTAGCTAGAAACCTTTAGGGTAGGTGGAGAGATGAACTCTCCCATGAATGCTTGAGACAAATATTCTGGTCGATAAGTTATAATATTTTATAATTTTGGAATGAATTGTTTTCTATTATTTACGCTTTAATTCCGTATTTCCAACGTCAGACACTACTAGTGAGAGAGCTAGTAGAGACTGAAACGGCCGACACTAAGAGTTAGTGGCATAGATTAATTACACGATCATGACTATGTATAGGTTCACTCGGCACGTTAATTAGGGTACGTGACAACATGGATTAGGCCACCGTGGGTGTGCTAGTTATAGGCATGTCAATAACAACTTATATGTATTTAGGGTAGTATAGTAATATTACCATTAAAGATCATTAATCGCCGAACAATTGGAAGTTCTAAGAGAGTTGTATTATGCACCAGATATCAAGCAGAAATAGGGGAGAAAATCAATCTATCTAACCTACCTCACGCTTCTGAATCACTATCTTTACTTTTCTGCACAAGCATTATGCTTCTTTTCAAACAAAACCTTTTTCAAAAACCAAACAGATTCCCTTGAAGGTGTCAATTTTTACTTGGCGCCTCTTGCATGATCGGCTGCCCACGAAGGCGTTGAGTCGGGTTGCGGAGGCGTTGAGTTGCCTCAATATCTTTTCCTCTCCTGCAGTACCTTTGGTTCTCTTTGGGCTATGGTTCGCGCCTGGATTGGCTTTTCGGCGGTGGATACACATAGTCTCTCAGATCATTTTGTCCAGTTCACTTATTCATCTAGTAGTCTCCGTGTGCGACGATCCTTCCTGCAACTCGTCTGCCTTGCTTGCGTTTGGTTTGTGTGGAATGAACGGAACCTCAGAGTCTTCAGAAACTCGGCGAACTCCGCGCATTAGCTTCTAAATAAAGTTAAGATGTTCTCCTATAGGTGGTTAGGGACGACAGATATTACTTTAGCTTCAAATTTTCATTGTTGGTGGTCGAGCCATTTGCTCTGTTTGGGCATCGACTAGATGTTTTTCCATGTTGCTGAAGTGGAAGAAATAGTCACAAGAAAGGGGCGTTTGAATTGTGACCCTTTTAAAAATTAATCCTGCATTCTACAAAATTGATCTCAAGTGTATACTTGGATAAATGTTAGTGAATTATAGAAGAGCTTGATCTGAGAACAGTCTCCGCTATAAAACAGATTGTTCTGAGAATGTTCTCTGCTGCGTGATAATTCAAATGAAATGTAAATGAAGTGGTATGTGTGATGTGTGTTTACAGTAAATAAAGAGTTAAGGTAAGAGAGATTCACACACACAAAAGTTATACTGGTTCACCCAAATCCTGGGCTAGTCCAGTCCCCACGCCTGTGAGTTTTCCACTATAATCTTTGAGATACTACCGATCTCAAATACAAATCTTCTTTGATCTAAACCAAGATCAAAAACCTTAAGCCCTACAAGCTTAAAACTACCCCAGCCGTACAGACTAGTAAGGGTGTCACTCAATCAATAGTTACGTATTGACTTGAGCCAATCTTTCTTTTACAAAGGGATATAGATCACAAAGCTTACAAATAAACTCAACCTAGTTGAGAAGCTTAGAAAATTACACTCAATACACTCTATAATATTTGATCCAAAAGTTGATAAGGAGCTGGAGTGTGAGTGGTAAAATGAAGAGACAAAGATACAATCACTTAAAAGTGGCTTGTGTTGAAAAGTGGTCTCTTGAGATATTTGCTTTTAGAAACTCAAAGGCTAGTTTGAGAAGCAAATAAAAAATACTCAGTAACTCAGAAGTATTGTTGAGAATGAAGATCTTGAGTGTGAGTGATGAAAGAAGAGTTTTGTGACTTGTAGACAAAAACAAGTGTTTGATGATTTGTAGCTTCAACTCTTACTCTGCAAAGGTAACCAAGTGCTCTATTTATAGCTGAGGATTGTCTTGTGTTGCTTGGTCATGAAATATATCCGTTTGGATCAGAAACTAGCTGTTAAACACCTTTAAAATGACAGCTCATTAAAGTTGTTGAAGAAAAGTAAATCTGTCAGATTGTTCTCAGAATGATCTCCAGGATGTTCTTCAACTTCAATAACAAAGGAGCGTGTATGATGAGCTTGTAGTGAGCTATAAATGATTCTTCTTTGCTTTTTCTCCAAGGAAAGCCGTTTGCAACGGATACTTGTTCAAAAATTGACAGCTCATTGATCGTTGATGAGAGATATTCAAAACCAAAGAATGATCTGAGAGTGTTCTTGGATCGGATCCTTATAATTCATTCAAAGGAGCGTGGTAAAGAGCTTGTAGTGAGCTGTAAAGTGTACTTTGATTCTTGTTCTGCAAGAATAGCCGTTATACTACTTTTAGGCATGCTTTATCCAGCTGTTCTTGATCATGATTGATGAAAGGACAAGAACATCATTCTCCTAGAACGTTCTGAGAGCGTTCTCCATTCTGGGCGAAGATAAACTTATTCTGCAAGAAGAATTGATCCTTATCTTGATAGCTAGCTGTGAGGTATCAGAAATACAGCTGTATGGTCCTTTAAGCACTATTCATATAGTCCTTGCATAGTACACTTTGTCATAAAAAGAAATCCCCATGTGGGAGAATGTTCATTAAATATTCTTCTAAAAAGGATATGCCAACTCTTAGTTAGAAATGAGTTGGTGCAAGCAAGTCCATTGATCTATGAAAAATCTGTCTAACACAAAATAGACAGCTCATGATCTTTGTCTTCAATTAAATCCATGTGCACATGCTTTGATCCTTAACATAAGTCAAAGAGGAAAGTCCAACTTTCCCTCATAAATTCCTTGCCTTAATTGACATTGATATTGTTGAGATTCTAAGAGTAAATTCGAAGGAAAAAATGCTTCTTTGTCTTGTACATAGTTCACTTAGAGAAATAAGTGTTTTTGCATTGAAGCTTGTTCTTGGTGAGAATGAAGCATGAACTGGAGAATGTTCTCAGAACATTCTTGAAACAATATTCAAGATTTTCTCAAGGAGTGAGACACTTGATCTTGATCAATCAACTTTGAAATCTTGTTGCAAAACTTCCCACAATTCTTCTTTGATGTTTTGCACATATTGTTACTCGTTCATTGAGTATCTTTAAGATTCTTTAGTGGAGGCGTGAGAGTACTCATCATTGAAATGTATCATTTTCTAGTTTAGAGAATGATTGAAACTTGTATGCCTTTTGCATAAGCTTATTTGAAAACTCATGGAAAATCATTCTCAAAACTTTCTCCTCTTGATAAGCTTTGGTAGCATGATACTTTGAGTAGGTTTTGAAGATCCTCAATGAATGCATCATTCTCATTGATGTTAGTTGTAGTAGT
Organism: Trifolium repens; assembly: GCA_030408175.1. Classification (NCBI taxonomy): domain Eukaryota; kingdom Viridiplantae; phylum Streptophyta; class Magnoliopsida; order Fabales; family Fabaceae; genus Trifolium; species Trifolium repens. Next base: position 28,676,368 of record CP125841.1, on the reverse strand, counting down.
AAATCCCCAAAGTATGTGACACAAAACTCAATGTGAGTTTTGTCTCATAACATCAAAACATATTCTTTTTGTAGCATGTGATGCAGGTTTTTCCATCTTGATTCTTCAACTACGATCATCAAATTCTTCCTTGAACATTCAATACTTGTTGTGAACCTTGTGATGATGTGGAGGACTATTAACCATGAAGCTCACTTTCTTGCTTGAATCTTCAATGAATCTCTTTATGATTCAAACAACATCCTTTAAATATGTTCATGAAGCTTGTGATGCTACTGTTATGATCATATGATGCTACTCCAATTTTTTCATTGTTTGAGTATATAAAATGCACTTGTTGATGTGAGTGACCTCTAGCTCGTCCACTTTTGTCATTATCTAGCAATCAACAAAAACTCAAGTGCAAACATAAGTAGATCACCATTCATAAAACTTAACATTTATTCAACATGGTTTGTTGTCATTAAAACATACATCAAAACGGTTTTGACCTCAACAATCTCCCCCTTTTTTGATGATGACAAACCTTTTGAATAAATCTTATGTTTTATGGATGGATAAAATAATAAATGCAAGAATGTTCATAGATATGCAATTAAGCTCCCCCTAAACACATGCAAGAGTTTAATGTTTATCATTCTAATTAAACTCCCCCTAAATACATGCAAGAGGTTAATTCATAACATTCTTCATTAATTAGTTCCATCTAACATTTCTCTCCCATCATATATATCTCTCCCCCTTTTGTCATACATCAAAAAGTATTGGGAATAATATGAAACATGAAGTGCAATGATAGGAATCAAAAGTAGAAATGTATTGCATATAGAAAACATGCAGTATGAAGTTCATTCACATATCAAACTTATCAAGTTTGCATTTAAGCATCAAAGCACATATCATGTATGATGATCAATAACCATTTTAGTCAATCTTGCAATCACATCATGAATAATGAATAAATTACATGTAAACACATGTAAGCATTTGATTTTAAAAACAAATGTGAAACACTCTCAATTTTTAGAAAATGTTCTTTTGACCTCAAAATGAGATGGATATTCTCTAAATGTTTCAATTTACTTGGGTAGAGGTAACATTTTCCTTTAAAATATGATCATTATCAAAATGATGGACAAGACTATGTTGTAGTCATAAAAGATCATTTGAGAAAAAAATTTTAAGAACTTTAAAACTAGAGAGAAAATAGCGCATATGAGGAAGCTGTAAAATCAGTGTAAATTGACATCATGTCAAAAATAATTTTCCCTTTCTTTTCCAAATATTTTCATGATGAAAATGATTCTTTTTCAAAGCAAGCAAACTATTCAGAGGATTGTCCTTTGCAAAAATATTTGTTCACATCTCAATTTTGACAACATAACATGCAAGTGTAGAAATATGATCACACATTAAAAACGATACTTGATGTTGAGAAAAAGTCAAATGAGTTTAAGAATATAATGTGCAAGATTATTATTCTTAGATCAAATCCTAATTTTATGGAGAGTAGACACAAAATTATTCTCATGAAGACCAATCATATATTCTCTTGTTAAAATCCTTCAAAGAATATATCCAACAAAAAATGGATATTCATTTAAGACCTTTGACGAAGGATATTTTACATAAGCCATTAAATCAAGCCATATTCAAAAGTTATACTTAAGCATTAAGCAAACAATAGGCTAATCAAAAAGTGCAATAAAATTGGATTCATCCAAACCTTTATATTAAGAAAGGTGCACATTTAAAAGACTTATAGAAGAAATATTTTTCATAAAAGAGTACTATAAGTCAGGCTTATGTAAAAACAAAGTATGACATATAAATGATTATCAAAATCACAAGTTTTTTGTCACTTTTCTTCTTCTAAAAATGTTGGTCTAACATGAAGGATAATTAAGAGACTAACTCCAAAAATTATTCAATGATCATCAAGAATAAGTTTTCATCAAGCATATAACATGACTTGCACATAAAAAGAGATTGACCAACAATGTAATCAATACACAAAAACATTTGTCACAAGACAAAAAAATGAATTAAGACAAGTGTTAATTCATAGACTTTTGGCATGTCATATTAAAATTGAAAATTGATCATTGTTGAAAATGTGAACAAAACTTATGAAGAAAATTAATCTTGATAAAACATCCCTTAACAAAACATTGATTGCAATACGGGTAAATATATTTGAAAATGTATTGCTTTCAAGGGTGTAAAGAAGTAAATTTGCAGGACTATTAACCATGAAGCTCACTTTCTTGCTTGAATCTTCAATGAATCTCTTTATGATTCAAACAACATCCTTTAAATATGTTCATGAAGCTTGTGATGCTACTGTTATGATCATATGATGCTACTCCAATTCTTTCATTGTTTGAGTATATAAAATGCACTTGTTGATGTGAGTGACCTCTAGCTCGTCCACTTTTGTCATTATCTAGCAATCAACAAAAACTCAAGTGCAAACATCAGTAGATCACCATTCATAAAACTTAACATTTATTCAACATGGTTTGTTGTCATTAAAACATACATCAAAACGGTTTTGACCTCAACAGTTGCTCATTTGGATCCTTTTGTAAATTTGTGTAGTCCCTCCTGGTACACCTTGTGCTGAAAGGGCTACATCTTCCACTGGTTTTTTTCTATATATATATCTCAATAATATATCAAACGATTATAGATTTTTATCTTGATATGATATGTCTCAATAACATATCAAACGATTATAGATTTTTATAAAACTCAAACGATTATATGATATAAACTTTCAATCCAACAGTGGATTTTGTAAAACTTGTATTCGTTAAAGCGTTATTGAGCGGTGAAACATTACTTAAATGTTACACCGGTGTAATTTGATCCCTCCCCTATATATATATCCCATTTTTGCCTGTCCAAAATAATAATAATAATAATTAAATTGCAATGAATATAATAACCAAATTACATGAATCAAATAGTCTAAGGGATATCATCCGGTGGCGGAACCAGGAATTTCTTTTAGGATGGGCCGCAAAATATTTATAATATTTAAATTAAATGTAAAAATTACATTTCATACAAAAAATTAAGTCATAATAAGCACAAATTTGATCATAATTTTTTTTATTATATACCTTAAAATAATATATTTTTCGGACAAAAAATAGAAATCAATTTTTAAAATATCTTTGCTTTAGTGGTTTGAAATACTGTTTGGATCTCTAAAGATGTGGGTTCAAATCAAATAATGGACATTAAAAATGATTTTTCTTACTAAAAAATAACAAAATCCAAAAAATATGGTGGCTTTGATGATTGAACCCGCGCCCTCAATGCTCAGGAGCGTGATACCACCAAGTAACCAACTGAGCTAGCTTTTAAATTTGAATATCTAATGCGCAAACAAATATATATACTATATATATTTATTATTTTATAAAAAGACCTAGGGTATATTAGTAATTTCCCATATTTTTGGGGGTGGCCACGACCCACTCCAGCCACCCCCTTGGTTCCGCCTCTGATTTCATCATCTCTCAATTTCATCTCTCCTCTTCTTTTTCTTCTTCTTGTTGAGAGGTGTTGTTGAGGGTAGAAACTTCCATTGGAGCCATCTCTCAACAACATTTTTATCACCAAAATCATTCACACTACTTTGCATCATCATAAAAACAACACCCTCACATTTGTTTCTAACTTCTACTCACCCATCCCTCTCAATTCATTCACTCTAGTGTCACCTATGATGGAAAAACTATTCTTAGTCAAGAAAAAAGTTAAAATCAACACAGTCATAACAACACAGACATAACTTGAGAACTTGAATAAAGAAGAAAAAGAAGAAGAAAAGTTGAGGGGTTTGAGAAGATGGGTGAAAGTTCGAGTTTCCCGCTTTTGAAAATGAAATATACACATTTTAGTTTTAATTTCACGGTACAAGAGAAAAGAAAAAACGAAAAACTAAAAAAAAATTAAAATGAAATTTATATGTTTTTTTAAATTGAAACTGAACCGGCGGGCTGACAAGAACCGATTCACCAGTTTTCCTGGTTCACCCCGGTTCTAATGGGTTTTGGAGACTAGCGGTTCTGGTCTATCTTCCGGACTGGTGTTGTGTACGGTTCACGGCCGAACTGGTCGAACCAACCGGTCCATTTCTTACAACATTGGTTCGATTCCCAGAGTACACAGTTCGATTTTTACGGAAGGCAAAAACTCTACTTAGAGGGGAGTAAAGAAGATCGTGAGGTGCACTGTCGGGCCGCCTACTATATAAGAGAAAGGGGCTCGGGCTGTTACACTGATAGTCAAAGTGCTCGTGTTCTTAGAAGAAGGTTCTTCATCAACGGTGTTGGGGTGTTCGCGGTGCGGTTTGGTTCGATTTTGAGCATAAAAATCATCCTAATCGCGAGATAAAAATGCATGCGGTTCAGTTGGTTTTTAAAAAGCCGTCCAATCCAAACCAAACCAAACTAATGCGGTTAGGATTGGTCCGGTTTGTGCGGTTTATCCCGATATAAAAAATATGACAATATTACCAACTAGTTACAAAATAAACATAGAAAAAATTAATTTGTTTTATTGTTTACATGATATAATATGCATATACAGAAATTGCATATACATAAGAACTTATTTTTAGTACCAACAATATAGTTCTGAATCACGTGAAATGATATGTTTTGACAGCCTACTATTTTATGGACTCAATTTTGGTTTGACTTGCTAAGTTGGACTAGGTAATAAGTTGATTGCTATTAGTTGATAGAGCTAAATTAACTGTTGTGGTTTGGTTTTCTGAAATGAAAACCGCAAACTAAACCAAACCGCGCGGTTTAGAAGAAAAATGATTTGTGCGGTTTAAACTAAATGCGGTTTTTTGCGGTTTTCGGTTTGGATTGGTTCGGTTTTCGGTTTTACTTTTGATTTGGTTCGGATATGATCACCCCTAGTTGAAAATTCAAGAGAATAGTAGTTGGAAAATTGGTGGCATAACTATCAACTTCTGGTAAGACAAATGGCTCCAGAGTCGTATCTCTGATGCGTTGAATCTTAATAGTTTTATTGTTAAATGACATTTTCGTGTATATCAGAGATGGTAAATGACATTTTCATGTTATTATAACAAAAAATTCCTTACATGTGTGACGACATCAAGAACATGATCATCCCTACTAGTTCATCTATTGACACTAGAGTTTTGGATCACTCAATCTGAAAAACTTGATTTTAAAGATGCTTACACTAGCAAACTAACCTCCTTCACCGGGGTTTCATGGGGAAAATTCCTCTAGTCTCATTGCATCCCCCTACCAAGTCATTAATTATATGGATAATATTTCATAATGTTGTGGCCACTGATGATAATTTGAGGAAGAGAGGTTTGATTATGGTTTCTTGTTGTTCCTTGTGTGGAAAACAACATGAATCTGTTAGTTGTCTTTTCTTTCAGTGTGATTTTGCAGGTACTTTATTGAATTGGTTTACTAATTTTTTGCAGGTGCAATCGAATTTCAGCTATATTAGTGAGCTTCTCAATATCTGCAACCAAATTTGGAGTAAATAAATCAAAGATCTAATCCTTTCTTTTATCACTGACATTTTTGGATTATTTGGAAGTGTAGAAATCTTATTAGATTTGGAGACAAAGTGCGCCCCATGCAACAAGTGATTAGCATCGTTAAAGGTGTAGTAGCGTTGTCAGCAAACCATTCTAAAGGGAGCATGTATTTATCAATTCATTAGTTTCATATTCTCAATGCTTTTGACGTAAAATGTCACGCCCCTTTCAGCTCCTAAGATAATTCAAGTCAACTAGTCTTACCCTCCTTTATCATGGGTGAAATGTAACACATATGGAGCTTCTAGAGGTTGTCCTGAAACTTTAGCTTATGGGGGAATATTCAGAGATTGTGGTGGAAACTTTTTTGGAGCTTTTCCGGAGTCTTTGGGAATTTCCGATGCATTTCAAGTAGAAGTGAAAGGTGTTATGCATGCTATAGAATTTGCTACTAGCAAAAGATGGACAAACTTTTGTGCTTGAATGGACTCTTCTCTGACTATTCAAGGTTTTAGTAGTCATTCTTTGGTTCCATGGCGGTTACAAAATCGTTGGTCTAATTGTTTCAATATTATTCGAGGATTTCACTTTTGAGTCACTCATATTGTGGGGATAAATTGGCTAATCATGGCTTTCAAATCACAGGTTTGATGTGGTGGGATTCCGTTCCTAATTTTATCTTTAATGACTTTGCCCACATTAAAAATAATCTTACTTCCTTGTGTTTTTGTTGATACCACTTTTGGTATTGTTTTTTTGTGCTCTTTGGCATTGACTTTCTCTTATCTTATCATATTCCTCTACATAGTTTTTCCCTCTCCAGGTTAATTTTATCATTTTTGGATTTTATTGATAGAATTTTTAATGAGGCAAATATTATTGATGTTTTGTATTGTAATATTTGGTATTGGTCTAGTTCATCCAAGTCTCTTTATGCTTATGATTCTTAAGGGTAAATAAGTCTTTACCCCCTGCAAAGTAGGCGAGTTTTGCTTTACCCTCTACAAAAAATTCCTTTGAAATTCCCCCTTGCAAAATCTTTTTTTTGGTCCTTCCTTGGATGCACTTTCTAAATAGGTTATTGATGACAGAAATTTCTATGGTATTTTAGGTAGTATATTTAGTAGTAAAATGACCAAGACAGACCAAAATACGAAGAAAAACCTACAGAATCAAGGAAAAGCATCAAGACCAAGTCCAAGATGCAAAAAGACAAGAAAAAGCCCAAAAAGTGAAGAAAATGTGCTGATCATCGTAGCACGATGGCTTCCATCGTGCCACGATGGAAGCTACTTGTTGGCCAAGAAATCAACAGAGAAAATCTGGAGAAAATCCTCTGCTCATTGTGCTACGATGCCCCTCATCGTGGTACGATGACATTACTTGGCGACCAAGCTGATGAAATGCACAGGATCAGTTATAATTTTGAACTGTATCTTCCCATCGTGCTGCGATAGGTCCATCCTATAAATAGAGCTCTAATTCCTCATTATTTTTCATTCAGAAATAGTAGAACACTCTCTACTATAAAGGAGGTGTTCAGAGGAGCTCTAAGGGCATAGTTTTCTCCCCTTACGGGAAAACTAACTCATCAAGGTATGTTTTCTTTAGGCTTTTATGTTTAGGTTATAATTCTTTTATTGTAATTTAAATATGTAGTCTTTATATTAGATGCCTTAGGTTGTGGTGGAGAAGATGAACTCCTCTATGAATATTTGGAGTCTGTGATTGAGTCAAAGTTATAATAAATCGTTATTCAGTATTATGCTTGTTATTTACTTTCTTGCACTTTAACGACGTATCTCGTAATCTGGCCGGATAAGCGGGAGCGCTAATAAAATTGATATTAGGTATTAACTTAATATGGTCCGGAACTAGTAGTAAATAATGCTAGGTGTATAGAGACGGTAACATCCTGAACTAGTCGCGAACTGAGCGGTTAGAGGAGGAATCATGTACTAGGTGTGAACTGAGCACTTAGAAGATGAATAGCCCGATACTAGGATCTAGAGGCATTGGATGGGTGAATGTAATAATGCATGTGTAATAAACAACTTACTTAGTAATTAGGGTATGTGACACATCGAGGTTAGGCTGTCGTAGGTACCTTAGTTATTAACGTAGGGAAACTTTAATATACATAGTGTAACAGTAAGGTGTTACTACAATAAAGGAAAAGTCACCGCCGAACAATAATCTGAGTAACTATGTTATACACCGTTCATGCCAAATATGAAGAAGAGAGGGAGTCCAACCACCATACCTATCCTCTATGTTTCTGAATCTATCTATTTATTTATTTATTTATGCAAGCATTACGCTTCTTTTTATAAAACCTTTTTCAAAACCAAAGCGAATGCAAAACCAACAGCTTAAATAACGCTAACGAAGTTTTGGCACGATCCCTGTGGATACGAACTCATTCTACTCAGTAGAGTGTGAATTATTACTCGACGACAGACTGGTACACTTGCCAGACCGTAGTCAGTTATTTTGTTCAACCTATTTTAAAAGTGCTGTTTTTTAAATCGGTTATTCTTTTAAACAAATTTAAAAAGTGCAAATTCCTTGCATCCAAGGGGGGAAACAAAAAAAAAATATTTTGCAAGGGGGAATCTCAAAGGAATTTTTTGCAGGGGGTAAAGCAAAACTCGTATACTTTGCAGGCGGGTACAGACTTTTTTACCCTTTATTTAATAATAATTATGAGGGTGATGCAAATGATAAGTGGTCGTTATGGGATACCAACATACTTGAGATGTCATATCCACCATGTGATGCCTTTGCACTTTGATGATATTAAGGTTAGCCGCCACACTGCTCTCAATTTTTCTCTCTTTTCATTCTTCCATCTAAAGGGTGATTTTGGGCCATTTTTGGTCTGAAATCACCCCTCATCACCGTTTTTTATCTTCTTTTTCTCTTTTTATTTAAATAAGTGGTTATCTTCATAGATTTGCTTCTTCGTTTTGTTTTTTAAGTTTTCTTCGTCTAAGTGTGGTGTTGTGTTTGTTCATTGTCTTGTGCGGCGTTTGTTGGTTGTTCAGCTTAGTACAATGTTGTTGATTCAAATTGACAAATTCACTTCAACTCATTACAGATCTGATGAAGACTTTGACGTCAATGTTGCATATCTGGAAGTATGAATATTTGGTTACTTTTATGTAGTCATATTTGTAGGCACTTTCGTGTTGCCATTGTATGTTATTAATCTAGGTACTGCAAAACTATTTGTAGATTCATCTTTTTCAGTTTTAGCAATCTTAAATTTGTAATAATCTATGTATTTTTTCAATTTGAATAAATGAATATTATTTAAGTTATAAAAAAAACATAATTTAATGGACATGAGTAAAATTTATTTTCTCTCAATAATTTATTTTTAAATAAAGCTTGTTTTTGAAACTTTTACTTTTATAATTGATTTTTAGCGTCGAAATTTTTTAAGTTACAAATTTATTGTTAAATTCATTTTTATTTGAAGTTTTTCAAATAATTTTTTTATCAAGTATTTTTGTGGCTTGAGTTTCACTCTCAAGATGAACATTTAAAATTCAAATATAAATTATTTTACATTCAAATTACTTATAATCATAATCAATTTTTAAAAATTCAATCAATTAAAATCAATTTTTATCTCACAAAATCAACCCACTAGGCATCGAGGGGGCACAAACCACATGATTATTGATTAGTAGAGTAGTCCACACCGTTCACATTATTGAACACGTTTTATGATCAAGGTAGTCTTTTAATCCTTTTTATTATTAAATTAAAGATCACTATTGTCGCACATTAATTTTGAAATACATTATTTAATGTTAGATGTTTAGTCTCACTTTTAGAATAAATAAATAAATTATATAACGTGTATTTTTAACGTGACTATATCATGAAATTAATTAATAGTTTTTTATTTTTTGATGAAAAAGTAAAACAATTTTTAGTATGAAATATCAAAACTTAATATATGTATTCAAAACCCAAATAAATTGACAGAAAAATACTCATTATATATTAAAACATGTTAAAAAATAATATGCTCTAAACATTTTTTATTTATCAAATATACCGTAAAGATTTACAATGATGTTAAAGTAAGGCAAACGTTACACTATTATTTGATAAATTGAGGAAATTTATGGGAGAATTGATGAGAACAAACTAGACAAGTGGATTTCCATGCATGTGGTACTTACCAGGCCCTGCCTCCATGGGGGTGCAGGGTGAATGATGACATCGGTCGTATAATAATAGTTATATATTATTAGTGTTTATAAAATATCAGATGTATTAAATAAATTAATTTTGAGGCCCTATAATAATTGTTATATATTACCAATGTTCATAAAATATCATATGTTTGGTAAAATAAAATCCTAATCAAGTGAAAAAATAATAATTCAAAAATAATAATTCAAACAGAGGATAATTCTTTTCAACTTTTTAACATTTTTTATTAGGTGAAATTTTTTAATATTAAGACCGGGCCTCCAAATAATAATCAGATTCTACAGAGTTTGGAGATATCATAAAAAATTGTAGATCTCTATTTACCAATTTGTACACAAACTCTAGTGTTGAGTTTATTCGGAGACAAACAAATGAGGTTGCCCATACTCTTGCTAGGGCGGCCACATCTTTACCTAGTCTCCATATTTTGGTTGATATACCACATTGTGTTGAATACATCTTGATTAATGAAATGTGATAAGTTTGTTTTTGTCAAAAAAAAATAGCCAAGACCGACACTGATACTCACAACTAATTTTTAACCAACTTTTACTTTATATTTAATTAGCTGCTAGGTAAATACTTTTAAATTATCAATGAATAATGTAGAAAAAAAAAACTTAAGGCGAGAGTTTTTCTTTATATATCTTCATTTGAAATAGATAAAACTTGGGAGCTTCTATGGTACATTAAAAAAATTCTAATGTACCGGTACATTAGGACATTAAATTAATGGTTAAATGAATGTTTTTTAAAATAAATTATTTTTCCTATCATTAAAAATATTATAATAACCAAATATTATTTATCAATATTGTCAAAAATATAAAATTTGATATTTTTTGAATTTTTATTTCCCATAATAGTCAATATTGAATTTTGTTTTTGAAAAAATATTAAAAAATTAGTGTGATACTTATAAACAATGAAATTGTGTTTTTTCTTATGATATTATTATCTCTAAAATACAATAATAGACTAATAGTTATTTAATTCATAAAAATAATTGTTAGTTTATTAATTTATGATATAATGTACCATAAAATTTCCCTAAAAACTTCGGTAGAAAATGTGATAAAGCATTTTTTTTTTCAATCCTACAAGGTTCCACCAATTTCTTTAGAGTAATTGAGTAGAAAAATAAAAACGAATACAATTTGGTATATTAATTTTAAAAGAGGGTGGTAAGGTATTTCAAATGGGAATATATACAAGAAAGGAAAAAAAATCACAAACTTTTAGCTAATTTTTTTTTTCTGGTTAAGTCATAGTAATACTCCTTCCAGTCTCATATATAAACAAATTTTCACTTTTCAGATTCATTCAATCATTAATATATTTGATCTATATTTATATAACATATATTAAAAAAATATCATAATCAAATTAAAAAATAGTAATTTAATTTTTTAATTTAACTTTTCTTTTAGGTTAACTTTTCAGGTTCATTCAATAATTAATTTCTGTTTTTATTTTTTAACTTTTTTTTAGAAATCAATTTTTAATATTTAAACTCAATCTTCAAATAGTCGGAACCGGTCCCATCATCTGCTACTACTTTGGAGGAGCACTATTAATCATTGTTAAAGTTTCAAGTGATTTATTTTAGTATCAATCTACCTAGCTTAGCTAGACTTAAAATCTGCATTCTCTTTAGCTTTTAATTGGTCATTTGCTAACACATATATTTGTGGAGTGTCCAATCATGTAATGTGATAAGCCCAACTAATTGGAGAGGTCGCATAAATGAAAGAAAAGCATTATGAAGGAAGCTGCACACATGAGTGTGTGTAGAAAGAACATGGTACAACAAACAACACTACAAGAAATATCGTTTTTTGCAGCGACAAATGTCGCTGCCAAAAACGCAAAGTTGCTGCAAAAAGTATTTTTTGCAGCAAAAAAATTGTTGCTGCATGTCGCTGCCATAAGTGCCGTTGCGAAAAGTTTTGCAAGGACAATTAATGTCGCTGCCATAACTAGTATTTTGCAGCAACAATTAATGTCGCTGCCATAACTAGTGTTTTTTAGCAACAGCTATTGTCGCTGTCATAACTAGTATTTTTTGCGACAACTGTTATTGTCGCTGGCAAAAAATGTGTTTTTCGCAGCAATTTTTTTTTCCGCTGCATACCGTTGGCATAAGTGCCGTTGCGAAAAGTTTTACAAGGACAATTAATGTCGCTGTCATAACTAGTATTTTGCAGCAACAATTAATGTCGCTGGCATAAATAGTGTTTTTCGCAGCGCAAAAATTATTTTTGTCAACGATATAAATTGTTGTTATATCTTTTATACATCAACAACAAAAGTTGTTGGAATAAATTAAATTTCCCAACTATAAATACCATTATATAGTTTTATTATTATTTTTATCAGAAATTAGCATCAGAATTTCAATTGTCATAACTATACATAAATAAATTCTTTTACATTGTAATGTTTTAATCAAGAAACACAAACACAAATTATTATAAACACAAAATTTGCAGCTCCTGGTCCAACAGCTACAATTTTATCGATTGGAATATCAACATGCAATTTTCCGGTAGCACTCTTCTTTTTCTTTTTTGCAACACCTAAGTCAATAGTTCTTCCTCTTCCTTTTTTCCTTGTATTTGTACATTATTTTGCATTTTGACCTAAATGAGAAATTTATGAGAATTATATATAAAGTGAAATATTAAGATGAAAATATAAGAACAAATAGTATATGAGTAAGAAAAATTAAAGTTAAGCGAATCAAATAAGTACCTTCTTGTTGTTGCTTTATAGTATTTGAAGAATTTGAAAGTTGTAAACTTGGACTATGATTTGATGCTGTCATAACTATTAAAAGAAAAAAATATATAAAAGAAGTATGTTAGAAAAAAGAGGTACTAGCATTAAGTTGAAGTATGTTCGAAAAAAGAGCTTTGTCAAAATAAAATAAAAAGAGAAAGAAAAAGAATCAAATATAGAAGAAGAGATGAGAAAATAATTCTATTCAAAAATAAAAAAATAAAAAATCAACTCATGGTACCGTTGGTTATTATCACACTGAATCCAGTCTACTTCTTCTATCCATAAGAAAAATCAATTAGAACTAACAACTTAAAGAAATAAAAATCAACAGTTATTGAAATAAAAATTAACATTATGCTTGTATCCAAATACAGTCATTAAATGAAAAGGTCCTGGCAAATGCTTCTATACTTCGACCAAGCCACAACTACAGATCATTAAATTTATAATTGTTTGTTATATTACGTCGATGACCTCAAGCATTGAAATTGACTAAGAAGTAAGAAACACACATATACAACTAGAAAAGTTCGTGATTGAGATGGATTCAATTTCCATATTAGAGATTATATATTTTAACTTGATTGCTCCACCGATTTAAAATTATCCATTGAAAGAGAATTTTTTTTATTTCTTTTAAAAAAAATCGGTTACAAAAAGAAAAACAATGACATCAACAAAGTACCATCTATGTAACTCTAGGCACGGCAACTATCCAAAGAGAATTATTTGTTAGTTATCGATGAGATTTGATTTAAGAAATTATTCGTAACATAAACTCTAACCTTGTGAATTTAGTTTACGTATGATTCCTAGAAATATAGAACCCATAAAAAAATTGAAAACATAGAAATTATTTAGAAAATATAGAAATCCACTTACTTGTTCAATGAAGTATTATAGAACAATTTGTGATTTAACCTGTAATCTTTGATCATAGGCGATTTACAAGAGAGTTAAAGATTTAAAGTGAGAGAGACGAGTTAAAGATTTAAAGTGGGAGAGATGAAAAAACAGTTTTTTTATTTATTTAAGGTTTAATCTTATCTATTTGTTTGTTTTCATAAAATCAAGGTCAGTGTTGTTTGAGTTGCCATTAAACTTTTTTATTGGATGTTATTTGTTGAGTTATTTCTACCTTATCATTTTTTTTTCTTTTCTATATAGAATCTACTTAATTTCCTAATTTAATTAGAATTTTTGTTTTTTTAATTTTTTGGCAAAAAAAAAAACTAGAGTTTTGTTTCTTATCTATTTGAGAGTTAAATGTTTTTTTTTTTAAAAAAAGTTTGTTTTCTTGTTAAAATTATTAATCACTAGCCGCCCGTGCCCGTTTGTGTGATCGATATTCTTTTTTTTTTTTTTTGATGTGATCAATATTCTCTATTGTGCAAATATAAATAACTACTTAATCTCCTTTTTTATTGGACTTATTTAATTATAACTACTTAACCTCCTTTTTTGTTGTGGCTAGTTATTAAGAAGAAAAAAATATATATTTTTTTTACTATAAAAAAACTGAAAACCTACTTTTATGTGGAAGTTATGCTTAGTTTTTTTTTTGTAGTTTTTTTTTTAAGGGTAAAATAGGAATAATAAAAAAGCCATCCCAAAAATTTGTATCCCCTTTATATATTAGTATATAGATATACTCCCTCCGTTTTTTTTTAATTGTCTTTTTAGAATGATAACACCAAATTAAGGAAGTGTATTTTGCACGTTATCTTCCTATTATACCCTCGTTTTAATCCACCAATAAATTCCTATTTTTTTGCCCACACTTTTTCTTTCCAATAAATTTAATATATTATGTACAAAAAAAAAACAAAATTTAATATGTTATGTATCAACAAAAATAAAAAATAAAAAGATTTAGTTTTCCAAATATATAGCATTAATTGATTTTATGGAAAAAGATAAGAGCAATTGACAAAGGGTATAATTGACAAATCATACCCATAAAATACAAAAAGGACAATTAAATAGAAACGTTAAATATGATAATAAAAGACAATTAAAAAGAAACGGAGGGAGTATATCGCGACTCAAAAAGCTGCTCCATGTAATCTTGTTTCCTGCTATGAACAAATAGTCTCATTCAATTTGTAAAATGTAACAATGAGTTTTTGAATCCCCATCATCTCATGCTATTGTCAAAGGTAGTTAATTTTGCAGGAAAATACGTGTTCACTTCTTTTTAATTAAAAAAATTATTATTAATTAAACAAATAAAATTAGTTATTATTTATTGTTGTAAAAAAAAAAGTTGTTATTATAAACAAAATTAAAAAATTAAAGATATCAAAAAAAGATACAAACATAAAAATAGGATGAAAAAACAAAAAAGATAATAATTTTATGTTAAAAGAAATCTACACATAAATATAGGAACAAAAACCACAATAAAAGATACGCATAAAAAAAAATAGTAACAGTTGATTTCCCAGCGATTTTATAAGGTTTGTTGCAAAAAAGCTATACGATTAGTGGCAAAAATAATTATTGTTGGGATAAATAATTTTTCCCAACGATAACGTAATTGTTGCGAAAAAACTAACTTATAACAACAACTTAAATAAGTTGCTGCCATATATATGTTTTTGTCAACAATTTGAATGTCGCTGCAAAAAAGTCGCTGCAAAAAATCATATTTCTTGTAGTGCAAAGACATAACTGAGTGAGCTTACGTGGTATTGTTAGAAGGACGACACCAAAAAGAAGAGCCATGTCTAGGGGTGAGGTATCATATTAGGTGCTGTGGTGGTACCCATAATTATTTTTCATGTTATAAACTTATAATGGGCTTCTTTTCACTCAATTTATCGTTTGAATTTGCAATATTGAAGAAGGCCTGAGCTAATACGAAATAATTTAATTTATATGCATTTAATAATATATTGATATGTTATCTTACGTATTTAAAAATATATAATGTATTACATTTATTAAATAATGTAGCTACATATCATTTAATGTATATGTAAAATAATTTTATACATTGACAGTGTATAGAAATTAAATTCAATATAAAAACTCCAAATGGAACAAAAACTCTATTTGCTAAAAAATAACGGATAATTTATAGTCGATGAATTTATATTTTATAATTGATAAGTTAATTATTGTTTATAGCAAATAAACTAGTCGGTTGAGTTTATAATGTTTAGGAAATGATATGAAAAAAGTATGTTTAATTAATATATTTTTTTAAAGTAAGTGACAGATATAATTAATTGGAAGAAAAGATGATAAGTCAAAGTTAGCTTTAAGCCTTAAGCTATAAGCTAATTGAATTAACTTATCAAACTAAACTATACTAGTAAAATAAACTATAAGTTCATGAACCAAACAAGTCTTTTTTTGAATAAATTTTTAAACCATAAACTATATATAAGGCATGGAAAATGCTATTTAGTAAAAATATTTTATGCAAGAAAAAGAAAAATTTTATGTGAAAACATTTAACACTTGCAAATTAGAACTATTCTCTCTTATATATATATATATGACTAACCAATTTTTGATTGGTCAAATTTCTTTTTTTTTTAGGTTTTTCTATTTTTTATGTAAATATTTTTTACTAAATGTTCATAAGATACTACATGATTGAACTACATGAACCATCAATTTAGCCAACCAATGCCGAATTACAAACCGGAATTCACAAGATTGTCATGTCATTTGAGATCTTGTTGGAAAAAGAGTGACTAAAACATGGTAACAATATTGTACATACAATGTTTTACGTACATAAGAGTCAACAATTTGATGAAATTGTCATATTCTAATTAAAATACGAACCATTCAATTTTTTAATTATTATTATATATAAGTATGTGAATTTATGATATAAAAAAAAAATCACTTCCTCACAAGTTCACGACTCTTCCCCAAGAACCCCCCATTTGTCCCACATTAAAGTGTCACTTTTTCCTTGTCACCTCTTTATCTCTAATTTACTATTTTATGCTTACTTAGATGCTGACCCAACCTAATACAACACTTTTGCCGTAACTTGTTTTCCCACTACCAATCTTGCCCTTCAAGCTCACATTTAATTTACTCCCACATACCCAAATTCCATATGCATATATTGTTACTTTTTTTAATCAAAATAGTTGGCTCCTACAATGTAGATTTATGATGTGTTTGCGAATAAAATGTGATGCAAATAAAATATAGTACGGAGTAGCATAATCTAAGACAATGATTAACAAAATAAAATACCCTACCTAGCTAGTAACTATCCTAAATTCAATAGGTATTTGTCAATACTACGTTGTCATTTTTGTACTAGTGGTACATATTTTATCAACAATCATTGGGGTGGTTTATTTTGTCATAATAACCACTAGGGTTGTAGAGCGATAATTTGATGATAATCTAAGTAGGTGGGTTATTTGAAACCATCCTTGTTTGAAAAGATAAGTTTTTGGAGGGAGTTTCTTTTAATGATAAATTTTGTAGGTTGTTTGAACTTTCTTTAGATAAGAATGTTTCATTGATGGAGATGACGAGTTAGGGTGGTGGGATAGTGGTGGCGGAGGTTGGAGATGGAGTAGTAAGTAGACATTTTTACCCGAGAGAAGGAAGAAGTTGATGAGTGACGTGCTTTAGCTAGCTAGCATTGGTTTACATGTTCATGTTGATGATGAATGGACGTGGGGGCTCTTGATCCCGTAGAAGGTTATTCGGTCAAAGAAACTTGTTTTTTTTACTACATTGGATCGATCATGACGATCCAATTGATTGCAAGGAGATTATGTGAATGAAATCATTATATCTAAAAGTTTCTCTTTATGTGTGGCTTTTATTCGATAACATGTTGTCAATTAAGGATAATTTATCTAGGCGTCGTATCCTATATTGTTATTTGTTGTTGTGTCTAGAGGGTGTATGGTTGAGGAA
Organism: Trifolium repens; assembly: GCA_030408175.1. NCBI lineage: Eukaryota > Viridiplantae > Streptophyta > Magnoliopsida > Fabales > Fabaceae > Trifolium > Trifolium repens. Next base: position 28,658,889 of record CP125841.1, on the reverse strand, counting down.
AATTTATTCACTTGTTCTTTGATTGCATAATTTTTTGTGTAATTTGTTCTGTTGTTCTTAATCGGTTGGAGGTTTTTTCCTATTTTTCCCAATAATGTAATCCATCATTCTACTCAGTTTTGTGCTCTCACTTATTTGCGAATGTGGTTCGTCTTCGTTTTTACCTTGTGTGTGTGGTTTGTTGTTGGATTATCTAGAAAGAGAAAAATAATTGTTTATTTAATATGACTACCTTTAGATCATTTGGTAGACAAAATCAAGTTGATGTCTTGGTGGTGGTTGAAGGCAAAAAAGAAAGGATTAACTTTCGATATTCATTTGCGGTGATTAATGTTCCTTTGGTGTGTTTGGATTACTATTATGGTGATGTTATGATTTGTAAACAATTATTTTTTAAAATACAATTTGGCTTATCAAAATAATAATCATTAGAGTGTGTATGGATGAGGGAATGTTTGAGATAAATTAATTTTTGGAGAGAAATCAAATTCTTCTATCTAAATTTCCTTGTTTGGATGATTAATTTGGAGAATTTTTTAAAAAATAATGAATTGCGGAGTATTTTGTCTAAGCTAAACTAAAGGAATTTCAAATGACACTTAGAAGTTAGGAATTTGAAATTAATTCCTCCCATATATAACCCCTATAAATCTTTTAAATTTGCAACTACACCCCTACTTTTTTCCAACATTCAAAACAAACCCTTAACTTTTTCAAAATTGCAAATAGGCCTGTTAAAATTTTGAGAATTGCAAATTGGTCCTTTAAAATTTTAAAAATTACAAATTGGTCCCTAATTTAGAAATTGACCCAAAGCTTTTGAAATTTATAAAAGTGGCCTAAAATGCTCAAAATAAAATTTTCTATTACTCCATCCAAACAAACAAATTTAAAAATGAAGGTAAAAATAGAATTATTTAAATTGCTTAGAATTTTATAAATCTTCAAAAATTTCTAATTACTTCATCCAAATACACTCATAGGGTTTGTAAAAGTACAGTTTGATTTGCTTTTTAGTCAAAAAATATTTGAACCTATGAAATCTTTGTCGTTTCAAATTATTGGTTCATTAAATTTCAAAATTAGAAATTGAAAACTAAGTCAAACCAGTTCAATGTTATTTGATTCCGTTTGATTTTTTTATCTGAACCAAGAAAATCGGATAATATTTATATAATTTGGTTTTTCAATTTCATCGATTTTATTTGAATTGCTTATCTTAAGTTCAATGTTAATTGCTTATTTTAATATGGTTTTTCTTTGCATAGGCTATTACGAGAGAGAGAGATGAAAAGAAGATTCAGTTTCATTATGAACAAAGTTGGTTATTACAAGTGGTGATTTCACTTATATACAAGAAGAAAGAAGCACCACACTAGCTAATGGTGTACTAGGCTACATAAGATCATAACAAACTCAAAAAGACGGTTATAACTAACTATTTTCACTAGAAGCTTCTGTTACTTGCTTCTTAAGTAAGCTACTTCTTTTGTGTTCATTTTCCATGTATGCTGTTAATTCATTCTCTAATCTTTTGGTATCATCTAATTGATCATTTAACAGCCTCCCACAAGCTTGACCATGGTAGATGTTGATCATGCCAAGCTTGGAAACAAAATGATGGAACTTAGAGGGTAGTAGTGCCTTGGTGAGAAAATCAGCTAGCTGTTCCTGTGTAGAAATAGGCAGTAATTTTAGAACTCCCTTTTGAACCTTCTCTCTAACAAAGTGACAATCTATTTCCAGATGCTTTGTCCTCTCATGGAACACAGGATTAGAAGCAATATGTATAGCACTTTGTGAATCACAGTATAAAGCAGGTAGTTTGGCACAAGTTACATTTAGGTCCTTCAATAAGTACATTATCCACTGAAGCTCACAAGTAGCACTGGAAAGTGCTCTGTACTCAGCTTCTGAGGAAGATCTGGAGATGGTTTGTTGCTTCTTAGCTCTCCATGAGATTAAAGATCGACCCAAGAAGAAGCGAAAACCTGTTGTAGATCTTCTAGAATCAACACATCCTGCCCAATCAGCATCAACATAACCTAAGACTTGTTTTTCTGAATCTCTTGGGAATAATAGTCCTCTACCAGTGTTATGTTTCAAATATCTAAGCACCCTACAAGCAGTTTTATAATGAGTGATGGTGGGAGGATTCAAAAACCGACTTAACTGCTGAGTAGCTAGAGTAATGTCTGGTCTGGTAGTGTTCAAGTACAAAAGCTTGCCAATGAGTCTTCTGTAACTTGGAATATCATCAAATAATGGACTATCATCTTGGTGAAGTTTGACTGATTGATCAAGGGGAGTGCTTGCTGGTTTAGAACCTAAGAGTCCTGCTGATTCAAGAAGATCTAAGCAGTATTTCCTCTGAGAAATAGTGATACCAGCTGTGGATTGAGCAACTTCTAAACCAAGGAAGTACTTTAAATTACCCAAGTCCTTGATTTGAAATTGAGCATCAAGAATGGATTTGATTCTGCTAAATTCTGTAAGGGAAGTACCTGCTAGAATCACATCATCCACATATACTAACAAAGCTGTAAAGTCAACTCCTGAAGTAAGAGTGAATAAGGAGTAATCTGAGGTGGATTGTTGATAACCCTCTGCCACAGGTAAACAAGTCAATTTCTCATACCATTTTCGACTTGCTTGCTTGAGACCATAAAGACTCTTTGGAAACTTGCACACAAGATTTGGAGCTGCATGTACACCATCTGGAACACTCATATACACATCTTCTTGCAAATCTCCATGGAGAAAAGCATTATTCACATCTAGCTGGTGGAGATGCCAATGATTAATGGAGGCAAGGGCAAGTAGTACTCTAACTGTAGTGAGTTTTGCTACAGGGGAGAATGTGTCAAAAAAAATCAAGACCCTCTATTTGATTGTAACCTTTTGCCACAAGTCTTGCCTTATATCTTTCAATACTACCATCAGCTTTATGTTTCACTTTGTAGACCCACTTACTGCCAATAGGTTTAACATGAGGTGGAAGTGGTACAAGCTTCCAAGTATGATTTTTGGCCAATGCTTCTAACTCAACATTCATAGCTTTTAACCAATGATCATGATGACAAGCTTCCTTATAGGTTCGAGGCTCAATACTTTGAGTGACAGACAAGGCAAAAGACTTATATGAAGGAGATAAATGATCAAAAGAATGAAAGTATGCAATAGGGTAAAGAGTACCTGAAGGGATTGCTTCTGCATGATTAGAAGAAGTATTGCACACATAGTCATTTAAATAAGAGGGTGTATGTTTTTGTCTAACTGGTCTGGTTAAATTTTGATCATGAATATCAGAACCAGCAGCAGGGACAGGGTCAGATTCAATTTCATCATCAGTGGTTAAGTTAATGGGTGAATTGGGGGAAGAGATATGATGCTGGGGAGGTAAAGGAGAATCAGAGATGAGTGAGGTAACATCATGGAGAGGTTGAAGATTGGTATCAATGGTGAAGTCATGAGTGATATCAGTAGTGGTAGTGGGTGATGGAGGAATATCTGGCATGTTGGTTACATGCAATGATGCACTAGCACTGTCTGGGTAGTATTTCCATGTGGAAGGTGAGGTAGTAGGTTGATAAGGGAAAATATGTTCATGGTGGGTAGTGTGTCTGGAGACAAAGATTTCTTTGTTGTTTATATCTAAGAGAACTGTGCCCTTCATGCCAGCTTTGTAGCCAAGAAATATACACTTTCTTGCTCTAGAAGCAAGCTTAGTTCTATGTGACTGCAAAGTGACAGTGTAGGCCAGTGAACCAAAAACTTTTAATGAATTGAAATCTGGTTATTGGTTATGAATTAAGAAATGAGGTGTTTTGTTATTAATGACTGGACTGGGCATTCTATTCATGATGTAGGTGGCATGTTTGACAGCATAAGACCAAAATGATTTTGGTAAGTTAGATTGAAAAAGTAATGCTTTACCAATGTTTAGAATGTGCTGATGTTTTCTTTCAACACGTCCATTCTGTTGGGGTGTTTCTACACAACTAGTTTGGTGGATAATACCATGTGAAGCATAAAATGCAGGAATGTTGAACTCAGGACCATTATCACTTCTGATAGTTTTAACAGATGCATTAAACTGAGTAGTCATGAGTTTAATAAAATCAATAACATGTTGTCTGGCCTCACTTTTATGCTTCATAAGAATTAACCAAGTATATCTAGAATAATCATCAACAGCAGTTAAGAAATAGGAATGATGATGAACAGATTTGACAGCTAACAGCTATAGGGCCCCAAATATCAAAATGAATAAGCTCAAAAGGCTTGGCTGCTTTATTAGAACTGGTAGAAAATGGCAATTTCTTATGCTTTGCAAAGTGGCATACATCACACACAGCCTTAGAATCAACAGTGATAAAGGGAAATTGGGAATGAAAACTTTGCATTCTAGTAAGGGAAGGGTGTCCTAGTCTAAAGTGCTAAAGAGCACTATGAGGGACAGTTACAAAAGAATCAGTGCTAGTGTTACAAACTAGCTTATTTGAAATGACTAAGTAATACAAATCTTCAACTTTATCACCAGAACCAATCGTCCTCTTGGTAATCTTTTCCTGAATCAAACAATGTGAACCATTAAATGAAATTGTGCAAGCAAGAGCAAAGCACAATTTTGAAACAGAAATCAAATTTAAAGTAAAATTAGGGACATAAAGCACATTATGAAGAATCAAATCAGAAGAGAATTTAATGGTTCCAGCATGCTTAGCTATTGCATAATGGCCAGTAGGCAATTTGACATGAATGGGATGGATTTCATTGTAAGAATGAAACCATTTCAGTGATCCACAGATATGATCACTAGCTCCTGAATCAATGATCCAAGAACCTAGAGCAGTGTTTTGACAGGATATAGAAAAAATGAAACTAGTATTGAGCTTACCAGTTGGTGAATGACCAATAGAACTGGTAGAGTGAACCTGATTGGAAGAAGCAGATGAAGATTGATTAAGAGATGAATGTTGAAGTAGTTGCAAAAGTTGTCCATACTGTGCAGTAGTGAAGGTGTGTGATCCACTTCCCTTAGAGTCAACATGTGCAATAGCTTCATCACCAAGATTCTCAGAGCTAGAGGCATTGTTCACTGATCTCTTCTGCATATGTGGAGGAAAACCGTGTTTAGCATAGCAATTCTCCACTGTATGATTGTTTCGACCACAATAGGAGCAAATACGAGTGCCTCGAGCATTATTGCCACTACCAGGGCTTCGACCAGAAGAATTAGACGAAGCTTTGCCACGAGAATCCGCAGAATTAATCAAAGTCTTAGAATCATCAGAGATAGCAAAATTTCCTTGTCTTTCATGTTGTAAAACCATTGAGAAAATCTTATTCAATGGAGGAAGTGGATCTAATAACAGAATTTGAGATTTCACGACATTGAAATTCTCATTCAAACCAGTCAGAAAGCGAACAACATAGAGAAGAGTGTGATTGCGTCTAGCATTACGCATAGCATCACAAGAACATTGATACCTGCAACTACAAGTAGGAATCGGAATGTAAATCTCAAGTTCTTCCCATAGAATCTTGAGATCGGAGTAAAACTCAGTAACCGACTTCGATTCCTGGCGCATTGCATAGATTTCTTGCATAAGCTCAGAGATGCGTACGAGATCACCTTGCGAGAAGCGTTCCTTAAGATCGTTCCAAACATCAACGGCGTTCTCCATGAACACGACGGAGGAAGCAATTTGTTCGGAAACAGAATTGAGGATCCAAGAAAGTACGAGCATATTACAACGATTCCATGCGCGAAACGACGGATCAAAAGGATCAACGACCGGTGGAAGAGTTCCATCAACGAAATCGAGCTTCATTTTGCAGCCAAGTGCACGCTTCATGGATCGCGCCCAAGCATGGTAGTTAGAACCGTTAAGCTTGGGAGTAATGGAAACAGAGGAAGGCCCATCACTAGGATGAACATAGAAGGGACTGGTTTGGTCAAGTTGAGGATCAAGTGGAGGATTGGAACCACCGGCACGAGTCGCCGCCGGCGCCATGAATGCGGAAGAAAGCTCTCTGAATCAAGAGGCTCTAGATACCATATTACGAGAGAGAGATGAAAAGAAGATTCAGTTTCATTATGAACAAAGTTGGTTATTACAAGTGGTGATTTCACTTATATTCAAGAAGAAAGAAGCACCACACTAGCTAATGGTGTACTAGGCTACATAAGATCATAACAAACTCAAAAAGACGGTTATAACTAACTATTTTCACTAGAAGCTTCTGTTACTTGCTTCTTAAGTAAGCTACTTCTTTTGTGTTCATTTTCCATGTATGCTGTTAATTCCTTCTCTAATCTTTTGGTATCATCTAATTGATCATTTAACATAGGCAAAAATGTGAAATTTCGCAACAAAACACAAAGAAAGTTCCCCATAAAGTGTCAAGTTTTGTCTCCATGATAAAATGTTAATGTCTTGTTAACGAATGTCCCATACACTCTTTAAGAATTCTATTTAAAGATATAATTTATTTAAAATATGAAACATTTCAATTTTCAATATGTTGATTTATACATTTCCATAAAAATTCACAAAACTTACCAATTTATTTTACACACAAAACTTACCCTTTTTTTTACGCACAAAACTTATCATTTAAGATGCTTAAGGAGTGTCCCAGAACACCGTTTAATATTTTCCTAAAACTTAATCATTAAAGATTAGAATAATCTCGTTAATGATGTAAGTTGTTCAGTTTTGTGACTAAATTCGGGCAAGTACGATGAATGTAGAAGAGTAGCTGCAACAATTTGAATTTGAATACTGGTGAATATATAAATTGGCAATGAATATTATAAGCATATGTCCAAATAGTTTTTCTATTGTTGTGAATTAGGAAGTACGTTCATGAAATTGTACAATTTATTAAAACGTTGATATGAGATTAATACTCATGTTTTTTTTTTCCGAGCACTTTAGTTATTAGACTCATACATTTAGGTTTTGTTTGCGAGTTTGGAGGGGAGGGGAGGGAAAGATTTTGAAAAAAAAGAAATAAGTGGAAGGAATAGAGAAGTTTGGGAGGGAAGGAGTTTGAAGGGTTATTTTTTCTTCATAACACAAAAACTTCACAATTTGGGGAACTCAAAAATTGTATTGGATGGGGGTTTCGAGGGTTTATATGAATTCTTCAAATTTAATTAATGTTGTTATAATGTTCTTAAATTCATAATATATTAATCATAAATATTTATTTGTCATTCTCTATAAAAGATACTTTCTCAAAAAATTTAAAAGATTTTTCTAATTTTCTCTCTATTTCTCTCCCTCCAAAGCCCTCCCCTTCCTTCCCCTCCAAACTCGCAAACAAAGTCTTAAATGTGGAGATATGTGAAATTTGGGATTCAAACCTGATCAGTTCAATAATATCTTTGATAGCTATTATTTGATCTATACTTATGGGACAGATTAATACTCATGTACTAATGGCCACAAAAAAGGGAAAATACTGATCTAAATCACTTTTAAATAATTTTATTTTGTTGTTTTAGCCGCTTTTTTTTTGGGTCTTTTTTAGCCGCTTTTTTATTGGTGTGTTTTTGAATTCTTTGCCGTGTGACTCTATGTAATTCTTCGTATCTCTTTCTTAGCCCCGCTCTTGATATTTTATGGGCTTTGGGCCAAATATAAAAAAAAAATCATTTAACATAATATGAATTAATAAATAATAATAGTTTTATAAAATATCAAAAAAACTTACTTTTACTTGAAAATCCATAAGAAGCGAGCATTTTGAGATCCAAAATCATTTATAATCACATCAACATCAATGTCCTCCAACATATCCTTCTCAATTGACAAAATTGCTAAACCGTTCAATGTCTCTTGTGACATTGAGGATCTCAAGTAGGTTTTAATCAACTTCAATTTTGAAAATTTTCTTTCCGCCGTTGCTACAGTCACATGCATTGTTAGTAAAAATCTATAAGCAATTGATATATTTGGATAACAATCAAATTTAAGAATATTAATGGAAGACATTGTTTCAGTTGACAACGTAATTTGTAACACTCTTAATTCAGAAAAAAAGATCATCTACATCAACATTTGATGAATTCTCAAGAGAAAAAGTTGAGTGAAATTTGACACAACAATTTTTCAACTCATTATCATCCAATGATTTTAACTTTCGTGAATCATATAAAAATTCAAAGTTACTTTCAAATGTCTTCAATTCCTCACATCTATTTTTCAAAGAAGTAATTGTCATATCAACAACAATAAGAAAACACTCGACTTTAATGATTTCTCTGGTGACTGAATCACTGATGTTCATGGTCCTCATTGTTCTCTCCAAATATTTTTTTTGTAATCACACGATGCTTTGTTAGAAAGATGGGTTCAACATTCATTTCAAGTGCAACAGTTTTTGCAAAATCCATACTTTTTTGTAAAATCTTTCTCTCGATGTTTTTCAAAATACAATAACACATCTTCCATTTGTTTTATGGTAGCGTCGATGAACATATACTTAGATTGCAACTTTTTGTTGATCATATTAATACAGCATAAAGAGTTCAACTCATTATTATCCAATGATTTTAACTTTCGTGAATCATATAAAAATCCATAGTTACTTTCAAATGTCTTCAATTCCTCACATCTATTTTTCAAAGAAGTAATTGTCATGTCAACAACAATAAGAAAACACTCGACTTTAATGATTTCTCTGGTGACTGAATCACTGATGTTCATGGTCCTCATTGTTCTCTCCAAATATTTTTTTTGTAATCACACGATACTTTGTTAGAAAGATGGGTTCAACATTCATTTCAAGTGCACAAGTTTTTGCAAAATCCATACTTTTTTGTAAAATCTTTCTCTCGATGTTTTTAAAAATACAATAACACATCTTCCATTTGTTTTATGGTAGCGTCGATGAACATAGACTTAGATTGCAACTTTTTGCTGATCATATTAATACAGCATAAAGAGTTCAACTCATTATCATCCAATGATTTTAACTTTCGCGAATCATATAAAAATCCAAAGTTACTTTCAAATGTCTTCAATTCCTCACATCTATTTTTCAAAGAAGTAATTGTCATATCAACAACAATAAGAAAACACCCGACTTTAATGATTTCTCTGGTGACTGAATCACTGATGTTCATGGTCCTCATTGTTCTCTCCAAATATATTTTTTGTAATCACACGATACTTTGTTAGAAAGATGGGTTCAACATTCATTTCAAGTGCAACAATTTTTGCAAAATCCACACTTTTTTGTAAAATCTTTCTCTCGATGTTTTTCAAAATACAATAACACATCTTCCATTTGTTTTATGGTAGCGTCGATGAACATAGACTTAGATTGCAACTTTTTGCTGATCATATTAATACAGCATAAAGAGTTCAACTCATTATCATCCAATGATTTTAACTTTCGTGAATCATATAAAAATCCATAGTTACTTTCAAATGTCTTCAATTCCTCACATCTATTTTTCAAAGAAGTAATTGTCATATCAACAACAATAAGAAAACACTCGACTTTAATGATTTCTCTGGTGACTGAATCACTGATGTTCATGGTCCTCATTGTTCTCTCCAAATATTTTTTTGTAATCACACGATACTTTGTTAGAAAGATGGGTTCAACATTCATTTCAAGTGCACAAGTTTTTGCAAAATCCATACTTTTTTGTAAAATCTTTCTCTCGATGTTTTTAAAAATACAATAACATATCTTCCATTTGTTTTATGGTAGCGTCGATGAACATAGACTTAGATTGCAACTTTTTGCTGATCATATTAATACAGCATAAAGAGTTCAACTCATTATCATCCAATGATTTTAACTTTCGCGAATCATATAAAAATCCAAAGTTACTTTCAAATGTCTTCAATTCCTCACATCTATCTTTCAAAGAAGTAATTGCCATATCAACAACAATAAGAAAACACCCGACTTTAATGATTTCTCTGGTGACTGAATCACCGATGTTCATGGTCCTCATTGTTCTCTCCAAATATATTTTTTGTAATCACACGATACTTTGTTAGAAAGATGGGTTCAACATTCATTTCAAGTGCAACAGTTTTTGCAAAATCCATACTTTTTTGTAAAATCTTTCTCTCGATGTTTTTCAAAATACAATAACACATCTTCCATTTGTTTTATGGTAGCGTCGATGAACATAGACTTAGATTGCAACTTTTTGCTGATCATATTAAAACAGCATAAAGAGTTCTTCTTATTTATTTTTTTGACCGCATAAAGATTTCAAAAAAATTTATAACAATGCCTAAGTATAAAAAATATATATGGTCCCCCAAAAATATTTGGCATAAGGACGTCGCACCTACTGCCCATAACTCAGGGCCGGCACTGCTCTTTCTTTGAATTTTTGTGTTGGAATGTCTGTTTAATAATATAATTTTTTTAGCCGTTTCAAAACAAAAACTTGAATTTTTCACAAGTAAAAAAATGACGACGGTTGCTCATCACCATCCTAAATTGAATAGAATCCCTCCTATGTTCCCTATTGATCTATTTGAAGATATCTATTAATAGTACAAATTTTATTCTGAGATATATTCCGATAGTACCTTCCTAATATATGAGCAATTCGGGAGAGCGAAAGAGCAACATAATTTATGATTGTACGTAGTTGTATTGTGCACAAAGTTAGAAAAGAGAAGTGATCTACCTTTCCAATGCAACCATTCACGATACCACCCTTCTTTTCTGACGTGAAAAATGAGACGATATTGCAACCAAAGAGCATACTAAGTACTCCTTTTTTTAAATTGAACCTAAAACTCTAACATCATTCGTTGAGAAATCTACCGTCGTAAAAGAAGAAGATATCACATCTCCATCTAAAATCTTGCTAAAACATTAGATAAAACTCAACTATTTTCTCCAATGCTTGATGCTTACCATTTCTTGTCACAACAATGCCAAGTTTGGAGGATATACAAAAATAAATTTTAACAAAAAAAAAAGTAAAAAAGAAAAATGAAGATGGTAACACCTTGAGAGAATAACACGAAGCATGAAAAAAATATGCCAATGCTATTATTATTATTATTATTTCCCTACCTACTTTGAGTCATAGACCATGTGTCTCATGGCAATTTAGGAAAAGTAAAGGGTATCTAATGCCATTCTTTCTACACATAATAAAAAAAGCTTAGTAGTAGTATATTATGCTCCCATTGATTGTTGAAATTCTTGTTCCATGCAGTGGCATTTGTGTCAACAAAAAAATACAGCTATGCAAGTTAAAGGCACACTTAAAGAAGGCTCAGAGTTAACGACTTAGCGTGTAGGAGTTGTCTAGTGAGTGCCACGGATGGATGGATGGATAGGGATATGTGAACACAACTTCAAAGCCAAAACAAATCACTGTTTTCTACTCAGTGGAAGTGGAACCCAACCTTTTTGGTTCTCTTCTCTTCTACAGTTCTACTATATTATAATAATACTCCATATATATATACTTTTTTAATTATATCAACAATAAGCATTTTGTTTAATTAAATAGTAGTATTATTTATCTTTTCTTTTTTATATTTTTATTTTTTGAGTGGATAGTTGAAAAGAGATAATGGCCAATACCAGAAAACATTGTTGCTATCATATTCCTATTATCTGTCTTTTCCAAATTCTCTCCTATCAGTTCTTTCTTCTAACTTCTATGTCTTTCAACCTTCACTTTCTTTCTTTCAAAACAAAACAACACATTCTTTGCAACAACAAAACACTACTCATTCCCTTGTTTCTGTTGTTTGTTTTTGAAAATCTAAGCTAAGGAACAAACACACACACACACTGCAAAGGTGTGTGATTGGTTGGTTTGGTTTCTTCACTGTGAGTGTTATAAAAAAAGAATCTTTATAGGTTTTGTTTTTGGCCCTTCTTTTTTTGTGGTTTTGTGGTAGCTTGTGGCTGACAAGATAACAACAACAAGTATCAATTTTTATGTTTGGAATTAGAAACTCTTAATGATTCTTTGATTCTTTTAAAGGCGTGTGTGAATTTCATATTCTATAGTGTTGTTAATTTAGTGTTCTTTTGGTTGGATAAGTTAGCATCTTATTCAAGCATGTTTCCTTTTCTATTCACCTTGAAAAAATTTACTTGTTTTTTCAACAAGATGGTGGTGTTGGTTCTTCACTAATCACTACTTTATTTATTGAGCTTCCATTTCTCACAACTTTTTGTGAACAAGATTCTTTTGGATTTGAAGTTAACTTGTTGTGTTGGTTACTATTGTGGATGAGTTTGCTACATGTAATTGGTTTTGGTCTAAAAGTTGGGCATCTACTTTTAGTGCTATGTTGTTGGATTGTATCTCTAATTTATATCAATTGGTTTGTTAGTATGGACAGTACAAAGATGGGATTTTTAGGAGATGGTGGAAAGATGTGGCTTAAATGGTGGGAAAAGATCTTAGGAAGTACATGTAAAATTCATCAACAATATTATCAGTGTATTGGTTCTAAGAGAGTTAGGAGAGTTTTGTGGAGGAAATTGTTGTTAGCATGGGTTTTGATTTGGTGTATAGTGTCTTTGTGGATCTTTTGTTTTATGAATTTACAAGTTACTGAGAAGAGGAAAGAAACTTTAGCTAGTATGTGTGATGAAAGAGCTAGGATGTTACAAGATCAGTTTAATGTTAGTATGAATCATATTCAAGCCATGTCTATTCTCATCTCCACTTTTCATCATGCCAAAACTCCTTCTGCCATTGATCAGGTACATAATTTCTCTTCACTGTATTGCAGTTAAAGATCTAATTCAATTGTCTTCTATTTTTTGTCTTCACTCTCTTGTACCCTCAGAAAAGGGTCTCTGGTAATTTAGAGTTCAATCAAGAGGTAAGTAAAGTCTGACCATATATTGTTCTGGTCAGGATTCGAACTCGGACTCGGGTTCTCCCAAATAATTCGTCCTTAATTGGAGTTCATTAACCATTTCAGCGAATTCGCTTAGGTTATCAATTGTGTACTATGTAGTAGCTTTATATTTTCCTTCTGATTTTCGATTTTTAAGTTTTTTTGAATAGAAATGAAGTGAATGTATAGTTTCTCTTTGAATCTGATATCAGTAGTGATATATGCAGAAAACTTTTGCAAAGTATACAGAAAGAACTGCTTTTGAGAGGCCACTTACAAGCGGTGTTGCGTATGCTGTAAGGGTGCTTCAATCTGAAAGGGAACAATTTGAGAAGCAACAAGGGTGGAGTATTAATAGGATGGATACTTTGGAACAGAATCCGGTTCACGAGGATGATTATGTAGCAGATGCATTGGAACCATCCCCTATCCATGAAGAATATGCGCCTGTTATCTTTGCGCAGGATACAATTTCACATGTCATATCTATTGACGTGCTTTCCGGAAAGGTGATTTTCTCTTGAGATTAAATGTGGAGTTATGGTTTATACTTAGTATTTTGTTGTTGTTAACTTGTTCATCAACAGGAAGACCGTGAAAATGTGTTGCGTGCAAGAGAATCGGGCAAAGGGGTTTTAACCGCTCCTTTCAGGCTGTTGAAAACAAATCGTTTAGGGGTTATCCTCACATTTGCGGTTTACAAGAGAGATCTTCCATCAAATGCTACCCCAAATGAAAGGATTCAAGCAACTGATGGGTGTGTATAAGTTTTGGAATTTGTTAAGGGTCTATCTAGATTCACTTATTTGAGCTTATCTACTTGCATAAGAACTTGTGAGATTGTTTGTGAGTGCTTATGGAAACAAAGTATTACATGAATATAAAAGTTGTTTTCAGCGTATTTTCATAAGCTATCGTAGATGACTAATGAAAACAGCTTAAAGCATATATATGAAAATGGTTTGACTTTATTTTATCTTTTGGTATAGAAATAGTTTATAAATAAACACTTATATGATTAACATTTATGTTTTAGCGCTTAATTAAGCTGTTTATCCAAACATGGCATAAATCTGAATTAGTTAACTTCTAGTTCTGAAGTAAATAATTTAGTGAACAACTTTATTCGATTTTAGTTAAACAATTTATGAACGCGGTGAATGTTACGGAGAAGCATTCTAATGTTTTAAATAACTGCAATGCAGGTATCTTGGTGGAGTGTTTGAAATAGAGTCATTAGTGGAGAAATTGCTTCAGCAACTTGCTAGCAAGCAAACCGTGCTCGTTAATGTGTACGATACAACAAATCGCACACATCCAATTCCCATGTATGGTTCTGATGTATCAGGTGATGAGTTTTATCATGTGAGCTTTCTTAACTTTGGAGATCCTTTCAGGAAGCATGAGATGCACTGCAGGTAAGAGATATGCCGCAGAATTTTATTTTCTTTCAATTATTTATTAGTTATTTGTTTGATTGAACTGTTATAATATTTTAAGTTTTATGATGCTGATGCAGGTTCAAACAGAAACCACCATGGCCATGGATGGCAATAGGTACATCGATCGGAATTCTTGTTATTGCACTCCTTGTTGGACATATATTTCACGCAACTGTGAATCGAATTGCTAATGTAGAGGATGATTTCCAAAAGATGATGGAACTTAAGAAACGAGCCGAGGCAGCTGATGTTGCTAAATCCCAAGTATGTGATTTTTTGCTGTCACTTTTAAATTTTTATTTATTCAGGCTTAAGTTAAACCAATCATATAAGCTAAATCAATTATCAACACTGCAGTTTCTTGCTACTGTTTCGCACGAGATCAGAACTCCAATGAATGGTGTTTTAGGTGAGTTGAAAACTCACTTTCTATTACATAATATATCCGAAGTATATCCACAGCTTTTTCGTCCATGACCGTGCTCTTAAATTGGATTTTCAGGGATGATGAATATGCTAATGGACACCGATCTAGATGTAACACAACAAGAATATGTCAGAACAGCACAAGGCAGTGGAAAAGCTTTGGTGTCAATTATAAATGAAGTTTTGGACCAAGCAAAGATTGAATCTGGTAAGCTAGAGCTTGAGGCTGTGCTGTTCGATATACGAGCAATTATGGATGATGTGTTATCGCTATTTTCTGAGAAATCTCAAGGAAAAGGAGTAGAGGTAAAATATATTTGTCTATTTTTCTGATGTACTTCTATTGCCATGTCGAAATTTCCAGAATCATAACTTAACATGTTTGTTTTTATTTTTATTTTGGGAGCAAAGTTAGCAGTTTACGTCTCGGATCAGGTTCCTCGACAGCTTATAGGTGATCCAGGACGGTTTCGACAAATAATTACGAATCTCATGGGTAACTCAATTAAGGTAAGATAATAGCATCAAGTCCTATTAAGCTTTTTTAAACGCATTCATTTTGTGGACTAAATTACTTGCAAGTCAAAATATGAAAACCGAATTACGAAATTGTTTTGCAGTTCACAGACAAAGGGCATATCTTTGTCACTATTCATCTTGTCGAGGAGGTCTTCCATTCGATAGAGGTTGAGAGAGAATCCACTTCAAAAGATACATTGAGTGGTTTCCCAATTGCTGATGGTCGCCGGAGCTGGGAAGGATTCCAAGCTTTCAGTCATGAAGGACCTCTTGGTTCTTTCTCGTCATCCTCCTCCTCCTCCTCCTCCTCCAACGATTTCATCAATTTGATTGTATCGGTTGAGGATACAGGCGACGGTATTCCTCTAGAGTCTCAGCCGAAAATATTCACTCCATTCATGCAGGTAGGTCCATCTATCTCAAGAAAACATGGGGGAACCGGTATTGGTTTAAGCATTAGCAAGTGTTTGGTTGGTCTTATGAATGGAGAAATCGGATTTGTGAGTGAACCGAAGATCGGAAGCACTTTCACATTTACAGCCGTTTTCACCAATGCATGTCCGAATTCAAACGACTTGAATAAAACTCAGCAAATCAACAACCAACCTCATTCTGCATCCTCAGAGTTTCTCGGTATGGCTGCACTTGTTATTGATCCGAGACCAGTTCGAGCTGAAGTGTCAAGATATCACATCCAAAGGCTTGGCGTTAAAGTTGAAATAGTTTCAGATTTGAAGCAAGGTTTGTCCACCGTAACCGATGGGAACGTAGCTATCAATATGGTTCTGATTGAACAAGAGGTTTGGGAAAGAGACTCAACCATGTCATCACACTTTGTGAATAACATTAGGAAAATTGCTGAAGTTGATAAAGGAATTGCTCCGAAACTATTCATTCTTGTTAATTCTAGTAGTTCTTTTAAAGCTAGTTCTGCTACATCATGTGTTCATAATCCAACGGTCGTCACAAAACCTTTGAGAGCAAGTATGCTAGCTGCTTCGCTACAAAGAGCAATGGGTGTTGGGAACAAAGGAAATCCTCGAAACGGAGAACATGGTGTTTTGTCTCTCAACCATCTTCTCTCAGGGAGAAAAATTCTTATTGTAGATGATAATAGTGTGAATCGCACGGTGGCTGCTGGCGCATTGAAAAAATATGGAGCTGGTGTGGTTTGTGTAAGCAGTGGAATAGAAGCCATCACTATGCTGACGCCACCCCACGATTTTGATGCATGCTTTATGGATATTCAAATGCCTGAAATGGATGGGTATGCATCTCAAATTCTTTCTAATTATTGTCTGCAATTAAATTCGAAATCGGAAATATCATTAAAAACTCTTTCTAGGATGAAAATGGATCACATGCAGTCACACATTCACTTTTTTGTGAATTTGAACCGTTTGATCTTGATTAGACGATTCACGTTATGACTTTGTCTTTTGGTCCTATTTTGTAAAGTTGAAATACAATTATACAATCCGTCTAATTAAAGATCAAACGGTTAAGAATTAAGATCATGCAAACACGTGAATTTGTGATTATTCAAATATGCAGGGAATCCATTTGCAAAAACTTAGCAAACTCTTCGATTACACCGAAAACAATCAATGTATAAAATAACTCATCATTCTATATTAGAATAAAGATAGCTTATACATAACCATTTTCCAACAGGTTTGAAGCCACAGAACGAATTCGAGTTATTGAAGAGAGTGAAAAAAACAAAGAATTGTCTGTTCATATACCGATTTTGGCTATGACCGCAGACGTAATCCAGGCTACGCACGAGCAATGTTTAAAGCATGGAATGGATGGATATGTTTCAAAACCATTTGAAGCTGAACAACTTTATAGAGAGGTTTCAAAGTTTTTCCAATCATCTTGAAAAAGGAATATACAAAGCTGTTCTAAACCAAACAATGGAAGGATCAGCGCCCTCGTTAGGTCGTAGATGTGAATATATAGGTTCAGAAATCTCCTCAGTTCATAGTAAGTTCAATTCAACAGTTATGAAAAATGCATATTGCATATATAATATAGTACTTGTTTTTATTTATATAATAAAAAACTACATTAAGAAGATCATTGGTTTATAAAAGTGTTTTTATTGTGGCAGGAATGTACATAAGAGAAAAAGTCTCATTGATTCTTGTAGATCATATAAATTCACTCAATTCATGGTAACTGCAAATTGGAAGTGATTAAGAGGGAATTAGTAATATTTTGTCACATCATATTGTACATGTAATATTAGTAGTACTCACATTACATTACTCTAATAACCTTAGATTGTTATGTGTATTGATGTATATGATTATATATGTATATTGAGATTGATTGAATCCATTTAGAGAAGGAAATTAGGTTGTTGGTGACATAGGTGATGAATTACACCATACACTATAGTCCATGTGAATTGCAATAATCAAGGTAGTTCATGACTGGCCCTACCAGCTTTGCTTCCTTCGGCTTTCAGACATGTAAATGACAGTTGTAAAATTATTATATTTGAGTGATCCACAATTTTTTTGGCCCATTTGTACTTTTTCACTTTTTGATTTATTTATTTATTTCATTTGCTTTTTATTTATTTATTTAAATAAATAAATTAGGTAACTCGGGTTAAAGTTAAAGTGCTCAGAAAACACTAAGGCCCATGGGCTTCAGCCCTCTTTGTGTCCTAAAAGAAAAAGAAAGAGGAACACTAAAACACTCTTTACTTTATAAAATCATCGGACAATATAATGTTTGTTCAATATCTTAAAAGTTTATGTTTTTATGTTGAGGGATTTACTTTTTGTACCCCTTGTTACACACGCACCTCTGACGTTCCCAATTTACCATGTTCACTACTTAGAAAACAAGTGTGTAAATAGCAAAAAATAGGGGAAAAAAGAGTTCGTTTTTTAGATAACAAACTGAAAACTGAGTTCGCATTCTATAATATGAACCTTATAAAAATCATTTTTTTTGTCCTTTTCACCTTTCTCTCATCTCCCGTGAAAATAACAAGAAACAGAGTTCGCAAGTTAAAGTAAAAAACCATTCATTCACCTAATTTCTTATTTTCTATCAAATTTATCAACTCTTATAGTCTTGATACATGTCTATTGTAAGTATAAATGTAAACTTGGTCATATCAAATAAAGTAATAATTCAATATAGCTATCTTTACGGTGTGTGTGTGTGTGTGTGTGTGTGTGTGTGTGATTGGTCTATAATGTCACAACTGCTCCAGTGGCAAGTTAAAATATGATATAAGATAGTCGCCAAATTTTTATAAGGTTCACTAGTTAAAGTGTAGATTCAGTTCGCATTCTAGAATGCGAACTTTTTTTCTCTCATGATTTTATTCGTTCATGGGGGGTGCAGACGTTCAGTTTGAGTATAAAATATTGTTACTCGCTATTTAGAGTGCGAACAATGCTCACTTTTCAGATAGCAAAAAGGTTATTATTGTAATTTCAGAGAGTTCGTGAGGAAATATAGAAGGTGCGAAATGTAATACTCTTTTGTTTAATATTTACTTTTTGTAAATTAAACGGGTCCTTGGGCCTGTTTGAGAGTTTGGAGGGGAGAACTTTAGAAGAGAGGATTTTGAGGGGGAATAAATTCTCTAAATCAAATTTATGTTATTATAATACTAAAAAAATGTAAAAGAAATTCTCTATTTTTTCTTCTACTTACCTCTCCCTAAAGCCCTCTTCTCCCGATTTTCAAATAGAGCCTTAATAATTAATAGTTGGGTCAATTCATTTTGGATGTCTTGTGTAAATCCAATAGAATGTGTCTATATCTAATATTTTAATACAGATTTACTTTCCGCATCCTCCGAGTCTCACAAGCATCTTCTGGCGTTCCTTTTTTACACCTCTCGCTACTTAGGAAGCGAGTGTGTAAAATTGCAAAAACGATAACACCACCATTCTCATCCTGGGATGCGAACCTTATAAAAGTCAAATTTTTTTGTCCTCTTCACCCCTTTTAAAGTATAAACTGAGTTCACTCTCTAAGTAACGAACTATGTTTTAGTTCGCACTCTAAGTAGCGAGTGTCAATATTTTATACTCAAACTGGACGCCGGCACCCCCATGGATGAAAAAATCATGAAAAAAAGAGTTCACTGAAGGTGTGAAAAACACAAGAAGGGGGGGTTGAATTGTGTTTTGGTAGTTTTTAAAAAGTTCTTCTAAGTTAGACAACTTATCAGATTCTGCAGCGGATAAAAGATAACACAATTCACACACACAAACGTAAGAGCAAGAGAGAAAGAGAGAGACATAGATTTATACTGGTTCCCCTCACAAATCGAGATTACTCCAGTCCCCTTGCACTTCCAAGGGAGTTCACTATAATCACAAAAGATTACACTTGCTCAAGCACACAGGCAAGAGACTTCTAATGCTCAAGTAACCTTACAAGAGACTTCCTTTGCTCAAGCACACACGCAAGAGACTTCTAATGCTCAAGTAACCTTACAAGAGACTTCCTTTGCTCAAGCACACACGCAAGAGACTTCAAACAACTTACAAAAGAAAACAGAGTATATGAACACTGATACAAAAATCAATGTTCAATGAAAATAGCTACAACTCTTAAAACAAGACTTAACTTAGAATTCTAACAAAAGAAAACTAAGGCTCAACTACTGTAATGATCAGAAGCTGAAGCTTGAGTCTTGGATGTTCAAATGAGTTCAAGTTGTATTCAAGTTGTTTTTGTGCTTAGGATGATTTTGACAGAGTAACAACTCGTTTCAAAATTGTTCAATAATGTCGTTGCACAAAAACCTCAATTAAGCTCCTATTTATAGTAGAGGGTGGAGCGTATTTGAATTAAATCCGTTGCGGTGAGATTTCGCCAGCTGAAGATAGTACAGTCCCTTAACCATAGCAGGTAACGATTGTATACGATCAATCTTGGGGAGAACGTTTCGACCAAATCGGGTAATAAGTTCGTACAATAGTACTAACGTCATTGTCGCTGAGGATAAGGTTGATTCTCCAATTTTGAATTGTCAGAAGATGATGAATTCCAATCATTGTAGCAGAGAATGTTCTTCTGACAAAACGGCTCTCACTGCTCTTATCAGAATCTGGTGTCTTCAAACACAGCTTCTGATATGTAGCTTCTGATATGTAGATTCTGACGCGACTTTAACTTGCATCTTCTGATGAGAATCTTCTGGTCAGAATTTGCTTGCCATTTCAGAGCTTCAAACGTACTCATAGTGTATATAAAATTTTTAGCTTATATATCTGCACACTTAGAGTAAATAATCAGTGTACCCTATTGTATATTAATACTATTGTTATCATCAAAACTTAATTGGGTCATGTCAGAACCTCTTTTGTTCCAACAATCTCCCCCTTTTTGATTGATGACAAACCAAGTATTAATTTACAATGGTTGTTGATTAATTATATCATGCCTCTCTCAGGTTTATGAGTTTTGCAAGCTCCCCCTGATTTTAGCAATGATTAATTAAATCAGTTTAAAAATTTTATCTAAATTCTGAACTATGCTTATACACTTGACTCTCAGAGGCTAAGTTTGCAAGCTCTCCCCCTAAGTCTGATACTTATAAGAGAAAATTGCACTCTTCTCTTACATGTATCATGTATAATAAGTTCAGATTTCAAATAGAAATTTTCCTTAATATATAAATCAGAAGATAAAATCAATAAATTGGCAATTTGGCTTTAGTTTAGCGTTCCATAAATTAATTTACTCTTACTCCCCCTTTTTGTCATTAAACAAAAAGATTAAAAACAGACAGGGAATAAGTGACAAGTTTGAAGAAGATGGTCAAAGAGAGAGTTTCAAGACAGTCAAGTTAAGATACTGGTGGTTACAACTATACCAATTTAATGGTTTCGTAAAACCATAAACTTGTCTGTTTTGAAGCACTATATAAGGACCATAAACCTTTGTCATTTCACTCAACACTTCCATTGTATGTTAAAATACAGAGATGGATAAGGATAGAAGAGTGATCAAAAGTAAGAAACCACAGGAGAAGAAGAAGAAAAAGAAGATTCAACAAGATTCAGAGGCTAAGAAGAATCTTCAGAAGATGAAAGTATCAACTTCTGCTCCTGTCAGAGTCAATTATCAAACAAGATCCAGGACCAAACAGCCAGAGTCTGTATCTGAGTCAGAATCTGAATGGGATTCTGACTGGAAAGAATTCTTAAGTACATATGTTCCACCTAGAGAAGATAACTCTTCTTCTCCCTCTGATTCTAATCAGCTAGATTTAGAACTAGCTGTTTCTGATGTAGAATCCAAGTGAAAAGTTGGATTAGAACTTATGTAATCAACAATTACTTTTTGAATAAAACTCTTTATGTTGGTGTGAAATCTATGTTTTGATATTTGTCTCAAAATCATTTGTGCATAAATAAATAAATAACAGAATATAAACATACTGAAAGATTAACAAAACATTGCATTGTAATTAAACATAATTCACCAAACATAGTCAGAACTGAAAAATAGGAAATTACAAAATAATTATACAAAAGTGCATAGAATCCTAAGGTTGAGGAGGAGGAGGAGGTAATCTTGCATTAATGCTCTGAAGAGTAGTAAGGATAGTGGCCAACATAGTGGAATGTTCATCAACTGTTCTCTTCAGATTTTCTTGATCTTGTCTCATGAACAAAGCAAACTCTGGAGCATTCCGAGCAAACTCCTCTAGTCTTGCTTGCTCAGCAGCTATTCTAGCTTCCTCTGCTAGTCTAGCTTGCTCTCTTGCCAGAGCCTCTTGTCTATCCTTCTCAATCCTTTCATCCTCTAGTCGTTTCCTTTCTCTTTCTTCAGCTTCTCTCTTCTCCCTTTCAATCCTCTCAGCTTCCTTCCTAGCCAATTCCTTTCTAAATTCCAGATCCTTTTTATAGGCTTCTCTAACTGCCTTCATCATGTTCTGAAACTCGACTTCCATTAGATCACACTCTTTGTCAATGGCAGCTGAATCAATTGACATATTAGGAATAGCAATGTTAATTCGCCTAATATTCTTGTCAACAGCTTGCAGCAACTTAGTAATGTCTTCCTTAGTGTCACTAATGGGTTCATTTAGGATCCTAGAAGGTAGGTGAGGAGGAACATAGATACACTCATTAGAGTAATCTGTCATGAGGTTATTTAGGTCAGAGGTGTGAGGAGGTGATTTGATAACTAGGTCCATATCCAAGGTCCTAGAGATTTCTTGGAGACGAGGGTTGAGTGTGTGAGAAGCAGTGAAGGTATTGTCCATAGCCACATGATGTGGAGATTTTTCAACAACAATCACTGGAGAATTTGGATCTTGAACAGCTTCAGAATTTGAGTTGCGAGGTTCAGGTGATTTGTGAGGTTCTTTTTCTGGTGGGGGTGATGATGGTTTAGTTTTATCAACTTCTGGTGTAGGTTCTGGTGATTTGTGAGGTGGAGGGGTTGCTTCAGATTCTTCATCATCATCCACAGAGTGAATGACTGGTGCAGTACATGAGGTAGTTGCTTGTGCTGCATCATTAGATATTATATTAGCTTGAGATTCTGATGGGTTAGTTTGAAGTGGGTTAAATGGCTTTGACCTATGTTGATTCTCAGAAAGAGTAAGATCTTTCTTAGAATTAACACCTTTGAAAATTCTATCATAAGCACATTTAACTGGAATCAAAATTGGTTGTTTGAAGGTGGGTTTTTGAAAGACATTAATAAGAGCTGAGCTATTATCAAGATTATCAGAAGACTTACCATTACCTACTGGCCCATATATCTTCTGATTTGCGGCCAGAGTCTGAGGATCATCTCTTGATGGAAGTTTAGAGTACATCTCATCAAATTTACTTGGATCAATATGACACTCATAGGTATCTTCCAACTTCTTTTCTTTTTCCTCTAATTCAGCAACCTTCAAAATTGCTTCTTCAATCTCAGCTTTTTCCTTTTCTTCTTCAGTTGCATCCAGCAACACTTTCTTAGAAACTTTTGGCTTTCTGGACTTCCTTGGTCTAGTACTTGTCTTGACAACCTTCTTGTCACGAGATTTTGCAGGGCTCTTAGCAGCTTTCCTTTTCAAAAAGACTCTGGATGGTTGATTCAGAATCCTTGATTGTCTGACAGACAATTCCCTTGTTTCTCCACTTCCAACTTCAGCTCCAAGATCATTCAAGAATTTAGCATGAGCTTCTGCTATAATTCTAGCATCTCTATTACTCACATGAACCAATCTACATTCTCCAATGCCATCTTCAATCTCTCTAATGATCAGAGGATGTGTTGGATAGACTATCTTGGCATTCTTCACCAGATGTAGATACCTCAGAGTAGTGCTATTAACCACTTTAGAACAAGTCAAATAAGTACCATACCCAGGAAAGAATGGTTTGACAGCATCCAACAAACCACACTGAGCAAACATATGACTTAGGAGTCTGCTGTGATGGATGATAGGTTTAACAGAGTCTATAGCATCCAGAAGATGAATGAAGATGAGCTTAGCAACGTCTAATAAATTACCCTTTCCAACATGAAATGTGAACAGCTTCTAAACCACAGATAATTGATCAGTACCTCCCAGCTTGGGTATAATACAGTCAATGAAGATTTTGTAGATAACCTTGCAGATATTTGACAGTTCAGGTTTAGCTTATGGCTTAGGTTTATCCTTGTAGATGAATTGTTCAACATCTGGGGCAATGGAACATGTTGTCTTGAGAAAGAGTCCATCAGAAGATAGCTTCAGAGCCTCGTAGATATGTTCTAATCTAATTGAAACTCTGAATCCAGCCACGTAGGATTCAATCTCAGTACTAACAAAAGGTCTTAAACCCATAGCAGCAGGAGATTTACCTTGTAACTCCGGTCTTTCCTTAATCAGTTTCTTCAAGTTTGCATTGTATGATTCCCTTGTAACAACAGACGCTTTCATCCAAAACTCTTTGAT
The DNA here is from genome assembly GCA_030408175.1 of Trifolium repens. Lineage (NCBI taxonomy): Eukaryota > Viridiplantae > Streptophyta > Magnoliopsida > Fabales > Fabaceae > Trifolium > Trifolium repens. Next base: position 28,634,692 of record CP125841.1, on the reverse strand, counting down.
CAGTTCCGTGTAGGTAGGACCATTCAGAATGTCAAAGTAAAACATCAAACCTTGTTTCTCGAATAGTTCCTTTACTTCAGGAAAACCATTCGCTCTTAGGCTTTCAAAATCAACAGGATTCTCAACGGCGAATTGAAGGTCATCATATTTGTACGGGCGTTGATCTTTTGCAAACTTTGTGGGGATGGAGTTTTCCGTTTCAATCATACAAGCATTAACTTTCACGGTTGGAAAAGTAGCCATTTGAAGAAGTTTGGGGGTTAGGGTTTGCTAACTTGAGAGAGAAGGAAATTGCTCAGAGTTTTTGAAGAATAAAAGTGTAGGTTGTGAGAGTGCAAAAGTGTGAATGTGAACAGTTATGTGTTTAAATAGAAAGTTTCGCGCAAAAAAAAATAAAATAGTACAGACACATAGGGGTAGCAGAGTCTTTTACCTATCAAATAGGGATTAGAACACTAATCATCATAAACCAACTTCTTTTTCCACTTGCAACAGGACACGTGTATTAGAAGTTTATTTAAATAACTGACACGTAAGTGGGAGGAAAACGAACGGTTTCTTTTATAAGAGATTTTCCTTACGCGCCAGAACCATTCCTTTTTGGAGATTCTGATAGTGCATCAGAAGATGTTCTCATCACAACTTCTGATACAGAAGGTTCTGATGATTTCAACTTCTGATAACTATTAGATTCTAATAAAAACAAATTTTACATCAGAGTCTTAGCTATTCAGGGATTTCCATCATATTCAAATTCTTTTTGATAAAATCAAAACGTTCAACAGCTAAGAGTTTTGTAAAGATATCAGCCCATTGATTTTCTGTTTCAATGAACTTGAGATCAATTACTCCCTTTTGAACATAGTCTCTTATGAAATGATGTTTAATCTCAATATGCTTAGCTCTTGAATGTAAAATAGGATTTTTGGAAAGATGAATGGCTGCAGTGTTATCACAATATAAAGGAATATTGTTACTGCTTATTTGGTAATCTTCTAATTGATATTTCATCCAAAGTAGTTGTGTACACACTAGTACAAATATCACCTATTAATAAGGCTTTTACATCTGTGGAAAAGATACAAGATGTGAAAAAATATATGGAATACGTTTTACAACTGATTTCAATTTTCCCAGTAGTAAAAAACAAATAAACATAACATTTTACATCTAACCATAATATCCCAGATGCAAAAATTAACACGGTGGCAGTCTTGTAATTATTGTGAAAAATGTCTAAAATAAGTTTACATCTAACCATATTATCGTCAGTAGTAAAAAGCCTTAAAATTTATTTTATTTTTATTTTCTTAAACTTTCTTGTACACGTAACAGCAGCTTCCATCGCTCTCAGCCTTCACTTTCACGAACCCTAACTCTCACAATTCGATCGCGCGCTATCTCACTCTCACCGAACTCTCAAGCTCAATCGATCTTCCCATTCACACGATTGCTCACAGAATCGCTATCATCTACCCTACTCGGACGGAATCGCTCTCACAATTTGTTCTCACTCTCACCTACTCGGACAGAATCGCGCTCGTTCTAACTCTCAGAATCGCTCTCACTCGAACTCAATCATCTACCCTCTCACACGATTGCTCTCTGAATCGCAAACAGGTGCGTCTCATTCACTCTCAATCGATTCCGTTTTCACTCTCACACTCACTCTCCGTTCCATTTCGAAGGCAGCATCAAGGCTATTGAACCCTAAACAAAGCTCAGTGTTACCAATCGAAGCTCTCTCATGTCGTTAATCAAGCTCAGGTGTTGATTCTATTCTCAAATTTATTTATGTTTTCAAATGATTCACAGGAATTAAGTCATATTGTTGTCTTGTTGTATGTCGTTAAAGTCGTATTTACTATGGCAATTGATTGGTTTTGTTATGTTCTGTTTTGTTGTGTTCTTGTTGTCTGCCGTTAAAGTCGTATTTACTATGGCAATTTATGTTGTCTGTCTATATATTTGATTATGTGTTTGTAGTTTTGAAAATTTTTCAGTACTTAGCTGATAACTTTCAATTGTATATTTAGAGAAAGCTCTTGAAGCTATAACTCAAGCACTTGGTAAGAAGGATTGGTATTTTGACATAGATCCATGTAGCAACAAACCTAAGTGGGTTCTGTCATGTTATTTCATTGTAAGTCTCTTATGTTACCCTTTGCTATCACTACTTCTAATCAATTTAATTTTTTAATTTATAGTGGTACTCAAGTATTTACATTGATGTAGAGGTAGGAATTGACATTCTTTATGTGTGTGTACATGTATTAGAAGCAGATCTGGATTTTTTGGGGTGCATTCTTCTGTTGTTTCAGCAGTTAGAATTAGGGGTGATGTTATGATCTATTTGTTTTTCTTAATGCATTTGCGGCGGTGTCCGGTGATTGGAGTGCGGCATGTTGTAGCGAGGGGATGGTGTCCAAGTGATTTTTATCGATCTGATTATTATTGTTTATTTTGCTTTTTCAGCTCGATTGAATTGATGGGTTGTTTTGAATTTATGTTAGGGATTGCACCTAAGAGTGTGAGAAAGTTCATACATCAAGCAGCACATAGTACAATTATTTCGTTGTTCGCCGATAAGCTAAACAGACCGGTCTTGCACTCTCTGCATTCATACTTCAAGTTGTTGCTCATGGAAACCCAATTCAGCAGCTTTTTTACAGTCTCCGGAATCTTCAGCAGCCATTTGTTACCAAATATTGTACCTTTCAAACAATGCTTATAGTTGCTTAACTTTTGTATGACTATTTATGCAAGATAGAGATCATATAGCTGGTATCATCTACTTAAACTTTAACCGCGTTGTTAATTGTAGGGGTGAGATGCATCGGTACTTCTTGATTATACTCCCTCAAACACTGCGGAGAAAGACTCCCGCCAATAAACCAAGTCTTAGAGGGTTTGAAGTTATTGATAATGCCAAGGCTAAACTTGAAGTAGTATGCAGAGGAACTGTTTCATGTGCTGACATAGTTGCATTTGCAGCAAGGGACAGTGTGGAGTTAGTAAGTCTTTCTATTTTGTGCTAGATACATTTAAAGGTAATAAGTACTTATTTAAATGACATATACTTTTTAGAAATTTGGTCTTGTGTAAATGTGTTTATTAAAAGTATTTGAAAAAGACATCATTCAGGCTTCAATTGATGCTCAAGTAAGATTTTCAACTTAGAAAAGCTCACTGTCAAGTTCATGATAACATGTATTTAGGATGACTAGTTTCAAAATATGCTGAATTTTAATATTTGACTTTATATTGTGAATCAGGGACCTATCTAGCAATAATTTTTCAGGCCATGTCCCAGCTTCAGTTGGTTATCTAGAGCATCTTTTTGACACTGTACGACAAAAGTGTAGTTAGTTTTTTCTGTTCCCTCAATATAAAATTGGAAAGGGATGTATGGTGCTATTGTACATATATTTTGCTTTGAATTTAGTAAGTATTAGGCTTTGGCGATTTAGCCATGTTAGTATGGTGAACTATCTTGATTTAGGAAGAGAGCTAGGTTTGTGTGAAGTTATTGTGTGGTGAATTGTTTTGATTTTAATTTTGGATGTTGAATCGTTGTATTTGTATTAATGACATTACTATTTATTTTAATTTGGATGTTGAATGCTATGAAATTTGTAGTATATGTTGTCATGTTCTTTATTTTAATTTTGGATGGTGTATGTTGTCAAGTTATGTTTATATATGCAAATTATGTTTTGGATGTGCACTATGAGTTAGATTTTAAAAACAAAAGCGCATGATTTTTTTTTTAAAAAGGTGAGGATTTTACATCTGTGGATAACTTGGCCAGTTGTAAAACGTCCAATTTAATTTTAAAAAAATAATTGAAATAAATGGTTTTCACATCTGTGGAAATAAGAATCAGATGTAAAACGTACACTTTCTACATCTGACAGAGCCAGTTGTAAAAAGGGTCCAACTTACTATAACTCGTGCGTTTACAACTGACAGGAGTTAGATGTAAAATGTGCTTTTGGCCAGATGTAAAAAGTGTTTTCTGCACTAGTGACAACATTTTGCTGCTGATATGTATTCTGCTTCTGCTGTAGACATAGCAATGGTGGTTTGCCTTTTACTGGCCCATGAAATTAAATTCTCACCAATGAACTGACAATTGCCACTGGTGGATTTTCTTTCAATTTTATCACCAACATAGTCAGCATCACAGAATCCAATCAGTTTGTAGTCATTGGATTTCTGATACAGTAATCCAATGTTACAAGTAGCTTTTAAATACCTAAAGATTCTCTTCACAGCAGTGAAATGAGATTCTCTAGGATCTGATTGAAATCATGCACATAAGCATACACTGAATAAAATATCAGGTCTTGAGGCAGTTAGGTAAAGAAGAGATCCAATCATACATCGATAGAGCTTCTGATCAACTTTGCCTTCAGATTCTTCTTTGCTTAAGCTTGATGTAGGATGCATTGGAGTGTTCATGGGCTTGCAATCTTCCAAATTGAATTTCTTCAGAAGATCTTTTATATATTTTGATTGATGAATGAATGTTCCTTTCTTTGTTTGATTTATTTGAATACCAAGAAAGAACTTCAATTCTCCCATCATGCTCATCTCAAATTCATCCTGCATAAGCTTAGAAAAATTCTTGCACAAAGTGGCATTAGTTGATCCAAAAATGATATCATCAACATAGATTTGAATGATCAAAATGTCTTTCTTTAGAGTTTTTCTGAATAATGTATTATCAACTTGACCTTTTTCAAAACCATTGTTTACTAAGAAAGTACTCAGTCTCTCGTACCAAGCTCTGGGAGCTTGTTTGAGTCCATAGAGTGATTTCTTGAGTTTGAACACATGGTCAGGATTTGTTAAATCTTCAAATCCAGGAGGTTGTTTGACATATACTTCTTCAGAAATTACACCATTAAGAAATGCACTTTTTACATCCATTTGATAGAGAGTGATACCATTATTAACTGCATAAGATAAGAGTAACTTGGTTGCTTCCAGTCTAGCTACTGGAGCATATGTTTCAGTAAAATCAATTCCTTCTTGTTGGCTATATCCTTGTGCAACAAGTCTTGCTTTGTTTCTGGTTACTTCACCTTGCTCATTCAACTTGTTTCTGTATACCCATTTTGTTCCAATAATGTTCTTATGCTTAGGTTTGGGTACCAGATCCCATACATCATTTCTCTTGAATTGATTTAACTCTTCTTCCATAGCAACGATCCAAGCATCATCTGAAAGAGCTTCATTTGTTGTCTTTGGTTCTATTAAGGAAACTAGTCCAAATAGTGATTCTTCATCTCTGAAGTTTGATCTTGTTTTTCTTGGACTATTCTTGTTTCCAAGGATGAGCTCTTCAGGATGTGAAGATTTGTATTTAAAGGTGTTTCTTGGAATATCAACTGCTTCAGAGTTATCATCATCAGTTTGATGTTCTTTAGGAGCTCCGTCTTCTGAATCATCAGATCCTGAAATGTCTTTAACAGGCTCTGACTTTTTATCATCAGGCTCTTTATCATCAAACTTTACGTGCATAGATTCTTCCACTGTCTTAGTTTCAGAATTATACACCCTGTATGACTTAGAGCGTTCAGAGTATCCAATGAAGATAGCCTTACAGGCTTTAGAGTCAAATTTCTTAAGATGAACTTTATTATTTAGAATGTAACAAGTACAACCAAATTGATGAAAATAAGAAATATTGGGTTTCCTTCCTCTAAAGAGTTCATATGTTGTTTTGTTCAAGATATGTCTTATATAGATTCTATTTTGAATATAACAAGCAGTGTTAACAGCTTCTGCCCAAAAGAATTTTGCTAAATTATTTTCATGCATCATGGTGCGTGCCATTTCTTGCAAAGATCTATTCTTTCTTTCTACAACTCCATTTTGTTGTGGAGTTCTAGGAGAAGAGAATTCATGGAGAATTCCATGTTCTTCACAAATTTTTTCAAAAGGTTCGTTTTCAAATTCACCACCATGATCAATTCTTACTTTCAAAATCTTGAAGCCTTTTTCATTTTGAATTTGGGTACAGAAGATGCTAAACACTTCATATGTGTCATCTTTAGTTCTCAGAAATTTAACCCAAGTCCATCTACTATAATCATCAACTATGACTAATCCATACTTCTTACCATTGATCGAAGCAGTGCTAACTGGTCCAAAAAGATCAATATGTAAGAGTTCTAAAGGTCTAGAGGTGGAGACAATGTTCTTGGTTTTAAAAGAGATTTTGACAATTTTCCCTTTTTGACAGGAACCACAAAGTGAGTCTGAGTGATATTTAATTTTTGGAAGGCCTCTGACAAGATTGTCTTTACTAAGCTTAGAGATTAATCTCCAGTTAGCATGACCCAATCTTTTATGTCAGACCCATTTTTCATCACTCAGTGTCAAGAGACAAAGCACTTGTTGTTCCTTTAAATCAGAAAAATTGACTTTATACACATTGCCTTTTCTATTACCTTTGAAAACAATGGATTGGTCAGAGTTTCTAATTATAGTACATGAATCCTTATTAAACATGACATCATAATTACTATCACACAATTGACTTATGCTAAGTAAGTTATGATGTAGTCCATCTAATAACCAAACATCAGAAATTGACAAAGAAGAATTACCAACTGTACCTATACCAATGATCTTTCCTTTCTGGTTGCCACCAAACCCTACTGTTCCACCCTCTTGCTGATTTAGGGTGTGGAATAAGAGCTTGTCTCCTGTCATGTGACGTGAGCAACCACTGTCTAGATACCATGAGCTTTCTTTTCTTCTTTGGGTGCATACCTGCAGTGTACATTATCTCAGATTTTGGTACCCATATTCTGATGGGTCCATTTTGGTTAGTCTTATGGATTTTATTCTTCTTGTTGGGGTATTCAGAAGATCTAGAGTCAACTGAGCCTTTAGAAAATGATTTAGGCTTATGTTGTCTCTGAGACTTTCCTCTTGAGTGTGTCAGAGAACCAGTTACCAAGTTTGCTTTAGAAGTACTGGTGCCCCACTTATTAACAGGCTTTGGTACTCTGATAGCTTTAACTTGAGTAGACATGGATACTGAAGTGAGGGGAACCTGGGTTTTAGAAGACTTAAGTTCAGAAGATGAGTTATCTTCTGATACCTTATCTTGTGGTTCCAAGGTCACCAGAGTATCAGACACAGTCAGAGGTTCTGAACTACCTTTAGTAAGATTAGAATAAAGTCCAGAAGGTGGTTTGCTTAAACAGACAGAGTTACTTGATTTTCCTTTATCTGAAGATGTAAGGGAACCAAGTCCTTGTCTTTTATAGTAATTGCTTCCACCATGAATCACAGACGATATCTTAGTTTTGTCAATGTTATGATGAACAAACTCTTGAAGAGCAATTTCATACTCATCATAGGGTTTGTGACATGATCGACAACCAGATTCAAGCACTTTAATAGTTTTAAGAGATTTTTGATAATCTGCTTGAATGTGGTTGACTTTATCATTGAGCAGTTTAAATTTTTGTTTAACAAGATCTAGCTCATTTGATTTTTCCATGTACTTCATCATCACATCTTTCAAAGTTTTAGTAACTTGAGTGCTAGACATTTGAGAAATTACCTCTTCAATATCATCAGTGTCTGACTTTGAGTCACTTTCATTATCTGATGCGCCAGTGGCCATGAGTGCCAGATTTGCCTCCTCAGAGTCTTCATCATCAGATAATTCATTGATATCTTCCCATGTAGCCATCAGACTTTTCTTAGCTTTATTTTTTATTGTGATTTTCCTTCCTTTACCCTTGGAGTTAAGTTCAGGACAATCAGCTATGAAATGTCCAGGCTTGTGACAATTGAAACAATTCTTTGTGTCATCCTTTTTCTCTTTGCTGACGTGATTTCTTGAACCAAATCCTTTGCTTGAGTAGTTTTTGCCTCTCTTTGACCACTTTTGGAATTTTTTGGACAAGAGTGCAAAGACATCATCATCTGATCCATCTTCTTGATCATCTACAGAAGATTCCTCTGCATCAGATTCTACAACCTTAGCTTTCAGAGCCTTAGACGAAACTGAAGTAGATGGCAGAGCCACTGACTTTAGTTTCTTCTGAGGCTCATCAGAAGATAGTTCAATCTCATGACTCATGAGAGAACTTATCAATTCTTCCAAGCCAAGAGTGTCCAAATCTTTAGCTTCCTGAATAGCTGTTACCTTAGGCCTCCACCTTGAAGGTAAGCTTCTCAGAATCTTCCTTACATGATCAGAAATTGTATAACTTCTCTTCAGAACTTGGAGACCAGCCACTAGAATTTTGAATCTAGAATACATAGATTCAATGTTCTCGTCATCTTTCATTCTAAAGAGTTCATACTGTTGGATCAACAGAGTAGCCTTTGCTTCTTGCACCTGTTTGTTCCCTTCATAAGTGGAACACAAGGAGTCATATATACTCTTAGCAGTGGACTTGTTTGTAATCTTGAGATATTCATCATGAGATATACACCCAATGAGAATATCCTTGACTTTGTGATGTTTCTTGTAAGCCTTCTTCTCCGTGGTAGTGAACTTCTTTCTTGCTTCAACTGATAACTTTCCTCTTTCATCTAGGCCTTGGAAAGATACCCCTTCTTCAACTAAGTCCCAAAGCTCATCATCTATACCAATAAGATGACTATATATTCTATCTTTCCACCAGGAAAACATAGAACTATCTCCATTGAACTTTGGTGCATTGTTGTTTGACTTATCTTCAACATCATAGTCATGAGGAACTGCTTTCATATTCGCACCCGCAACAGCATCAGTCATTGTGTTTTTCAACAAAAGACTGTCTCACTGTTAAGTGATAAAAACAGAACCGGGCTCTTCATGCCAATTGAAGGTGTGAAAAACACAAGAAGGGGGGTTGAATTGTGTTTTGGTAGTTTTTAAAAAGTTCTTCTAAGTTAGACAACTTATCAGATTCTGCAGCGGATAAAAGATAACACAATTCACACACAAACGTAAGAGCAAGAGAGAAAGAGAGAGACATAGATTTATACTGGTTCCCCTCACAAATCGAGAGCACTCCAGTCCCCTTGCACTTCCAAGGGAGTTCACTATAATCACAAAAGATTACACTTGCTCAAGCACACAGGCAAGAGACTTCTAATGCTCAAGTAACCTTACAAGAGACTTCCTTTGCTCAAGCACACACGCAAGAGACTTCTAATGCTCAAGTAACCTTACAAGAGACTTCCTTTGCTCAAGCACACACGCAAGAGACTTCAAACAACTTACAAAAGAAAACAGAGTATATGAACACTGATACAAAAATCAATGTTCAATGAAAATAGCTACAACTCTTAAAACAAGACTTAACTTAGAATTCTAACAAAAGAAAACTAAGGCTCAACTACTGTAATGATCAGAAGCTGAAGCTTGAGTCTTGGATGTTCAAATGAGTTCAAGTTGTATTCAAGTTGTTTTTGTGCTTAGGATGATTTTGACAGAGTAACAGCTCGTTTCAAAATTGTTCAATAATGTCGTTGCACAAAAACCTCAATTCAACTCCTATTTATAGTAGAGGGTGGAGCGTATTTGAATTGAATCCGTTGCGGTGAGATTTCGCCTGCTGGAGATAGTACAGTCCCTTAACCATATCAGGTAACGATTGTATACGATCAATCTTGGGGAGAACGTTTCGACCAAATCGGGTAATAAGTTCGTATAATATTACTAACGTCATTGTCGATGAGGATAAGGTTGATTCTCCAATTTTGAATTGTCAGAAGATGATGAATTCCAATCATTGTAGCAGAGAATGTTCTTCTGACAAAACGGCTCTCACTGCTCTTATCAGAATCTGGTGTCTTCAAACACAGCTTCTGATATGTAGCTTCTGATATGTAGATTCTGACGCGACTTTAACTTGCATCTTCTGATGAGAATCTTCTGGTCAGAATTTGCTTGCCATTTCAGAGCTTCAAACGTACTCATAGTGTATATAAAATTTTTAGCTTATATATCTGCACACTTAGAGTAAATAATCAGTGTACCCTATTGTATATTAATATTATTGTTATCATCAAAACTTAATCGGGTGATGTCAGAACCTCTTTTGTTCCAACATTCACTCCCTAGGATGCGAACAATGCTCGCTCCCTAGGATGCAAACTCTCTCTTTCCATGATTTTTAATCCATGGGGGTGCCGGCGTTCAATTTGAGTATAAAACATTGACACTCACTAATTAGAGTGCGAAAGTGCTCGCTTTCTAGATCACGAGGAGGGGTACTATGGTTATTTCAAGTGGTGAAGGAGGAAGTTTGGGGGGTGCGAAAAATACATCTCATTTTAATATCCAATAGTGCTTCAAATATGAGTACTTCCGTAAATAAATTATAAGAAAAGAAAGAATGGTAATTTTAGTAAATACATCTATAGTTTTTTATTTTTTATTTTACAGAATTTCGTCTTGTTGCAGTGGTCGTTTGCTTCAAATTGAAAAATCTCTACTTTGATCAACTATTGATTCAACCAATAACAAGATCGTCAACGATGCAGATCCGGAAACATCAATATTTCGGCTACTTTTATTTTATCACATTATTTGTAGGCTTGACTATGCCGTTTTATGCTATTAACTTGGATGCTGTGAGTTTGTTTGCAAATTCAGCCTTTTTGTTTTTAGCAATGTTGAATTTATATGCTTGTATCTGATGTGCTCTATCAATTTAAATATCTTGTTTTAGTCAAAAAAATAAGTGTAACTCGTTGTCGTATTGATCTTTGAATGTATCGAAATTGTATATACATCCCCAATATCTTATTTAATAGTAATTTTATGGACTAAATTGACCAAGAAATAATACATTTGAAAACTAAATTACTACCTAGAAACAGATTCAAGGAACATCATAATCATAACTAATAAAAGAGATATTTGTACATTTATTTGCAATTTTAATATAGGCTAAACTGTACTTTTGGTCCCTTACGTTTATTTTAGGTTTGAATCTGGTCCCTTACGTTTTAAAAGTTTCAATTTGGTCCCTCACGTTATAAACTTTTGCATTAGTTAGTCCATTACGTCAAATATTTCACTAAATTCGTTTGATTTTTACACGTGGCTGACGGTTTAGACACGTGGACGCAGGGGCGGACCTGGACCCAAATGACTAGTGGGGCTAAAAAATTTATAGGTACTATCAAAAAAAAAAATTCATTCTAATAATTCAGTTAAACAACAAACAATATATGAAATTACTACTAATACAACATGTATATCTAGGAAAAGAACACTAATAAACCAGAAAAAATAAAAGAAATCAACAAACTATATCCAAAAAACTACAAAATTTTTATTCGAAAAAAAAAACAAATAACTATAACTTATTGAATATTTGTTAAATCAAGCATATTGCTATTGTTTGATACTTCACAAGATTCTACTTTAGACCAAAATATACAAGAACTAAAATTAAACTATTTTATAGTTTATTTTGATAAACTCATCCAATTAGCTTATAACTTATTAATTTGTATTCCAATTTTACTCACATCATCTTACTTGAAAAAAATTAAAACTATTGTTTTACGTCATTTCATATTCACATGCTCGTTTAATCGTTAATTTTACTCAATACTATAAATTCAATTAGTTATTCTCTTTTTTTTTACAAACAAAGTCGATCATAAATTAAAGTATATAACTTAAAATAATACACTACGTAAAACTAAGGACTTGAAATCATCAATAATAGACTATATACTAATATTTGCACTAATACTTAAACTAATATATACCGAGAGATTTATAATCATCAATAATAATCTTTAACCTAATATTTACATTAATATTTGTACTAATATGTATATAGAATAATTTAAAATAATTTATAAAATTATTATTATTAATTTTAGAAAAAATATGGTGTGGGCTGGTGTGGCTATAGCCACACCAAGCCTCACACAGATCCGCCCATGCGTGGACGTTACTTTGGACACGTTGACACTATTATGGACACTTTTTTTGGGGCCAATTCCATTATTATAAGTAATATATATTATTTTTAATTTTTTTTTTACTTAGTTAGCATCCCAAATGGCACTGAACATGTCCAAAATAGTGTCCATGTGACCAAACTGTCAGTCACGTGTAAGTATCAAACGGATTTAGTGGAAAATTTGACGGAAAGGACTAACTAATGCAAATACTGATAACGTGAGGGACCAAATTGAAACTTTTAAAACGTAAGGGACCTGATTCAAACCTAAAATAAACGTAAGGGACCAAAAGTATAGTTTAGCCTTTAATATAATTAGGGTCTAATAAAAATAGACGGTTAATTACACTTTAAAAAATCAAAATGGTGGTTGGTTTGCTCAATATCAAATTCATAATTTCAAAGAGAAAAAAAAAAACCACTCTTATGCTAAAAATCACCATTTTTTTAGTAAAAGAAATGTGATTTTTGTTTTCCAAAATCACAACAAAATATGTGAAATTGGAGATAAACATTCAAAATTTGAAATAAGGGTACCAAAATATTATTTTAGATACATAGACACCAAAATTGCATTTAAAGGAAAACACAGTTTGCCGACAAATTTGACATGTCAACTCAAAATGACTTTTCTTCATCGTCATTCGTCAAATTATTTGTGTGCCACACATTTGAAATGTAATTAAATACAACATTACAAGAAAAAATATCAACAAGTCGATATGTCCGAGTGGTTAAGGAGACAGACTTGAAATCTGTTGGGCTTCGCCCGCGCAGGTTCGAACCCTGCTGTCGACGTTTCCATTTTCCTTTTCTTTTTCTTTTGGACGATTATGTTTCTTATTTCGATTTATTATATATATAAAATCTGTAGGAGTTGCTTGTTGGCTGTTTCTCAGTTTATTTTTTATTATTTATTTATTTATTAAGTTGTTGTAGACTTGCACATTTTTGTTACCATCATAAAATAACAAGTTTATCTAACCAAAATTAATTAATTAAAATAACATGCCTATCTTTTTTTGATAGAAAATAACTTGCTTATCTTTCTCTCAAATTTCTCTTATAAATGAAAAAGACAACCATAAAATTCAGCTTTGTCTTGTACAAATGATAAGCACAACTTTCAGTTACGTAGATATATTTTTATAAACAATTTATTTGTGGCTTATAGCATAAGCGTCTATTATGTCCGTTTGAATTAATTGACATATTTTTAAGCTTATAAAAAATAGTTTATATAAATAAATTAGTTTTTATATTAGTTCATAAGTTTTTTTTTAAAGTAAAATATATTAGTTCATAAGTGCACACTTATAAAAATTGTATTTTCATAAATTATTTTGATAAACTTATAATAATATATAAAAACTTATTTATTTGCATATGTTATTTTGCGTAAATTCAAAAATAAGCTTATTCAAACAAACTCTTATAGTAAAAGATAAATTCTTTTTATATATGCTACAAGTTGTTTTCATAAACTATATTAGAGAATTTGTGTTTTATGAAAATAAGCTATAAAAACTTATGAAAATTATCGTGAGCTATTTTCATAAGTTCTTCTTCAAACAGTCTTACAAAATTTATGTCAGTAAATATAAACTCAAATAAATAAATCCAAACAATAGACGCTCTTCAGAGCTTTTAGTTAATTCTCCAATCGAGTTCTCAATGCATCCTTTTATGATGTTTTGGATCGTGAATTTGCCGAGTTGAATATTCACATGTCATTATCAAAATTATATATGTAATATTGCTGATTTTGAGGACAATCTTATCATTATAACGATTTTTTTTTTTAACCACACACTAATTATACATAATTTTTTCGAGGATAAGTTGATTTCAATGAGATCATTTAGTCTTTAAATCACTCCACTTAGGTTGGCCAAGTGGTGTTAGTTTTGGATCTTCGAGTTTGCTCCTTTCAAGGTCTCAGATTCGATTTTTCGTGATGTCAATTTTGGTGGACTAGTCCATATAAAGTAAAAAAAGAAACTCTGGCCTTAAGTGGGACCCCCGCAAGTGGCGGTGAAATTATTTTCCTCGAATTAGTCGATCATTGGGCTGAACACCGAGTTTTATTTTAAAAAAATTAGTCTTTGAATCAAATTTTTAATCCCTCGCTACATCTTTAACGGAAGTTCATTAACCACAAAAAATAATGCATTGAAATCAGTAAATATTTTCATGTAAAAAAACTCTCCGTTTCATAAAAAAATGTTGCATTTACACCTTTTTTTTGTCTCAAAATAATTATCGCTATAAAATATCAAGTTTTAATTATAGTTTTAGTTTCCATATATTTTTTTTTCTGTCTAAAAAAAAGTTCCCATATTTTTACTCATTCATGTAATTACTCGTCCTATTTTAAAATCTTAGTTTTGATTTCTCCATAAGTTTTTTATACTATAAATTTGCGGTTTATCATATTTTAAATGTCATGGAATATGACTTGATGATTAAATTCATTTGGGTGAATTAATTATTTACATTTTATTAATTAAACTAAAAAATAAATTATTTTTAAAATTAAAACTAAAGTTTTTAACGAGTGTTCTTGTAATTTTATGACTTTTGATCAGTCAACATCATCGTACGTCACATAATTTAAAATATGTTAAATCTTAATTTTTAAGTACAGAAATTTAATGAAGAGACCAAAACCAAGTGATTTTAAAATAGGGGGACCAATTGAATAGAGAGAATAGGTGGATCAAAATGATAATTAAGCAAATTATCAATGTGCCATTTTTTCCCCGGAATATATGTTTATTTATTAGTGTATGTTTGATTTCAATTCTAGAGTAGCCAGAATTGATTCTACTTGGAGCTAGAAATCGTAACTTTTGATTCTAGAATTAATTTTTACACTCAAATTTTTTGTTCAACTCACTTTTGCATGAATATATCCAAACATAAACCACTTTGACTTAAAATCAATTTTGGCCAGAATCAATTTTACAAAATCAATTTTGTCAAAATCAATTTTTCTCACTGCAAAACCAAACATTTTCTAGTGAATTTCACTCAAATTATTACTTTTTTTTTGTCACTCGACTTTTTTGTCAAATAGTCGTAACTAGAATTTCACATTTATAAAGTGAATAAGGGCTTGTTTGGATTGACTTATTTTTGAGCTTATGCAAATAAACAAGTTTTTATGTATTTTTATAAGCTTTTCAGTGTAATTTACATAAATACAATTTTTATTAGTGAAAATTTATGAATTTGCTTAAAATTTATTTATTTGCATAAACTATTTTTATAAACTAAAAAATAAGCAGAATCCAAACAGACCCTAACTGAAAATATCAAGATTTGAATTCTGGTCCCAAGATACACGACTTATTACTCTACAAATTATACTTAGTGTATGTTTGGTTTCAATTCTGGAGTAGCCAGAATTGATTCTAGACGTGTAGAATTGATTCTGATATGTTTGATTTCTTAAAAGTAGAATTGATTCTGCCTCCAGAATTGATTCTACTTGAAGCTAGAAAATCGTAGCTTCTGATTCTAGAATTGATTTTTACACTCAAATTTTTTGCTCAACTCACTTTTGCATGAATATATTCAAACATAAACCACTTTAACTTAAAATCAATTTTGGCCAGAATCAATTTTACAGAATAAAATCTGTCAAAATCAATTCTGATCACCGCAGAACCAAACATACACTTAATAAATATATTTTTTCAATAAATCATACTATAAATTATAATTAATGAATTTTTTTTAATTAAATCATATTAATATTATAATAATCTCAATTTATTTATTCAAGGAAAAAAAAAAAAGCACGCGCAACTTAACCTGTCATTTAACATCGCGTATTTATAATAAGGACACAGGCAGCAAGAGAGACTGCGTGAGAACGAAGCACAAAACAAACAAACACAGATTTGCGGCGGCGGAACGATTGAAGCAGAAGCGATGGATCCAGACGCATTAGCAAAGGCATTCGTTGAGCACTACTACACCACCTTCGATACCAATCGTCCTGGTCTCGCCAATCTCTACCAGGAAGGTTCCATGCTTACATTCGAAGGTCAGAAGATTCTAGGTTCTCAGAACATTGTTGCCAAACTTACCTCTCTCCCTTTCCAACAGTGCCATCACGCTATCACTACCGTTGATTGTCAGCCTTCTGGTGTTAACGCTGGCATGCTCGTCTTCGTCAGCGGTAATCTCCAGCTCGCCGGCGAACAACATGCTCTTAAGTTCAGTCAGGTAGGGTTTTCTTTTATTCAATTACGTTTCGCTTATTTTAGGGTTTTATTTTTTTTATTTTATTTTGTTATTATTATTATTAATAATGTTTGTGATATTTAGGTTTTTGGTAATTTAGTTATAATTAGCTCTGACTCGGTGGATCTCTGTTTTATCAAATCTTAATTTTATATGTTATTACTTGATTGATTACTTTAGCACAATTATTGTTGGACTCTGTGTTTGATGTTATTGCATGATTATTGTTGGATCTCAAGTTTTTGTAATCTATAAAGCGCGGACACGGACACATCTAATCCTAGTGGTGTCCGTGCTTCGTAGTTTGTAATAGCTTTGTGGCAAGTTAATTCTATGAAACACATGCACTCCTCGGATTAGGTGTGTCCTGGTATCGAACAAGTGTGACACCGACACGACACTGATCCATATAATTATATTGAGTTATGTCATTTTTTCAAACTATTATCAGTGTGGACGTGTCAATGTCTATGTCGTACTTGGTGCGCGTGTATGTGTTTGTGCTTTGTAGAATTTGATTGATGAATGTTTTTAGACTTGTTTTTTGTACTTTTTATTGGAGTGAATATCCAATTTGCTCCATGAATTTTTCTCGGTAATCAGGTTTGTCGCTTTGTTGGTGTTGGATTTATCATTTATTTTCAAATGCATCAGTCATTGTTCACTTGGTTCTAAATGCATTTCTAATACTGCCATCATAATATGTGATTGTAGTCCTTGCGAATACCAACAGAGAGATACATATTTGATTAACATTTTGTAATTTTAGTGATCAGTTTGGAATGTTGTTGATGTAGAGGATTATGTTGATAGAATCCTGCATTTTTAGGGACTAAATTGTGTATTTACTTATTATTAGGATGGATTTGGCTTGAGTAAATGAAGTTGACTTCTAAGTATAATTTGAACTTTGATGAACATTTATTTTCCATGTAGCTTCTCTCTGTATCAATGTTGTTTTCTCTAGGTATTGATTACTTGATGTTGTTGAACATTTATTTTCCATGTAGATTCTCTCTGTATCAATGTTGTTTTCTCTAGGTATTGATTACTTGATGTTGTTGAACATTTATTGGGTGGGGTGGGGGGTATGTGTTTGTGGTCCTGTTTTTGTTAAATTGCTCTCAAATCTCAATGGCACCATATGTCTTGAACAAATGTGCTTTTAATGTTTTAAATTGCTCATCAATCTAATGCTATAATGTGCCTTGCGGTCAATGTTTCTTGGGTAGGCATGTGCTTTCTTAGTACTTCACTCATATCTTAGGACCATCCTACTTATATTTGAAAAGAGTATCTACATAAGCATGTGCCTATGGAAGAGACCATATCCTGTTTATCACAAAAAGCAAGTGAACGTCAAATGTCAAAAAACGATACACAATTGAATTCTCATTTGGAAGATGCTCTAATGCCATCTCTAGACATCAAATTCTGAGATTGAGTTAGAGAAGAACATGGTTTAAGTAGGAAGGTGAAATATTCAAATTTAATCATTGCACAAACAACCAGTTGCTAGAAAAAATGGCCTGTACGATCGGGTAATGTGCATTAGGGTTGCTGCTACTAATTCATTATTAGATTGAATTTTCTAATGTTGGAGTTTAATGGTCTTTAATTGTATTTGTATATTCACCAGCTATTAGTGTCAAGATAGAATCAGGATTGTTTTAGAGGGCATCAATATCATTTTTCCTTGCTCTATTTTATCTTCCCATACTATTAATTACCTTATTTCTGCTCTCATTCTTATACATTATGAGTGAACTGAATAATTCTTTTCTGTTTGCAGATGTTCCATTTGATACCAACCCCACAAGGAAGCTATTATGTGTTGAATGACGTATTCCGTTTGAACTATGCATGAAGAAGATAGACCGTGGAATATATAAGTTTGCCTACAACTGTTTGTTTTGCTTCAGACATTTGAAATTAAAAATGGGCTCTTTTGGTTTGTGTTAAATTCTTAATTGTGCCTTCTGTTTAGATTTTATGTTTAAATCTCTTTTAAGGAAAAATTGTTAAAGATCAATGAACAATGGTTGAAAATTAATATTCAGACTCCAAACATCGCTTGCAATTTACATCTAAAAATTGCTTTATTATGTTTTTATTGTGCTGGAGTATTTGATTTCATTGCTGGTTCAAATATTGGTTTTCATGATGTATTGCCAGCACAAGTGCGCTAGACATCACATGGTTGCTTGGTTATCCTTGTTTGATCAATTTCAATTTCCTTCTTTTATCTTTTTTTTTTCTCTTTCAAATATTGAAATATAAATTTATGCACAGCGACAATTCAAATATAGGGTAGAATGAAGAGCAGTACAAAATAGATGTTATACCATTTTTTTTCTTTCTCATATGACTTTACACCACAAATTTAAATATACCCTTATCTACCTATCATCAATCTTTGGTTTTGGCTAGTGACAAAACTTACCTTTATAGAGGCTTTGCCCCCTTACATTTCATCCAAGAAAAAAACCATTACATTTATGTCTTTTCTGTGCTAACATCTACACCTTAAACAACATAGATTTCATAAACAAATGCTACAAGAAAACCCAAACAACATCTATTGACAAAACTACACAAGCAAATAATGGCTTAAAAAACCTCCTTTCAAGTTCAACCAATTGGTGAATGAATCAACCACCTAAAGAAAATGACCAAGTTTCATTCCATTCCTTTATTTGGTACATCCATGTTGTTGGTGATATCTGGAATCATAATGGAAGGAGTAAGAGATGTAGATTCATTGTTTTCTTTGTCATCAGCATCATCCTTGCCCTTGAAGTCAGAGACTTTCTCTTTCACATCTTTCACCGTATCTTTTACCATATTCCCAAAGGATCTAAATGGGTGATTTATTCCCTCTTTCACTTTCCAAACAAGTGAAACTTCTGATAGTTGCCAAGCCACAGTGAGAACAATCATTGCTGAAAGAAGACAATGAGTCACAAAATTCTGTTTCTTCACCTTTTTCACCTCTTTGATTATCTCCTCATCATTATTTTCACTTCCCTTGCCTCCTCCATCATCCACAGCTTCACTTTCTTTTTCTTCATTTACAGCAGCCACAGGCTCTGATGGTTTAGATTCTTCGTATTGATTAACTGTTTCATCTCTTTTGGACAATTCCAACTGCTAATAAATTAGATTATATTCAACAAAGTGAAACAAGTTTCACAAAGAAAAACATCATATGACATGTTATCATATACATATATACTATTGACATGTAAATTAATAACAATGTTGCAAAATACCTCGGAGACAGAGAGTAGTTGAGAGAGAACGAGTTGGTATTCAGTTTCGTAGTCTTTAAGGTTATGATGATGATTATTATTATTGTTGTCAATTTTGTCGTGAATATGTTTCTGAATTGCAAGATCTATGAGTTGAAGCCTCCTATCTTGCTCCATGGCCTCCGGAGACAGATGTTTGTTTACACTTTGTTCTCAGCCATGCAACCACCGCCAAAAGATGAATTTTATTGGATAAAAAAACAACCACAAAAGAGACGTGTCCTATTGGCCTTTGAAATTGGTTTGTTGTTATATGCCACTTTCTTCCACTTTCTTCTTGCATCCAACTTTTGTAGTGGGAAAGTGATCGTGGCCCTATCCATCAATTATTACATGTTTATTTTTTTTTTTTAATATATATTTTTTTATGTAAAATTGGAGAGATGACGTAGGATAGTACATCGACATTTCAATTAAGTTTTTCTTTTAAAAAAGCTAAATTAACCCACTCAAATTGGCACCAGAGGATATTTCAACTAAGGTGACATTTGAATACAGTAAATCTCTTCAAAAGCGATAAGTAGGCAAACAACAATGTCTTTAAAGAAGTCCTCTCTATAATAACTTAGTAATTGATCCCACCAGAGTAACCCATCAACATAACATTTTTCGATTAATTTGTGTTATCCTTGCGTAAGAGCCATGCACAAGAATGACACGCGCAAACTGATAAGACGATTGTTTGTGTGAAAATCTCATCAATGGATAATATGCTAGTGCTTCTGATAACACTCTTGAATTTTGCAGTCTGTCATAATCCTAGTTAACCTCTGAAGAATTCTTTCCCTACCCCCGTGTCTCTTTTTCACCCTCCGGATTTCCATTTTTACCCCTAAAAAAAACTTCGGTAAATGCGAACCGAAATTTTAAACGGTTGAAAAACACATATTTTTCTATATTGGAAAAGTTCGGTAAATGAAAACCGAATTTTTTAGGGGTAAAATTGAATTTTCAGGGGGTTAAAAAGAGACACCGGGGGTGGGGAAAGAATTCCTCTTAACCTCTTAAGACTTAACTCACCAAAACATTGATTTATATAAAAAAAATAAAATTAGGCCCATGCACTCAAATCATTATTTATTAAAAGTATCTTTTATTACATGATTATAGTTATTTGACTAGTTACAATCCTATGCTTGAGTAAAAATTCCTCATCCATCATAGTTTGCTTTTGCCTTTTTGTTTTTAAATATTCTATTGTTATTATTAATAAAAAAATCTTTAGGCTTTCATCAGATCATCTATTACCCTACCAGCATTCAAGACCATTTTGTACATATAATAAAGAGAAAATGTCCATAGCCATACTCACTATATACAATCTAGACTGATTTACAAGCTAAGCTACAACCTCAAAGTTTGTTATACACATACAAATACAAGAACTATATATATTAAGGTAAAGCTAGAAACCCAAGTAGAGACAAATCAAACCAGGAAGGCTAGAGTGTTTCCCATGGAAATTGATATAAATCATCATCTTCTTCAATATTCCAAGCATTCTCTAAAGAAGTTGATAAAAGTGTTTCATCTTCTTCAATATTCCAAGCTGTCTCTAAAGAAGTTGATAAAAGTGTTTCATCTTCTTCAATATTCCAAGCTGTCTCTAAAGAAGTTGATTTAAGTGTTTCAGCCTGTAAGAGAATTGATAAGTTATGCATTGCTCAAACCAGAGGAGCTCTCAAATCAACAATTTTGCTAGCTTTGCTTGTTTAACTAATTCCTGATTATTTTATGAGAAATGCTAACAATGCATTATAAGACTCTTTTATTATCCAATTTTTATTACTAGATAAATCTCATACTGGTCCCACTAACAAAGAATGAACTCATGTTATATAATGAGATCAGCATAGAGTTTTATTTAATAATAGTTAGTGCGCTGAAAAATATGAATTGGCACCTTTCTGGCATTAACTAATATAACCGAAAGGTCCGAGATATAAACTGAAGGGATTCAAGTCCCATATTTTTATTTTTGGTCTATATACCTTGGCTTGACGATACATCTCAAGCAGGCGATTATATTGCTGACGAGCATGCGCAGAACGGACCATGGAACGCACCCGTGCCAAAGCCTTTTCAATTGCTGCATGCACTTTCTCTTGCCTGAACACCTTGAGAAAATCCTCATCGTCACTTTCTTCTTTTGAATCATTTTCTTGGTGAGAGCTTCGCAAACCAACCCTTTTTCTCCGCCATCTTAGCACAACCTTGTCCAAGATTCCAACTGCCCATATCACCACCTTGTATTGCTTCCGAGTCTGGTAACCCCTCACATGAGCCTGCCCAAACAAATACGTATAGAAAATATGAGGTTAATATAAAGATATGTTGTGGTTTGATATGAGCTTGTCATTGTACCAAACCTAGCTAGCTATGTCATGGTACCAAACCTAGCTAGCTATATTACTCCCCACCCCCGTCCCCTGTCTCTCTTAGAAACAATTTTATTCACTTTTCAAAATTGTTTCCGTGTCTTTTAAAATGTAATATCCACGATTCCACATATAACGCTCTCGAATTCAATGTCTGTAATACCAAAAAATAATAATTTAATAGTAACATAACATCTATTACCTGTATCTTTACAACTTTTTGGCGCAAAACTAAGAACTCTTTGCGACCTTTCCAACCCCGATACTTCTTCTGAATTGACAGGGCAGCTGAATTGCAATCACGCAAGCTCCTAGCATATCCACCAATGCTGCCTACACCATTGACATATCCATTTAGACAAGTGGTGGAGGAAGCTTCTCTCTCTAACCGTTTTTTGAAAGAATGTGCACGAAAAGCAGCCTGTATCCGTGCAGCTGCCAGAGATGCATTTCTGACAGCACCCAAGGTATTCTTTAGTGAAACCTCATCATCACTGGCTTCGAGATTTTTCTTAGACACGCTGCTGACAGCTAACTCGGCTTCAAGCTCAGAAGAATCTTTAGGAACTTCACACTTTTCCAATGTGAGGGATGACAGATGACTTGTTAGATCTGCCTCTGCAAGATAACCTGCCAATCCCTTGTGGCCATTGCTGGTCGCAATAGATGCAGCAGTTTTACCATTTGGATCTTGTGAAGTTGGATCTGTCACTGCTCCAGCAAATGCACCAGCAGCAATAAGCGATGCAACCATTTTTTCCCTACCATGGAGTAAATAGTTTAGTGATACAACATCCAGATCATTAAAAAAAGAATAGCTAAAATTGATATAAAGGTTTCTAAAAGCAAATTTTTTAATGTGATCATTTATAACCGAATCTGGTCTTGAGATCATTTGATGATGTGAGAAGACAAATCTAAGTTTTCATGAGAATAATTGATCATACAGAGGACAGTCAAATGAGAAAACTCCAGCAGTAACCATTGAAGATACACTTTGATTCAAATGACCTTCCCAAAAATAGAGTTTTTGACAGAACATATTGTCACTGTTTAATTAATGTAACTTAGTTCACATGGTGCGAAAAGACTTGTTAAAAAAATAAAACTATGCATTTGCTATTATTGATTACGTTTTATACACCCGTTCAGTGATTACTGAAACCTGCCTGCTCAATAATCTCTGACATGCTTTGCAAAGCATGTCGGTATAATAATTATACCCTATCAATTTCCAATATTAAAAAAGGCTTAGTTTCTCCATCCTTTTCTCTTTCCTCGTGTATGTACTTCCATCTCCCAAGGAAAAAGTAAAGGTTTCTAATCAAATTTTATATATCATATTCTGTTCAAAACCTTGAAGCATTGCATAGTGCATACTATCAACAGCTAATTCAGTTTTCCATTACCTTCCAAACCGTGCAGCCCAATGAAGGGCAGTCCATCCATTGATGTCACGGAAATTAACATTCACGCCACAACTGAGAATGGGGTTCAGGGCCCACTCAAAATCCAATCCAGAAACCATGTGTATAATCCCTTGCTCTTTCTTGGACAAAGAACAACCTGCCCCTTCATCTTGTTCATTGGATCTGCAAGAAAGCCAATGCTGCAGCTTATCCTTCAGCAGCTCTTGAAGAATCCAATCAATAGTACCAGATGAAGTTCCGTTGCCACCTAGGAGAGCGTCTATAATATGGCTCCATGAATCATCATCTGCTTTCTGTTCTGTTGAAAGATGGCTTCCAGATTCTGTGCTGTCATCCTTTATAATTGAAGTAGAAAGGAGCATTTCTGCAAATCGAACAAGTAATAACAGCTCTTCTGGACTTCTGGCAGATTCTGTTTCCAAACTATTACAGTGAGTGCAACCATTGGTCATATTACGAAATTCAAACTCTTTGACTTCACTGCATGGTTCCTTATTTCCTGAAGTAATGCACAGAGAAACCTTTCCAACAAGATGGGATGGAGCCTCACAACAGATTACGCCATCCTGAAGTATTTCAGCAGGAACTTCAACATCACCAAACATACAAGCCCAGGTAGAGTCCATGGGAAGGCAAAGAAAAGATCCAATAATGATCACCTACGCATGGAACGTGAGAATTCAGGGTTCAAAATAAAGGCAGCATCAATAGCAATAGCATCTTATCATATCATCCAGAAAATGAGAAGAAAAAAATTGGAGAGGAAACAGCTTAAAAATAGTTATGCTAAGAGCTTTCAGGACATTTCCCTAATTGTTAATTGCATTATATAAAAATAATTCATATATATATTTCAAACATGTTTGTATGCTCTTCATGAAGCTAGGTGAATGTAAGGAGGAAACACAATAAGATTAATCAAAAGGAATTACACTTATATCATTTGGAAGATAGCATTCACCAATGCACATGAGTCATAAATCATTATACAGAGCATAATTAAGTAGAAATAAAAAGGTGCAAACCTTTGTTGCCTCAGTGGCATAACAATATTCTGGGGAGATAGCCGTAATTGTAAATTTCTGTCCAACAGTGAACCTTGAATATGCATCCAGAGGTTCTTGAATTTGTCTTTGGTCAAACAATCTTTCATAGTAGTCAGAATTAGTTCCTTGAGTTTCTACCGAAGAATATGGAGACATGTTGACTCCAACAATATGTTGAGTTAATGAAAAGACAGCTGATGATATGGAACATGAATCAGAGGTGGAAGAAATTTCATTATGTGCCAAAAAAGTTGAATTCTCAAATTATTAAGGTTAAAGTAAGCCATACAATTCTCATCATTATTATTGTTGGGGTGTAGCCAGTAACCGTTTTCCTGGTTGGCAATCATTTCTCTTCCTGGAGAAGGTAACGGCTTTTCCTGTTTCAAGTATACAAATTTTATTATTATTATTTAAAAAAAATTGGGGAATAGGGAAATTATGTAATCATGGTGGCACTAATGGTCATTTTACAACTATCCCATATGAGATTTGAACTTTGTCCCTTGAGGTTACAAAGTGAGCTGATACCTCATGGACAAGTATACAAATTTCTCTGTAGTTCGTAGAAGAAAACTCAATATCAATAATATTTAAATAACAGCTGTAGATAACATAGCTGTTTCACGAAATGCAGAAATACATAAGTTATGGGTTATGCTAACTTGTGCTCTAAGAGCACACATGTTAAGTAATCCAAAGGTAGAAATTTTGTATTGAAAAAGACAATTTCTAAACATTTAAGGATTTGAATGCACGGCTTTTAAAACAGTATTTCTATATTGAGTTCATAAACATGTGCCCTTAGGGCACACATGTAAGCATTTCCCATAAGTTATTGTAAATTTAGCAAAAATACATTATGAACTCTTTACAATCTGAAATATAGCTTTGCAGTACTCACATTTTCAAATGCCTTGTATGCATGTTGTTCTGGTAACTTGATCACAGATGATAACTTGCTTGAATTCAGCATTTCTGTCCAAGATAATGTTTTCTCATTCCCACCAGGGTAACTATGGTCAAGTAAATCATGATAATGATTACAGCTGCCATCTACAGAAAATACACTAATATTAGAAGCTTTTTCTTTCCTCTCTTTATGGTTGATGTTTAATAACAATAAGTAGAGAAAACCAACTACAAAGCATTTTCTAGAATAAATTGAATATGATTCAGAGCTGAAATAATAATTTTATGATAATCAGACTTCTTTTGTAATATAATTTCTCATGCACAAATAAAGATAACCTACTTTTCATTTAGAACATAACATAGAGTTATCCACATTATATTCCTTTTTTTTTTTTGACAAATCCACATTATATACTTAAAGACTGTTTTACATGGTTAATATATTTTAACTGGAATCCCATGAGTTCCTACTGGAGTGTTAAACCTTGTTTTTTTCTTGGTTACTTGTTCCCAATATGTGAAGGGGAGCCTTAGTGCAACAGTTGGAGTTGCAGCTGTGCGACTAGAAGTCACGAGTTCAAGTCGTGGAATTAACCTACTGTAAATACATGGTAAGGCTGCCAAAAATAGATTAGCAATGGACCAAGTTGTACTTTTTTGCCATTTGTTCATACTTTGTATCCTAAATGTCTTTTAAGATTCACATGAAACAATTGGAATATATTGATAGGGAATTAGGTTTCACCTAGAGCAAATTCATCAAACAGAGAGGTGGCACTGCCAAATAAGAAAATTCATGGCAAGAATAACCTCAGACAGCTTAAACAAGCAGGTATGCTATACATTTTCTCAATAGTTATAACTTATAGCTAATTAGCTATGAGAATGGAAGAAGCTGCTGGGGCATCTCTACACAAGTAGATGACAAAGATCTATAACTGAATACCTCAAAAACAATATTGTTTTTTTTTTTTTTTTGGTAGTGAAAAAACAATATTGTTAAATATATAAAACTGAAACAAATTGACAAAGTCTCCATTTCAACTTTTCCTCATCTCTTGATTTTAAGCCCCATTATCATCCTCTTCATTTGTAAGAGACTAAGAGGCAATAATAAAATCTACACACTTTTATCTTTTCATCCAATCTGTGCAACTCTTCTCATTTCATGCGCTTTCTTTTTTAGGCATCCAAGTTAACTTTTCCTTATCTCTCAATTTTAAGACCCGTCATCACCCTCTTCTTTTGTAAGATGCAGCAGTAAAATCGAAACACTTTTATCTTTTCACTGATTTTGTCTAACTCCTCATTTTATGGGGTGTATTTTTAGCTTTTGTCTGTAACATTAACATCCATCTCTTTAGTACTATCTACATAGCTGGTTTTTAGTTTTTAATGATTGACCGCCAATTAATATCATCTTCAAATCATTCTTTTGTTCCCTTACCAAAATCAACCAACTCACTTTCCTTACTAACCCAAGTAGCTTACCTTCTATGTTTTATATGCTAGACTAATAAAAATTATACTGATTATTGTATAAAATAATAATATTTTGTAATTAAACAGAACTTAACTTGCTTTTATTTGGTAGCTTGTGCAACATGCAGGTCTACTTTAGGATAAATGCTCAACATAGGGATTAACTATGTTTGACTGGACGAATAAACATTAATTTTCATCATGCAACTTTGTTTAAATTACCTTTTGTTCCATTATATCCACCGTATGGTTGTTTATGATCATCTGGTCTGGAGAATGCAGCACATATTTCCTGTGGAACTTCATGTTCCCTATAAAACGGAGAGATTTCTGTGAAGCTGTCGTCATTCAAACTTAACTGTTCCTCCAATTGACGGAAAGCTTGTGCATTTGTTTTCTCCAAGTGATCCATTCCATTATTCATGATGACTATATCAGAGGTGACTTCTAAGGACCCGGGACTGGAGAAATTCTGATTAGGTTCAGATGAATCACCAACTATGGATGTTGTCTCGGGGTTTTGAGTAGTATATGAGCTGCGACTCTGACTAAACGGTGACAACTGTGTGGCAGGTCCAGAATTGGATGTCCCCTGTAACATATGGGTGTAAACAATAATGTCAAACTCAAAAGGAGGGCTGCAGAGATCTACCAATTCACACGGTCAATGTAATCAAATAATTGCCATTCAGAAAGTTGAACCATTGTAAGAGAGAATATGATAACAACATAGTTAATCACAGTCCTCCAGAGAATGGTATCCAAAGTAAATCTGGTATTAAATTAGGTACTGGCATGTAACATGTAGGCATGTAAACTGTGTAGTTATTAATGAGAGAGCAATATAGCTAAGCCAGAAGAAAAAAGAGTCTATTTGGATGTATGAACCACATAATTCCTTTGGATATTCATGTTATGTATTGGACATCTTTTGAACTGCAATTACAATTACTATGTTTATCTTCATACGATATTATTCAATATATCTGATGTCATGTTCTGAAAAATCACCTCATTTGTATCTCTGTAATGCACGAGAACAACATGCTCATATTCCCTGTCAAGACAACAGCATAAGAGCAAATATGAACATCCATTA
This sequence comes from Trifolium repens, assembly GCA_030408175.1. Taxonomy (NCBI): domain Eukaryota; kingdom Viridiplantae; phylum Streptophyta; class Magnoliopsida; order Fabales; family Fabaceae; genus Trifolium; species Trifolium repens. Next base: position 28,606,823 of record CP125841.1, on the reverse strand, counting down.
CAATAACATAATAATAACATATAAATGAAAATAACTTAAGAATAGTAATTCATACTGAAGTTTGACTGTTTTTAAGTCAAAACAATTCGATCTTGGTAAAAAACTATAATCATACTTTATCTTTATATATGCTTTTTCCAAAATGTGCACATTTTTATGTCGTTATGCATACTGAAGGCTGATTGTTTTTCAAAGGCAATATAATTTTATCTTGGTCAAAAATATAATTGTACTTGCCTTCTTATATTTTTTTTACAAACGTTTTTTTCTTTCTTTCTAGATTTTAAAAGATATAACACAGTGGTAAGCTTAATAATATGAAGGGTTTGTAGTCAGCTAATAGTTAACTCACGGGTTCAACATCCAATAGCTTCGCCGCTGGAAACTACGGTTCTCCTCTCCATGTGCATAGTAACAGTTTAGGGCTTCAACATTTCCAACCTAATCATGCACAACAATATGAAGATTCAGATTGAGAACATCAACATACAAGACCCCATATCAAAACATGTCATAAGAAAAGGTATTTATAATATAGCAACGATGGTAAATTATTTTGAAAACAAAATACTGCTCAATACCGGTAAAACTATTACACAGAATACGTTACATATCAAATTTATGCTGCATTTTATTTATATAAAAAGTGCTTGCTGCACAAAATACTGGCTACTTTTTCCGAAATCCAAGGAGTATTGGAAGCTGTCCATGGTGCAGAGATGATCAGGAAATAGATTTCAAAATAAAATTCCAATGAGAATCTTGATTTATTTTTTAGTAATGCCTCATTTCATTTCAAAATGTTTTAGATGCCTATCAATGTTTTTAATATTTCTTCTTAATAATTTAATTCAATGGTGCTATCAGTTTTAGTCCCACACATAGATTTATGGTTTACTTTTTCAATACTCAGATCTATTGTAAGCATTTGCAAAGGGAAAAGGATGAAATAGAGAATCTCAAATTTGAAATGGTTTGAAAACTCTTTAGCTATATTATGGAATAATTACTTTATGTTGTCCTTTATTTTCCTGCATACTTCTTATGCAACAGTAAAAGAAAGACTTCAGTTTGGTACAAATTACAGTGAAAATTGAAGCATTTGCATACAACATATACGGAGTCAAGAGGAAGCTGTTAACGTGGATAGACATAAGTTGCAGCAAGACATACAAATATCAAACCACCTTTCGAAAAACTTCAATAATAATAATAATAACAACAGAAACTCTTTTGGCGCACCTTAAGCCGTTCATGTGCTTCTGCCACAGTTCTTCCATCTTTTTTCTTCCGCCAATTATGACCATCTTTTCGAAAGAAACGCATGACTCTTTTATTAAACAAATAAACAGCTCCACCTTTCACAAAAATCAACAGCCAATGTTGTGGACAATCAGTAACACAAGTACAAATAACCAGAAAAGCCGACACTTAATTCTTTCATCAAATTTTATAAAGTGAATAAGGATGTTACCACGAGGCCGGTTAAGGGGCATATCGGTGAACTCACACATGTCGTGATTCTTTAAAATGTAAAACACTTCTATAGGTTTGAGCCATCTTTTCTTAGCTTCTTGAAACAGATCACTGATATTGTAATGCAAACCTGCCATGACAATGTCAAGTTAGTCAAGTAATTTAGAACTCTTCATATTATTCCTGTTTATGGAATTTCAAATTAATCATTTGAAATGGGATTTATGTCGAAAATCAGGGCCACACACTGTCACCACTAAGAACTTAATTGTCTTTTACATCTATGTCAATCAATCATTGCATAAAAATTCAGAAAGCACAGTATTTAGGAACTGCAATAATTATTTTATCAAAATAGGCATCAAGTACAGTCGGTCAGAAACAGTGACAATTCAAAAATTTGCATACATACCAATAACACACACAAAGTTACACATAATTTCTAAGACTCGTTATCCGGTACTCAAGTACGACTAATCTGAGAGACACCAATCCCACCGTCCACTCGCGGGTTCTATATAAAGCCATAATTCTGCTCTATATGAAGTGACCCAACACAGAACTCTGAGACTCTGAGAGGAACACACTCCAACTCACGTGGATTCATAATTGTCATCAATTGAAATTGAATTCAAGTAAAGTTGTGAATCAAAGTACGGTGAAATTGAATTGAATTGAATAAATTATAAAACGGTGAAAAATGAAAATTATGCTTATTAAGGAGAAAATTTTTACCAGGTAGCATCGTAATGGATCACGAAAAGGAACAAAAGAGTATTAGAAGAAGTTGAGCATTTGCGTTCAGTTGTAATAAATTTGGGTTTTGCTTAATCAGTAAACGAAAACCTAAAAGGATCAATGAATCAAGAAGTTGAAGAGAGAAACTTGTGGACTTAAAATATCAACAACAATCAAGATACCTTTGTCTTAGTGCTTTTTAATTTATTAAGCTTACTTTTTAATTATTATATTACACACTCAGATAGTGATTTTATTAAGCTTACTTTTTTTTTTATTACACACTCAGATAGTGATTTTATTAGGCTTACTTTTTTTTTATTACACACTCAGATAGTGATCAAAGTGTGAACGCACAAACAAAACTATAATAAAAAAAATCATGCTAAAATGTTTCGAATATTTTAAATAAAATATTTTTAATTTTTAATTTTTATATTAATTAATTTAAATTTATTTTTTTAATAGTTTATTGATTTTCTTCTCTTCTTGATATAAATATTTTAGAAACTCTTTTTAATGTAACTAGTTTTGAGACCCGTGCGAAGTTTTGAGACCCGTGCATTCGCACGGGTCTATTGACATTTATTTACAAATTATTGTTAAAATATAAGTGACGTCATTCTGTTATTTTTTGTAAAATATATTAAATTAAGTCATTTTTTTATTAAAGTAATTGTCCCGTGTATGATTTTTGTGTAATAAATTATAATTAATAATAAAAAATATTTTCTATTCAATTTTTTTTATTAAAGCAATTGTCTCGTATATGATTAATTTTTTTTATTAAAGCAATTGTCCTCGTATGATTAATTTTTTTATTAAAGAAATTGTCTCATGTATGATTAATTTTTTTTATTAAAGTAATTGTCTCATGTATGATTAATTTTTTTTTATTAAAGCAATTGTCCCGTGTATGATTAATTTTTTTTATTAAAGCAATTGTCCCTGTGTATGATTAAATTTTTTTATTAAAGCAATTGTCCCGTGTATGATTAATTTTTTTATTAAAGCAATTGTCTCGTGTATGATTATTTTTTTTATTAAAGCAATTGTCCCGTGTATGATTAATTTTTTTTTATTGAAGCAATTGTCACGTATATGATTAAATTTTTTTTATTAAAGCAATTGTGTCGTGTATGATTTTTTATATATTAGTGATCAACACTTTCTTTTATTTTTTGACAAAATTATTGATCAACACTTGTCCCGTGATGTTTTAAGTATAATGACAAATATTTACCCCATAATTATTATAATATATATTCATCAATAATGCACTTCTTCTGTTTTTTTTTATAAGAGTAAACAAAAATAGAGTAGAATTTAATATAAAAATATATAAAACTAAAAAGTATAATTTTTTTTACGAAATAGAAGAGTTGAAATATTTTTAAGAATTGATTAGGACAAATTAGAATTTTTAGTAGTAATACCTTTTAATATATTGGAACTGTTTGAATTTGGCTTATTTTTAAGCTTATGAAAATAGTTTATGGTTATAACTTATAAGTAAACTTTTATGTTAATTCATAAGTTTTTTTTACGCATGTTAATTCATAAGTTTCCACTAACAAAAAAAAATATCTTTTTTGAAGAAGACAAAAGTAATATCTTTATAAATTGTTTTCATGAACTACATTAAAAAACTTATAATAATACATAAAAATTTATTTATTTAGATAAATTATTTTGCATAAAACTCATAAATAAGTCAAATCAAACGGGCCGATTGTTTTTTTGTTTCTATTTTTTTGTTATTTTATTTTTAAGCTCATAAATAAGTATCTTCTTTTTTAGGTTATTCTATTTTTATTTTTTATATATACGTTTTTATATGTTAGATTCAGTTACTATTTTTTCATTAAAAAAAAGTTACTATTTTTGAAGCGTATCTTTTATAGTGATTTTTGTTCATATTTTTATGTATAAATTTATTTTAGAGATTTGATTTCGGATGCTATTTTTATGAGAATATTTCTTTTATGCTTATCTTTCTTTCCAATTTTTTTTTGTATTTTTTTTATTATGTTTATGCATTTTTTTGTTCAATTTTATTTATTTCATGCTTATCTATTTTTCTTTTTTTTTGTACGTATTTTATTTTTATGTTTATGCCTTTTTTGTTCAATTTGATTTATTTCATACTTATCTCTTTTTTTTTCCTATTTTTATTTTGGAATTTTTTTATTAGTTTAGAGATATAGTTTTCATTGCTATTTTTATGGTAAATTGATTTTTTTATACTTATCTTATTAAAGTTAAAATTACATTTAAAGGCATAAAACTTGGAACACTATTAAAAGTGCCAAGGACAAATTTGGTTTTTTAACATAAGTTTCTTTTAATATATTGTAAGTAGATTAATATTAATATAACATTTCTACTCTATTCAAAAAGAAAAAAAATTATTATCAACCAAGAGTGATCTGTAGTTGACCAGTGGTATTCCGTCGTTGACTGTGGTGGTCTTGCACTGACTTTTTGCTTCTTTTTTTTGTCTTCAGTTTTTCTGTTCTTTTATTAAATCATTTCAAAATCAAGTTTTTTTTCCAAGTTCTAATTAGATGTTATATCAATAATAATTTGAGTTTCCTTACTAAATTTTTTTTAGAACGACCAAAAATGAAACTTAATTAATAAAACGATAAGTCCTTATCAGCAGAAGGTGTGCCAAGCATAGCAACAACAGAGTCCAAGAGTCAATACATTAAAAATCAGTTAGCCGAGACCCAAACAAACAGGAGGTGTCGACCACCACGTATGATAATTGAGACTTATATTTACATTATAAGGTTTCATCCACCACAGGGAATGAACTTTAACTTTCTCTAGCATTTGAAGAACAGTTGATTCTTTTGCTTTAAAAATTCGACTATTCCGCTCTTGCCACACCACCAAAGTGCAACTTAGCCAAAGTAACTGCATGAAGGAACGACGAGCACGGTTGCCCCCTGCTGAATGGACAAACTGTACAAAATGATTATGATGAAGCTGGAATGGGTAAGCCAAAGATGTACCAACCCAATGACGTACCAAGCCCCACAAATAGGCGAAAACGGGGCAAAACAAGAACAAATGATGCGCTGATTCCACGCCCCCACAACTAGACACACACAGCTGAGAGTCGTGTGCGATAATATTACGGCGAACCAAATTATCCCTAGTCGGTAGCCTGTTACGAAGTAGCCGCCATGCTAACACTGACAACTTTCGCGGTACCTGTTTGTGCCATAGCAATTCTATAATTACCGCCGCCCCTGGAGCCTCCCTATGCGTAAGCAAATCGTAAGCGCCCCGAACACTGTAACCACCACCTGGATCGTACTGCCACAACCACTGATCGACAACATGAGGCTGCAAAACAAGGTCAGAAAACAACAACCTACACTCTCTCAATTGCTCCTCCTCCACGCCCGCAAGGGTCGCCGCCACAACCATGCTCCACCTCCTTCATCCCACCCTAAGTCCCTCATAGCCACCACTGTACATATCCGGTGTAGCGAAAAGTCAAACAGTCACAGAAACCGCCCATTCAACGGGATTCCCACCACCCACGGGTCCGACCAAAAGAACGTCTCCAACCCATATAAAAAAATAATAATCTATACTAATATATAAAGGGGATACAAATTTTTGGGATGGCTTTTTCATTATTCCTATTTTACCCTTAAATAAAAACTAAAAAAAAAAAAACTAAGCACAACTTCCACATAAAAGTAGGTCAGTATTTTTATAGTAAAAAAAATATATATTTTTTTCTTCTTAATAACTAGCCACAACAAAAAAGGAGGTTAAGTAGTTATAATTAAATAAGTCCAATAAAAAAGAAGATTAAGTAGTTATTTATATTTGCACAATAGAGAATATTGATCACATCAAACAAAAAAAAAATATAGATCGCACAAACGGGCACGGGACGTGCCCGTTTGGCGGCTAATAATAATAATAATAATAATAATAATAATAATAATAATAATAATAATTAGAGTTTTAAGTCTTTTAATTATTCATCTATCATTTACTCATTATACAAAAGTCAATAGCTTGATTAGTGGAAAATCAGTAGGCGATTTGTTACCTTGATTCACTCAAAGTTAGGTTTATTAAACTTGTATCTAGACAAAAGTTAATGTATCTAGATTAAATTTTGAACCAAATACATTAATTTTTGTTGATTTTCTTTTGTTTAATTATATTTTGGGACGGAGAGAGTACACTGCTGTAAACAATTAGTAGTATCTGTTGTATAATTATTATTATCATTATAATAATTATTATATATATTTCAAAAGTTATTATACATGTGTTGTTTTACTTGGTCATGCACCGTTACAATTTCCCTTTAATTCACTGCATGTTTTTATTTTCCTTATAGATAGGAACCACCACTTGTTTGCTGCCATAAATATAGGACCTCAACGTTCAGTTTCAATTACTCCAAATGACCACATATATATACACTAATTAGTAGAGCATCAGGCCAGAAAAAGGAGGCAGAACAAATTTATCTCACTCTCAAAATGAATTTCCATTGTTTCATTATTTTCTTCCCCATTATATTCTGAGTCTCTGAGTTTAATATCAACCTGTTTCAATTAATGAATTCTTGCTAGTTCTGTTACTTCAAGTATGATTCATACTTGAGAAGGACCTGTTGAATCCTGGGGGATTTGCGCTTATGAGGCGGGTAAATCCTTAAGGACGGTGCGATCAGCACGCCTCAGGTATTGTTCGTTTACTACTTTGTAGTCATCACTCTTTGTATGCGGTTGCCGACATTAATTACTACACTCACCGAAAGATAAGTTCCTGTGATCTCTATTTATTTTATTCTTATTCATATTTGTTTGATTACTTAAACTTATATATGTTATTTATTATTTGAGTAGGTCCAATTTTTACAACAATCTTAAGGATTTATCTTTTTGTTAACCCTACTCTATGAAACATAATTCTGATGTAAGAAGAGCATTTGATGACAATGGAGTTCATGAATTTGATTTTTAAAGTGCTCATTTATCCTCATCGCCGAAAACAAGTTCTATGTAGTACTTCTAATTTTATTTCTCTGAGTTTCAACTTTATGCATTGAAATTGTGATTCAAATTTGTTGTGATAGAACAAATATCTAGAAGAAAATAAAATAAAATTGAGAACTATGGTTTTGGTCAATGGGGGTTGAATTTTTTCTTTCGATTAATATTTGGGGTTTGCTTATTTCCTTTATGGTTGATGAATTATGCTTCTTAGTATAGCGAATATGTCCTCTGACCAGTGAAATTGATTTGGAATATTGTATAAAAATCTTTCTATGTAGTCATACACATTTGCATAACTATATACTATATACTATATTTATATGAGGAATTATAAATTATTTTTAATATAGAGTATTGTCGCTTGAAATCATTCAAGCAGACTTGAAATGTGGATTTATAAATTGTCTTCATTGTAACGGCAATGTCGCTTGAAATCATTCAAGTAGACCTGAATAAAAATCAACCGATGTTATCAAATGTGGGGGTGTTGTCACTTGAATGTTTTTCAAGTAGACCTGTTAATAAATCTAATCATAGATTTAATTTTCCCTTTTGTGAAGATGTTGTCGCTTAGAATTTTTCTAAGCAGACCTGATGAAATATATTATGAAAGTCAGTTTGACAATATATGAAATATTGATGAGCCATTATATTAAAATAATATAATGATGATAATTGGAATTGAATTTCAATGAGAATAAATCTAAATGAGAAATTATATTCCTCATCGTGTGAATGTTGTCGCTTTGGAAGTATTCAAGCAGACATGTACGGTGATAAATTAATGAATTGATACATACTTATCCTCATTGGTAGTGATGTCGCTTAATAGAATATAAGCATACCTGTGTAGATTCATTGTGAAGAACAAGTTTATTGTTATAGACTTGTATAAATTTTATATGAGATTAATTGACTCAGAGACGTCTTAGTCAATATTATTTTGATGAAAGAAAATTGTCTTTATCATCTGTGTGTAAAGTAGCTACTAAATAAAGCCCCTGGGAAGAAATAATTTTGTGACGCATCGAGGGGAATTGGACTTAAGCCATTTGAAATTAACAAGTGATGGTAACCCAACCTTTGTGATTGGAGATCCCATGAATAAGGTTCATATGGGTAAGAACAAGTCACGAGTTAAATCTGCTAACACTAAATTTAATTTAATTTGTCCAATATTTCCTATGGTGTACTTGAGAAAGTGTTAGACACTGCATTATTGAGAGGGTAAGCTATAAAGCTTTTAATGATTTTCATATCCCTTATGGGTGGTTGTTTACCCCGATTTTTAGTAAACAACCGCTAGTCTAATTATTACAAGAAGGATCAACTAGTGAATCCTGGGACATATGGATTGTGCGGAAGATAATGAAAACATATTCATATCTTTGGGTTAAATCGGATAAGTTGATAAAAAATAAACAGCATTTGACGAAGTCAAATGGTTTGGTTTAAAGTAAAATGCTTCAAAGTTTAAATTTGCAGAAAACTTGTAAATGAATTGCAAATAAAGTTTAAAGAAAAGACTTTGAAAAGTAAAACATGCAATGAAATAAATTGCAGAATGTTAAAAGTTGCAGAAAAGCTTTAAATTTGCAGAAAGCTTAAATGACAAATTTTAAAGGAAAACAAGTAATCAGTACTTGAAACGTAAATTGCATTTGACAATGTAAAAATGTTTACAAAGATTGGTACACAGATTCGTACATGTTCCTTTTGGTATTCATTTCGCTCGTTGACATGGGTACTCTGAATATTCTAGGAATTTGCATGTATTGCGAATTGTGGACCCGTTTCTCATATGAGAAACTAATATTTATAGACAAATTAACATAACTGCTATAAAACTACAATTTGCCTAACTATGCTCCACGTGTCTTCTGAATTTGAATTCCTTGGACACCTGGCGAACCCTTCAAACGTTACTCACTTTTGAATATTTTGCTAAGTCCAGAGTACGCTTCTTTCGTTCTGCACAGTACGTTAGACAAACAAACATACACACGTACATATATATACATATATATAATTTTCGACCATTACCAGTTAGTGTCGAAAATATGCTTTTACACAAATAATATCTTGTCGAACTCGACAAGCTTATTCAGACAACACACGTTCTGTCGAATTCGACAGAACTCTAGGCTTTGACAAGCAACTTTTGCACATTAAAAGTCTTTGATGTCAAATGCCTTGATTTTCTCTTGATTTATTGCCAGAATCAGTTTCCAAGAGAATATTAAAAGGCAATAATATACATTAAATGAGATTTCATCATCTCATTCCAACTCATTAATGCCTGTCGAAAATACAGGCTAACAAATTGCCCCCTCAAAAATGCCAGTTTCGACTGCGTGTCGGATACTAAAGGAAGAAATGGCATTTTTGAAGATATTCACCTTTTCCAATTTTGCACGTTTACCAAAGACAGCGTAAACGTCACACTAAGTCATTGTCAATCATGACAAAATTTATAACTGTCACCTCAATCCCCACAAACCATGATCTCCAACTTTTTAGCTTAGTAGTGGGACACGTGGCAGAATGTGAACAACTGAGATGGAAGAGTGGTGATGTTTCAGTTACCAGATACATGCCAAATTGGAGTGCCTATAAGTAGCAAACGTATTCCACACTTTCACTTTTCTGAAACTTCAACTCTTCACTTTCTCTCTAAAAACAGAGCTCTACGTATTCCTTCAAGAACCACCATCAAACAATCCTCAAATCGTGCATTGTTCTTGCGTTTTTGCTGAATCTAAACCAGCAAACGTGATCATCTAGTGATTCCGCTCATTACTGTGGTTCTTGTTCTCAGATTTGAGCAAGAAATAAGTTTGTTTTGAAGCTTTTTACTTTCTCTTTGCTGCTGCTACCTGTTCATCACCATCAACCTCAAGAACATCAAGAACAACAAGAACAACAATGGCCTCCTCATCTTCTTCCAGAAACGTGATCATTTATGCTGTTGATGACAAGAAACCTGTTATCATTGATGATTCAGAGTTTGTGTCGGAGCCGGATATGACCTCCGTCGAAGACAACATATGGGGAGAAGAGTTGATGATTCCCCACAAGCTTGGAGGTAAATCTCTTGCCTTCGCAGGCCCTCTTTCTTCATCCGACAACTTCAATGAAGACATAGGTAACATTTTCCCTCTCTACTCTACTTGCGAACCAAAAATATTCGCCAACTCTGTCTTCGACATGAGCTTCTTCGAACCAGGCTATAGGGCTTTTAGATCTGCCCCTGCGGTTAGTGAGGGCTATCTGAAATGGCTCAACAAAGTCGAAAAACAATATGCTACTTTCTGGAAAGAGAGTGGTATATTCGACTTGATTCAGCTGTCGAGAGAGGGACCCAAATACAATGCAGAAATGCTCATAGCTGCCCTTCACTTTTGGGAGAGCTCCACCAACACTTTTCACTTTAAGGCAGGAATGATGACCCCAACCTTATTCGACGTTGCTGCCATTACTGGCTTACGACCAACAGGACCCACTTTCGACCCCAAGTACACTACTGTCAACCACCAATTCGACTTCAAAGTTTTATCCTTTTCAGGATTCCTCAAAAATCATCATGATCTTAGCAGCGAAGATGTGTCCTTTGAAGAACATATAGCTTTCCTCACTTATTGGCTATCACATTTTGTTCTTTGCACTAGTTCATTACAAGTGGTGAAGAGACTCGTTCCCCTCGCCATCATGCTTCACCAAGGATTAGATGTAGCTTTAGGAAGGTTCATCTTAGCTTCCCTTTATGACTCTTTGGGGCAAGCTAGTGATATGCTCAAGAAGATTGAAAAAGGATCACAACTCGCTTTCTCTGGACCTGTATGGCTTCTGCAACTTTGGCTGAATGCCACATTTGAGTCAAACTTCAAACTCTTTCTACCCTCTCATATGGAACCATCTGTTGCTTCTCGACAATCAGAAGGCGCTAGGTTAGCCTTATTGAGATATAGAGAGACAAATTTGTCCACTCGACAACTCTTCCTTCATTACTTCAAAACTCTCCTTGAGTTCGACGAAATTACCCCAAAAAATACTCCATTCGTCAAAAGGACTGTCGGGCCTGATTGGTTTAAAAGGCCATTCCCTGCAACCAATCCAAATGAAGAAGAGGATACGAAAAACGTTTGGACCATGTTCTTGAACCCTACAATCTTATCCTCCAGACAAGGAATTGAAAGAAGGCATTTAGGTTTGGTTGGGTACCAACCTAACTTAGTTGCCCGCCAATTTGGCCTAAGTCAGTTCAGGCCAAAAAGTTTGTTCAAGAACAAGGATGAGATCGTCTTGGGCAATTCTGGAATGTCTGTCGAATATTTTGAGCGTCGATTGAAGCTGGCTGATGAAAAATCTTATAAGCTCACACCTGTTGCTTTTGAGATTTCTCAATTCTGCACTTACGAATTCGCCACCTGGTGGAGCTTACACTATGAGAAGCACGCTAAGAATACTGATGAGGTGCTTCTGCAAGCAATAGAGGCTGGATTCGACGCTTTACAACAGAAGACTCCCAAAGGCAAAGGTAGCTTTGAGTGATTCAGAAGTGTGGCTTTATAATGTTTGTAAATTTTTGTTTTTTGTTGACGCTTAAACTCTCATTGTCTCAATACTAGGTGCTTCCAAAGCCAAGGAAACCACCACTTCGACAGACACCACTACTCCTGCTGCAACTCAAAAGAAATCACTGCCCAATACTGGGGCCAAGGTACCAAATTTCAAAGTAACTTAGTCTTTGAATCTCTATTTTCACAAACATATCTGTGACTCTTCTTGATTTCAAATGCAGCTTCGAAAAAGGAATTTAATGGCGGCGAACGAGACCAGAGAGCCCACCAAGAAGAAGAAACAAAAAGCTCTTACCATTAATGAACCCACAGTAAGTCCTTTCGACATTTCTTTAGCACTTTGCCTTGGCTTCGAATAGAATTTTGTGTTAACAATTTCAAATTCTTTTCAGCCTGCTGATGATGTTCCCACCACAAAAAATGCTGTTGCTCCTAGTGGAGAAAGCCAAGGAGACAAAGGAAAGGCCAGTGTCGAAACTAGTGAAGCAAGCATGCCAACCAAGCCAAAGAAGAAGAAGAAGGTTAAGTCTAAGTCTAAACCTTCTGAAAGTCAAACGAAAGAAGGTGAATCTCCTTTCCCAACCGTTTCAGTCGAAAATCAACCACCACCAGCTGTCGAAGAACAGCCCATCACTGGTGTTCAGGTAAAATATCTTCTTCACCTTTTAGGACTTTATGACATGAATAAATCTTCATTATAACTTCTGAGACTTGATTCTTTTTGTCTTTAAATAGGGTGGTAATGAAAAGAACACCACTACACCTGTTAACAATGAGGAAAATTCGGCCCAAGACGTTGGCACCAATCGCGTCGAGGTCGATTTAACTGGAAATAGCCAAAGTCAAGAGAATGAAGAAATTCCCACCAACAATCCTGAACCTGAGAAAACCATAACTGCGCAACTCACTGAATCTACCCATTCATCAGAAAACACTGATGTCGAGATGGAGACTGACGCTGACGACGATATTATGCCTGAAGCCACTGAAGGAGGCTCTGACATTCTTCCTGTCTCTTCGACATCAAAGTTATCTGCTGACGTTGGAATGTCAGAAATGGAGTTCATCGCTATGAAGGATTCCGATCCTGCTGCAGCACTCAAGATGCTCCTTTCAAGCAAAGGTAATAAAGAACAAAGCAAGGGTGCTTCCCATCACAGCAGTTCGACAGCTTCTGATACAGAAATCAGTTCGACAGTGAGGCAGGATTCTTTGCTCCTCAAATTGCACGCAGATTACATCAATCAGGATGTCTTTGCCTTGATTGAGGCAAACCCTAGCAGTGCATTTTCTCACTTGGGCTTCTTGAAAAAGCTCCATAATCCTTTGACAGATGAGGCCACACTTAGTAAGGTTATCCAACTTGAAAACCTCATTGATGGTTTTACTCAAGCTATTCAAAGGAAGAAAATGAATGCCATGAAGCTGGAAGCTCAAACCCATGCTCACGCTGCATTGGTCGAAAAGGCCAAGACTGCTCAGGCTAATGTCGAACGCTTTGAGAAGGAGATCGAGTCGAATGCTGAGCTGACTCAATACAACCAGAACATTGCTGCTTGGGAAGGTGAGATTGCAGAATTGCACTTGAAGATTCAGAGTCTCAATGCTAAGATTGATGCAGAGAAAATCAAACGTGACGAAGCAAAGGCCAATCTTACTACTGCTGTTAAAGCCTGGATCGACAAAGAGGCTAATGAGGGCATCAAAGCCTTTAGTGCTTCAGCGGCAGTGGAAGAAGAGATTCAGAATCTGGAGAAGTCAAGCAAGGTTCTCGACAAAGAGGTTTCTTCGTTCAAGAGTTTGTATGAAGATTTGAAGAAAAATTTTAACTTGTAATAATTTTAGTTTTACTTTTTGAACAATTTGTCGAAGTTTTTGGTTTGTAATGTGACAATGCCCATTTTGTGGCGAACAACTTTATGATCACCATTGTTTATCATATCTTAAATTTTATTCTTCGCCAATTTTTATTTCTTGCAACGCTGGTTTATACTTTTTCAAGTATTTACCATTTATAATTAGCGAACGTCATTCGATGGTCATTTCTGAACCTTTGAATTCTTTTGGCATCATTTCAACAACACAAAAAACTGAGCAGTCAAAGACACCATATCGAGACAGTCAAGTCAAAAAGGGGGTGATAACAACGAGACTTACTAAATGAATCGTATTAATGGCTATATTGACCCACAAGACCTGAAAGCACTATAAAAAGGGATGCTCTTTCTCATTTCAACCATCCAGAGTCATTGAATAAACTCACCAAAAGAAATTGAGCAATGGAAGAAAACATTACTAAGGGTGCTTCGTGCTCCAAAGAGAAGAGCAAGAAAGGTACAGAACCTTGGCGTTGCGAAGAGAACAGGTCACGCTATGAAAGAAACAAAGAAGAGCTCATTTTGACAGAATCAGAGGAAGAAGAATTGGGCTCCGACCTGGGAGAGTTTCTATGGACACATGAAGAAAGACTGGACGAGTATCCAACTGAGGTCCAAAAACTTGTTGATATAGCGCTATCTCTTTACAAGGATAAAGCGAAGAAAATAGAATCAGAGGTTTCTGAATCTAAGCCTCAGCCTAAGTAGTGTTGTATTCCCATGATGTACTAAAGCACTTCTCTTGTTGCAATAAACAGTGTCATTCTTCTGCTTTTGAATTATGGCAAATTTTAATTATTGCCATCTTGTTCTTGTGTTTGATTATTATTCTGCGCTTACTTTTACTTCAAGTAGAGCAGGCCTATGTTTCTTCAAATACTTCCCATTTATACCCAAAGTACGTTTCTCAGGAGTTAACTCCTCAATTTCATATGCACCATTAGAATAAACTTGAACGACTTTAAATGGTCCTTCCCAATGTGGTGACCACTTGCCTAGGACTCTGTCTTTTTTATCCATTGGCAGAATAACTTTCCAAACCAAATCTCCAACATTAAAGGTTTTAGATTTAACCTTTTTGTTATAAGCTCTAGCAACTCTTTCTTTCTGTCGAGTTAACATCTCTAAAGCTTTTATTCTCTCTTCATCTAAATCAACTAGTTCGTCTAATATCATATCCCAGTAATGATCTCTTGGGATTTCTTCCTGCCTTTGGATTCTAACTGATTGCAGGTGAATTTCGACTGGCAAGACTGCATCATGCCCATAGGTTAGTCGAAAAGGTGTAGTGTTAGTTGATTCCTTTGGAGAACTTCTGCATGCCCATAGGACTTGATCTAAAGTCTTATTCCAATTTCTGGGCTTTTGGGCAATGTGCTTTTTAATCAGACCAATAATGATCTTATTAGCAGCTTCCACTTGACCATTTGCTTGTGCATAATATGGTGTAGAAGTCAAAAGTTTAAAACCAGTTTGTTGAGCAAACTCGACCATTTTTCGTCCAGTGAAAACTGAACCTTGATCTGTAGTAATAGACTCAGGTATACCAAATCTATAAATAATGTGACTTTGTATAAAACTAATCACTGCTTCTTGGTCAACATTTGGTAATGGAATTGCTTCTATCCATTTGGTAAAATAATCTATACCAACTAGAATATAGCGTTGGTTTTTGGACGAACTTGGTTTAATTTCACCAATTAAGTCTAAAGCCCATCCTCTAAAAGGCCAAGGTTTTACTATTGAATGAAGTTCACTTGCAGGTACATGTTGTATGCCTGAATGTCTTTGACATTCTTGACACCCTTTAGCAAACTCTATACAATCCTTTAAGATTGTTGGCCAATACATACCTTGTCGAAACAACAACCATTTCATTTTATGGCCTGCCTGATGGGATCCGCATGCACCACTATGCACGTCAGATATAGCCAAGTAGGCTTCAGTTTCACTTAGACATTTTAGCAAAACTCCCTCAGGTGTTTTCTTCATTAGTTCATTCCCAATGATGACATAACTCAAGGCTCTATATCTTATCTTTCTATTGGTCGTTCCATTTGGATCTCGTAAATATTCAACAAGTTGTTTTCTCCAATCATTATCAGATAAATTGTCAATGGCAAAAATTTCAAAAATTTCTGAATTTTCGTCAGAGTTATAGGTGGTATCTTGACCATTATCTTGTGGTACATCTGCCCCCACAAGTTTTGGCATTGACAATTCCATAGAAGGAGGTTGATCAACAATGAGTTTATCTTTAATCTCAATCAACTCCTCTAGTTTTTCACTAGAAATTTTATAACCAGAAGCTATTTGAGCCAAATCATTGGCTTCTTGATTTTCTATGCGAGGTACATGTTCAAAAATAACTTGGTCGAAACGTTTTAACAAAGAAATTGCTATGACAAAATATTTCATCAAGTGCTCTTTTATGCACTTATATTCCTTTGTCAACTGTTTCAACACCAATTCTGAATCGCCTCTGATCAAAATATTTCTTGCCCCCAAGTCCAGTAAAATTTCTAAGCCTGTTATCAAAGCCTCATATTCTGCTTCGTTATTTGAGCAGAACCCATTAATTTTATATTTGAACTTGGTGGGAATTCTGGAGGGAGAAATGATTAAAATCCCAATTCCAACTCCATGTTTATGTTTAGAACCATCAAAATATAATTTCCAAGGTTCTGAATCTACATAGTTTTGTGGAGTTTCTAGTGCAGAATGATCTGCTATGAAATCAGCCACAATTTGGCCTTTAACTGCTTTTAAAGGTTTATAAGTTAATGAATATTCTGTCAAGGCTAAAGCCCATTTTCCAATTCGACTATGCAGAATAGGTTTGGATAACATATGTTTGATGATATCACAATGAGAATAAACAAAAACATCAACAGGCTTTATATAATGCTTGAGTTTCATACAAGAAAAATACAAACATAAGCATAATTTTTCAATACTACTATATCTAGTTTCAGCATCATTTAAAACCCTATTTAAGTAATAGATGGCTCTTTCTTCGCCATTTTCATCTTCTTGGGCAAGCATGCTGCCCAACGTCGAATCTGATGCTGAAATATACAACTTCATGAATTTGTTCCTTATTGGAGGCATTAACATTGGTGGCTTTGACAAATAACTCTTGATTTCGTCAAAAGCTTGTTGTTGCTCTTGCCCCCAAGTGAAAACGCTCTCTTTCTTGAGTCGAAGCAGTGGTGAGAATGGTTGAGCTTTACCACTTAAGTTTGAAATAAATCTCCTCAAGAAATTGATTTTCCCAAGTAAGGACTGAAGTTGCTTTTTTGTAGTTGGAGATTTGGTCTCCATAATAGCCTTTGTTTTGTTTTGATTTATTTCAATGCCCTTTTTGTGCACAACAAACCCAAGGAAATCTCCTTGCAGTTCTGATAAATTTGCTCCTCAGCAGCCTTTCAATTTCTTCTTTAATCTTTGACATTATTTCTGGTGCGAACTTTCTAGGTAATTGTTTCACTGGTTTTTTATCTGGGCGAACTGGGAGTTCATGTTCCACCAATTTTCTGCTCAAACCTGGCATTTCATTGTAATCCCAAGCAAAACAATCTTTAAATTCCAACAGAAGTTGCACCGCTTTTGCCTTCAGGTCTGGAGGAATGTTTGCACTAATGTATGTTGGTCTTTTTGTCAAACCATCTCCAAGGTCAATTTCCTGCAAAGGATCCTGTGCTTGCATCTTGTGACATTGATTGATTGGATCTTTCTCAAATCCTAAGGGTTCGTCATCATAGATACAATCCAGTTTTTGCAGTTCTGGCTTGTGTTGGCCAAGTCTCATGTCATTGGCTGCAATAGCCATATTTTCTGACACTGCATTGGCTTCCAAAGCCATTTTGATTCTGTTTTCAGCCATGTAGGCCGTAATCTTTGCCCATGTTTGGGACTCAGACATAGTAATCTTCTTTGACATCCCACCCAGTTGGGTAGTTGTGGCCTTCATACTCGCCATCCTCGCTGTTTCCATCTTCTTTCTCCCACAAGAAAACATGTGTGGGATCCAGTTTGATTGCATGGTGACCATTTCCTGCTAGGCGATATGCAAAGTCTTTCTCAGTGCATGGTGCAATTGTCGCCAATTTCTTGTCGAAGGAGTGCTTCGTCAGATGATGGACTTCAGTCTTGAAGTAGCTTTGATCTGCTTCAACATTTTCGACTACTCCATCCTCTCGCCATATAATGAGGCGCTGGTGCAGGGTAGATGGAACTGCCCCCACTCCATGAATCCACTCTCGACCTAGAAGTAGATTGTAATTTGCCTTAGAGGCCACAACCAAGAACAAGGTTGGCCTTATAGTGCTTCCGACAACAACATCCAACTGGATTGCTCCTAAAGAGAAACCAGTCTCGCCCTCATAGTTCGACAGAACTATGTTGTGAGGATGAAGATCCACCAAAGATTTGCCAATCTTTCTTAGCAGAAATTCTGGCATGAGGTTAACAGCGGCACCACCATCTATTAGTACTTTGTTGATTCCGACATTATTCACCTTCGCCTGAATGAAGAGAGGCTTCAAGTGACTTTTCATGCCTTCATCTGGCCTTTCAAATGTGGCCATTTGGTCCTCCAAAGCACCATTGCTTGTGACATAGTAACAGACTGGCCTATGAAGGGCCATTTGCATTCCAGATTCTTCTTCTTCATCTGTTATTTCAGAACAGACGTCGAACTCCTTTGGCAGAATGGACACAACATTTACTATTATGTCGAGATCGGGTTCAGAATCTAAAAAGTCATCTGCCTCCATGTGCTCGTCTTCGACGTTGTTAGTAGTTGAAGACTCAGCTTTTGGTTCTCTTAACCTTTCTTTCATTGGCTTCTTAGCCAATTGCATAGGCTTCTCCTCATTACCATTAGTAGTAACTTGTGATTTTTGAGCAGCCACTTTTTTCTGGCGTTGATATCTACGCCATTGGGATCTTGTCATGGGATTTTTCCCTTTGTAATTATTCCTGTAATCATACTTCCTTGATTCAGGATCTTTTTTGGGATTGTTGTTACTGGAGTTCCCTTTCTCCATATTCCTTTGACCATAGCCCATATTCTTTCCATGGACCCATTGGTTGACAGGTGTCCTGTTTGAGGGGACAAATGATTTTTGTGGTCCCAACCTCTGATGTACAGGTGCCTGTTGGCTATTCAGAACATTGGAATAAGTTGGCCTTTGACTTGGCCAATTGTTTCTGTTCTGATTGTGAGGCAAAAACTTGTTAAGGCCTGCAGCAGCCTTCTTGTCGAACATGGCACTACAATGAGGACACAGTGTAGCTTCGCCATCATTTTCCTTGCAGCGTTGAAGGAAATCTAGTAGAGTTTCTCCAGCACGTGGATATACTTCCTCCACTTTGTTTTCATATTCCTCTTCAGGAATGGAAACTAATTGCCCCCCTTCAGTGAGGTTCAATGCTTCTATCATCAGGCACTCAAAAGGCTCTGTGTAAGCAGCATCAGCAATCTGCAATGGATTCTCGTCCACCTGCTGTTTGGATTTTGGCTTTTCGCCAAATTTGAGTCTCCCTTCCTGCAAGGCTTTCTGGACCAAATCCCTGAAAAGAACACATTGTGAGGTTTTATGACCCAAGAAATTATGGTATTTACAAAAACCTCTTTTATTACGTTGTTCCAAAGGTGGAATTTTCAAACCCTTTGGTACAATTATTTGGCCATCAGCAACCAATAAGTCAAAAATTTCATCACACTTAGTAATGTCAAAGGTATATGTCTTAGAAACAAATCTATCATTTTTTGGTTCGACGGGATTTTTCCCATTTGATGGTCTTAACATTTTACAAGTATAGGGAGGTCCTGGTTTCAATTCAGCAATATTAACCTCATTGTTTTCCATGTATTCCTGATCATCGTCGAACTCATTTTCACTTTCATAAGTGTCTATGTATGCCACTTTTTCTTTTTTGTGGAACTTAGAATTTCTGACTTTTTCAGCCCTGAGGCGTTCGACCTGTCGAACACGATCTGCTAATTGGGCCATATCTCTTAAATGTTGAGTATCTAATTTTTTCCTAATGGAATAGTCGAGGCCACCAGCAGCCATCTCAACCAATTCATGTTCAGGCACTTGAGTAAAGCACCTTGCCTTAAGGAGGCGAAACCTGTTCAGATAGTCATCAATGGCTTCTGAGGTTTTGCGCTTCATACTGGCTAATTCTTTGAGACTAATCCTAGATTGTCCCATGTAAAATTGTTCATGAAATAGCCTTTCTAATTGAGTCCAGGTATGAATTGAATGAGGGGGAAGTGTGGTAAACCACGTAAAGGCATTTTTAGTGAGGGAATTGGGAAAAAACTTCATTTTTAAATCTTCATTATTTGCCAAATTCCCTGCCTCTGCCAAATATCTGGCAATGTGTTCGACAGTAGACTCATTAGTATCACCAGCAAATTTTGTGAATTTGGGAATTTTCCATCCCCTTGGCAATTCTGCCTGCAATACATATTCAGACAAGGCTGACACAAAATTTGGCCTATGCAATCCTATATTCAAACCATTTTGGGCCAAGATATTTTCCACCAAATTGGCCAAGTTATTTTGCCCTGCAACATTTTCTTGTCGAACATTCCTAAGAACATCATCAGCATTTTGGTTTCTATTAACCAGAATTACTTCTGGTTCTGGCTGTTCTCTCTCAATGCGCACGGGTTGGGCTTGGACTTCTGTTTGAGTCTCCGGGTTTGCACGAGGAACTCTTTGGTTATTTGGAGCATCAGGAGCACCAAAAAAGTCTGCCATTCTTCCCATTTGATTGGTTAACAACAAATAATTGTCATTGGCTGTTTGTAACACAGGACTGAAGATTGTGCCAATCTGTTGGGTCAACGCGTTCACCATATCATGGTTACTTTCGTCCATTTGTTGCCTAAGTACATTCATAGAATTATTTGTCAAGTTCAGAGAATTTCCCCTATTTCCCATCGCAGAAGATGAGGGAGAACTTTCTATCGAAGGCCAATTATACAGGCTTGCCATCGTCGTTGTTGGCATTCCAAATTGTGGGTTTCTGGGCAACCATGGGGGTCTTGACGGTGTTCCACCAACTTGACTACCGTCTGTGTACCCATGCATGTGTGATACATTCGTTGGCATGGATGATACATTCATTTGTGTCATCATTGCACCATTCGTATTTGGAGGAACAAACCCTCCTGCCATACTTGAAGTACTTGAAGTAATGGCAGACATTGTTGATCCACTGGCGCTTGCACCAACGGTTCCGGAATTCATCATAGGGTTTGTACCCCCACCATTAGGATTATTGCTTGGGATACTTTCAGAAGTTGTAAAATTCAGGGCAGGATTTGTTGACCCACCAGTAGGATTGGCGCCAGGATTGCCAGATACTGGTTGATTTGGTTGCCCTGTCGAATTTGGAACAGGATTGGTTTCTGCCCCATTATTGTTATTATTATTATTATTGTTGGGGTTAGGATTGTTTGGTGGTCTCACCATTCTGGAACGAGGACGCCTTGGTATATTTGAAAAAACTGGAAGAGACTTACCACTCCTCAAATGCATATACAAATATACACACAATCAAAGTATAAACACCAAACAACAAACTTTGTAAGAAAAATTTTCAAAAACACACTAAATAAAAAATACACAATCCAGATGTCCCACTGGGCGTGCCAATTTGTTTACCCCGATTTTTAGTAAACAACCGCTAGTCTAATTATTACAAGAAGGATCAACTAGTGAATCCTGGGACATATGGATTGTGCGGAAGATAATGAAAACATATTCATATCTTTGGGTTAAATCGGATAAGTTGATAAAAAATAAACAGCATTTGACGAAGTCAAATGGTTTGGTTTAAAGTAAAATGCTTCAAAGTTTAAATTTGCAGAAAACTTGTAAATGAATTGCAAATAAAGTTTAAAGAAAAGACTTTGAAAAGTAAAACATGCAATGAAATAAATTGCAGAATGTTAAAAGTTGCAGAAAAGCTTTAAATTTGCAGAAAGCTTAAATGACAAATTTTAAAGGAAAACAAGTAATCAGTACTTGAAACGTAAATTGCATTTGACAATGTAAAAATGTTTACAAAGATTGGTACACAGATTCGTACATGTTCCTTTTGGTATTCATTTCGCTCGTTGACATGGGTACTCTGAATATTCTAGGAATTTGCATGTATTGCGAATTGTGGACCCGTTTCTCATATGAGAAACTAATATTTATAGACAAATTAACATAACTGCTATAAAACTACAATTTGCCTAACTATGCTCCACGTGTCTTCTGAATTTGAATTCCTTGGACACCTGGCGAACCCTTCAAACGTTACTCACTTTTGAATATTTTGCTAAGTCCAGAGTACGCTTCTTTCGTTCTGCACAGTACGTTAGACAAACAAACATACACACGTACATATATATACATATATATAATTTTCGACCATTACCAGTTAGTGTCGAAAATATGCTTTTACACAAATAATATCTTGTCGAACTCGACAAGCTTATTCAGACAACACACGTTCTGTCGAATTCGACAGAACTCTAGGCTTTGACAAGCAACTTTTGCATATTAAAAGTCTTTGATGTCAAATGCCTTGATTTTCTCTTGATTTATTGCCAGAATCAGTTTCCAAGAGAATATTAAAAGGCAATAATATACATTAAATGAGATTTATCATCTCATTCCAACTCATTAATGCCTGTCGAAAATACAGGCTAACAGTGGTGTATGATTTGCAGCATACACTTGATGAAATCACCTATATGAGTGTCAAGTGGGGCCGCTTGTATGAGATCTTGGCGAAATCTCTAGAGCACTCAAGAAAGAATTCAGGCACGCGCATGGCCTATTCGCGCAACACAGCGGCAACAGCAAGAACTGTGGGGGTGTAATGCGATTGGTAGACCGCTAACATACGCTAAGTTTCATTGGTTCATATAGCTTGCTACACCAATGTCACTGTGTGTTAAGTACTATCAGTCTAGGATTGGTTCATATAGCTTGCTACACCAGTTTGATGCATTGCATCTAAGATGTTAACTTGGAGAAAATTTTGTCATTCAACTTTTGAAATATGTGGGGATTGTTGTATAATTATTATTATCATTATAATAATTATTATATATATTTCAAAAGTTATTATACATGTGTTGTTTTACTTGGTCATGCACCGTTACAATTTCCCTTTAATTCACTGCATGTTTTTATTTTCCTTATAGATAGGAACCACCACTTGTTTGCTGCCATAAATATAGGACCTCAACGTTCAGTTTCAATTACTCCAAATGACCACATATATATATACACTAATTAGTAGAGCATCAGGCCAGAAAAAGGAGGCAGAACAAATTTATCTCACTCTCAAAATGAATTTCCATTGTTTCATTATTTTCTTCCCCATTATATTCTGAGTCTCTGAGTTTAATATCAACCTGTTTCAATTAATGAATTCTTGCTAGTTCTGTTACTTCAAGTATGATTCATACTTGAGAAGCACCTGTTGAATTCTGGGGGATTTGCGCTTATGAGGCGGATAAATCCTTAAGGACAGTGCGATCAGCACACCTCAGGTATTGTTCGTTTACTACTTTGTAGTCATCACTCTTTGTATGCGGTTGCCGACATCAATTACTACACTCACCGAAAGATAAGTTCCTGTGATCTCTATTTATTTTATTCTTATTCATATTTGTTTGATTACTTAAACTTATATATGTTATTTATTATTTGAGTAGGTCCAATTTTTACAACAGTATCAATATAAAAACGTATTTCTTATATGTTTATGTTAAAATTTCTCATTTTTGGAAGGACCAAATCTTTTTTAAAATTTTTGGAATTTCACAAATCTTTAAATTATTACCCAAACAACAAATTTTAACTCAAATTATTTTAATTCCCTCAATACTTTACTTTCCCTCATTAAAATACACTATTCAAACACGCTCTTGGAGATTTTTTATTACTCATATGGATTTGTTCAATTTTGTTTCACCGGGTCAGATTTTATGTTTTCGCCATTAAAAGAATTTCTATAAAATAAAAGTAAGAAAGCTGGATATATACACTGTAACAGTCTGATTGTGGTTCATATTAATATTACTATTTATTTATTTATTATTATTATTATTATTATTTGTGGTTCATATTATTATTGTTATTATTAGGGAGCTCTGGTGCAAAGACTTTATTAATTAGGGTCCGTTTGGTTCGAAGTTTTTGGAGGGGAGGGGAGGTGAGGGAATATTTTAAATTTTGGAGAAGTAATTTACTCTTTTACTCTTAACCTTATAAACTCAAAATAAGGATTAAATTATAATGGATATATTACGTCAAAAAAAAAATTAATGGATATATAACAAAAAAAAAAAATCTAATGAGTAGAAAACCTAAATTTTTTTTGTTGTAAAAAAAAAATAAAACCTAGAATTTTAATATTCCAATAAGGATAATTTTGAATTTTAATAAAAAAATGAGGGTAATTTTGTCAACATAATAAATCCCTCACCTCCCCTCCCCTCCTTCTCAATTGAACCAAACAGACCCTTAGTGTAGCGAACAAACAATTATGGTGTGGATGTGTGTGATGCCCGACCTCAAATCCCAGTGATAGCGATAAAACGCGGCATAGTTCATCAGAATCAAAATATAAGCAAGTATGTAAAACATTGTTATCTCACTGTCAAGGGCTCGCTCATATACATTTTGGACACAATATCATCGGATTGCAGTTTTTGTCTTATATTTTAACTTTCTTTTTTTTTCTATTTTAAAATTTCAGATGTTGATATTTTTTATCATAAAATATATCACATTATTTATTTGTAGTTAAAAAATATGATTGAGGCACCAAAATTGTTTTTTTGAACAGAAAAAAATGGAATATATATGAGTAGAGATCAAATTAATTACACCGATATAACATTTGAATAATGTTATATCGGTGTAATATTTGAGTAATGTTACACCGCTCAATAACGTTTTAACGAATACAAATTTTACAAAATTCACCGTTGGATTGAAAGTTTATATCATATAGACCATCTATGCTAAGTTTTACAAAAATCTAATTTCGTTTGATATGTTATTGAGATCGATAAAGATTAACGATATTTAATAAAAACACAAAAACCGTTAATCTTGATCGTTCTCAATAACATATCAAACGATTTTAATTTTTTGTAAAATTTATCATATACTCCAACGGTGGATTTTTGTAAAATTTGTATTCGTTAAAATATCACGTAAAATCATAAAAATAGAAGAAAGAACAAAACTACCATTAAACATTCCATAAAAAGAAAAAGGCAAAATTACACTTTTAATTTAATCATTTAACATAATTTCATGTAACGATTTAGTCATATATCTTTTTTCATGTCGTTTTAGTATTTTTTCGTCTTTCATGTATGTTTGAAAATATTATTTTAAGCTATAAATCTACGGTTTTCTTTTAGGGTATAATATATATCTATGATTGAGATCATATCTAAAAAGAAAATCATATATTTAAAACTTGAAATAATATTCAAACATGGGAAAATGACGGAAAAAATAAAGATCAAAATTAAATTAAAAACTAAAAATATAATTTTGCCAAAGAAAAAACTACAATTAAACCTTTCACGTTTTTTTAGTGTAACTAGTTTTGAGACCCGTGCATTCGCACGGGTCTATTGATTTTTATTTTTAAATTATTGTTAAAATATAAGTGACGTTATTATATTATTTTTTGTAAAATATATTAAATTAAGTCATTTTTTTTATTAAATTAATTGTCCTGTGTATGATTTTTGTGTAATAAATTATAATTAATAATAAAAAATATTTCCTATTCAATTTCTTTTTTAATTAAAGCAATTGTCCTGTTGATTAATTTTTTTTATTAAAGCAATATTAATTGTCCCGTGTATGATTAATTATGTTTTATTAAAGCAATTGTCCCATGTATGATTAATTTTTTTTTATTAAAGTAATTGTCCCGTGTATGATTAAAATTTTTTTATTAAAGCAATTGTCCCGTGTATGATTAATTTTTTTTTATTAAAGCAATTGTCCCGTGTATAACTAATTTTTTTTATTAAAACAATTGTCCCGTGTATGATTGTTTTTTTTATTAAAGCAATTATCCCGTGTATGATTAATTTTTTTTTATTGAAGCAATTGTCCCGTGTATGATTAAATTTTTTTATTAAAGCAATTGTGTCTTGTATGATTAAAAAAAAATTATTAGAACAATTGTCCCGTGTATGATTTTTTATATATTAGTGATCAACACTTTCTTTTTTTTTTTTTGACAAAATTATTGATCAACACTTGTCCCGTGATGTTTTAAGTATAATGACAAATATTTACCCCGTAATTATTATAATATATATTCATCAATAATCCATTTCTTCTGTATTTTTTATATAAGAGTAAACAAAAATAGAGTATATTTTTTTATAATAAAAATAGAGTAGAATTTAATATAAAAACATATTTAACTAAAAAGTATAATTTTTTTTACGAAATAGAAGATTTGAAATATTTTTAAGAATTGATGAGGACAAATTAGAATTTTTAGTAGTAATACATATTAATTTAATATATTGGACCTGTTAGAATTTGACTTATTTTTAAGCTTATGAAAATAGTTTATGGTTATAATTTATAAATAATCTTTTATGTTAATTCATAAGTTTTTTTTACGCATGTTAATTCATAAGTTTTTTTAGAGATTTGGTTTCTGATGCTATTTTTATGAGAAGATTTCTTTTATGCTTATCTTTCTTTCCAATTTTTTTTTTGTATTTTTTTTATTAGTTTAGAGTTAAATAGTAGTTTTTTTTAATATATTGTAAGTAGATTATTTCATGCTTATCTATTTTTATTTTTCTTTTTACATATTTTTTTTTATGTTTATGCCTTTTTTTGTTCAATTTTATTTATTTCATGCTTATCTATTTTTCTTTCTTTTTTGTACGTATTTGATTTTTATGTTTATGCCTTTTTTTGTTCAATTTGATTTATTTCATACTTATCTATTTTTTTTTCCTATTTTTATTTTGGAACTTTTTGATTAGTTTAGAGATCTAGTTTTCAATGCTATTTTTATGGTAAATTGATTTTTTATACTTATCTTATTAAAGTTAAAATTACATTTAAAGGCATAAAACTTGGAACACCGTTAAAAGTGCCAAGGACAAATTTGGTTTTTTAACATAAGTTTCTTTTAATATATTGTAAGTAGACTAAATTTTGTAGGTGAAATTTTGGGACGACCCAAAAGAGTTTCTCTTATTTTAAATTCGGTGAATTGACTTTGACTTTAGATTTGTCACATTCCTCTTACACGCGCAAATATACACAGTTGACAAGATTCAAGAATCAAGACATGCCTTGTAATTTTTAAATGAATTTAATGGATATAAGCAGACAGAGTAGAAAAATATTACACATTCAACTAATCACCATCATGATTTCCGCCACGTCACCCCATTTTATCCCACTTTCTTGATGTGATATGGAAAATTACATCATTTTCATTAGTTGTTCGTGTAAAAATAATTTACAACGACTGTGTACATCCATTAAACTCTTTTTAAATAAATAAGATGCCAAAGAATATCCCTCATTTATTCAACTTTTCCACAATAGTACTATAGTACATAGTCGTCACGTTCACATTCATGATTCAATAGTTTCATGATGTTTGCTATGACCCCCCGTTTCAACAATTTTACACTGTTTGCTATGCCACTGGCAGTGGTAATAAATTTATTTATAGTTAATACTTAATACATATTCTTTTACAAAAGTTTACTTAACCGAGAAAGAATTTATGTATTTCCTTCGTTCATTTTTATAAAATTTAGTTTGATAAAAATTTGTCTCTTTTTATAAAATCATTTTGTAATTATCAATGACATTGACTTTTTTCTTCAAAACTATCCTCATTTACTTTACATATTTTTTTAATAACATTTAATTTTTTTTTGAAAGTGAGTATCGTTATTGAGGGTAAATATGAAAGACAAGATAGAACTGTTTTGGTGTAGACTAAAAAGTTTTAAAACAATTTGAACTGAAATATTAAGACTCAAAGCCTATGTTTTATATTGGATTGGTGCGTCTATTCATATGGACCATCCTATTTTAACTGCTTTGGATGACTACTATGATGAACTTTTACATAAGTTTACATAAAATACATCAACTCAACTTTTTTATGAAAAAGAGTTAACTCAAGAGACATATTTTTTTTTTTGTTTTTTATTTTAATATAGCAAAAATAACAATGATGGTCCATAAAACTAACTCTACTGACAATATTGATATTGTTGGATTAAACACTTTTACTTGAGTTCAAATCTGAAACTTTACACAATTGTTCATAAATTGCAATAGTATTTATCATTTTATCTACAAACAAGGAAATGTGAATATTTTCATAAAATAAAAAATGTTGATGTGTGTGTGCACGTGATGGGGGGTTGAGAAGCTTCCCTTTAATTTGTTTTGTTTTATAGTGCTCATTAGGGGTGAACAACGGATTGGACCAGGTGAATTCGGGCCAAAATTTGTCTACCAAATGAAATCAACGGGCCTACAACATCAACCCACTTGTGCCCATTTTGAAGGTCGGTTGCCGCAGGATGTCTTAGTTCTATCAGATGAGTCTATACGGTTCTCCTCTCTTTACTCACAGAGATATTTGCCTATTATTTTTCACCCTCTTTACTTCTGCGTTTTTCACACTATATCTTGCACGCATGGACATGAAGAAAAAAAAAGCAAAGAAGAAGATGATTTATACTAGCTAGTAGATTTGTAGCCTATCAGATTTTTTTTATAATAAATAAAAAATGGTTTAGAAAGTGGAGATTTGAAAGAAGTGACTACATTTAGTAAAAAAAAAGAAAGAGAAAGGAGTGACTACATATCTCCTACAAACTCTCCATCCATTCATTTAATTTGTTTTAATAATACTTCCGCCGATCCTTAATATAAAAAGCAAATTATTTTTCGGGTTCATTGAAAAAATTGTATATTTAACCTATAATATAAATCAGATACATTAATTTTTAATGAAGCTAAAAAATAGATAGTTTCTCTTATTAAGAATCAGAGGGAATAATAATATTCCATAAAATCATTCAATTACTATGCCACTTGTTTGTTAAGAGAAAAAGATGAGCAACATTCATTATTCCAGCTAAAGAATACATTGTGTATACATTTATGAGTGTGTTCGGTTAATGTTGAGTTAAAAAAAATTGAACGACATCCACCCGTTTAAATCCATATAAAACCGGTTTTGAACATCTGTTCACCCGTGTAACCGAATCGGTCCACCCATTTGACTAAAATTCAGTTCGGTTTTGTGATTAATTATGATGATTCACGGCTTTTTGTCCACCCCTAGTGCCATGCGTGATTATGAAAGAAGTTCGGAGCCCATCCCATTAATATTTTCACATAAAAACACATAAGCTTACATAAAATATGTTGTAAAAAAAAAAGGTTTACATAAACTACATTAACTCTACTTTTTGATGGTTTGTACAAAAAAAACTCTACTTTCTTTTTATGGAAAAGAGATAACTCCGAGACACAATTTGTTTTTCTTTTGTTTAATCATTTGTAGAAATGAATGATGTCGATATTTTCATAGGAAAAAGAACTGATGGCGATATGTGTGGGGGCGGGGGATGAGAAACTACCTTTAATTTCTTTCCTCATATTATCCTACAATAATTGAGTAGAGCAATTAATTATTCTTACTTAGACATAATCATAAATAAAAAAGATTTAGACACACACAAAAATATAAAAAATTAAAATAAATAAATTAAATGATGTATATTTTTAAAATAAATAAAACATATATTTATATTTATTTTAGTTTGTGTTCAAGTAAGTATAGTTCGATTGAGTAATTGTTGCCCCCCCCCCCCCCCCCCCCCCCCCCCCACTCTCTCTCTCTCTCTCTCTCCCTCCATGGTGTGTGAGATCTTCTCCATTTTCAATTCTTCCAAGTTCTTTCTTTCATTACTATATAGTTTTGAAAATACAGTAATTAGTTATAGGATATGTATGCATTGATTATTCCAGCCAAAGAAGGCTAACGAATACACTATGTATGTATTTATGGGTGGGTTCGCTTATCACTGGTTTTAAAAATTTAACCGCACCCACTCAATTAAATCCATATAAAATTGGTTTTGAACATTTTCTCACCGGTATAACCCAACCTGTCTGTCTGTTTGATTAAAATTCGGTTCGAGTTTTGACAGTTCATGGGTTTTTGTCCACCCCCAGGTTCCACACATGATCATAAAAGAAGTTCGGATCCCGTTCCATTAATATTTGTACAAATGAATAAGATGTCAATATTTCTTTTAACGGCAAATATAATGTCAATATTATCATTGAAAAAAAATGATGTCGATATATGTGGGGGTTGGGGATGAGATTTCTTCCCTCCTACTATCCTACGGTGATTGAGTAGAGCAATTAATTCTTAGGCATAATTTTAATTAATAAAAAAGATTTAGGCGCACACAAAAGTATACAAAATTAATAATAAATAATTTAAATGGTGTATATTTTCTAAATAAACAAATTGTATTTATTTTGAGGAATGTGTGTCTAAATTCTTTTAATTTAGTGTGTGTTCAAGTGTAGTTCGATTGAGTAATTGTTGTTCTCCTAATCTCTATGCTGTTCAAATAATAAAATACAATTTACCAAAAAATAAACAAAGTACAGAGTTGAGATCTTTTCCATTTTTAAATCTTTCCATTTCTACTATTACTATATAGTTTTGGAAATATAAATGTAAAAATGTAACATTAAATGAATCAAAATTTCTTTTATACATCTCAAAATATTTAAAAAATTTATTATCGAAAATAATTGAAAATGGAGTGGATTTTGATTCCAAAATACACTATAAAAATACATCATCCGAATAAAATATTACACTATTAAAAAATTCTTTTTCGATAAAATATAAATACAATATTAAAAGATATTCTATGTGGTCTCAAATATAAGCAAATATCTCATTTTTAAGTTCATTAAATCATTTATGTACTTGGTCTAAAATATAGACTGAATATAAAATGATTCAGTTGAACCTAAAATAAGAATTTTTCCTTATATTTGAGACCGGATGAAATAGTATTACACTAGAATTTTGAGGAATATATTCTGAGGGAAACGGAAAAAGAAGAGCAATTGTCTAATGATTTTGCCATGCCTAGGCATGATTGTGAAAGAAGTTGAAAGCCAATTAGGGACCAAAACACAAGTGGCTATAATTCCTTTCTTCAAAGCCACACAATATACTATGATGTAAGCTGAATTATGATTATCATGTGAAACAAGTTATTCTTAATCCAAATCCAAGTTCAATCTTTGTTACAAGCATCACGTGCACAATGGAAGTGAATCAACAGTAGCTTCATCATCCAAACTTCCCCCCATACCTACTTATTTTTTTAATTACTATTGATATAATAGACACCACTATATAAATTAATCAAATACACACTAATTGCATTGCATTGAAGCTGATCATAGAATAGTTGAAATTATTAATAGTAAAAATGTTCAACTGGGGGTCCATTGTTGTGACTGTGATGCTATTTGTGCTGTTGACTCCTGGGCTGCTATTTCAGGTTCCAGGGCGTTCAAGATGCATTGAGTTTGGAAACTTTCAAACAAGTGCTGCTGCCATTGTTGTTCATTCTCTCCTTTACTTTGGTCTTGTTTGTCTTTTCTTGATCGCCGTTAGGGTCCATTTTTACATAGGCTAGCTAATTAGTCACATCATATAACTTCTCGTTCGTGTTTGAATTTATAGTGAATTTGACAGAATTATAATAGGTTATCATAATTTTGTTGAGGAAAACTACGTTTGTAATTTCATCAAAGTGTATGGTACATCGTAATTTTGTCAATTTTACCGTTAATTCAAACATGCGCATAGTTGTTTTGTTTTTTACTATTTTCCGGTCTTATCTTACAGTAACAACAAATGAAGTTATGTCTTGGTAATTTTGTCCCTCTCTTGTTCGTTTTTCATATGTGCTTTGGTTGTACTCACTTTAATATGCATTATTGAGAAATATATCTTTTTTGGTGAGAAGTTTGAATTGTTACCCCAGTGTACTTTATTTACTGTTTTCTTTTTCCATTTTAGTGTTGCTCCTATAGAAATAGAATGATCGAAAAGAAAATAAAACTTAAAACTTACGGTCCGTCTGATTTCGAGTGTGTTTGATAAGTCTAATAAGCTAGTTTATAGCTTATTGGACTAGCTTATAAACTTGTTTGATAAAAATGGATGTGTTTGATAACAAACTTATATAATTAGCTTATAACGTTTTCTGAGATGCTATATAAAGTAGCGTATAAGCTTATATCTTATAGCTACAAACACACACACACACATACATACACCAAGAAAAACCCCAAATTTTTTTCTCTCAAATTTCAATCTATGATTTGCATCTACAAACACTACAATAATTTGCATCCATAACTTCTTATAAGTCACTTAAAGTGACTTGCCACATCAACGTTGACTTGGGCAAAATTGACATTTTGCAAAAAGTGATAAATATATGAGCCAAAAGTACTATTTTGAAACATATGGACCAAAATCGCAAGTTTCTGAAATTTAGGGGGTCAAAAGTATGATTTAATAAACCATAAAAGAAAAATACAATAGAATTTACTAAATCATCCATTGACACATTATCCATTTTTTTTTCTCTTAATATAAAAGAAAGATACTATATAATTTACTAAACTATCCTTCCTTAATATATTGACACAAGATCCATTCTTTTTTTTTCTCTCTTAATATATTGCATCATTTTCTTTTCTTTTCTTTTATTTATTTTTTTTGTCAAGAAAAGATACATTATTTTCTTTTCTATTATTATATTTAAATAAGTTTTGAATTATGATAAGAGAATCATTTGGGAGATTCCCTATGTTAGTATTGAGGATATATTTCTTTATAGAATGAAATTGGTTGTGGTTTGTTTATATATATGGTCTACCACAAAACTATACATCTTCTGGTAGATCATGCAAACCAACCACAATCAATTTCATTCTATAAGAAAACACATCCCTGATACAAATATTGAGAATCAGACCAACAATTCTCTTATTACTATTTAGCCACAAACCATCGATATGGTATGCATATATCTATACTTGTTAAGATAACTACTAATTTTCATAAGACACCTTAAAATGCATCAAATGCACTCA
This sequence comes from Trifolium repens, assembly GCA_030408175.1. Classification (NCBI taxonomy): domain Eukaryota; kingdom Viridiplantae; phylum Streptophyta; class Magnoliopsida; order Fabales; family Fabaceae; genus Trifolium; species Trifolium repens. The sequence goes on along the minus strand of CP125841.1, from coordinate 28,573,827 downwards.
TTTCTTCATTGTCCAAACTTAAGTCCTATAATTGCAAAACCAACAAAAACAAGTAAAAATTCCTAATAAAGTTATTAGAAAGCATAATTTACTATGATCCGGAACCACTGTTTGTGGTTGAATCATGATAAGAAAATCATTGGCGAGATTCCTGGTGTTTGTATTGGTAATATATTTCTTTATAGAATTAAATTGGTTGTGGCTTGTTTATATGGTCTGCCAAAAAACTACCCATCTAATGGTAGACCATGTAAACCAACCACAATCAATTTTCATTCTGTAAAAGTCTACATTGGCACACCTTGTGCTCGGGTGACTGCGGTTATTTATATATATATATATATATATATATATATATATATATATATATATATATATATATATATATATATATATCTCATTTTGGCTTGTTCAAAAAAAAAAATTTCATTCTGTAAAAAACACATCCCCATTCCCCACTACAAACACTAAGAATCATGCCAACGATTCTCTTATCACTATTTATTCACAAACCATGACTCCTCATTACAGTAGCTCTCAAATCACTTCTTTCCCCAGGAACATCAACCCCCTTCTCTTCTTCAACCTAAAAAAAAAGAGAATATAATCATTCACCAATCTTATTCTCCTAACAATTTAACAAAATTTTCGTTGGTCCGGTAATCAAAAAACTAAAACACCAACGAACTTCTCAACAGTCTGTTTGGTTCAACGAAGTGGATGAAAGGTATTTTAATCATAATTTTTTTGGGTTCAAAATCAGTAAGGGTGGTGGGTGGGGGTGGGGGAGAAGATTTTAATTAAATATATGTTTAGTTTATAAGGAGTGGAGACGAATTTGAAAACTAAATTACCTTTCAACCCTTAACAATTTTTCAACCCATCTATTGAGAACACTTGTACGATCTTTTTGATTCATCTATAAATTATTCTTTTTAATAAGTTTAGTAGGACTATTTACTCTTTTTGTTTGTTTCGCAATCATGAGATTCAAAGCGTGTAAGAATCTAAAAAAAGTCAAGCTCTCCACATTGTAAACATTTGGAAAAATCAAATAAAGTCTTTTTGGTTACTTCTTGTGTCTAGCATAGTTTATATTTTATTTTGAGTAGCAGCTGCTTATGTCTAAGTGTGAGTAGTTCACCTCCATCTTGGGGTCATGGAGAGTAGTCCATGCATGGTCCCTTTATCATGTGCTTTTGTTGATTGGGAATTCTATCAAGGTATATCGTAGTTCTACATGAGTACGACTTTATCTTAGGGCATGAAAGTAAAGGATCGAAGGGAGAAGTTGATATATGTCCCGACCGTAGACTATGTGGCCAGGCGTAATGTGTAAACTGTGCGTTGAGGGGAGTTCGAGGAATTCCAACGTGTTTGGGCACAACGTTCCGTTAATTGTAACGACCAATTTATTTTATTTATTTAATATAATAAATGTTTGTTTGTGCGTGGTTATTATTTGATTTAAATATAAGTATAATTAAAGGCTTAAAATAGTAAGGGTTAAGTATTAGAATTAATGGAATTGGACTATAGGTTTAATGGGCCTTGGTGTGAGATTGTGAGAATTAACCCTTAAGTGAGAATAAGGGGTGTGGTTATGAATTTTGTAGAGAGCCCTAGATATAAAAGGTTAAATAAGAGAGAGAAAGTCATAATTTAACTTTTGGGTTAATAGGCTTTTACCCCCCTGCAAAGTAGGCGAGTTTTGCGTTACCCCCCTGTAATTTTTTTTCATGAGATTACCCCCCTGCAAAATTTATTTTTTTGATTTACCCCCTTTTTGCTGATGTGGCAGGCAAAAAGTCAAGTTTTTTGCTGACGTGGCAGTGAATTTTGCTGACGTGGCAGTTGACTTTTGCCTGCCACGTCAGCAAAAAGGGGGTAAATCAAAAAAATAAATTTTGCAGGGGGGTAATCTCAAGAAAAAAAATTACAGGGGGGTAACGCAAAACTCGCCTACTTTGCAGGGGAGTAAAAGCCTATTAACCCTTAAGTTTTTGATGGAGGAAGAAAGAGAGAGGAAGATGAGAAGACCAAGAAGGAGAGGAAACCTAAAGCTAGAAGAATCCAGAAATTCTATAAATTTATCTAAGGTAAGAGAGATAGGAAATGTAATCTAAGATTGCGAGAACCCTAGGCGTAAAAAATTAAATAAATCAGAAAAATGCAGAAACAATGAAAATGATGGTTTACCTTGTATTAATCTTCACTTCTTTAATGATTTCGACCACAAATGACCAAAAATCCTTCGCTTTTGATGAAATGAGGGTTTGAGAGTTCTTTGGAGGGTTTTTGCATTTTTTGTAACTGATGAAATGGGGGGAAGAAGAAATAGGTCTGCCTTATATAGGGGGGCCGTTCGCAACCTACAAAGCGAACAGGTAAGTTAATTTTCGCTTCCTAGTAAGTGAATGTTATGTTTTAAAATTTCTTTTCTGGGGATGGATGCATTCAAATAGTGGACAAACGGTCAAATTTTTTTCACACTTGCTGTCTAGGAGGCGAAATGTGCTCGCTGGCTATAAAGCGAGGGAGTATTTTGATAAATTCAGAGGGTGCTTGAGGAAATGCAGGGTGTGCCAAAAGTATATCTCAATGATAAAATGCCAAAGAAAAAAAATAGGGCCCAAACTTCCTTGGGAGGGTGAAGTATGTTAATAGCCCAAAAGTTCAATTACTAAGCATAATCAATAATCCAATAATGTCACCACTCTCCCTTTGCAACTTAGAGAGAGAAATTAAATTGATTTGATCTTATCTTGCACGAAATTTAGTTCAATAATGAATTGAAAAGACACATGAGGATATGTTGGCACGTAATGCTTGCTTTAATTGTTATCCTTCTACAAAGTTCCTCCCTCATGCCACCATTGCACTGACTATGACATGCACCACCGAATTGAAACTCAAACTAGCTACTAGTTATATTATTTGTATTTGTTACTAATTTTGTTGATTCTCTTTTTATAGTAATTTCATTTATGCCTTGCTTGCTTAATTAATTAAATTTTCCTTTAATCAAATGTTATCCACTAAGATGAAAATTTTGAGATAATTGTTTAATTAATTTTCAACTATATTTAGTATACTAAATAAGCCGTCCACCAAGACAATTAACTTTAATTGGTTAATGAGTTTCACTAAATGACAAATAATTTGTGAGAATCTGAGTTCGATTTTTGGGCAGAACAACTTTTTAGTGAAATTTTATTTACCTGACAATCGAACTCTAGATTACAGGATCCTTTTTTCTCCTAGAAACTAGAGGGTTGACAAAAAAAAATACTAAATAAGTTGCCAAGTGTCACTAATCTCTTTAGCTTGCTTCTTCATTCACTCCACTAAACAACTCCAAATAACATTAATTAATCATAAAGTATAAGTAATAAGTAAAGATGTAACACGTTTGTAGCTTCTGTTGTCAAATAGTACTATATATATGTGTGTGTTATAATTTGTAAAATATCTAGGAAAAAATTTAAGTAAAGCAGTATGGCAGATTGGGGTCCAGTGGTGATAGCAGTGGTGCTATTTGTGTTACTAAGTCCAGGATTGTTGTTTCAAGTTCCAGGAAGAAGCAAAGTGGTGGAGTTTGGGAACATGCACACTAGTGGTGTGTCTATTTTGGTTCATACTATTATCTTTTTTGGGCTCATTACCATATTTCTTATTGCTATTGGTGTTCATATCAACACTGGTTAATTCATACTCACATTATAGGTTTTATTTTATTTTTTTAGTTATGGTTTGAAATTGTGTTGTTTTTATTGTTATTTTTCATCCTCTTGGAATATTTTATGTACTTCTCTTTCACTATGTTCAGAATTGGTCTTTGAGATTTTATAGGAGGGTGGATAATCTTTGATTTGTGTTTGGATTGAATGGAGCCACATACACACACTTGCAAATAAGATACTTTTTATGTTTACCTATGCTATTTATTGTCTAATAATCCAAATTCCAAACCCCCTTTCTTTTCTTTTTCGATAAAATGGAGTCCATTAGACTAATTTACACACAGTTTTTATGCAGTTTAACATCCTGACTATCTAATCTAAATTGCGTGGTAGAGATCATTTTAAATGATTTTATGATAGCATTAATAATAATTGTCCGGTCTATAATTAACGGACGCAATTTAATACAATGTGATAACTATGTGAAAGTTGAGAGCAGCTAACCTCAATTCATACATGTTGGTAAAAAGAAAAAAAGGAACATAATTTCACATTATAGTCTCTTTGAATAGTGATTTAATAATTCAACTTGATCTCTCATGAAACCAAGTCCTTAAATTGCTCATTGGCTTACATAATTGTTCAATTATTTTATACAATTGAATATAACTAAATGTGTTGATGTATTTTTATACTATTTATGTATTACATAATTGTTCAATTATTTTATACTATCGAGTATAAATATCACATCAACATATAAAATTACTTATATCTAAATTCGAATCTAGCTAGTTTAGCATTTCACATTACAATGAGCTAGATTCGAATTTAGGTGTTTATGTGATGATTTCTGATGAATAATATACAAGTAATTTTAATATTTTATAAGTTATTTTTGAAGTTTGACTTAAATAATCCAAATTTTTATCTGATAAAATAGTGCAGTACAAAACTTAAAACACGGAGAAACAAAAAGGCGAATTTTAGATAAATACATGATTCAAATAAAAAAAAGAAGATAAATACCAATGGAAAATAGATAAATACAAAAGGAAAAAGAATTCCAATTATATAATTGGCACCCAAAACCTAACAGATATATGCAATACATCATACAATACTAATTAAGGAAAAATGACAAACAAAAGCATAGGTCAAATGCCAAAATCCATGGAAAAGAAACAAAGAGAAAACCAAGTCTACAACAAAGAAGATTATACTCTTGAAAAAATCTTTCTGAATAAAATTGGGGATAAATTCCACCAAAGTAAACACCAAACATGCTCATATCATCACGGTGTATGTTTGGTATTACGTTGACATTGCCAAATTAGTGTCTAAGAATTTGATTTTGTAACATGAAACAAACAAAAGCGAGGCATTATTACTTATTCATGATAAATGGAAAGACAATATCGACATGAACAATCTTCAATAGCAGTAACATCTGCAAATAAATAATTTCACCTGTTACATGTAGCAACCATCCGATTCGAAATATTGTTCTCAATACAGTGCAGTACAATCCCTATTCTCGGGCCAAATCATATATCTTTTCCTTCTCTTTTTACAGTTAATGACATGTTTAGAACTTAACAAGAGGAAATTAAAAAGCCTACTATAGAAAGTGGTAATAAAGTCAAGTAAAACAACTGATAACGGCAATGCAAGAAGGAAGTAAGGAAGTGCGAATAACTCTTTCGATACTTGCGCAGTTCTTCAGAATTTTACTCTACTCTTTGTAATGCACAGAGAATCCATATCCACAAAATTCAGTAACTTGAGTAAAAAGCTATATATCCATGATTCTTGCATCTGATAAGAGGAGAAGGAAGCTCCATAATCTGGAGAATTGCTTGTATAAATTGCATGAGCCACCGGAAAACCAAACACCGGTATCCTCAATTTCATTCTCCAATCGATACTTCACATAAGCTTCCACGCTGCAACAACAAAAATTTCAATGTAAGCCACACCACACAGCCAAACATATGAAAATGTGCAACAAAAACAAGTACTACATTTGAGCCTAGTCTTAATTTTACACAAGTTAATTCATTCTTTTCCCCAAATTGGAAGCTAATTATAAGACTGTGGTTTATGTGAGTGATATCACTTTACAGAAGAAATTACTTCACAGATTAACAATGATTTCCTAACCCTCCTTCCAAAGAAAAAACAACTAGTTTTCAAAACAAGAAATATTGCATAACTTCTGTTTTCCATCTTCATTAGAGGGCTACCCCATTTCATAAAACTTACTTCACAACAGAGAGATTCGAACTTAAGACCTTAAGAAATCAGTGCTTAAATTTTAAATATCTTTTAAGTGATGATCCACAATGGACCACAATGGACCATATGTAGAAGTGGTCCATATTAAAATTTTCTCTGAAACTTAATGCCACAAAAAGCCAAAGATAAATTAAGAAAAGACCTATATTCTCAATAACTTGAAGGTATTGGTTGAGATCACACGGCATCCCAATCTCTTGATGATACCGAATCGGCGAATCATCAATCCGTTGTTGTTGTCGGCGTTCCCCTAAACTTCCCAATCCCAACAACAAACAACCTGTGCTAGCGTATTTTGTGTGGATTTGTCGAAATCACAGTGAGCAATGATTGTGCAAAATTGTCTATGTTGATCAAAATTTCCAATTCCCTGATGTATGTTACCAACAAATTGTCTTTTTTGATCAAACCAGCAAACTTTGCCTAATTGATAAAAGAAAGAAAAATTTGGCCAAGACCCAATAAGCCAAAATGAAACATATTTGAGGTTTTGTACAAAACATGTCAATTTGCATGATTGCATCCTATTTCTTTACAAAAAGTTAAAAAAAAATAAAAATGAAAAGAATCCAACACATACAAGAAAGAACAAAAAAATAAAAACAAAACATAAACCCTTCGTTAAATCATTAAACAACAATCACAAGACAAAAAAAAAAGATTTTCCATTTACAGCAACAAAACCCATAAACATTTTTCATTCATATAAAAAAAAAATCATAACCGTTACCTGGAATATCCTTAAGCGGCGGCTCCGGCGCCGCCGTGACGTAGCAAAGAATAGAACGACCCAAATCGGAGATAGTTGTAACAATTCCAGCTACATAAAGAACCATAATCAATCCTAAAACCCATGGCATCAAAACGAACCCGATGAAGAACGTGACTGATCCACATAGCATCAGAGCCACAGAAATTCCAAGAAGCAGAGAAGCGAATCCTGCAGGCGAGATTTGAGGAGGAGGCAAACGCCGTAACGGCAGTCCAGGTTGATGATCGGAGAAATTTAACGGCGTTGGTGGTGAACGGAGAAGATTAAGAACGATTGTTGATAGGTCGTAGAAAGCTCGTGATTGTTCATCTTCATGATGCTGTCTTCTTCTCATCATGTTTACAAAATCGGTTGAAACTTGAAACAGAGTAATATGTTTTATGTTGAAAATTGTGAATTTTTATGTTTTTTTTTTTTTTGTGTGTACCTTATCTATGTGTTGAGGAAAATAATGATAATGATTAAATTAAAATGAAGAATGAAATTGGTAGAAAAGAGGCAAATGGATAAAGTTGAAAATTGGAATTTGATTGAGTGAGTTTGGTGTGAAGAAAAAAATGATTGAAATAATCAAGAAAAAAAATGTTGATGTTTCATAAGATAAGTAGTAACGTTTGTATTGGATGATTGAATCTTCTATAATAAAGACAGTTTGGTTTGATTTGGATTTTGTTTTGATGATAAAAAGGTTGAAAAAGTGAATTGGGTTTGGGTTGGAATGCCAACAAGGATAGAGAGGTTGCTTTATCTTGAAGGAAACTAATTGTGGTTGGTTGGTTGGTTGGTTGGTTGGTTGGTTCCATTCAGAAACGATGGAAGAAGTAATATGCTCCATTTCACTCTTAGGAGAAAATACACGGTTTCACGCTATTTTAAATTTTGACGGTCGATTTTTGAACATATAGTTTAGATTAAATATAACAAAAAAAAAATCACTAAATATTTTTAATCTAATGAAACTTGGTTGAATAGTTTGGATAATTAAAACTTTGTTTAAATTTACAATTTTTCTTTACATAATTAATAATTAATTCCTTTTTTCTTATAGTCTTAATATGATAAATTAATGCAAGTTCTTACCTTAATTACCAAAAAAAAAATGTAGTTCTTAATCACTTTTCTTAATAAAATAATTTTTAGTTTGTTTGGATACAACATGTAAAATTGATTTTTTCAATTAAAAAATAATCACATTTGTTTTCACTCTCCTCTAAAAACAATCTATTATTTAAGAAGCTACTATTAACAACTTCTAATTTTTAGTTGTTTTTTTATTATTTTAGAAAACAGTAACAAATAAATACAATATTTTTAAAAGTGGATTTTTTATTTAAAAAAAGCTATAACAAACGGATTCAAAACTTACAAAAATTATTCTTTTTAGAAATTGAACCCAAATTCTTCTAAAAAAATTCATATTTAATTTAAAAAACTTAATCAACCACTTAAATTCAATCAATTTTTTTTACTAATTTAAATTCAATCACTTGACTAACATTAATTTTAGTACATTAGTCTATAATCTATTAATCATAAAATATTATTCTTTATAGTAATAAATAAGGAAATATTATTATCTATCTATACTATATATAAAAAGGATACAAATTTTTGAGATGACTTTTTCATTATTCCTATTTTACCCTTAAAAAAGACTACAAAAAAAAAAGTAACCACAGTTCCAAATTATTAACACAATTGATGAATAAAATCATCAAATTAATAGAAATGATTTGTTATCTATTATTTTTACTATATATAAAAAAGATACAAATTTTTGGGATGACTTTTTCATTATTCCTATTTTACCCTTAAAAAAAACTACCAAAAAAAAAGTAACCCCAATTCCAAATTATTAGCACAATTGATGAATAAAATCACCAAATTAAAAGAGATGATTTGTTATCTATTATCTATACAAATATATAAAGAGAATACCCCTTTCGCATGAACATTTTTTATTGCCATTTTGGCCCTTTACTCTATTTAAATATTTGTATATGTTAAAAAATAACTTCCATATAAAAATAGATTAAGTAGTTATTTATATTTACACAATAAAAAATATCGAATACACAAACGGGCACGTTATAATGAGCAAGATTTCCGTGACGTGTGTGACCTTATCTTATTGAAATATTATGTCTATGGGCGTCCAAGTGGTAATGGTGAATGCTACTTTGGATCTTTGCCTTCCTGGATGGCCAATATATACAACATTTGATGTGGTGTGCATATAATCTATACATATACGCTATGAAGCCCCGATACGCGACACGATACGGATACGATACCGATACGTCGATACGTGAAAATTTTAAAAAATCCATATCCGATACTGGCGCGATACATTATTTAAAAATTAATTTTAAAATTAAATATATAAATGCACAATATATAAACATAACTAAAATCAATAATATTAATAATGATAGTTGTTTTTTGAAAGACAAAAAATTATTATTATTATTATAAACGCCAATAGTTCATTGTACAAAGAGTACAAACAAGCCAATAAGCTTGCACAAGAGCAAAACAGTTTGAGACTCAACATACAAAGCTCCTCAATCCTAACTAAAGACATATAATAGCTCAAAAAACATATAATAGTCATGACATCAAGCCTCTTTAACAAGCTCATCTTGTAGCAATAGCAGACAATTATATAGGTCCGGCAGCTGGCCAATTAAAAACATAAAGCGTCCATTCTTATCCTAGAATTTTGGGACAAACCCAAATATTTAACAACCTGTTATATAGTAGGACACCATAGTGACTTCAGAACGGTGACAAAGACAAAAAATACTAATTATAATAAATTAACATCATTAATACTAAGTTAAGTATTTGTGTCTCATTAATATTGTTCTAAAAAATAATGATCACCAGTACATTTTAAATTATACATCTTAAGTATTATACAAAAAGAATATCATTAGTACTAACCCAAAAAACATCATCAGTACTATCCAAAAAAAGACATTGTTAGTTAACCGTGTAACAATATAATAGTTTGACATGCACTAGGAAACACAGATTGTATCAGATATTATTTTTTTATTTAAAAATAAAGATTTAACCGATATTTTTCCGATACGAGTATCGGGAAGTATCGGACGCGTATCAGATATTATTTTTTTATTTAAAAATAAAGATTTAACCGATACTTTCCCGATACGAGTATCGGGACGTATCGGACGAGTATCGGTATCAAGAACGTATCGGACACGATACTTCACTATTTTTAGAGTATCGGGACTTCATAGCATATACGTGTTAAGATAATTACTAATTTTTTACTAGCTATTAGGATATTATTATTATTGTTCTTTTTTTTTTATTTTCATTCTTTATTTTTTTTATTTTCATTCCCTTTTATCAAAAATCCAAAAAAATCAAAAATTGTTTGTTTGACACAGGGGTCACGGACCAAAACCTTGCCAAAATCCCACTGCTTTCAATCTGTCTTCTTCCCCAAATGGGGAGAGATTCCACAATTCAACCGGAAAGAACAATTCCTGCATACCACAATGAACACCCAAACCCTGGCTTTTGGGTTATTTAACAGAACCAAAATTCAAAACAGAGGGAGAAATTTTTAGGGCAGCCGCACAAAGAAAATAACATCATCAGTAAATCAAAACAAAACAACCATTCCTCCCTAACAACAACCATCATCATCAACTACAATACACGCACAACAACCATTCCTCAGTAACAACATCATCAGAACAACAAATCCAAATAGTCACAAAATCAACAACATCATCATATCATCGTCTCAGAAACGCATAACATCACAAACAGTCGGTAACCCAAAATCACAAAACTAACAAAAGCAAAAGAAAGAAGAAGGGAGATCGAAAGAGAAACGAGGACGAGAGAGAAGAGATTCCGACGACTTTCTTTCTCCGATCTGTACTTTTGGTGAGGCTTTCGAAAATTTGATGTTTAGATTCGTATTCAGAAGGGTTTAAAAGGGGATTTTGAGTGAAAAAGTGCGAGTTTTGGGGTGTTTCGGGGTTCCGGCAAGGTGGCGCCGCCGTCTGGCCTGACAGTCACCGTGCCGGCGACGGAATGGAAAAGAGAGAGGACTGAGCGAGTAAGAGAAGAGAGATGAGGCTATTTGTTAAAAATGAAAAATCTGATAAAAATAAGTATATATACTCTCCTCCTCTCTGTTTCTTCTCGCACGCCCTTTTGTTTCTCTGCGCACCCCCCACGTTTTTGGCCTGAAACTGATTTTTTTGACAGATCTGGACTTGGGTTTATTCCCCTGCGTTTTGCTAAACGCACCTCCTGACTTTACTGTTTATATCCCTGCTGTTTCCTTTTATTTGTTCTATTTATTTGCTTGTCATTTAGATCTATTTATTTATGCATTATATCCATATTATATGCTTGTTTAGATAACATCAAAAATACAAAAATATGTAATGTCTTTTATGTTATCTATTTCCTAAACATCATAAAAATGCCAAAAAATATTCTATGTCTTTTATTTTGTTTATCATTGCTTCAATATTAAAAATGCAAAAAATATGTATTGTGTATGTTTGTTTAAATCAAAGGAAAAGGGGAAATTTTTCGTTAACCCTCGCGTTACGTTTATATATTTACTCGTCCACTATTTTTGGGTCTTAAAATAAAATCATTTTTATTTAAATAAAAAGAATGAAAAAATGAGTAGTCTGGCGGATGACTTTCCACTCTCCGGGTACTTCGGATTTTCTACTGGATGACATGCGGTCCGAATAATCGACGTTCTAAAAATATAGATTTTCTCAAAACAATGAAAACAAAAAAAAAAAAACATTCAAATAAACCAGAAAAATCAATTTTCAAAAAGAAATTTTTTTCTAATAAACCTCGACTTTCGTCGAGAGACTTTTTTCAAACTTTTTTCAATAAATGCTTTAACACACTTAAGCATATTTAAACATTCTCAAAAGACTAAAAATTACAAAAACAAATTCAAACATTTTGCCGCTTGGCTTTTCAACTTTAAAACCTTTTTTCAAATAGTTTAGACATGAGTCATCTGTAGTTGAGAATTCATTTTTCCCATGACATATGGCAAGAAAAATATTAAGTTTTTAAGTATGTTCGTGGCGGATTAAAAATGAGTTTAAACTTAAGATGATGACTCGTCTTTCCTCCTAAAATCAATCAAACAAACCACTTTATAATTTTTACCCCGAACTACGGGATTTTAATCTTTAACGGGTACATGGTGCAAAAGACCTTGTGTCTTCCCAAATCAAAATTAATAAAAATTACATTTCTTTTCCAATAAAAAATTAATAAAATTCGATTTCTTTTCTCATCTTAATCATTTATAAGCAAATTTTATAAGCAAATCTTTTTTAGCACAAAAACACATAATTTACAAGAGGTTCTCGTAGAGTACTACAGATACCTAGGGTGCTAATACCATCCCTTTGTATAACTAACCTCCGAACCTTTAATATCTAAAATAATTATGGGTTTATTCGATCTTTTCCCCTTCCCATGGATAAATTAAATTTCGGTGGTGAATCATTAATTTTTGAGAACTAAAGCTAACCAATAGCTTGGCGTCCGAAAATCACCGCGACACACATGTCAGCAAAGTTTAGTGAATCACTGTCTCGCTCTATTGTTTTCAAGCGGTCTTCTATAGCTCGGAATTTCTGTTTTGCTTCCTCTAGCTGAGGAATAGCAAAGTCAGACACGGGTCCACCAAAGTAGACTTCCTTGGGGTCCTCTTGAATTTCTGGAGCTGAAGCAGGCCTTGGCTGAACTAAAGTGGCCCCTATCTGGTTTTCTGTGTTGTTAGCCGGTGTAGCCCCATCTGCAAGAGGCACATAACCTGGTGGTGCATACCCGGGTGGCAAACCGAATGCTGGCCAGACCACGCTCGTACATTCACAGCTAGAGGTGGTGGCTGATTCTGAGCAGCCAACAACTCCAATACATTGTCCATTTTTGCAGCCAATTGAGTGACCTCTCCCTTCAAATCACTGTGTTGTTCTTGCCTATTTTCCATGATAACTTTAGAAGCAGTTCTTGTCCAATGCCGGTGTCGGGGAAGTAACTGTTGAGATGGAAGAGTGGCGATGAGTGGATTTTTTTTTTGTTTATGAATGCAAATGCATGTAAATTTTATGCTCTTTTATTTTATTATTTTGGTTTTCAAAGAATTGCAAGCACATAATTATCATAAGTATTTCGACATATGGCGAAGTGAATCGAATGATTAAACCGTCATTCAAATTCCTCATCAAGGTCATTACATAGTCATTTAAACCAGTCATACAAAGATTCAAATATTCAAAGATTCATTACATAGCCAAATCCTAAGTACAAAATCTAGAAACGCTTCTTAGCCTTCTTGACTATGTTCTTGTACACTGTCATAAGCCCTCGACAATACTCCATGAATTCTCTGATTCCTCTTGGAACACCATGCAGAGGAAGCTCCACCTCAGTGACTCTCAATCTTTCAGGCAGCTCATCTAATGCTTCATTAGAGATGAGGAGCATTCGGTAAAAAGCCTCTTTCCATCTTGCTTCATCCTGTTGTAATACCTCAATGGCCAATTTCTGTTGTTCCAGGTCTTCCTCCAACCTCCCTATTTGTTCGGCCAGTGATTCGTCTGGTCCTTGTGAGCTTCCATGAGCTGAGCTAAACTCTTCTCATACCTCTCGATACATTCCTTGTATTTACGCCTCTCTTGAGAGTGAAATCCTCCCTCTTTTGTTTCTCAAGTGCTCCTCTTAGCTTAAGCTCCTTGTACTTTTGAGTGACTTCTCGCAGCTTTTGTGCTTTCTCTTCATATTTCTTTCTCCATTCCCCATGAGCGTCATGGCTTGATTCCCGGTGTCATACAAGGTACTATTGGAGTGTTCTAATATTCTGATTCTTTTCTTTGTTGCCTTGATGCTTTCATCCGCACTTGCTAAGCCATCTTTGAATTTTTCTTCTCTCACTTGGGCATCCCTCATCTTCTTCCGACACTCTTGGATCACCTTCTCTTTTTCGTCCCTTTCCCTCTTCAATATCTTAATGTCTCCTTGATCGCTGAAATGTTTAAACTGCCACTCTTCGTTTTTCTCCTTAAGCTTTGCAATTTGACTTTTCAAAGCGTCGACCTCCTCTTTTGAAATAGTTACAAGTGGATCGGGCTCCGTTTGTTGAGAAACTGTAGGAGCGATGATAGCAAAAGGCATCCGAATCTCTGAAATACGACCTTTCACCCACTGAGTATAAGCTTCTTTGGCTACGCAATTCTTTTTACCCATGAAGGCTTATCAACCCTCACCCAAGCTCTCTTGATCTCGTGCTACAACTCTAAGTTATCTGACTCCGTCTTCAAGACAAACTCTGTTAACAATGTCTTTTCAGGCTCGACTTTCATATAGCATGGCCCAACTGACACAAAGCAAGGACTGGATTGTAATTAATGCAACCTCGAGTTCCAATAAGAGGGACATTGGGAAACTCTCCACACCTGAGAAGGACCTTGGATGTTTCCAACTCGCGAGAGTACCAAAAAACGTCTTTTGCGGTTAAGGAGCTCAACCTTTCAGACCACTGAGCTTTTTCATTTTCCACAAATGGCCATTTCTTGGGCATATGCCACATAAACCATCTCATAAGCAAAGGCACACAACAATTAACTTGTCCTCCCCACTTCACACCGCGTCTGTCATGAAGGAAATAAATAAGATCGGCTAATAAAGTAGGGGCCGGATTTGCTGTCAAGAATACCCCAACAGCTGACATATCAATAAAGCGGTCACAATTAGGAAACAAAACTAGGCCGTAGATCAATAAGGCTAATATGGCGTTGTGGGCCTTCCAGTTACCAACCGACAGTGCTTCTTGAGCCATAACCTCTAAATTTGCCCTAGAAAGTCCCTCAAGGCCCCTAGCCTTAGCATTGAGGGACTTTCCAGGGCAAATTTAGAGGCTAAGGCTCAAGAAGCACTGTCGGTTGGCAAATTGGAAGGCCCACAACGCCATATTAGCCTTATTGATCTACGGCCTAGTTTTGTTTCCTAATTGTGACCGCTTCATTGATATGTCAGCTGTTGGGGTATTCTTGATAGGGAATTCGGCCACTACTTTATTAGCCGATCTTCTTTATTCCCTTCATGACAGGCGTGGTGTGAAGAGGGGAGGACAAGTTAATTGTTGTGTGCCTTTGCTTATGAGATGGTTTATGTGGCATATGCCCAAGAAAAGGCCCTTTGTGGAAAACGAAAAAGCCCAGTGGTCTGAAAGGTTGAGCTCCTTAACCGCAAAAGACGTTTTTTGGTATTCTCGCGAGTTGTAAACATCCAAGGTCCTTCTCAGGTGTGGAGAGTTTCCCAATGTCCCTCTCATTGGAACTCGCGGTTGCATTAATTACAATCCAGTCCTTGCTTTGTGTCAGTTGGGCCATGCTATGGAAGTCGAGCCTGAAAAGACATTGTTAACTAAGTTTGTCTTGAAGACGAAGTCGGATAACTTAGAGTTGTCGCACAAGATCAAGAAAGCTTGGGTGAGGGTTGATAAGACTACAATGGGTAAAAAGAATTGTGTGGACAAAGAAGCTTATACTCAGTGGGTGAAAGGTCGTATTTCAGAGATTCGGATGCCTTTTGCTATCGTCGCTCCTACAGTTTCTCAACAAACGGAGCCCGATCCACTTGTAACTATTTCAAAAGAGGAGGTCGACGCTTTGAAAAGTCAAATTGCACAGCATAAGGAGAAAAACGAAGAGTGTCAGTTTAAACATTTCACTGATCAAGGAGACATTAAGATCTTGAAGAAGGAAAGGGACGAAAAAGAGAAGGTGATCCAAGAGTGTCGAAAGAAGATGAGGGATGCCCAAGTGAGAGAAGAGAAATTCAAAGATGGCTTAGCAAGTGCGGATGAAAGCATCAAGGCAACAAAGAAAAGAATCAGAATATTAGAACACTCCAATAGTACCTTGTATGACACCGGGAATCAAGCCATGACGCTCATGGGGAATGGAGAAAGAAATATGAAGAGAAAGCACAAAAGCTGCGGGAAGTCACTCAAAAGTACAAGGAGCTTAGGCTAAGAGGAGCACTTGAGAAACAAAAGAGGGAAGCATTTCACTCTCAAGAGAGGCGTAAAGACAAGGAATGTATCGAGAGGTATGAGAAGAGTTTAGCTCAGCTCATGGAAGCTCACAAGGACCAGAAGAATCACTTGGCCGAGCAAATAGGGAGGTTGGAGGATGACCTGGAACAACAGAAATTGGCCATTGAGGTATTACAACAGGATGAAGCAAGATGGAAAGAGGCTTTTTACCGAATGCTCCTCATCTCTAATGAAGCATTAGATGAGCTGCCTGAAAGATTGAGAGTCGCTGAGGTGGAGCTTCCTCTGCATGGTGTTCCAAGAGGGATCAGAGAATTCATGGAGTATTGTCGAGGGCTTATGACAGTGTACAAGAACATAGTCAAGAAGGCAAAGAAGCGTTTCTAGATTTTGTACTTAGGATTTGGCTATGTAATGAATCTTTGAATATTTGAATCTTTGTATGACTGGTTTAAATGACTATGTAATGACCTTGATGATGAATTTGAATGACGGTTTAATCTTTCGATTCTCTTCGCCATATGCCAAAATACTTACGATAATTATGTGCTTGCAATTCCTTGAAAACCAAAATAAAAGAGGATAAAATTTACATGCATTTGCATTCATAAACAAAAAAAACATCCACTCATCGCCACTCTTCCATCTCAACAGTTACTTCCCCGACACCGGCATTGGACAAGAACTGCTTCTAAAGTCATCATGGAAAATTGGCAAGAACAACACAGTGATTTGAAGGGAGATGTCACTCAATTGGCTGCGAAAATGGACAAGGTATTGGAGTTGTTGGCTGCTCAGAATCAGCCACAACCTCCAGTTGTGAACGTGGAAGCACAGACTACTGAACCTACGAGCGTGGTATGGCCAGCATTCGGTTTGCCACCCGGGTATGCACTACCAGGTTATGTGCCTCTTGCAGATGGGGCTACACCGGCTAACAACATAGAAAACCAGACAGGGGCCACTTTAATTCAGCCAAGGCCTGCTCCAGCTCCATTAATTCAAGAGGACCCCAAGGAAGTCGACTTTGGTGAACCTGTGTCTGACTTTGCTATTCCTCAGCTGGAGGAAGCAAAACAAAAATTCCGCGCTATAGAAGACCGCTTGAAAACAATAGAGGGAGACATTGATTCACTAAACTTTGCTAACATGTGCTTAGTGCCTGACTTGATGTTACCTTCAAAATTCAAGGTCCCAGAATTTGATAAGTACCGGGGTTTGAGCTGTCCGAGGAACCACTTGGTCATGTATAGTAGGAAGATGGCATCTTACGCCAGTGATGACAAGCTAATGATTCATTTTTTTTCAAGATAGCCTTGCAGGGGCTTCCCTCAACTGGTACATGCAGCAAGAAGGCAGTCGCATCTGACTAGCATTCTGGCAAGTGCATCAGTCTGTCGTCGAGTAATAATTCACACTCTAGGTGTCTAGAATGAGTTCGTATCCACAGGGATCGTGCCAAAGCGTCGTTAGTGTTATTTAAGTTTGTATATTTGCGTTCGCTTTGGGTTTTGGAAAAGGTTTTATAAAATTAGCGATATGCTTGCAGAAAATAAAGATAAATGATTCAAGAAATATAGAGGATATGTATGGTGGTTGGACTCACTCCATTCTTACTATTTGGCATGAACGGTATATAACATAGTTAATCAGATTATTATTCGGCGGTGACTTTTCCTTGTTGTAGTAATACCTTACTATTACTCTATGTATATTGAAGTTTCCCTACGTTCATAACTAAGATATCTACGAGAGCCTAACCTCGCTGTGTCACATACCCTAATTACTAGGTGAGTTATTCATTACACATGCATTATTACCTTCACCCATCCAATGCCTCTAGGTCTTAGTATCGGGCTATTCAGCTTCTAAGTGCTCAGTTCACACCTAGTTCATGATTCCTCCTCTAACCGCTCAGTTCGCGACTAGTTTAGGATGTTACCATGTCTATTCACCTAGCATATTTACTACTAGTTCCAGAAAAATATTAAGTAAATCCCTAATATCTATTCTATCGGCGCTCCCGCTTATCCGGGCAGATTACGAGAATACGTTGTTAAAGTGCAAGAAAGTAAATAACAAACATAATACTGAATAACATTTATTATAACTTTGACTCAATTACAGGCTCCAAATATTCATAGGGGAGTTCATCTTCTCCACCACAACCTAAGGCATCTATTACAAAAGACTACATATTTAAATTACAAAAGAATAATTTAAACACAAAAGCCTAAAGAAAACATACCTTGCTGAGTTAGTTTTCCCGTAAGGGGAGAAAACTATGCCCTTAGAGCTCCTCTGAACACCTCCTTATAGTAGAGAGTGTTCTACTATTTCTGAATGAAAAATAATGAGGAATTGAAGCTCTATTTATAGTTTTCGTAATGGGCCTCAACAAGCCATCGTGCTGCGATGGGTCCATCGTAGCACGATGGGAAGATTTAGTTCAAAATTATGACTGATCCCGTGTGTTTCATCAGCTTGGTCGCCAAGTAAGGTCATCGTACCACGATGAGGAGCATCGTAGCACGATGAACAGATCTTCTTCAGATTTTCTTCTGTTGTTGGCTTGGCAAGCAAGTAGCTTCCATCGTGGCACGATGGAAGCCATCGTGACACGATGAACAGCACAAATCTTCATTTTTTTTGGCTTTTTCTTGTCTTTTTGTCTTCTTGACGATGCTTTGATGCTTTTCCTCGATTCTGTAGGTTATTCTTCGTATTTGGGTCTGTCCTCTAGAAACTCCTGGTTCAGGCGTTAGCTCATCTAGAAACAGTGAATCCTGAAATACGGATATTCAGCATAATCTGAAGGCCTGCGGATGGAGATTCTTCTTCAAGGTACAACATTGAGGTGTTATAGCCATTTCCTGAAATGAGGATACCAAAAGAAAAACCCATCCGTTTTTTGATCTTCTTGGCTTTATTTCCACTAACATGTGTTTCCAATAAAATTTGTACTGCGATCTTGAATCATATCTTTCAACAGATTAACAAATCCCTTACCAGCCACTCCTCTACAATTCCAACTTAATTATAATATTCATTGGAAAGTGTTTGTAGAGTTTGGCACCTCACTGCCATTGTAATTCTGGACGTCGTTTACTTGCTTATCACCACAGGTGTTGATGATCCCTTGTCAGCATTTAATTGTGCAAATTTTAAATGATCATGCTCATAGCTTGTTCTAACAAAAGGCAAGCCAATGCTCCAACCTTTACCCGAACTATTCTGTTGTTCCATTTGAATTTGCCTCATTCTCATGAGGACCAAATTCTCTTCATTTTGTGTAGAATTTTTTTTCTTTTTCTTTTAGTTCTTGTGTTAATACTTGATCCACTCCCTTTGGAATTTTCACTTGAGGTCCATTATTCTTTTTGAAGCTAATTTTGGAACCTAGACTGATATTACCTCTTTTGCCCACTTGAGTATTTTTTCCACCATTCTTATTTCTAATTCTAGTGGGCTTCCCCAATGTTTCATTGAATTTTGTTATCCCATAATGGTCTTAGGTTGACTCACGCTAACCTCTTAGGATTAAGGAGTCCTAGACTTTTGTGCTTTCTAATTTAGGTGTTCATCTAGCCTTTCTGGCTAACTTGTAACATATTTATTACTATTAATTGGGCTCTTTTGATTTTGATCTCCATCTTTCTTGTTAATATTCTTTTCTTTTCTTTTCTATCATTCTTTCCTTTGTTATTACTAAGAGTATCCTCATTAACTTGTAATGAATTCTTTCCTGAAATATCTTCCCCTTTTTTCGCTCGAGAACGTCAGCTAGAGTTACCCTTAACAATCATCCATGGCCCGTAATTAGCGTGATCTTCCTCCTGAGACAGTTCCTGGACAATCGTTGGTGTAACTTGGACTGAAGCATTCTTCGCAGCCTCTTCTTCCTCTTCTTGCGTTGTGCTTGTTTCGACCGGTTTGTCCTCACCATTTTGATGGACAATTTCTCCTTCCTTTGACATTGTCACTCAATTGTTCTCTGCATTGTTCCTTTTTATGACCAAATCTACCACATTTGAAACAAATAGTGTAAACCTTCATATTCCAAGCGAGAGTTTTTCTAAATCCATCTCCACACATATCCAGGCAAACTTACCACGAGAATGGATCGATGTTAATCTATCCATTTTAAGAAAAGCACCCATTGAATTTCCAATTCTCCTGAGAAAAATATCATTGTATAATTCAATAGGCAGACGAGGAATACGCACCCATATGGCCACTTTACGAGTAATTTCAGCATTTAATAAAAACAAAGGTCTCCATCTTTGGACTATCAGGACGTGATCAGCCACCATCCAAGGATCCTCAAATAGAGCATGTTTGTAATCTTCTTCAATATTAAATATCACTTGATAGTACCCATCATGCATATCAATAATTTGAATAACTCCATTCTTAGTCCAAGACCTCTTTAACTTGTTTTCCAAAACATGAAAATTAACTCTTTTTCCCAAAACTTTCACCACTAAGGTATTTGTATATTGTTTAGACCAATCCTGAAACTCTTCATTTGAAAGTTGTATCATAATACCATTATCAGCAACAAAATAGTACCCGTATCCTCTCTCATGGTAATGTCCACGATCAGAATGCTATCCTTATTTGCGTCGCCGTGTCGGAACCATTTAGAAGTTTTTCTTTATAACTCACGGAAGGACTCCCATGATCACCGTTAGTTCTTCTTTGTAGCAGGTCTTCTTCATGTGTTGATTTCATATCAGCAGGTGCGTACACAGTACCCATCGTTATCAGAGAAAAACGAAAACGCAATCCTCAACCTCAACCACGATTCCAATTATTAGTACCATCTCCAAGAACGGTCCCAAACCGATAGGCCCTCCGTTACCAGAGGAACCGTGCTAGGACTCTAAACTCTTCCTTGAAAAAGATACCAATGGTATAAATTGTTGTGTGAGGAAGAAGATAGGCGTTAATATTGTATTAATCTTAAGGTTAATCAAGCCAAAAAAATAGATATTAATCTTGTATTTTGTTTGCTTTAGTTCCAACAGTAAATGGTTGCAAGACAAAACCACAAAGTTTAGAGGAACATGATTTCTATACAAATACAAGTTCAGTACCACAGAATCAAATAAGAAACTCATCTATAGAAACAATACTACCATTGCTCATTTGCTCCATTAACAATTTTTTTTCATTCCTTGTCTCACTGCAAGAACTTCCAACATTATGAATCCAAATCCGCAACTCGAACAATATTCTTGGGGTCCAATTTCAGAGCTAGATAGTTTGTTATGTGACAGTTATGATTTGTCTCCCATGTGCATCGACTCAACAACTGTTTCGACATTCGAAGATCCAAATGTGGCAACAATTCTTGAAAATTTGGAGACCCTTTTTGAGACACCACTTGAAATTGTTTCTTCAGACAATGAAGTGAAGCAAAAGTTCCATCAAATTTTGGAACAACTTGACCAATTTGAAAACCAAATCACTATTAGGCTTCATCATGTTATTTGCAAGTTAAGAACTTTCAATGAAAGGGCTGATGTAAGATTTGTGAGTGCTCAAAAAACTATACAAGATTGGGATCAATTGCTTCAATCAAGGTCTCTTATATCAAAGAAATTGGAAAGTGCTAAAGCCAAAGAAAAGCAAAATAATTGTGAAATCTCTCAAAGTAAAATACAATTTGAAAAGATCATACGGCGGTTCTGTGATGCTTTTGGCTACTGGACTTTCACCATCTAGGGTGCAAAAATTAAGTGGTCTTGTTGAGATTAGAGACAAGTTGAAGAGAGGTTTGGACCAATGTGAAGTTATAAATAACAAGATTAAGACAGAGGTTGCACAAGTTTGGGTTCCACAATTAATGCAAGATTGTGTTAACAAATTTGAAAAAATGTGAGACTTCTTACAAAGTTGCCTTAACCAACAAGAAGAAATTTGAAGATGAATGAATATATTTGAAAAAGAACTTTGCTACCAATAAGATTTGATATATATATATATATATATATATATATATATATATATATATATATATATATATATATATATATATATATATCAATTCATGCATATCATACAATTTGCTTATTTTGTGTCTATAGTGAGCTATCTTTATCAGTAGTTTCTGGCAGAAGTTGTTTTAACTGTAAAGGACTAAACTGCAAATGAGCACAACATACCATCCCAAGTCAGATGGCCAAACAGAAGTGATAAATCGAGTTTTGGAAACTTATTTGCGTTGTTTTATCTCTGAGAAACCTAAGGTTTGGAGAACCATAGTCACACGGTTCGCAATTCGTTTCGGTACGCGGTACGGGTTCGGGTACGTGGTACGCTACTTTTAAAGAATTCGGTACGTGAGGGGTATACATAGTCGGTACGCTAATCGGTACGTTGTTAATAAAAATTTAAATAAAATATTTGATGAAAATATTAATTAGTATTAAATTTATGTTAATTAATATTTTTAATCTAAAGTTTATATTAATCATAAAATTGAGAATCAAATTTTCATCAAATAAAAGTTGAGTGTATGCTGATAGCACATGTGTTTCGTGTATCATAGAGGGAAAACAAGTCACATATCAAGAAGTGTAACTAACATCGAGAGATAATCAAAGTTAGAAATAAACAATTTGTTAGATGTTCCAATATACAACCCAAATCCAATATACATTGTACAAAATGCATTGTACTAGTGGACAAGTGATATTATACTTGTAACAATCATATTCACAACTAAGTCTAAATCAGTCTCAACATTTTATATTTTGTTCTTAATTGATTGTTGGGGTGGTTCGTCGGTATTTAGGTTTTAAAGAATTCGGAGAGAATTACGACGAACCAATTCGCAAAAGTACCACGAATTGGTACGCGCGAACCAATTCGCGGTTCGTCACCTCTGAGAAGAATTATGTGACTATGTGGAGAACCACCTTTCCATTTCCAAGTTCATACCAAGAGAAGTTCTCATTGATTGTGTGGCACAAGATATTAGTAACATGGATGAGGCTCTAAAACACACACACTAGGGTGTATCCAGTTTTTCAAATCTCTCAGCTCAAAAAAGTGATTTTACTAACAATCATTGTGAATGAGGCGTTTTCCCTTTGAAGGAATAATAACAATCATAACAGAATTCTGTTATCAATCTTTGTTTTCTATCTCTTTTCTCTATCTGTCTACTAAAGTTCTAGTTCTTGATAACTCTTGCTCACTTTAACTTTACAGTGTGTTTTTCTAAAGAAAGAAGTCAGTTTAGTGATTCAAAACAGATAGCTTGCATAATACATTTATATTATTTATAAAGCTCTTCCAATCACAATGTTCAGTGACAACGTGAAACACAAAGTGTGGCCTAGATTTTCACCAAATCTCCCAAATACATCACACATATGTATTAAATTTAACATGTTCAAAGTTATCAGAGTTCATTGCAGTAGAAGGAGAAACTTACATGTTGTCCTCATAGCCATAGTACTCAATAGCTAGTCCACTCCAGTAGCTATCATCATCATTGATTGGAACATAATTTCCAAGAACATATGCTTTCCTTCCTCTGTGTAGCTGACAAACAGCCATTGCTCAATTCTCATGATATTCATTGCAGCTTTCTCATTTTCTATATCTGCAAGAAGAAGTATTTCACTTTTTGGTACCCACATTTTTGCGGGTCCTTGAGGGTTAGCTACCAAGGATTTTCTCTTCTTGACACTTGCTTTCTCTTTTGAATCGTTGTAGCAGTTCTCCTGTCCATTCTTCCTTTTTCTTGAACTTGAACCTTTAACCCAGTTTTCTTATAGAGTCTTTTTTCCTTGTCTGGACAGTGAAGTTCCAGAGTTTCTATTTCTTCAACATTTGAATCCTCTTCAGAATATTCATCTATAATGATTCCATCACTTGATTTGAGAGTTAGAGACTTCGATTCTTTCTTAGGTTCATCTTCTTCATAGGTGGCACATAAGGAGTCATAGACAGCTTTTGCAGTTGAAGTGTTGGTAAGCTTGATATACTCTGAGTAAGGTATAGCCTCAATCATTATATACTTAACTTTGCGATGGTTTATGTATACTTTCTTCTGAGCTTCAGATAAGCTCCTTCTGTTAATAGTCATGCCATCACGATTATCTAAGAGATCTAAAATACATTCATCTGCAGATGATAGTTTCAAAACATAGGACTTGGATTACAATCACATACACCATCAGATCATAATATGTCATTGTACTCGTTAAATGAGCGAGGCGTCATAAATTAATATGCTAGCAAGCACACTCAAATTGCCAATATATGCATTTTTCTAAAACATAAAATCCATTGTAAACCCACAATGTGCCTTATCAGTACATATAAGACGAAATACTGAGTCACAAAGCTAGCAAATGAGAACACATCACAATTTGAAAAGACATATATCTTTTTCTGTTAATCATTAGAAAACACATGGATAATAACTCTAAAATTGTGAAGATTTCACATGAATGAGCAATCAAGATCTGGGCTTTGGAACAATGTCTAATTTTGGTACCCACTTATAAGAGCCTCATTATATGTTCTGCATAATTTAAAGGATTCACCACCTAATCAATTCATCAACTGCAATTTTGGAACCCACTTTTAAGAGCTCAAATGTATTAATTCACTTACTAAATCCAAGACTTGTATTTACAATTATCAACACATATATACCGGAGAAAAAAGGAGACGCACTGACAATAGCAACTATGTATTTTTACCAAATCACTCTACTACACCCACTTTAATTATATGACATGGCGGAATGTTTGATTTCTATTGGATGTCAGTGTAAAATTAATTTACAATGACAGAGTATATCCATTAAACTCAATATACTACTATGTGATTGTTATACCAACACCCACCAAATTTAAGCCATTGATCGCACACCACTTTTTCTACCGATGAATCCCTCATTTATTTTTAGGTCACTCCATAGAACCTGATGATAAACCAAGGGAAGACACACACACACACACACACACACACACACTATATATATATATATTGTACTTCAGGATCATGAGGCTACACTTTACCATCCCATTTATACTTTGTGAATAAAGCACAAACATTGCAATTGGATCTAGGTCCAGGATAATCAATGAATAACTCTTACTAATAACCTCAAAGTAGTGAACAACTGTTTCCCTTTCTGCTGTGACAGTTCTTTGTGACTAGAACTAAATAAAATAGAATGTTGGCACAATTCTTATCAGTGTCTACTTTCAAAATTGATGGTAGAAGTTGCTCGACGAGTTGTTTTATGAGAGTCTATGTTGTGAAAGGATTTTGTAGTTTTGAAAGAAGAAACTAAATCATTTTCTTTTGTGCAGAAAAACACAAGCATTTTTGCACAACTAAATTCATCTACAAATAGTTGTAGTTCTATATACCAAAATTGAACATACTTTTGTATATAGATGAAATGAAGTCACATGATTTACGATGATAATCCCCCATTTTGTAGCTGCACAAGAATTTCTCTAGCCTCAACTCTTCCTAGAGATCAAAATTTTAAAATTCCATGGCTCGTCCTGCAAAGATTACTATTTTTACCTTATAGAGAATCATATCTCTTTGCTTACACTAAAATTACAAATGAATACATAAGTGATTTTGTGCACATTCAATGACTCAAACATACGATCCATTATGAAAATAGAGATCACATTGCAATAGAATCTAGTTCTGTGGTCATCAATAACTCAAAGATACCATTTCGAAATTCACTTAGCAATTGGACTTAATAATGAACCATCTCGATATGAATTTTTACACCATGAATACCAAATTTTGGTGCAGTAAGAATTGTGTTTATACAAAAAGCTTTTAAAAAGCAGGCACACTTTGCAATTGCAACATTGCATTTGGGGTCATCAAAGAACAAAACCAATATTTTCCATGAATAGCAATTTATTTTAAAATTGTATTCAACTCTTGCAACTAGCTTTTACAATATGAATGAATAAGGAATTCATATTTCTTTTTCCTTAAGGATTATCAAGACATATAATCCCTTACAAGAGTCAAGGAACAAAGTATCCATCTTGGAGTCAGATTTGGGGTTATTATTAGGCTCATCATAATTAACACCCTTCAAATTATGAAGAAAAAATAATTTAATCTCACAATATGAACAAGAAAAATGCAGCCACGCATACAGATATGATCAAATGAACTTTCCAAGAACCATTGGTAAAAGAAGTTTGTAGCCATCTATACAAGTATGATGGAGTGAATTTTCATGGGCGAATTGGTGATTTGCTCATTTTTCCATCAACCATATCTAATGTTACCATAGTAGCCAATATTATGCCACTTTATAGTTTATATGATTCGTGACAAATAGAAAATCATGCACAATTAAAATATACTATGATGAATAGAATGCCACACAAAAAATACTGAAAGATTCGGATTATTCCTCAAACTAGTACATACCACTGATTTGAAAGTGCTGCACTTGTAGTGTCCAGCATGAACTCCACTGTTGTGAACAAAAACACAGCAAATAGAATTGTAGAGTCAATATACAAGATTGATGCTAATTCAGAATAAAGAGTAAACAAATAAAATCGGGAAGAGAACTAAAACTCAAGGCACTTAGGCGGCAACGCTGCAAAGAGTATGTGACATTGACACCAACATATCGGAAAAGGATGCTTCTTCTACGATGATAAAGCCAAATAGTCCAAATAGCTTAAAAACAAAGTGCTTACCACTCCTCCTAATCATATGCTAAATAGGGACTAACTCAAAGATTGGACTCACTATCGATCATCTCATTCTATTTGTGGTGGGTGCTTCCTGAAGGAATTGAATATATGAACATATCAGTTCTAGAATCAATATCTAAATTAACGGATCCAACACTTAACCATGCAGCTAAAAATCAAAATATCATATTTGGCATGCAAAGCCTAATAATGCCAAGAATAACAAAACATAATCAGCCATAAAAAAAAAAAAATTCCAAGAGTCACTTGTTATGTTAGTCAATGAAGTTGCCAATATTTAGAACCAAAAACAACATGCAATCTTATTTGATCTACTAACCTTGTTCCATTTATTTATTTTGATTCATACACCTGTGATTTAGAATTAAACCTCAAAGATTACTGCAACATTTGACTATTGAAAGGCAATCCTCAAATAAGGTTGATTAAGAAAGTAGTCCTATAACAGTTCCTGTCTTGGTTTAGTAAACAAAACTAAACCAATTGTTTTGGCATATGAAAAGCTGTTGTTCACCTTACATTTATGTTAAGAAATGATCATAAAAAGGTTGTTCTGTTCTGGTTATTGTAATGATCAGAAGGAAACTATGATTTCCTCTGCCTGATTTTGAACTCAATCCTTATGAAACCTTTTTTTTATGTTGCTGAGAGGAATTTGCATTTACTTCCATCATTGCTGTTTATGTACACAGGTTTCATGAAAGGAGGAGATACTGTATGTAACAACATGAATTCTTCTACTTGTTCCATTTAGAACCAATAACAAATATGAATATTACAAACCCTACTGCATTGTACTCTGTCTGACCGAGTAACCGGATCATGCAGGTTATTTGGAAACATACAAATATGCATTCAAATCATAATAAAATACAGACTGAATATTAGCAAAGATATCAAATCTTATGGCATTCAATGGAAACCATGCACTATTTGGCTCCTCTAAAACAAGTGTACAAGAAGAATCATGACAATCAAGGTTGTCAGGATCGGGATCCCACTAAAGATCGTTGGGGTATAAAAAGATCGTAGATCGTAGGATTGTAACAAGGATCGTAAGATCCCACAAATTTTCTTAAACATAAAAACTTTATTAATATTAAACATAATCAAAACATAAAAACTTCATTAATCTTTAATATAACCAAAATAGCTTAGACTTTTAAACTTTTTTTTTTTTACAATCTTAAACTTAAACTTTAAAAAAAAAACTAGAACATAGAAAAATAACATAGATAGTTGGAATTTTCGCAAGGCTCAATGAATTTCAATTAAATGCCACAGATTCCCCAAGTTAATAACGCGTGTACCAATTTCGCTGCAAAACGAGGAGTTTCTGAGTCGAAGTGGGTCGTTTTCGGGTCGGA
This sequence comes from Trifolium repens, assembly GCA_030408175.1. Lineage (NCBI taxonomy): Eukaryota > Viridiplantae > Streptophyta > Magnoliopsida > Fabales > Fabaceae > Trifolium > Trifolium repens. The sequence continues at coordinate 28,545,862 of CP125841.1, read as the reverse complement.
ACAGTGTTTTGGGCCTGGTCGCAAACGAGTCGACCGGGTCGGATCGATTCTAAACGGGTCACGTCTTTGACAGACCTGATCGGAACGGCGCGAGGAAGATCGCTGCGCCCACGATTTTACGCTCTTCCTCGGCGATCCCACCACTCCGGCGTTTCTTCCGATCTCTGGACCGCTCTGGCACGGTGGACTGTGTTTGTCGCGTAAGATCGTACGATCTCACGATCTATAGCGCGATCCTGACAACCTTGATGACAATAACATGCCTCACTTTTGTCTTCAATTCATCATGTGAATTGATTTCCATCTACTTTTGTCTTTGATCATCTAAAAAGATCAAATAAGCATTTTTCTTCCATTAGATTATAGTTTACAAAAACAATAAAATATGGTTTTGTTCACAAGCACATTACATAGCAAAACATAATGAGCTATAGAAAAGTCTCAAACTACAACAAGTGACTCTTGGAATAATATTTGCAAGTAAATGCAGTAATTAGTAAGCATGTTGAATTGAGCATGATCAAACCAATTCAGCCAAATCGTATGATCTATTATTCCGGCATATAAAAATGACAAACCATTAGCCAAGTAGCACCATTGTGACTGAAATTTCAGTTTTTTGCGCTGATCTAGTTCCAGAAATTTCACTTTAGCATCTTCTCCATAATATTTGAAAGCTCTTTTTTACTTGATTTAAATACAACTTTATCATATGCCCACATCAAATAGTCCAAATCGTTTAAAAACCATAGTTTCTACGACCCCTCCCTTTCTATCATGTTAATACTTGAAGTGAATAGATATTTATGACTAGAACAATAGAAAACAGAAGGAGAAACTAACACATTTTTACTGTGAAGAAAAACACAAGCATTTTTGCGCAACTTAATTCACCTGCACAAAGTTATAGCTCTATATACCAAAATTAAACTTAATTTTGTATACACCATATCAAAATTTTCAAATTTCAGGACTTATCCTATTTTTTTTTCTTTTGGCTTTTGGAGTTAACCAGTTTACCTTGCAAAGAATCTCATCTATTTGCTTTCACCATCCATATCATATTCTGCACACTTTGCACTTTACCATGTAGTACTGATTAAGTAGTTAGAACAAAAAAATCAGTCACTAGTACACAATTTGAATTAAAGGAAAGTGCATAGAACTAATTTTGCCTTAGCAGTAGTAAATTGACTTCATGTACTTGGTCAGTTTTCACACGCACAAGGAAAAGGGAAATGGAAAATCATATGATATTGACAAACCAAAAAAGAGCAGAACCAAGGGACACCTACTAAGTGATCGCAATTATACAGGCAACATCAGGAAATAGGATAAGGGTCATGAGACAGCATCAGCAAAGTACTGCAGATTGCTTGAGTAGTAAGTACAATAGCCAAGAAAAGTAAATGCAGTAATTAATAAGCCTGTTGAATTGAGTATGATCAAACCAATTCAGCCAAATCGTATGATCTATTATTCCGGCATATAAAAATGACAAACAATTAGCCAAGAAGCACCATAGTGACTGAGCTTTCAGTTTTTTGCGCTGATCTAGTGTCAAACCAAAAAAGAGAAGAACCAAGGGACACCTAATAAGCGGTCGTAATTATACAGGCAACATCAGCAAAATTTTCAAGCTAATGAATTTAAGGGTCACAAGACAGCATTTAACCATCCTTGAATTTACATGGCCAATAACAGTTGGACTTAAGGGACACCGGCGCTGCATTATAAATAAAGAATTCATATTGCAATATCATCTCATTTGAGGGTCATTAATAAATAAAGAATTCATATTGCAATATCATCTCATTTTAGGGTCATTAATGATATAAAGATATCATTTCAAATTATGTGTGACTTTAGGGACATCGAGGCAACATATAGCATACCAATGGGACTTTAGGGACATCGAGACAACATATATCCAATCTCAAAATTTATATAGCCAATATCAATTGGACATAAGGGTCATCGAGGCAACGTATATCCATCTCAAAATTTATATAGCTAATAGCAATTGGACTAGATCGAGGCAACATTTAACCATATATCGAGGCAACATTTAACATATACAAGGCAACATTATATAGTCAATAACAAATTGGACTTAAGGATATAGAGGCAGCAGTTAACCATCATTTATATAGGGTCACTGAGGTTGCATTTAACCATCCAATTTGCATTATGAACAAGGAGTTCACATTGTAATAGCATCATCAATAACTGAAAGATACGATTTCAAAATTCCCATAACGTATAATAATTGGAATTAAGGGTCACGAGATTTAACCATTTTGGTCCGAATTTACATCATACAAACACACTTTGCAATTGCAAGATTGCATTTGGGTCATCATCAAAGAATAAAATATACCTCATCACCCAACCAACTTTTAGAATGTGAATAAAGAATTCATATTTCAGATTCCAATAGAATCATCGAAACATCTCAGCCATTACAAGAATTAAAAAATCAGTATCCAGTAAAACCATAATCAACCTATGGATTGTTTTTCCAAGTAGAAGATTAAATGTTCTTGAAAAATCAAGAATAAAAAAATGGGTATCCCCAACAAGGTATCAATTACAAATCAGTATGTTGCAATCAAAAAGGGTCTTGGGTCCGATCATATTTATCTCAAGCAGAAGATTGAATAATGTTCTTGAGCAATAAAAAATGAGAATAATGGGTACCTTTTTTAAGCAGAAGATTGAATGCACTTTCTTTGGAGAAATTGACCATCTTATTGCTTTGTGTTCATATCCGTTGCACCCATTTTCGCCAGAATTTCGCCACCAGATAGGGTAGAGCCGCGTAGTCACAAAGCAAGTAAGCAATGTAACTGAATGACCGAAGGTGTGTGTGCTTATATTAGGTTTCTCGCTATCTCATCATGGGCTTTTGGGCTTTGGTGGGCCAAGGGCATCCAATTAGGTTTTCCTATTACAAATTATTTAATGGTTTGAATAAATATTTTGTATAAAAATAATAACAAATTTTGATTTTAGTGATTAAAAAAATTATATGTTTCGTCCTCTTAAAATAATTCCCTTAATAATTATTATGTTAAAAAAATTCCCTTAATAATTATATGTTATGTCTTTATATTATTTCAAACCTCTACATAGTCATGTTCAAGAAAAATCAATGACATGTCAAAATTATGTTAATTTAGAGATAAAAAATTAAACAGAAAATTGTATAAAGAGAAAAACATTTTATTTTTTTATCATTAATGGCTAAAATCCAATTTCGCTATAATTTTATAAACGAAAAACTTATTTAAACTTTATTTAAAAGTTTTTAGATTTAATTTAACATTCTTTAGGGATATTTTGACTATACAGTTTTCAAGGATCTAATTGAGCATATTTTTTAAAGTTAATAAAGGTCATAATTCATTTTCAAAAAAATAACAGGACATAATTATTTGGAAAAAAAATGATAAATTATTCAAAAATTCATGTACTCGATTTAAATATAAATAGTCAATAAAATTAGAAATTCAATTTTTTTTACATAAATCAGATATCTTATGCCTGCAACAACAGAGATATCTAATGCAATTTTTATGTATTATTATAAGTTTGTCAAGATAGTTTATGATAAAATAACTTATAAAAATATAATTTTCACTAGTGTGAACTTATAAAATAGCATAAAACCTAATTTATATTGCATAAGCTGTTTGCATAAGCTCAAAAATAACCTAATCCAAACAGACCCGATAATAACTCACAGTCCTTTAAAATAAAATATAAAATGTATATTTTTAAAAATTTGAATTTTGAAAAGATTATGTTATAAAAATCGCGACACGAAGATCCACTCCCATGTGTGCATCGACTCAACAACTGTTTCGGTACTCGAAGAACCAAATGTGGCAACAATTCTTGAAAATTTAGAGACCCTTTTGGAAACACCACTTGAAATTGTCTCTTCAGACAATGAAGTGAAGCAAAAGTTCCATCAAATTTTGGAACAACTTGGCCAATTTGAAAACCAAATCCCTAATAGGCTTCATCATGTTATTTGCAAGTTATTGAAGGGGTTGATGTAATATTTATGAGTGCTCAAAAAACTATACAAGATTATGATCAATTGCTTCAATCAAGGTCTCTTATATCAAAGAATTTGGAAAGTGCTAAAGCCAAAGAAAAGCAAAATAATTGTGAAATCTCTAAGGTAAAATACAATTCGAAAAGATCAATTCTGAGATAGTTGAATTAGAACAAAAATTAAGTGGGCTTGTTGAGATTAGAGACAAGTTGAAGAGAGGTTTGGAGCAATGCGAAGTGATAAATAACAAGATTAAGTTTGGCCCAGCTTTTTTCAAGCGTAAAAGCTACTTTAAACTTAAAGTTGAGATTAAGAACTTTAAAAATAAAGTTAAAGTTGTTTGGTAAATATTTCTCTATTTCACAAACTTTTACATATTATATATCCTAAGAAAACGCCATTCAAAATATATCTATATATATATATATATATCTATAAAACTAAAATATCCTAAGAAAATCTCTCATTCTATTATGAACATTTTTTTATATAATCATTCTATCATAAATTCTAATAAATAACTAAAATATTTAAAAAATTAAACAATTTCTTACAACAAATATTATATTCAAAGACATGATTTTTTTATTTATTAAATTCATAAAGTATCATATTAAATAATTTGATAAAATATCATGGCTCATTTCCTTAAGAGTCAAAGAATTAATTAACTTAAAAAAATTAAATAGATTCATAAGATAAATAATATTAACAGTTTTACTAAAATTCATGAATAAAAACTTGTATCATTTGTATTTTTATTTAATTTTATTTATAAAGATTGTGTATTTATTTTCATTCACGGTGTATTTGTTGTCATAAGAGAAAGAACAACAGTTAAAAAAAAGTAGAAAAATGGTATTGAAACAATAATAAAATATAATGGATCATGCATAATTGATATCATATGCAAAATAAATACCTCAATTGTTGCCAGCGTGTGTCGAAGGCTGGTAGATTCTTAAAAGCTCCGAGAAGCTGAGAGAAAGCTACTAAAATCTCCTTTAACTAAAGTCCTTATTTTGGGTTTTTTCTTCATAACAATTAAGCTCCTTAATTTTGCAAGTGCTTTGAATGAAAACATGTTTGGCCCAATTTCTTCTTAAACAGAGAAAATAAACTTAAAAAAGTTAGGTCAAACGGTACCTAAGACAGAGGTTGCACAAGATTGGGTTCCACAGTGCAAGATTGTCTTAACCAACAAGAAGAAATTTGAAGATGAATGGATTGATTTGAAAAAGAATTTTGCTACCAATAAGATTTTACAATTGTGGTTTTTTTTTAAGCAAATTTTACAATTGTGGTTATATAATTAAATAGTTGACATTTAAAGATATTTGTAAAATAATTATTAAACATTCAATTGAAGTTACAGAATGAAGGATCAAATAAGAACCTTTTTTCTTCAGGATTTTTTTTTAGTTTAGTTTTTTCTTTTTATTTAACTTCCTTATAAAGAAAAACTAATTAGATGGAAAAACTAAAGTAATACTGTACTAATTTTATATAAAAAAAGTACAGTAATACCGTAATTAGTTCTATATTTATGAGTGAAAGTAACATTTATTTTTAAGCAAATTTTATACACTAAACCTATATTTAAAAGTGGTAAAGTGAGAATATAACAGGTACCTTTGTAGGTATGGAAAATTCATCAGGATCTCTAAAAAAATTGAAATTCAGTTTAATATTTTTAATAGAAACATTTAACGATAAAAAATTAAAGGACACTTACCTATATATTAAAAAAAAAATTAAAGCAAACTTTCTTCAATAAAAGGATACTTTACTCTTCTACTTTATCTTAATTATTCACAGAATATATACTTTGTGCTTATTATATTACTTTGTTTATTAATTATAGTAGATAAAATCAAACAAATTCATCTAAATAAGCCCTAAAATGTGTTGACGACAAATATATGACATGAAACAGAACACAAACACACACAAAAACACCAATATTTTAATGTAAAAAAATCGCTTTAAACTTTGGGTAAAAATCATGGATCCTCAAGATCAAAGAAATAGTTTCACTATAAATGAGAACAAGATGAAAAGTACTCGGACCTGTGTTACTTTGCAAACAAAATATATCTCGCTCCAAACGTTGTTTTCACGGTCCAACTATTTTAAAATGAAAAATAATGTCTTAAACCTACTCTTAAAGAGAGTAGATATTGATTTTGGGAGTGTAGAATTGATTGTCTTCAAAATTGATTTTACTTGAAATTAAAAATTGTAGTTACCATTTTTAGAATTGATTTTTATGCTCAAATTTAATACTCAACTCGTTTTTACTTGAATGTATTCAAGAATAAATCACTTTGTTTCAAATCAATTTTAGCAAGAACCAATTTTACAAAATTAATTTACTCAAACAATTTTTCTTACCGCGAACCGAACATACACTTCGAGAGTGTCTAGAACCGTGGTGGGGACATGCTAGATAGGGTGTTTTTTCGGAGAAATAATTCATAAGTTAAGCTTTTTGAAATTGGTTAGAAAAATTTACGAAAACAACTTATGACATTGTTCACAAATTGTTTTCATATTATTTTCACAAGTTTTCCAATAAGCTTATTCGAAAACAATGTAATTCTAGTTTTTATCCTTTGATATATAAATACAACTTATACCTTACCTTGATAGTCAATCTAGACATGGATACTTGACATGTTCTGCACACAGGTTTCATTCCCATTTTCAAGTGCCATTGTTTGCTCTTCATTTCTAATGCCAATAGCAATGTCCACACTACACATAAGGTAAAAATCATATCCTCCACTGTTGTGAACAAAAACACAGCAAGTAGAACTTAAATATATAAACTTATTGATTCTAAAAATCAATACCTAAACTAGCTAATATAGCTCTTGATCATGACAGTTCAAAATCAGAAATACAAATAGAGAGAATAGGTCCAAAGATAATAGCTATTTCATCAGCAAAGATTTAAAAATATATATATCTTCATAAATTAAATGCAGTAAGCATGTTGAATTAAGTACTCATTAGCAATAAGACAAACCATATCCAAATCTAGTAGCTACAGGCCTACACATGAGAAAATGTATTTCTGGTCGAATCCACGCAAAAAATATATAAACTTGACCAATTATAAAAGAACAGAACCAAAATAGCAGCAAATCTCATCTATTACCCTGAGATATAAAAATGTTGGGCTGTTAAATTATAAGAATATGCAGCTCCTAGACTAATAATGACAAGAAAAACCAACCATAACCAGCCATAAAAAAATAACAATGCAAATGCAGATTGCCTAAGTATAATAGTTATTTCATCAGCAAAGCAAATGCAGTAAACGCGTCAAATAGAGCTTTCATCCCTCATTATGATCAAGATTCAAGTACACTTAGTAGCAATACAAACCACACATCAGCTACATCAAAGAAAATGTTTACACAGTGGAATCAATTAGACCAACATAAAAGGTATAGAATAATAGAGCCAAAACTGCCAGTGCCAAGCCCATCAGTATTCCAACATATATAAATGACAGGCTACAAAATTTAAGAGGAATTATCCTCTTAAATTTTGCATTTTGTAACTTTCATAATTACGGTGCAAGGATGCAATGTAAAAATAATAGTAATAATAATTCATTATAATCTTAAGCAGTTATGTAGAACAGAAAAATTAGTCACTAAAACACAACTGGAGTTAAAGTGAAGGGGCATAGAACTACTTTTTCCTTAAATCGACTCTGTGTACTTTCCAGTTTCCACAAACCAAAGGAAAAGGAAAATTCAAAATTATACAATACTGTAAAACCAAAAAAGAGCAAAACTAAGGATTACCAAATAAGCTTATGCAAGCCCCTTTGTTGAATGACTCAAAAATACCATCCATTCCAATAAAATGCAGTAGGAACAAAATATTCACATATTGCAATAGCATCTAGTTCCATGGTCATTAGTCATTAATGACTCAAAGATACCATTGAGGCGACAATTAACCATCTCAGTTTGAATTTACACCATAAATACCAAATTGTGGTGTGATAAGAATTTTGCTAATACCAAAAGCTTTCATAAATAACACCCCTTTTTCAATTTTAAGAGGGTTTGTAAACCCAATTAATGTTGAGATTTGATCATCAACTATAAATGTATTCTAAACAAATTGATTAAGCTCATAACTAATACCCCTTTTCAGTTTTAGTCACCGACTAAACAAATTCTACCAAATTGGTGGCTGCTAGCTTCAAGCTCCAATTTAGTATCAGCAAGGCCAACATCAGCAAAAAAACTCACAAAGCAGAAAACAAAGCGAGGAAACCGATGGTTTTAAGCCTTCATCTCAGTTTCTACAATATGTAGACTCAAGTCATTCTATTCGAAGCTTTCAATACTTACACAAGTCATGTAATGGTCCTCGTTGGACACATAACGGGCCAACAACTGCTTTCACAAGCAAACATGTCAACATTAGACTTCCACAATCAAACAATTCAGCCAAGTAGCACTGTATTGTCACTTCATAGAACCATATTGATAAACATAGAGGAAACATAGTGATTGAACTTTTATCTTTTTGCATTGATCTAGTGCCAGAAATTTAACTTCAGCATCTTCTCCATAATATTTGCAAGCTCTTTTTTACTAGATTTAAATATAATTTTATAAGAGCAAAACCAAGGGACACCAAATTATATGCCGTCGCAATTATACAAGCAACACTACAACATATGTGAACTGGATGCTTCTCCTCAAATGATAATGCCAAACCAAAAAATGTGACACCAACATTAGACTTCATTTCAGAAGCAAAACACAAAAAATAGGCCAAACAACACCTTTCACTCCAAAATACCAAATTGATAAACCAATAGGACACATAGTGATTGAACTTTGAGCTTTTTGCATCTCCATAATATTTGCAAGCTCTTTCTTCATTTTTACTTTAATTATAGACAACTTTATCACGTGCCCATCAAATAGGCCAAATCGTTAAAAAAATCATATAGTGTTTCCTATCCCTCCCTTTTGATCATATGATAAATAAGGAAAAACTGAACTGGAAGATTGAACTCATGATCAATCACCTTACCAATAGTATGAAACTAAAGACTAAAATCACTATAAAAAAGTAGAATTTAAGACAATTGCATTAATCTCCACACACGTTGTTATAAAATTTATACCAAGCATCAACAGATGTGTCTTCAGAGATTACAATCCGCTCTATTGCGAGAAATCTTTACATATAACAAAAAATTGTTGCACAAAGACTAGAATGGTTGGAGCTGACAATTACTTTTTATAATGAAGGCAAAGTTAGCATCATCCCTATAGTTCTTATTAATCCAATCCCACCACAAACCTTAAAAGCAAAGTTGCTTGTTATTTCTATTGTTCATCATCTAAATTAACTCCTTTTACTATTACATTTTTCATTTTGATCATAAAACTTAAATTATACCATCTAAGTTTTGGATGATGAATCATATTATGAATAAAGAATTCAAATTGCAGATGAATGAATATGTTGAAACATCTCTCAAGTTTACCATCCCAAGAGTTAAATTTTCAATAGATATTATACTCAAAAGGGTCAATCAAGGCTACACTTTAACATCCTTTTTTTACTTTGTGTGTAAAGAATTCATATTGCAATACCATCTGGGTCTAGAGTCATCAATGGCTCAAACATATCATTTAGGATCACCAAGGCTTACATTTAACCATTCAAGGTGTTTACGCCAAAAGAGGTAGGCTGTTGTCGATAACTCTATAATTTGAGTATATTTATTCCAATGAAAGAATGCTCCTTGTATAGGAGAGTCGAGAGAGTTCTTAAAGATACTCCACAATATAAAATATTTCAACAGTTTCAATGCCAAATCTATTTGCAATTTATAGGACTTAGGCATGAATGTGCAGCTGCACTTTAGTAGCCCTAAAAGTATGAAGTCATAAATCATTATGCAGCTATCTCAACAAATATTTTGAGGTCTCGTTTCTCATGCTCTTAATATTTTCTACTTGTAGTCGGTCCGGTAAATGGGGACTAATTTTGGAATTATATCTATCCAAGGAGATGAAATCATTTTATTTATCATCATAGTCCCCAACTCTGTAGTTGCAGTGTACTTTCTTTATCCTCAACTCTTTCTAGATATCAAAACTTTAAAATTCTTCGGCTTACTCTGAAAAGGATTGTCTATTTGGATTTTGTAGTTCACCATTTTACCTTGCATAATGAATGGCATCGGGTTGACTAGTTCAATGGTTATCAATAGCACAACGATACCATCTCAAAATTTACATAATGAATGGCCAGGGCCATTAATGTCTCAAACATCTAATCATCTCAGTATTCACACATTAGAATAACATCTAGGTCCAGGGCCATTAATGTCTCAAACATATCCTCCCACAATTTGCATAGTCAATAACACTATTGAACCTAATTCACTAGCTTCCTTATAAAATTGAATATGCGAACATATTAATTCTAAAACCAATAACTAAACTGGCTAATACACAGTCCTTAATCATGACAGATCAAAATCAGAAATACAAATCTAGGCATCAAATAGTCCAAATAGCTTAAAAACAAAGTGCTTACCACTCCTCCTAATCATATGCTAAATAGGGACTAACTCAAAGATTGGACTCACTATCGGTCATCTCATTCTATTTGTGGTGGGTGCTTCCTGCTGGAATTGACTATATGAACATATTAGTTTTAGAATCAATATCTAAATTAACGAATCCAACTCTTAATCATGCAGCTAAAAATCATAAATATCATATTTGGCATGCAAAGCCTAATAATGCCAAGAATAACCAAACATAACCAGCCATAAAAATAAAATAAAACCAAGTCCAAGTCCATTAAACAGCATCAGCAAAGTACTGCAGATTGCTTAAGTAGTAACTAGTAAGTACAATAGCCATTTTATAAGCAAAGTAAATGCAGTAATTAATAAGTATGTTGAATTGAGTATGATCAAACAAATTCAGCCAAATCGTATGATCTATTATTCAGGCAAATAAAAATGACAAACCATTAGCCAAGTAGCACCATACTGACTGATATAGGAGAGTCGAGAGAGTTCATAAAAATACTCAACAATATAAAATATTTCAACCAGTTCTGATGCCAAATCTATTTGCAATTTATAAGACTTAGGCATGAATGTGCAGCTGCACTTTAGTAGCCCTAAAAGTATGAAGTCATAAATCATTATGCAGCTATTTCAACAAATATTTTGAGGTCTCGTTTCTCATCCTCTTAATATTTGAACTGAATTCATTAGCTTCCTTATAAAATTGAATATGTTAACATATTAATTCTAAAGCAAATGACTAAACAGGCTAATGCATAGTCCTTAATCATGACGGATTGCTTAAGTAGCAAGTACAATAGCCATTTTATAAGCAAAGTAAATGCACTAATTAGTAAGCATGTTGAGTATGATCAAACAAATTCAGCCAAATCGTATGATCTCTTATTCCGGCATTTAAAAATGACAAACCATTAGCCAAGTAGCACCATAGTGACTGAACTTTCAGTTTTTTGCGCTGATCTAGTGCCAGAAATTTAACTTTAGCATCTTCTCCAAAATATTTGCAAGCTCTTTTTTACTTGATTTAAAAATAACTTTATCATGTGCCCACATCAAATAGTCCAAATAGTTAAAAACCATAGTTTCTACGGCCCCTCCCTTTCCATCATGTGATAAATTAGGACAAACTGGAAGATTGAACTCGTGATCAATCACCTCATCAATGCCCTGAAACTAAAGACTAAAATCACTTGCCTTAATCTCCGCACTTCAAGTATTAACAAATTGGAGCTGTCAATAACTTTTATCATGAAGGCTTAGTTAGCATCCCTGTATGCTAACTTAACAATCATTATGGCTCAAACCTTATGAGCAAAGTTGCTAGTGATTCCTATTTAACAATATCTTATGTAACATTTAGGATATAATCAAAGGCTCAAACAATATCATCTCAATTTAAGATTACAAATAATTATGTCACATTACAGCTGCAGATGAATTAAAAGGCTGAAACATGTCTTAATTTTGCCTAATGAATTGCATTTCATCAAGGCACACGTCATCCCAAGAGTTACATTTTGAATAGATATTTGTGACTAGAACAATAGAAAAGAGAAGGAGAAACTAACCACATTTTTTCTGTGAAGAAAAACACAAGCATTTTTGCGCAACTTAATTCACCTGCACAAAGTTATAGCTCTATATACCAAACTTAAACTTAATTTTGTATACACCATATCAAAATTTTCAACTTCCAGGACTTATCCTATTTTTTTTTCTTTTGGCTATTGGAGGTAACCATTTTACCTTGCAAAGAATCTCATCTATTTGCTTTCACCATATCATATTCTACACTCTTTGCACTTTACCATGTAGTACTGATTAAGTAGTTAGAACAAAAAAACCAGTCACTAATACACAATTTGAGTTAGAAAGTGCATAGAACTACTTTTGCCTTAGCAATAGTAAATTGACTACATGTACTTGGTCAGTTTCCACACGCACAAAGGAAATGGAAAATCATATGATATTGTCAAACCAAAAAAGAGCAGAACCAAGGGACACCTAATAAGCGGTCGCAATTATACAGGCAACACTACAATTACAAATGAATGCATCAGTGCACCCCCAAAGAATCAAAGGCTACTCGGCATTCCCTTCATTCAATGACTCAATACCATCCATCCAAATAAAGAATGATTAAAAAGTTTATACTACAAATGCTAGGTCCAGGGTCAACCATCGATGGCACAAAGATACCACCTCAAAATTCACATAACGAATATCAATTGGTCTTGAGGGACATCGAGCCGACATTTGGCCATATCAATTATATGTTATGAATAGTATTACACATTACAATATCATCTAGGTCAATGGCTCAATTATATCATGCCAAAATTTTCATAGCCAGTAGCTATTGAATTATTGGAAAAAAAAATAGCCAATAGCTAATGAATTTAAGGGTCACGAGACAGCATTTAACCATCCTTGAATATACATGGCCAATAACAGTTGGGCCTTAAGGGACACCGGCGCTGCATTATAAATAAAGAATTCATATTGCAATATCATCTCATGCAAGGGTCATTAATAAATAAAGAATTCATATTGCAATATCATCTCATTCTAGGGTCATTAATGATATAAAGATATCATTTCAAATTATGTGTGACTTTAGGGACATCGAGGCAACATTTAACCATATATCGAGGCAACATTTAACCATATACGAGGCAACATTTAACCATATACGAGGCAACATTATATAGTCAATAACAAATTGGACTTAAGGATATCGAGGCAGCAGTTAACCATCATTTATATAGGGTCACTGAGGTTGCATTTAACCATCCAATTTGCATTATGAACAAGGAGTTCACATTGTAATAGCATCATTAATAACTGAAAGATACGATTTCGAAATTCCCATAATGAATAATAATTGGAATTAAGGGTCACGAGATTTAACCATTTTGGTCCGAATTTACATCATAGAAACACACTTTGCAATTGCAAGATTGCATTTGGGTCATCATCAAAGAATAAAATATACCTCATCACCCAACCAACTTTTAGAATGTGAATAAAGAATTCATATTTCATATTCCAATAGAATCATGGAAAAATCTCAGCCATTACAAGAATGAAAAAATCTCAGCCATTATAAAATCTTCATATAGGATATCAATAGAATAAATGTTCTTGAATAATCAAGAATAAAAAAATGGGCATCCCCAACAAGGTATCAATTACAAATCAGTATGTTGCAATCAAAAAGGGTCTTGGGTCCGATCATATTTTTCTCAAGCAGAAGATTGAATAATGTTCTTGAACAATAATAAATGAGAAAAATGGGTACCTTTTGTAAGCAGAAGATTGAATGGGTACCGATGCTATTGCTTTGTGTTCCTATCCGTTGCACCAATTTTCGCCAGAATTTTACATAACCTTCTCCGATGCGTGTTTGGCCACCAGAAAGCGTAGACACAAAGCAAGTAAGCAACATAACTGAATGACATTTACAATTAGGTTTTTTATTCATCCAATTAGGTTTCTAATGGGCTTTTGTGTTTTACTGGGCCAAGGGCATCCAATTAGGTTTCTAAATTTATTCATCCAATTACAAATTATTTAAAACATTGAATAAAATTTTTGTATAAAAATAATAACAAATTTTGATTTTAGTGATTAAAAAAAAATTATATGTTTTGTCCTCTCAAAGAAAAATCAATGACATGTCAAAATTATGTCAATTAGAGATAAAAAATCAAACAGAAAATTATATAAGGACAAAAATATTTTGTTTTTTTAATTTTTAACGACTAAAATCAAATGCGCTATAATTTTATAAACGAAAAACTTATTTAAACTTTATTTAAATTTTTCTAGATTTAGTTTAACATTCTTTAAGGTTATTTTGACTATACAGTTTTCAAGGATCTAATTAAACATTTTTTTAAGTTAATAAAGGTCATAATTCATTTTCAAAAAAATAATAGGGCATAATTATTTGAAAAAAATGATAAATTATTCAAAAGTTCATGAACTCGATTTAGTGATAAATTAGAAATTCAAAATTTTTTCCTTTCATAAATCAGGTATTTTATGCCCGCAATAATAGAGATTAATCTCTCGAGTCTTGTGAGACCCAAGTGAGCAACAAACTCTCCAAAGAGTTTTAATTTTGTTGCATACCTAAGACAGAGATCAAATTCAATATTTAAATTAAACTAAGAGACTTGTGCTATCTCAACTAAGCATTGGTTCAATATTTTTCTAAATCTTCAAATAGTTTCACATGCTTAAGTGCAATTAAACCAAGCAAATTTATTAAATTGTTAAATGCTATCAATAAATGTAAAAATATGTGGAACTCCTCGACTTAGAGTCTATGTTAAGATTCGTTTAAAATTTAAATTGATAATCTGAATGCTTTTCTAAAGTTTATTAAGCACTTTAGGCCTAATAGTCTAATTTGTTAGCATTTTTCTTATTATAATAGTTTTTTTTTTTTACAAATATTGCCAATAAAGATTGAACCTAAAATCTCATGCATATTACTCAAATCTTTCACCACTAAACCAAACGAATAGCTTTATAATAGTTTTGCATATTGCATTGTTTTGAATGAAATTAGGCTTGGATCATTTCAGCAAGTTATTGAGTTTTAGTCTTACAAATGGAAAGAGATATCTCACTAAGGGGGGTGTATTCAATTAGGATTTCAATGGATTTTAAAAGATTTTTTTATGATGACAAAATCATGTGGTATTCAATTAGAATTTTAAAAGACTTTAAAAAAGTCTAGTGGTATTCAATTAGGATTTTAAAAGACTTTAAAAAAGTCTAGTGGTATTCAATCAAGACTCTTTACAACTTATAAAAAGTCTTGTGGTATTCAAAAGTATTCTAATTTTGATAGATTTTGATGGACTTTTTAGTGAATTTTGAGCTAAAAAATGTCTTTCCCCATATCATGAGATTTCCATGGATTCTCATTTTTTTTTTCACCTTCCTTCTTGTTTCTATTTCATGTTTCCTAACTATCTCATTTTTTATAATTGCTTATTTTCTCCCTACATCTCTTTCACGTTTCATCTTCATGCCATGCCCGATTGTTTAACAATCTCACATACTTTTCCAAATTCTCAAATTTTTTTGACTTTCATCATCACTGTACCAGCTTCTTCTTCTTCCTCTTCCTCTTCCTCTTCTTCTTCTTCTTCCTCCTCTTCTTCCTCTTCCTCAGCTTCTTCTTCTTCTTCTTCCTCTTCCTCTTCCTCTTCCTCTTCCTCTTCTTCTTCTTCTTCTTCAAATATGTTTTTTTACAATAAAACAAATTAACAAATTCTACATCTTTTTTACAAACTTTTGATTCATTACAACTTTTGTTCAATTTTGTTTCTTCAATTTTGTTTTATTTATTTTTACGGAAAACGATCTTTTTTTTCCTTCTTCAAATTCATCTGCTTCATATACGTAAAAACATAAAAAGGGAACCTAGAGTTTTTTTTTTTAATATTTGGATTCCCAAATTATTGATTCTTTTAAAATTTTCCTAATATACAAAAGTTTCCTAATATATAAAGTATTATGAAATTCACATAGAACGTGTGACTCTTGACAGCAACAAATCTTATGATTGCACTAAGGGCCGCCCCCGACAAAAGTGGAAGAAATATGAAAATAATGTCTAACATGTCGGACCACACTTGAAGAGTGTCGTCGCCTTGACCCATATTTGATTATTTGTAAAAGCTGCTCAGTTTTCGCTGGTCTGGTAAACAAAAAACTAACACACCAACAAACTTCTTAACGACCTATTTGGTTCAACGAAGGGGATGAAAGGTATTTTAATCAAATTTATTTTTGGTTAAAAATCAGGAAGGGTGGGGGGGAGATTTTAATTAAATATATGTTTAGTTCATAAGGAGAGGAGAAGAATTTTAAAACTAATTTACCTTTCCACCTTTAACAATTTTTCAATCCATCTATTGAGAACACTATTCATCTAAATCAATAAAACATATATTAAAGTAAATTATACACAAAAGAAACATATATTAAATCAATTAATATAAACAACAACTCAGAGTAAAAATAGTCATGAAATTTTTTAATGGTCATCCAATATGATTCATATTTAATAGTATTTTTAGTTTCTATTTTTCTCAAAATTTGGTCTCTCATGTCTCACTTTCTCTGTTCTTAATTTTTTTTAAGTTTCTATTTTTCTTAAAATTTGGCTCTCTCATCTCTCAATTTCTCTGTGTGCTTAATTTTATTATGGATTATTAATATATTTTCATTCTCTAATTTGATTTCATTTTATGCAGCTTAGTCAGTCAGATAAGAGTATAAAGTGTCTTCTCTAATTCAATTTAAATGAGAAAAAAATCTATATTAAGTTTTTTATGTGAGATTTTTTTTATTTTTGATGATTGTTAGTTTATATTTTTGATGTTTCTTATTTTATGATCTCACTGTAAACAATTCATTAAACAAGTTCATTCTAGACTAGGCATATAGGCTGCAATTAGCCAACAAATTTGGTGGCTATATATATTACTAATTCAAAACAATTTGGTGGGTGTTTCTGATTTTTTTAATTTATTTTTAATTTTTATTTGTCCTCCTTTTCTTTTTTTTTGTTCCAATTGTAACATGGTGATTCCTAATTTCAATGTTATATTTGTTTTATACTGCAAACTTAACAGTTCTGATTTATTGTTACAGTAACAAAGTGAAATTTGGTATACTCGGCATTAAAATCAAACCAATCTTAAATGGAGGGGGAATCATGTAACGACGATCGATTTAGGGGAGAAACTTCTTCGGTAGAAAATCTGCACCAATTATGAGAATGAGTTGGAAGAGTTGAAAGTGTGCATCGTTGCTAAACTACACAGCGACTGAGAAATTGAGTGGGTCGGAGAAGAAGGAAAGTTCAATGACAACAGGTTTATGAGAATAGATGCAATAAGGAGAGGCACATAATAGAGCTTTTAATCTAAACCCTTTATTTTGATGTAAATGCTAATATTTATTTGTCAAAAAAAAAATGCTAATATTTATCTATTATTTTAACTGCGCCAGTTTTGAAAAAAATAACTAAATAATGGCCTAAAAGTATGAATTATTTGTTTGGGACTAAATGGATATGTATGCATGATTATCTTTTAAAATAAAAATCACCAATGATAGTTAGGGATAAATATATGGTGAATTATTCGGTACACATGTTATGTGGATATGTACCGGTATATTTATTGAGGTGTGTGATTTTGATTGGTTTATAAATATTATTTATTAATTTTTTATATTAATTATTATTTGTGCATCAATCACAATCATCCACCTAAGTCGTGTCCCGATACATATCCACACAATATACTTAAAAATAGGATTCAATAATCCCTATAATAAAATAATTATTATTTTTTTTTGTTTTTTTTATATAATTATTCTATCCTTTTGTGTTTACTAAAGGTGTGCCAACTAATATATTATAAAAAAAAACGTGTTCAACTAATATATAAAAAAAGTGTGCCAACTAATATATAAAAAAAAGTGTGCCAATTAACAAAATCGAAACAAAGTTTGCCTTAAAAATAGGTACAATTGAACTAGATTAAATGAATATAAAGTATGAAGAATTTTTTTATATATATAAAAAATAGTGTCATGGATATGATCTACAAAAACTTTACACTACCAATGTCCAATATAAGTACTACTTAATTTCAATGTACAATATAAGTATTAGATATGTTATCCATTGTAGTTATGTATTACATAATTTCAATTTATCTATATTTTCTTACATTTTTTATTATAAGAAATTAAATTATACATATGATATTTTATATAAACCCGTGCATCGCACGGGTAGTAGTGTAACAACCCATTTTTCAAAGGCCAGAAAAGGCATTACTTTTTTTTTTTGTACACATCAGAGTTACGCATAAAAGATTTTAAATGAGCCGGCATTCAAATATACAAAAGAACTCATTACCGTTAGGTGCTTCGACAAGCAAAGTGTATTCCTGAATAATTACAATCCAAGTCTAAGTATTCCAATACTTACAACAAAACAAGTTAGAATCCTATGATAACCCAAAAGCACGGTGTACAAAACACACCGGCGCATAGTCTAACTAAGCTAAAGCTCCAACCTCTCACTGGGGCCTGGAACAGCCACCGTCGTCACCACGACCTAACCCATCATCTGGGTGGGATGAGCCCGCAAATGAAAGAAAGGGTCACCACAAAATAAAAGTATGTATATATATAACCGGTGCGAAAGATTGTACACATAACAATAATTCCACAAACACAAGAGAAAGCTCTTAACCACCAAAGCAATTCCCACCAACGGGTTTATATATATAATGCACACCAAGCCTAATGCAGACTTCTACAATGCGTGGTACTAACCCTAGCTACCACAATGCATGAGTTCCAGAACTGTAGGTCCAACCCCTACTAAAACACCAACGAAATCACAAGGTTAAGGTGGATCCACTCCCGCAATCACACCCCATGGTCCACTCCCGCAACCATGTATCAAACTCAACAAAATCACAAAGGATTAAGGTGGATCCACTCCCGCAATCACACCCCATGGTCCACTCCCGCAACCATGTATTGAACTCAATAAAACCCTATAAGAATCAGGTGGGTCCACTCCCGCAACCACACCTCGTAGTGCACTCCCGCCACTACGCACTAACAATGCATGAGCATACGATTCCCCATGTATACTAATGCAACAAATACATACCTCCCTAGCATATGTAAACCATCCCAACAACATACATACATATCCAATCATATGTAACAAACCACAATAAACATACATACATTTCCAATCATATGTATTCACCCACATGTTCATACATACATCCCTAATCATATGTAAAACAACGCACGTATTGTAAACACTTTCTCATCACGAGAATACATAACACATACATGCCAAACACACAAACACGCATCACCGAAAATAACCAACAAACATGTTATAACTCAGTGAAAAGACAGAAATAAAGTGATGCCCTTACCTCGGCAAGCTTCCGTTAACTTTTCTCACGAAATTCTACAATTCACGCTACCTAAAATATAAGCAGCGTAATATCAATAAAATACTCTCAACGTATCCTATCGAAACGAAACTTGTTCTCTAAAAACTAGGGGGGTTTAAGGTACTTTCTCACACTCTCGGATAGTGATTACGAGTCCCCCTTATTGCGATTAAAAATTCCCAAAGTTAATTGCACTATTTCTTGCTACGCGAAAATATTTTCGTTTCAAAACAAACTAAGAAACACTTTGATTCCTAACTCCAAGGCAATCAATTTTCACATACTAAAACCATTTGAAAACAACCCAAAAACTCTTTAAAAATTTTCACAAAAATAAAAGTTTACTTGCGCCACAAGTTACAAGTTTTTCCTTTCAAATAAAATGGCCATAACTCGCTCATTCTTTATCCAATCGAGACGAGCCATACGCCAAAATCTTCGTATCGAAAAGAGGGATCAAATGGTTAACTTTCTAGGACACGAAACAATTTTAAAATGACCAGAATAACCTTCTAAATTTCGGCCAGAAATGAAATCAAACCAAAATTTTGTTTTTCACAAAACAAACATAGTTTACAACACTCCTATTATTACTAATTTTCTCAACAGTGATCAAGCTCTCATACCAACTCATTTGAATCAAAGAATACAATTTTTTTTCTCCAAAACTTTACAATTAAAACCTTTTCAAAACACAAATGACAAATCACAATAGTTTTCCCCAATTTCTCATGAACACAAAATATTTTTCTTCTTGTTTCTCAAAACAAATCCATTTATCACACATCCATTTTACTTAAAAGCTTGTAAACAACATTCATGACATAAATCACTAACTAAGAGTTCATGTTCTTGATCACTAGAAATTTCTCATAAAACCCTAGCTAGAAAACTCATGAGATTATCATCTAACCATGGAAAGCATCACTACTAAGCCTAAACATGTTAGATAATCACTTATAAACAACTTCTAAGCAACCATAACCAAGCATACAACTTTTCTAGCATTTTCTCATATGAACATACTTTTCCAAATCCATAAAACTCATAGGATTCAAGCTATCTTAAGGAAAAGAAGTGATTAGTTACCTTAGGAGATGATTCTAAGCAAGTTTCCTATGATCAATCAAGCTTGAAATGGAGTGATTTGGTGTAGAAATGCAAAATTTCTCAAGATGGAAAGGTGGAGAAGAAGGCCACGGCCAAAGAGAGAAAGAGGAGTGAGTTTTGTGATTTTTTCTAAGTCTACTTCAATGATCAAAAGTCTCCCTAAATAATGGTCTTGTTGCTTCATCAACCATTGGATCAAAGTAAGAAAGTTCTAAGACTTAATCCTAGCCATCCACCTCTTCACAAAATATCTAGATATTTCTTATGTGATCTTATCCTCCCACTAGCTCGCTCGGTCCCCGCGCTCGCGCTTAAACGAGTAGCACCTCGCTAATGGACGAAAATCGCAAAAATAGAAAAACTACGGAATAAACGTCCGTCGTAAACCGCTTCTAAAAATTATCGCTAAAACTTTTTCCTCGACTGTGATTTTCTTCCTCACCCTCGAAAAATAATCTGAAGATATATCCTAACTCACGCCGATATATAAAACTCCTATCTAAATTTCTACGGAATTCAGAAACCGTAAAAATTCCTAACAGCGGGTAAGATTCCTACTCGTTTTTTCAAAAACAAGAGAAAACCAAAACTCGCATTTCTTACTTCAAAGAAATCTTCTGATACTTAAAAGAGGACTACGACCCAAAAGTCTGTGCCTTTCCAGCGCACAAGCACAAAACAGGCTCAATTTCAGCAAAATTCTATTACCGCGACAGTACTCACAAAAACACTTCACCAAAAACCCTAAAACTCGTAGCCATTACTAGAGTTCCTTAGAAAAACTGTACAGTGGAATCTTGGGTCTTACATTACTACCCTCCAAAAAGAAGTTTCGTCCTCGAAACTAAAAATAAGAGTAACAACTCAACGACTCATTACTAACACCAACACAATAAAATCCCACAGGATTAGGTGTAGCCACAAAGATGCTAACACCAACACACTGGCACAACCGTGCACCAACCGCAACCCTCAACAAGGTCGCACTGGTTTCAAACTCTAGTCACAAGCTAGACATCACACAATGAGTTCACCACCCAAAAATTAACCTCACAACAGAGGTTCACAACCTCTAGTTCCTCAAAAGTCTAAAGGTCCACACAATTTTTTTTCCAAAATCACTTCTTTTGCCTCCGCGACGTAGCCTAAACCACTAGGTTCACGCGAAGCAGTGACTGGCTACCCTCCAAAAAGAAACACCGAAACTTTCTGCGCACCACCAAAGCTAGCAAAACTAGTCAATTCCAGTCAACACGATTCCGTCTACTATCAACAATAAATTAAGGACGGCCAGTCCCTCAATTTGTCAATAGATAGTCGACAATCATGGTGATGGTTTAGACCCTCTTTACCCAACTTAAGTGATACTTCATTCCACTTGTGCTCAAGGTCCTCCGAGGCACAAGAGTCCAACAATTCATTTCAAGTTTTCAACATGTTCTTGATCTTTTACTACATCAATCTTGACAACGAGACACAATGCTCCAAACACGTCATTTAAACTCTCATGCTTTCATTTACGAACATCCGTAGAGTATCACCCAAACCATTACGCTCTGAAAGAAGTTGTCATCTCCGTAGGAAACTTCACAACTTCACCAATGTCTATAAGTCCTTAATCAAACAATTCTGAATCCTAACAGAATATCTCACTCAACGGATTACTAACCCATGACCCGACACCAAACAAACACTAGAACGACCACTACTCTAGCTATGTTCTAACCGACTCTGGACTAACGACTCAAGTATACACTTTCCCTTTGAAGATTTAAAGCCGTGCTCTGATACCAATTGTAACAACCCGTTTTTCAAAGGCCAGAAAAGGCATTACTTTTTTTTTTGTACACATCAGAGTTACGCATAAAAGATTTTAAATGAGCCGGCATTCAAATATACAAAAGAACTCATTACCGTTAGGTGCTTCGACAAGCAAAGTGTATTCCTGAATAATTACAATCCAAGTCTAAGTATTCCAATACTTACAACAAAACAAGTTAGAATCCTATGATAACCCAAAAGCACGGGGTACAAAACACACCGGCGCATAGTCTAACTAAGCTAAAGCTCCAACCTCTCACTGGGGCCTGGAACAGCCACCGTCGTCACCACGACCTAACCCATCATCTGGGTGGGATGAGCCCGCAAATGAAAGAAAGGGTCACCACAAAATAAAAGTATGTATATATATAACCGGTGCGAAAGATTGTACACATAACAATAATTCCACAAACACAAGAGAAAGCTCTTAACCACCAAAGCAATTCCCACCAACGGGTTTATATATATAATGCACACCAAGCCTAATGCAGACTTCTACAATGCGTGGTACTAACCCTAGCTACCACAATGCATGAGTTCCAGAACTGTAGGTCCAACCCCTACTAAAACACCAACGAAATCACAAGGTTAAGGTGGATCCACTCCCGCAATCACACCCCATGGTCCACTCCCGCAACCATGTATCAAACTCAACAAAATCACAAAGGATTAAGGTGGATCCACTCCCGCAATCACACCCCATGGTCCACTCCCGCAACCATGTATTGAACTCAATAAAACCCTATAAGAATCAGGTGGGTCCACTCCCGCAACCACACCTCGTAGTCCACTCCCGCCACTACGCACTAACAATGCATGAGCATACGATTCCCCATGTATACTAATGCAACAAATACATACTTCCCTAGCATATGTAAACCATCCCAACAACATACATACATATCCAATCATATGTAACAAACCACAATAAACATACATACATTTCCAATCATATGTATTCACCCACATGTTCATACATACATCCCTAATCATATGTAAAACAACGCACGTATTGTAAACACTTTCTCATCACGAGAATACATAACACATACATGCCAAACACACAAACACGCATCACCGAAAATAACCAACAAACATGTTATAACTCAGTGAAAAGACAGAAATAAAGTGATGCCCTTACCTCGGCAAGCTTCCGTTAACTTTTCTCACGAAATTCTACAATTCACGCTACCTAAAATATAAGCAGCGTAATATCAATAAAATACTCTCAACGTATCCTATCGAAACGAAACTTGTTCTCTAAAAACTAGGGGGGTTTAAGGTACTTTCTCACTCTCTCGGATAGTGATTACGAGTCCCCCTTATTGCGATTAAAAATTCCCAAAGTTAATTGCACTATTTCTTGCTACGCGAAAATATTTTCGTTTCAAAACAAACTAAGAAACACTTTGATTCCTAACTCCAAGGCAATCAATTTTCACATACTAAAACCATTTGAAAACAACCCAAAAACTCTTTAAAAATTTTCACAAAAATAAAAGTTTACTTGCGCCACAAGTTACAAGTTTTTCCTTTCAAATAAAATGGCCATAACTCGCTCATTCTTTATCCAATCGAGACGAGCCATACGCCAAAATCTTCGTATCGAAAAGAGGGATCAAATGGTTAACTTTCTAGGACACGAAACAATTTTAAAATGACCAGAATAACCTTCTAAATTTCGGCCAGAAATGAAATCAAACCAAAATTTTGTTTTTCACAAAACAAACATAGTTTACAACACTCCTATTATTACTAATTTTCTCAACAGTGATCAAGCTCTCATACCAACTCATTTGAATCAAAGAATACAATTTTTTTTCTCCAAAACTTTACAATTAAAACCTTTTCAAAACACAAATGACAAATCACAATAGTTTTCCCCAATTTCTCATGAACACAAAATATTTTTCTTCTTGTTTCTCAAAACAAATCCATTTATCACACATCCATTTTACTTAAAAGCTTGTAAACAACATTCATGACATAAATCACTAACTAAGAGTTCATGTTCTTGATCACTAGAAATTTCTCATAAAACCCTAGCTAGAAAACTCATGAGATTATCATCTAACCATGGAAAGCATCACTACTAAGCCTAAACATGTTAGATAATCACTTATAAACAACTTCTAAGCAACCATAACCAAGCATACAACTTTTCTAGCATTTTCTCATATGAACATACTTTTCCAAATCCATAAAACTCATAGGATTCAAGCTATCTTAAGGAAAAGAAGTGATTAGTTACCTTAGGAGATGATTCTAAGCAAGTTTCCTATGATCAATCAAGCTTGAAATGGAGTGATTTGGTGTAGAAATGCAAAATTTCTCAAGATGGAAAGGTGGAGAAGAAGGCCACGGCCAAAGAGAGAAAGAGGAGTGAGTTTTGTGATTTTTTCTAAGTCTACTTCAATGATCAAAAGTCTCCCTAAATAATGGTCTTGTTGCTTCATCAACCATTGGATCAAAGTAAGAAAGTTCTAAGACTTAATCCTAGCCATCCACCTCTTCACAAAATATCTAGATATTTCTTATGTGATCTTATCCTCCCACTAGCTCGCTCGGTCCCCGCGCTCGCGCTTAAACGAGTAGCACCTCGCTAATGGACGAAAATCGCAAAAATAGAAAAACTACGGAATAAACGTCCGTCGTAAACCGCTTCTAAAAATTATCGCTAAAACTTTTTCCTCGACTGTGATTTTCTTCCTCACCCTCGAAAAATAATCTGAAGATATATCCTAACTCACGCCGATATATAAAACTCCTATCTAAATTTCTACGGAATTCAGAAACCGTAAAAATTCCTAACAGCGGGTAAGATTCCTACTCGTTTTTTCAAAAACAAGAGAAAACCAAAACTCGCATTTCTTACTTCAAAGAAATCTTCTGATACTTAAAAGAGGACTACGACCCAAAAGTCTGTGCCTTTCCAGCGCACGAGCACAAAACAGGCTCAATTTCAGCAAAATTCTATTACCGCGACAGTACTCACAAAAACACTTCACCAAAAACCCTAAAACTCGTAGCCATTACTAGAGTTCCTTAGAAAAACTGTACAGTGGAATCTTGGGTCTTACATTACTACCCTCCAAAAAGAAGTTTCGTCCTCGAAACTAAAAATAAGAGTAACAACTCAACGACTCATTACTAACACCAACACAATAAAATCCCACAGGATTAGGTGTAGCCACAAAGATGCTAACACCAACACACTGGCACAACCGTGCACCAACCGCAACCCTCAACAAGGTCGCACTGGTTTCAAACTCTAGTCACAAGCTAGACATCACACAATGAGTTCACCACCCAAAAATTAACCTCACAACAGAGGTTCACAACCTCTAGTTCCTCAAAAGTCTAAAGGTCCACACAATTTTTTTTCCAAAATCACTTCTTTTGCCTCCGCGACGTAGCCTAAACCACTAGGTTCACGCGAAGCAGTGACTGGCTACCCTCCAAAAAGAAACACCGAAACTTTCTGCGCACCACCAAAGCTAGCAAAACTAGTCAATTCCAGTCAACACGATTCCGTCTACTATCAACAATAAATTAAGGACGGCCAGTCCCTCAATTTGTCAATAGATAGTCGACAATCATGGTGATGGTTTAGACCCTCTTTACCCAACTTAAGTGATACTTCATTCCACTTGTGCTCAAGGTCCTCCGAGGCACAAGAGTCCAACAATTCATTTCAAGTTTTCAACATGTTCTTGATCTTTTACTACATCAATCTTGACAACGAGACACAATGCTCCAAACACGTCATTTAAACTCTCATGCTTTCATTTACGAACATCCGTAGAGTATCACCCAAACCATTACGCTCTGAAAGAAGTTGTCATCTCCGTAGGAAACTTCACAACTTCACCAATGTCTATAAGTCCTTAATCAAACAATTCTGAATCCTAACAGAATATCTCACTCAACGGATTACTAACCCATGACCCGACACCAAACAAACACTAGAACGACCACTACTCTAGCTATGTTCTAACCGACTCTGGACTAACGACTCAAGTATACACTTTCCCATTGAAGATTTAAAGCCGTGCTCTGATACCAATTGTAACAACCCGTTTTTCAAAGGCCAGAAAAGGCATTACTTTTTTTTTGTACACATCAGAGTTACGCATAAAAGATTTTAAATGAGCCGGCATTCAAATATACAAAAGAACTCATTACCGTTAGGTGCTTCGACAAGCAAAGTGTATTCCTGAATAATTACAATCCAAGTCTAAGTATTCCAATACTTACAACAAAACAAGTTAGAATCCTATGATAACCCAAAAGCACGGGGTACAAAACACACCGGCGCATAGTCTAACTAAGCTAAAGCTCCAACCTCTCACTGGGGCCTGGAACAGCCACCGTCGTCACCACGACCTAACCCATCATCTGGGTGGGATGAGCCCGCAAATGAAAGAAAGGGTCACCACAAAATAAAAGTATGTATATATATAACCGGTGCGAAAGATTGTACACATAACAATAATTCCACAAACACAAGAGAAAGCTCTTAACCACCAAAGCAATTCCCACCAACGGGTTTATATATATAATGCACACCAAGCCTAATGCAGACTTCTACAATGCGTGGTACTAACCCTAGCTACCACAATGCATGAGTTCCAGAACTGTAGGTCCAACCCCTACTAAAACACCAACGAAATCACAAGGTTAAGGTGGATCCACTCCCGCAATCACACCCCATGGTCCACTCCCGCAACCATGTATCAAACTCAACAAAATCACAAAGGATTAAGGTGGATCCACTCCCGCAATCACACCCCATGGTCCACTCCCGCAACCATGTATTGAACTCAATAAAACCCTATAAGAATCAGGTGGGTCCACTCCCGCAACCACACCTCGTAGTCCACTCCCGCCACTACGCACTAACAATGCATGAGCATACGATTCCCCATGTATACTAATGCAACAAATACATACCTCCCTAGCATATGTAAACCATCCCAACAACATACATACATATCCAATCATATGTAACAAACCACAATAAACATACATACATTTCCAATCATATGTATTCACCCACATGTTCATACATACATCCCTAATCATATGTAAAACAACGCACGTATTGTAAACACTTTCTCATCACGAGAATACATAACACATACATGCCAAACACACAAACACGCATCACCGAAAATAACCAACAAACATGTTATAACTCAGTGAAAAGACAGAAATAAAGTGATGCCCTTACCTCGGCAAGCTTCCGTTAACTTTTCTCACGAAATTCTACAATTCACGCTACCTAAAATATAAGCAGCGTAATATCAATAAAATACTCTCAACGTATCCTATCGAAACGAAACTTGTTCTCTAAAAACTAGGGGGGTTTAAGGTACTTTCTCACTCTCTCGGATAGTGATTACGAGTCCCCCTTATTGCGATTAAAAATTCCCAAAGTTAATTGCACTATTTCTTGCTACGCGAAAATATTTTCGTTTCAAAACAAACTAAGAAACACTTTGATTCCTAACTCCAAGGTAATCAATTTTCACATACTAAAACCATTTGAAAACAACCCAAAAACTCTTTAAAAATTTTCACAAAAATAAAAGTTTACTTGCGCCACAAGTTACAAGTTTTTCCTTTCAAATAAAATGGCCATAACTCGCTCATTCTTTATCCAATCGAGACGAGCCATACGCCAAAATCTTCGTATCGAAAAGAGGGATCAAATGGTTAACTTTCTAGGACACGAAACAATTTTAAAATGACCAGAATAACCTTCTAAATTTCGGCCAGAAATGAAATCAAACCAAAATTTTGTTTTTCACAAAACAAACATAGTTTACAACACTCCTATTATTACTAATTTTCTCAACAGTGATCAAGCTCTCATACCAACTCATTTGAATCAAAGAATACAATTTTTTTTCTCCAAAACTTTACAATTAAAACCTTTTCAAAACACAAATGACAAATCACAATAGTTTTCCCCAATTTCTCATGAACACAAAATATTTTTCTTCTTGTTTCTCAAAACAAATCCATTTATCACACATCCATTTTACTTAAAAGCTTGTAAACAACATTCATGACATAAATCACTAACTAAGAGTTCATGTTCTTGATCACTAGAAATTTCTCATAAAACCCTAGCTAGAAAACTCATGAGATTATCATCTAACCATGGAAAGCATCACTACTAAGCCTAAACATGTTAGATAATCACTTATAAACAACTTCTAAGCAACCATAACCAAGCATACAACTTTTCTAGCATTTTCTCATATGAACATACTTTTCCAAATCCATAAAACTCATAGGATTCAAGCTATCTTAAGGAAAAGAAGTGATTAGTTACCTTAGGAGATGATTCTAAGCAAGTTTCCTATGATCAATCAAGCTTGAAATGGAGTGATTTGGTGTAGAAATGCAAAATTTCTCAAGATGGAAAGGTGGAGAAGAAGGCCACGGCCAAAGAGAGAAAGAGGAGTGAGTTTTGTGATTTTTTCTAAGTCTACTTCAATGATCAAAAGTCTCCCTAAATAATGGTCTTGTTGCTTCATCAACCATTGGATCAAAGTAAGAAAGTTCTAAGACTTAATCCTAGCCATCCACCTCTTCACAAAATATCTAGATATTTCTTATGTGATCTTATCCTCCCACTAGCTCGCTCGGTCCCCGCGCTCGCGCTTAAACGAGTAGCACCTCGCTAATGGACGAAAATCGCAAAAATAGAAAAACTACGGAATAAACGTCCGTCGTAAACCGCTTCTAAAAATTATCGCTAAAACTTTTTCCTCGACTGTGATTTTCTTCCTCACCCTCGAAAAATAATCTGAAGATATATCCTAACTCACGCCGATATATAAAACTCCTATCTAAATTTCTACGGAATTCAGAAACCGTAAAAATTCCTAACAGCGGGTAAGATTCCTACTCGTTTTTTCAAAAACAAGAGAAAACCAAAACTCGCATTTCTTACTTCAAAGAAATCTTCTGATACTTAAAAGAGGACTACGACCCAAAAGTCTGTGTCTTTCCAGCGCACGAGCACAAAACAAGCTCAATTTCAGCAAAATTCTATTACCGCGACAGTACTCACAAAAACATTTCACCAAAAACCCTAAAACTCGTAGCCATTACTAGAGTTCCTTAGAAAAACTGTACAGTGGAATCTTGGGTCTTACAAGTAGTCTAGTTATAATAAAACGAGAGTAACTAGAGGCACCCTAAACCCTAACCCTAATATAAATGGTCTAGATTTTGACACCTAGAAAATAAATATTATATAAACGGCTATGATAAAAACTTGAATACTATGTTGCCACGTCAATTAATGAATGTGACACGTCATGTGTTTAAAAACACAATACATGATGTGTCAATATATGATTGGATGTGTATATAAAATAATTTTATTGGTCTAGAGCTTATCTAATGTTATTTTTTTTGTAGAAATAACCACGAAATTCTGTTTTGTTTCATTATAATCATATTACGTTCCATTATACTAATCCCTAATTAAAAGGAAAGTTACTAAAACCACTTAACCCTAAACCTAATTTTGTTATTTATACTAATCCTGATTAAATGTTCTCTTAAACTCCCTCCTACACCTGCACAATACAATTAAAGGAATTTATCTCTCTGTATCTCTCACTTTCTCTGTCAGAATTTTCTCATTCATGTTTTTATTTTTCTCTCTTTTTTCATCTTTCTTTGTGCATCTTCTTTACTAATATTTTACAATTCTTCTTTCATAGAGGGACTCTTTAAAAGATCAAGGTAAGTGTGGTTACAACAAAATTTTAGTGTTTTTTAATTTTTACTTTTGTTAACTTCTCTAATATGGTTTTTGTATTTTTGTTCATATTTTTTGATATAGAATATTACTTTCTATTGGCTATTGATTTGTTCAAAGCATGCTACTGCTTATTTGAAAGGTGAGTGTATTTATAATAAAATTTGAATGTTTTTTATTTCTTACTTTTGTTAACTTCTTTAATTTGGTTTTTGGATTTTTGTTTATTTTTTTTTATATTGAAAATTACTTCCTATTGGTTACTGATTTGTTCAATTATATTATTGTTTATTTGAAAGGTGGATCAAGGTAAGTGTGGTTACAATAAAATTTTAGTGTTTTTTAATTTTTACTTTTGTTAACTTCTCTAATTTGGTTTTTGTATTTTTGTTCATCTTTTTTGATATAGAAGGTTATTTTCTATTGACTATTGATTTGTTCAAAACATGTTACTGCTTATTTGAAAGGTGAGTGTAGTTACAATAAAATTTGAATGTTTTTTATTTCTTACTTTTATTAACTTCTTTAATTTGGTTTTTGACGACTTCATGTATGTGAGTGTTTATCTAATTTTCCTTATTCTATCTTTTTTGGTGACTTAGAATATTTATGTTTCAATTAATTTTTTTGTGATCAACATTGATACTTATAATTGTTTCTTTGATTGTGCAACAACATCTTTCATCATATTGCTTGATTCTATTGATCCAGATGTGGTTGAGGCCACCCTTGATACATTGGCTATTTTGTGATATTTTTGGTATAGGTTTTCTCTCATATATTACTATTGTGCATGGAGCCTCTGTGATTTTGTATGGAACTTATTGCAACATACATAATACAATCATTTAGAAGATACTAAAAAATGTTATCTTTCAAACATATATTGATGTGCTAAAACTACCCTATTGTTTATGACATGAAACTTTTAAAGATAATTTCACCAAATGAATACTCCTGTATGGTTTGCATATATGATAAGCTTTAAGGTTCCTTCCTTCAAAAGGAATTTATGTGTCTTTTTATTAATTATTGCCTTATTGGCTATCCAAAGTATGCAATGATGTATTTTCCTTTCTGATATGATGTAGTAGTTTTGAAGCTATCCAAATGTTTAAGTTGGTTATTGTAACGACCCGTTTTTCAAAGGCCAGAAACGGCATTATTATTATTATTTTTTTTCTTTTCCAACTAACACTCAGAGTGCGCATAGAATATTTTAAATGAGCCGGCATTCAAATATACAAAAGAACTCATTACCAAAAGGTGCTTCGACAAGCAAAGTGTATTCCTGAATAATTACAATCCAAGTCTAAGTATTCAAATACTTATAACAAACAAGTTAGAAACCCTATGCTAACCAAAAAGCACGGTGTACAACCCACACCGGCGCATAGTCTAACTAAGCTAAAACTCCAGCCACTCACTGGGGCCTGGAACAGCCGCCGTCGTCACCACGACCTAACCCATCATCTGGGTGGGATGAGCCCGCAAATGAAAGAAAGGGTCACCACAAAATAAAAGTATATATATATATATAACCGGTGCGAAAGATGTACACATAACAAATTTCCACATACACAAGAGAAAGCTCTTTAACACCAAAGCAATTCCCACCAACGGGTTTATATATATAATGCACACCAAGCCTAATGCAGACTTCTACAATGAGTGTGGTAGATTCCCCATTACCACATGCATATGAATTCCGGAAGAGTAATCATAATCAATAAAACCACAAAGGGTTAGGATGGATCCATTCCCGATAATCGCACCCCGCAGTCCATTCCCGATAACCGCTTATTGGACTCAATAATTCCCGTAGGAGTAAGGTGGATCCATTCCCGATAATCGCACCCCGTGATCCATTCCCGATAACCACGTACTATGAATGCATGAGCATACGATTCCCCTTATATGCTAATGCAACACATACATATCGTACACGCATATGTAATCACACCACAACAACACATACATATACATCTAATCATATGTATTTAATCACTTGTTCATACATATATTTCACCAAACATATGTAAGACAACGAATCATGTATTTACCACGATCTCATATCGAGAATACATCACAAAAACATGCCAAGCACACCACCAATTGCAACACAGCAAAATCTAAAGCATGTTTAACAAAACCGTTTGAAAAGACGGAAATAAAGTGGAGCCCTTACCTCGGCAAGCACTCACAACAAGCAACGTCCACACAACACTACGTGCTCCCTAAAACAAGCAACGGACAATCAATACATCGTTTCCAAACCCAATGTATTGAAACTACATCAAAACCCCAAAAACTCTAAAGGTTTCTAAGGAAAATTCCCTCTTTCGGGTACCATACCAAAATCTATCGTATTGATCAACCACCATGAGTTATTTGTACTATTTTTAGGACTCAAAACAATAGGCCAAAGTCTTAAATAATTTGAAATGCAAAATGGCCGTTTTCTTGCGTTATAAGTTACGTACTTTCCGAGTACCCGAAAAACTCGTTTCCAATCCCAACCACTTCCATAAATTAATAAAAAGGGATTAGAAAGTTAAAAACCAAGTTTAGAAATCAGAATCCAAAATTTTAGGTCCCAGAGCTCGCCCTGGCGAGTTGGTGGCGAGTGAAGGCAGTGAGGACTGGTCTTACTCGCTCTGGAGCTCGCCCTGGCGTGTTGTCATGACCTGTGACACTCGCCCTGGCGAGTAAACGCTCGCCCGGCAAGTTGCACCTGTCATGACAGCAAAAGACAGCAGCTCACACCTCCTTTTTCCAACCCAAGCCTAGTTTGATTCTATTAGTTCCCAACACTTTTTCAAGGCATAAAAGCAAACCATTTTCATAAGCAAGCAACACATTTCCGAAAGCATGTTGGTTGCTTCGAGTGCAAGTTATTTGATTTTTCATTTCCAAAATCAAAACCAAATCCAAGCACAAGTTTTTATTACGGGCCTTAACCGACCGGTAATCATTTTCAAACATGTTTTCAAAGTAAAACAACACCACATGTCACAAGAGTTTTGAACCTCTTGGACCTCAAAAGCACTACACAAAACACTTAGGAATATTTTCATAAACCCCAAAAATATTTTTCATCGGATTTTCTAAAACAAAACCATACAACGCATTTCCCTTTCGCCCAAAGGTTCAAAGACAACGTTTCTTTTCGAAACCTTACAACTTAACCACATGTTATTGATCAATACTTAACCAAACCAAAACCCTAACTTTTCTCATGAGATTTTTCACCAACTCATGGAAAAATTGCAATAACAAAGCCTAGCATGCTTACTAAACTCTCACGAACAACTTTCATGAAACAAGAATCAATTCCTAACATTTTCATCTCATGAACATAATCTACCACTCAAAACCCCAAGAGTTATAACCAACCAAAAAGGGAAGGAAAAGAGTGGTTACCTTAAGAAAATGATTCTCTACAACAATTCCACAAAGCTCCCAAGCTTGAAATGGACACAAATGGTGAGGAATGGAAAATTTGTGAAGGTTAGAAGTAAGCAATGGAGTTTCACGTGAAAGAGAGAAAGAATGGAGTGAATTTGTGATGTTTTTCTAAGTCCACAATGCAACAAACCTCCTTACTATGCTATAGCTCTTGCTAACTCATGATCCATTGGATCAAAAGACAAAATGCCAAGACAAAACCCTAGCCATTGGATCATACCAAACCAAACCCACTTGAGATAAAACTCAACACCTCTTAGAAACACTCACACGTTCAGCTCTCGCGCGCCGCGTCGAACGAAACTCACCAAAACAGAAAACCTACAGAAAGAACGTCGATCGTCTAACAATTCCAAAACTTATCGCCGAATCTTTTTCCGCGACTGTAATTTTCTTCCATACCTTAGAAAATTAATCTCAGGACATATCCTAACTCACGCAGATATATGAAACCTCCATCCGAAAACTCACTGAATTCAGACGCAAATAAGATTTTACAACGACGGGTAAAATCCTACTCGTTTTTCCAAAAACAAGAATAATCCAAAACTCGTTATTCTAAAACCACATCAACCTTCTTATTCACAAAAGAGGATTACAAGACAAAAGTCTGTACAATTACAGTGCACGAGCACAAAACAGACTCGATTACAGCAAAATCCTAATAAATACACGATGTTTCACAACACGAACACATCGGAACCCTAATATTCCTTAAACCAACTATACAACGAAATCTTGGGTCTTACAATACTACCCCCCTAAAAGAAGTTTCATCCTCGAAACTTAGACATCGTCGAACAAACCGGGATATAATTCCCTCATCTTACTTTCTAGCTCCCAGGTGGTATCTCCCGTAGCTTCATTCCATATTACCTTCACCAAAGGTATCTCTTTCGTCCTCAGACGTTTCATCTTCCTATCCGCAATCTTGATCGGCGGAACCTCAAATGACAAGTTATCCCTCAGCTGGATGTCATCTGGTGTGATCACATGTGACGGATCCGGTGTATACTTCCGCAATTGCGACACATGGAACACGTCATGTATCAAAGATAGTACCGGTGGCAACGCGATCCGGTAAGCTACCTTCCCAATCCGTTCCAAAATCTGATAAGGCCCTATAAACTTTGGAGTCAACTTCTTCGCTTTCAAAGTCCTTCCAACGCCAGTCGTTGGAGTAACACGGAGAAATACGTGATCTCCCTCCTCAAACTCTAAAGGCCTCCGACGCCTATCCGCATAACTCTTTTGTCGATCTTGAGCAACCTTCATCATTGCCCTTATCTTTCGGACTTTGTCCATCGTCTGTTGTACCATTTTCGGCCCTACTATCATACTTTCCCCATCTTGGTACCAACACAAAGGAGTCTGACATCTTCTCCCATACAAAGCCTCGTATGGTGCCATTCCAATACTCGCGTGGAAACTGTTCTTGTATGTGAATTCTATCAACGGTAACACATCATCCCAACTTCCACGATCATCCAATACACAAGCTCTCAACAAATCTTCCAAAGATTGATTTGTTCTCTCGGTCTGCCCATCTGTCTGAGGATGATAGGCGGAACTCAATCTCAGTTTCGTCCCCAACGCCTCATGCAAAGTCTTCCAAAAGTGTGAAGTAAACTTTGGGTCTCGATCCGACACTATACTTGACGGAATCCCATGTAACCTCACAATCTCAGCAATGTAAATATCGGTCAACCTTGCCGCTGTATCCGTAGTCCTTACCGGTAGAAAATGAGCGGACTTAGTCAAACGATCCACTACCACCCAAATGGAATCATGCTTCCTCCTGGTCTTAGGTAACCCAGTGATGAAATCCATAGAAATGCTATCCCACTTCCACTCGGGGATATCTAATGACTGCAGCATCCCTGCTGGTCTCTGATGTTCAATCTTCGCCTTCTGACAAGTCAGACACGATGCCACATACTCAGCCACATCCTTCTTCATACCTGGCCACCAGAAATCATGCCTCAGGTCTTGATACATCTTTGTTGCTCCGGGATGTATACTAAGTTTACTCTTGTGTGCCTCCCCTAGAATGGTGTTTCTCAAGTTCATAGCATCGGGTACACACACTCTACCTTGACACCTCAAGATGTTGTCCGATCCCACCTTGAAATCTCGGTTGGTTCCTCGAACAATCAAAGCCCTTTTCTCCATGAGAAACTTGTCATCTTGACAATTAACAATATCCTCCAACAAACCGTTCGAGATGGTAATCATACCCAGTCTCATAATCCCTAAAGCAAATTCTACCTCTAAGTGCAAGTCACGAAACTCTCTCAACAACTCTTGTTGACTAGCCATTTGCGCCGAACATGCCGACACACTCTTTCTACTCAAAGCATCGGCTACCACATTAGCCTTTCCAGGATGGTATTCTAACGTAAAGTCGAAGTCTTTCAAGGTTTCCATCCACCTTCTCTGTCGCATATTAAGCTCTTTCTGATCGAACAGATACTTAAGACTTTTATGGTCACTAAACACGACAAAAGTGCAACCATAAAGATGATGTCTCCAAATCTTCAATGCAAAAACAACGGCCGCAAGCTCCAAATCGTGCGTATGATAATTCTTCTCATGCACTTTCAGCTGCCTTGACGCATAAGCCACTGCCCTCTTATGTTGCATCAACACACAACCCAACCCTTGATGAGACGCATCACAATAAACCTCATACGGTTCCTCCGACTGTGGTAACACCAAGACTGGTGAAGTCGTCAATCGCTCCTTCAACAACTGAAAACTCAATTCACACTTCTCAGTCCACGCAAACGGTTGATCTTTCCGCGTAAGTTGTGTCATCGGTGCCACAATCTTAGCAAATCCTTCTATAAACCTTCGGTAATAACCGGCCAAACCAACAAAACTTCTCACATCAGTCACTGTTTGAGGCTGCTTCCATGAAAGTACCGCATCAATCTTGGCTGGATCCACGGCTATTCCCTCTTTTGATATTACATGGCCAAGGAAATTCACCTCTTCCAACCAAAAATCACACTTTGACGGATTAGCATACAACTTTTTCTCCCTCAAAACTTGCAAAACCAAGCGAAGATGCTCTTCATGCTCATCTTCACTCTTCGAATACACCAAAATGTCATCAATAAATACCACCACAAACTTGTCCAAGAATGGGTGGAATATCCGATTCATGTAGGCCATAAAGATAGCAGGTGCATTCGTCACTCCAAACGGCATCACTAAGAACTCATAATGCCCATACCGCGTCCTAAACGCCGTTTTCTGAATATCCTCATCTCGCACTCTTATCTGGTGATATCCAGATTTCAAGTCGATCTTGGAAAACACTGAGGCTCCCCTCAACTGATCCATCAGATCATCAATTCGTGGCAATGGATATCGGTTCTTGATAGTCACCTTATTAAGCTTCCGATAATCCACACACATACGAGATTTCCCATCCTTCTTCTTAACCAATAAGACCGGTGCTCCCCAAGGCGACACACTAGGCCTTATGAAACCTTTATCTAACAAGTCCTCAATCTGACTTTTCAACTCTACCAACTCAGCTGGAGCCATCCGATAAGCTGATTCCGAAATCGGACCCGTACCCGGTTGTAAATCAATAAAGAATTCCACCTCTCTACACGGAGGAAAAGTTGGAATCTCCGATGGAAACACATCTTGGAAATCCTGAACCACTCGAATTTCCTCAATTCGGATCTCCGACGTCACTCCTAAGCTAGCAAGTGAAACTATCTCTGGTTCTCCATTACACATAACCACAGAAAGCCGATTTGCAGACAAGTACCTTCGCACACCTGGCTCGGGAAAGAAAACCAATTTCCGTGCACAGTCTAGAATCACATAATGATAAGACAACCAATCCATCCCGAGGATGATCTCGAGAGATACAAGCGGTAGACAAACCAAATTCGACCAGAAAATCCCTATTCTGGATTACTACCAAACAATGCAAACATGCAGTATTTACCACCAAATCCTTAGCAGGAGTTAAGACATTCAAATCAAACGGAAGCATAGAAACATTCAAACTCAAATGATTTGCACATGCCAAAGATATGAATGAGTGGGTTGCCCCCGTGTCAATCAAAGCAGTTAAAGAATTACCTGCGATGTGACAGCTCTCGTGGATGGCATTGCTAGCCTGCCCACTCAACTCAGTGCCCATACAGTAAGCACGTGCCTTTGCCGCAGGTCTGGCACCCTGTGAGCCTTGTGCCACATTTGCCGACGGCCCAGCCTTTGGGGCCCTGCACTCTCTAGCCACATGCCCCGGCTTCCTACAATTATAACAAACATTTGCCGCGGTCGGGCATTCATTGGCATAGTGGCCCACCTCGCCACACTTGAAACAACCTTGTTTCACCCTATTTTGGTTCCCTTGATTCACCGACCTTCCTTGTCCCTTACTGTTTTGTGGACGATCATACGGCTTACCACCATGTTTCCCACGATTCTGAGTCGAACCACGATCATTGGTACGACTTGGTCCTCCAGCACTAAAATTCCCTTGGCGGTTCACCCGCTTATTTCTCATGTCTTCGACCTCTTGGCACTTTTCAACCAAGACCTGGAATTGTCGAATACCCAACGGCACAACCGCATCCTGCAGCTCGTACCCCAGTCCATCTTGAAACCGCCGACACATATACACTTCATCTATCCCATCCCTAAAGAAGCGGAAGAAACGGGATAATGATTCAAACTTCTTGGCATATGCTTCAACATTCATGCCCGCTTGCCTTAGCCTCAGAAACTCTTCCCCATACCTTTCCCTAGCTGTCTCAGGGAAATATTTGGCCAAGAACCTCCTTTTGAAGTTCTCCCAACATAACTCTTCATGAACATTCTCCATGATCAGTCGGGTGTTCCTCCACCAGTACTCAGAACCCCCTAGTAACTGATAGGTAGCTAAGACCACCTTCTCCCCTTCTGGACAATGAATTGCCCCGAATATTCTCTCCACAGATTGGAGCCATAAATCAGCAGTTTCCGGACCTCCCTCCCCATTAAACTTTGGAGGAGTTTGGTGGTTGAAATTTGAAAGAAGTCTAGATCCAACAGCGAGTATTTCTCTCTCGCGCTTTTCCAGATCCCTCTGCGCCTTAGCATGGCTCTGAGCAGTCACAGCCGCTGCCATCGTATGCATGGCATAAGCCATCTGATTTAAATCAGCATTGTCCGCCATAGGTGCTGTAGGTGCCCTTCTTGGAGGCATTCTAACTCTGCACAATACCAATTCTGATTAGATTCCTTATCCAAACATTTCTGAGTCTCAACAGAAAATCTCATCCAACGGTTACTAACTCATAACCCGACACAAAACAAACACTAGAACTGACACTACTCTAGCTATGTTCTAACCGACTCTGGACTAACGACTCAAGTATACACTTTCCCTTTGAAGATTTTAAAGCCGTGCTCTGATACCAATTGTAACGACCCGTTTTTCAAAGGCCAGAAACGACATTATTATTATTTTTTTTCTTTTCCAACTAACACTCAGAGTGCGCATAGAATATTTTAAATGAGCCGACATTCAAATATACAAAAGAACTCATTACCAAAAGGTGCTTCGACAAGCAAAGTGTATTCCTGAATAATTACAATCCAAGTCTAAGTATTCAAATACTTATAACAAACAAGTTAGAAACCCTATGCTAACCAAAAAGCACGGTGTACAACCCACACCGGCGCATAGTCTAACTAAGCTAAAACTCCAGCCACTCACTAGGGCCTGGAACAGCCGCCGTCGTCACCACGACCTAACCCATCATCTGGGTGGGATGAGCCCGTAAATGAAAGAAAGGGTCACCACAAAATAAAAGTATATATATATATAACCGGTGCGAAAGATGTACACATAACAAATTTCCACATACACAAGAGAAAGCTCTTTAACACCAAAGCAATTCCCACCAACGGGTTTATATATATAATGCACACCAAGCCTAATGCAGACTTCTACAATGAGTGTGGTAGATTCCCCATTACCACATGCATATGAATTCCGGAAGAGTAATCATAATCAATAAAACCACAAAGGGTTAGGATGGATCCATTCCCGATAATCGCACCCCGCAGTCCATTCCCGATAACCGCTTATTGGACTCAATAATTCCCGTAGGAGTAAGGTGGATCCATTCCCGATAATCGCACCCCGTGATCCATTCTCGATAACCACGTACTATGAATGCATGAGCATACGATTCCCCTTATATGCTAATGCAACACATACATATCGTACACGCATATGTAATCACACCACAACAACACATACATATACATCTAATCATATGTATTTAATCACTTGTTCATACACATATTTCACCAAACATATGTAAGACAACGAATCATGTATTTACCACGATCTCATATCGAGAATACATCACAAAAACATGCCAAGCACACCACCAATTGCAACACGGCAAAATCTAAAGCATGTTTAACAAAACCGTTTGAAAAGACGGAAATAAAGTGGAGCCCTTACCCTGGCAAGCACTCACAACAAGCAACGTCCACACAACACTACGTGCTCCCTAAAACAAGCAACGGACAATCAATACATCGTTTCCAAACCCAATGTATTGAAACTACATCAAAACCCCAAAAACTCTAAAGGTTTCTAAGGAAAATTCCCTCTTTCGGGTACCATACCAAAATCTATCGTATTGATCAACCACCATGAGTTATTTGTACTATTTTTAGGACTCAAAACAATAGGCCAAAGTCTTAAATAATTTGAAATGCAAAATGGCCGTTTTCTTGCGTTATAAGTTACGTACTTTCCGAGTACCCGAAAAACTCGTTTCCAATCCCAACCACTTCCATAAATTAATAAAAAGGGATTAGAAAGTTAAAAACCAAGTTTAGAAATCAGAATCCAAAATTTTAGGTCCCAGAGCTCGCCCTGGCGAGTTGGTGGCGAGTGAAGGCAGTGAGGACTGGTCTTACTCGCTCTGGAGCTCGCCCTGGCGTGTTGTCATGACCTGTGACACTCGCCCTGGCGAGTAAACGCTCGCCCGGCGAGTTGCACCTGTCATGACAGCAAAAGACAGCAGCTCACACCTCCTTTTTCCAACCCAAGCCTAGTTTGATTCTATTAGTTCCCAACACTTTTTCAAGGCACAAAAGCAAACCATTTTCATAAGCAACACATTTCCGAAAGCATGTTGGTTGCTTCGAGTGCAAGTTATTTGATTTTTCATTTCCAAAATCAAAACCAAATCCAAGCACAAGTTTTTATTACGGGCCTTAACCGACCGGTAATCATTTTCAAACATGTTTTCAAAGTAAAACAACACCACATGTCACAAGAGTTTTGAACCTCTTGGACCTCAAAAACACTACACAAAACACTTAGGAATATTTTCATAAACCCCAAAAATATTTTTCATCGGATTTTCTAAAACAAAACCATACAACGCATTTCCCTTTCGCCCAAAGGTTCAAAGACAACGTTTCTTTTCGAAACCTTACAACTTAACCACATGTTATTGATCAATACTTAACCAAACCAAAACCCTAACTTTTCTCATGAGATTTTTCACCAACTCATGGAAAAATTGAAATAACAAAGCCTAGCATGCTTACTAAACTCTCATGAACAACTTTCATGAAACAAGAATCAATTCCTAACATTTTCATCTCATGAACATAATCTACCACTCAAAACCCCAAGAGTTATAACCAACCAAAAAGGGAAGGAAAAGAGTGGTTACCTTAAGAAAATGATTCTCTACAACAATTCCACAAAGCTCCCAAGCTTGAAATGGACACAAATGGTGAGGAATGAAAAATTTGTGAAGGTTAGAAGTAAGCAATGGAGTTTCACGTGAAAGAGAGAAAGAATGGAGTGAATTTGTGATGTTTTTCTAAGTCCACAATGCAACAAACCTCCTTACTATGCTATAGCTCTTGCTAACTCATGGCCATTGGATCAAAAGACAAAATGCCAAGACAAAACCCTAGCCATTGGATCAAACCAAACCAAACCCACTTGAGATAAAACTCAACACCTCTTAGAAACACTCACACGTTCAGCTCTCGCGCGCCGCGACGAACGAAACTCACCAAAACAGAAAACCTACAGAAAGAACGTCGATCGTCTAACAGTTCCAAAACTTATCGCCGAATCTTTTTCCGCGACTGTAATTTTCTTCCATACCTTAGAAAATTAATCTCAGGACATATCCTAACTCACGCAGATATATGAAACCTCCATCCGAAAACTCACTGAATTCAGACGCAAATAAGATTTTTCAACGACGGGTAAAATCCTACTCGTTTTTCCAAAAACAAGAATAATCCAAAACTCGTTATTCTAAAACCACATCAACCTTCTTATTCACAAAAGAGGATTACAAGACAAAAGTCTGTACAATTACAGTGCACGAGCACAAAACAGACTCGATTACAGCAAAATCCTAATAAATACACGATGTTTCACAACACGAACACATCGGAACCCTAATATTCCTTAAACCAACTATACAACGAAATCTTGGGTCTTACAGTTATTCTAATAAGGGTAATTAAAGAGCACAAAGGTATTCAAATTTTGACTACTCATGAAAGAATACAGGTGTAAGTATGAGTTCCAATAGATGACAAAGGTAATCTATGACCTGAGCCTTTTTTCATGTTTTGAATTTTTATTGTTTTTTTTAACATCAACTAAATTGATTTGGGGCTTGAGAATAAGTGAGATCTTCCAAATGATATGGAATTCACCATTTGTATTATTTATTTGATTGATTAGTTTTACTTATGTGCTATTAGTATTGCTTTCATGTGGTTATCGATTATTGTGTTATGTCTTCCTGTATCTTACTATCTCAAGAGATCTTTCAATTGCAACAGTTAATTGCTCTGTACACAATTTTATTATCCATGATTAAGAATTTTGTTTATTACTGTTATTATTATTATTATTATTATTATTATTATTATTATTATTATTATTATTATTATTATTAAGTTTTGTCTATTGTTTGGAACAGGCTTTGGCTGAAGACTTAACCATCTACTTTGGGGCTGCTAATGTGTTAAACTGTATTGCAAAGAGAACAACTTTAACATCCATTGAATTAATACCACAAGATTGTATAAATGTTTGTAGCCTGCCTAATGTCTTGCTCGATTTTTTAGGAGTTAAGTGTTTAAGTTCACAATGTAGTTTCTTTGAAAAAATTGTTAGGATCTAGAACTTTAATTTGATGGGGAATGCCTCTCCTTTATCGGTTTTTAATCCTAATGCCATCTTTGTTATTGGATTGACGATTATTAACTAGCTAATGGTTGAATGAATTATATTTAATCTAAAAAAGGGGTTAAGAATCAAGTATGCATTAATTTCTATTTTTTATACTATTTGTTTGTCAAATTGAGTTTCATAAAAAATACAATGGTGTCTCTAATTTTAGCGAATTTAGCGTTCTATATGTAAAAATACAATGATGGAAAAAAAGTATTAGAGTTCTATATGTATATATCGATTATAATATAAATTTATGTTATTTTAAATGTTTGTTAATCTTTCAATAGTAGTTTTTTTTTGTTTACTTTTCAGTAGTAGTTTTTATTGATTAATATGTATATAGGTTGAAATAATTAATTAACTCTTTATATGTTGATATCAATCCTACCAATGAAATAAGAGAGAATGAAAAGATAAAGATAAGGAGATGTCCAATTTGTTTGTAAATTATCATTAACACCATCCGAATTAATTTTTTTTAAAAAATTTCCATGTCGATAGTTTTCTACAGCTTTATCATTCCCAAATTTATGTTTACATTTTATTTTGTTATTTTTTTTATTATAGAAATTTAAATTGTATCTCTATCACTCAACCTAAACCGTGCAACGCACGGGTGAATGTCTAGTTATAATAAAACGAGAGTAACTAAAGGCACCCTAAACCCTAACCCTAATATGAATGATCTAGATTTTTTATAATAAAACGAGAGTAACTAAAGGCACCCTAAACCCTAACCCTAATATGAATGGTCTAGATTTTGACATGTGGAAAAAAATAAAATCAACGGCTAC
Source organism: Trifolium repens (assembly GCA_030408175.1). Taxonomy (NCBI): domain Eukaryota; kingdom Viridiplantae; phylum Streptophyta; class Magnoliopsida; order Fabales; family Fabaceae; genus Trifolium; species Trifolium repens. The sequence continues at coordinate 28,501,934 of CP125841.1, read as the reverse complement.
GATAAAAACTTAAATAATCAATTTTTATTAATATTTAATTTTGTTGGTTTAGATTTTTACACATCAATTAATGAATATGACACGTCATGTTTTAAAAACAAAATACATGATGTGTCAATATATGATTGGATCTATGTATAAAATAATTTAACACCTAATACTATGTTGTCACGTCAATTAATGAATGTGACACGTCATGTGTTTAAAAGATATATTCTCTATGGAGTTTATTCCATTTACAATGCAAATCCATTAATTATATCCTTAAATTATGCATCTTTCACAACAAATAGAAACCTATTTATTTTCTATATAAAGAAAAAAACTCTTTTATTTCTTTCTCCTAAGCACATAACTTTTTCCAATATTGATGACTTTGAACTTTTTCTTCTCCACCATTCTAGGTTTCTATTGGATGCAGATTTGATTTTGGATTTTATAAAAGTATGCATTCATTTAGATATTTTAGTTGTTTTCATTATGATTTTTTTATTGTAGAAATCCATATTAATTCTGTTTTTTCCATATAAGATAAAAAAAATTGAGTTTTATTTTCCATAGGTTTCATGTATTTTGTAACAACCCGTTTTTCATGGCCCAAAAGTAGGCACTTTTTTTTTTTTTTTTATAACACGGGACAGAGTGCGCATAGAATATTTTTCAATGAGCCGACATTCAAATATACAAAAGAACTCATTACCATAAGGTGCTTCGACAAGCAAAGTGTACTCCTGAATAATTACAATCCAAGTCTAAGTATTCAAATACTTACAACAAAACAAGTTAGAATCCTATGCCTAAACCCAAAAAGCACGGTGTACAACCCACACCGGCGCATAGTCTAACTAAGCCAAAGCTCCAACCACTCACTGGGGCCTGGAACAGCCACCGTCATCACCACGACCTAACCCATCATCTGGGTGGGATGAGCCCGCAAATGAAAGAAAGGGTCACCACAAAATAAAAGTATATATATATATAACCGGTGCGAAAGATTGTACACATAACAATAATTCCACAAACACAAGAGAAAGCTCTTAACCACCAAAACAACTCCCACCAACGGGTTCATATAAGCAATGCACACATAGCCTATAATGCAACCTCTACAATGCGTGGTACTAACCCTAGCTACCACAATGCATGAGTTCCGGAATCGTAGGTCCAACCCACTAAAGCCACAAGGGCAGGTGATGCCACACAGACGCTATCACCAGTTGAAAATAGCCACACAGATGCTACCAGCCACACAGATGCTGTCAGCCACACAGATGCTGTCACCAGGCGAAAATAGCCACACAGATGCTACCAGCCACACAGATGCTGTCAGCCACACAAATGCTGTCACCAGGCTGTAACAACCCGTTTTTCAAAGGCCAAAAAGTCAATATTTTTTTTTCTTTTTCAACTAACACTCAGAGTGCGCATAGAATATTTTTCAATGAGCCGGCATTCAAATACACAGAAGGACTCATTACCATAAGGTGCTTCGACAAGCAAAGTGTATTCCTGAATAATTACAATCCAAGTCTAAGTATTCGAATACTTACAACAAAACAAGTTAGAAAACCCTATGCTAATCAAAAAGCACGGTGCACAAAACACACCGGCGCATAGTCTAACTATACTAAGCTTCACCACGTGCTCACTATGGCCTAGAACTGCCACCGTCGTCACCACGACCTAACCCATATAGCCACACAGATGCTACCAGCCACACAGATGCTGTCGCCAACTATGAAATGCATGAGCATACTTTCTAATTAAGCATATATAGGGCAGTCACACAGACACAGCCCCGGCGGAGTCACACAGACACATCCACCCGTGTAGTCCCAGCTGACTTACACGTTCCATACATGCTCATGCAACAATTACATATCACACAGATATATGTAAACCAAACACAACGACATACATACATTTCCAATCATATGTATTCCAACAACCTGTTCATACATATATTCTCATAATCATTTGTAAACAGCGCAAGTATTTTAAACACGTTCTCATCACGAGAATACATCAACCAGACATGCCAAACACACAGCAAAGCATTACAGCAGAAATCCAAGCATGTCATAACCAGTTGAAAAGACAGAAATAAAGTGGAGCCCTTACCTCGGCAAGCTTCCACAATTAAAACTCACTCAACTCCACAATTCTACAATTCGCGCTTCCTAAAATATAAGCAGCGTACAATCAATAAAATACTCCCAACGTATCCTATCGAAACGAAACTTGTTCTCTAAATTCTAGAGGGGTTTAAAGTACTTTCTAACACTCTCAGATAGTGATTTTGAGACTTCCCCATATTGATCAAAAACTCATGAAGTTAAATACACTTTTCTCGCTACGCGAAAATAATTTCGTTTCAAAATGCACTATGGATTACTTTTATTTCTAACACCAAAGTAATCAATTTCACACAATAAAACCATTTGAAATCAACACCCAAACTCTTACAAAATTTTCACAAAAAATAAAGTTTTCTTGCATCACAAGTTACAAGTTTTTCCTTTCAAATAAAATGGCCATAACTCGCTCATTCTTTATCTAATCGAGACGAGCCATACGCCGAAATCTTTGTCTCAAAAAGACGAATCAAATAGTTAAGTTTCCAGGTCACAAAACAATTTTAAAAGGACCTAAATACCCTTTTCAATTTCGGCCAGAATTGAAATCACACCTAAAACATAGTTTTCAAAAATCAAACATAGTTAAAATACTTAAACCATTATTAATTTCTCAAAAGAAACTCAAAAGTGATTGGTCTCATTCATCAAAACCATTTTCAATCAAAGCATAAAAGATTTCCAAAACTTTACTAATTAACTTGTTTACTTAAAACACAAATTACAAACTTTCATTTCCAAACAAAACCACATCCAATCATTCTATTGAAACCATGATCATGCACTCCCAATTAGGGCTTAAAAATTTGAAAACCCTTGATCATATTTGCACCAAAAGCCACGGCCAAGACAAGGAAACAAGGCCAACTCACAAAAATTTTTATTACAAAATCCTAATAATAATCTACTAGTTCCCAAAATCATTTAATTGATCAAACAAAACATTTCCAAACATAATCCACAAATCACATGATTTCTCAAGAACACACACAAAATAATTTTTCTTGTTTCTCAAAACAAAATCATTTATCACACATCCATTTCCATAAAAAGCCTTAAAACAACATCATGAACACAATCTCTAAACAAAAATTCATGTTCATGATCAAGAGAAATTTTTCTCTCAAAACCCTAACCCAAAATCTCATGAAAATCTCATCACTCCATGGAAATCAACCATACTAAGCTTAAACATGCTAATCTAACACTCATGAATAACTTCTATGGGACAAAAGCATTTATGAATCATTTTCTAACATTTTCATCTCAAGAACATAAACCTATCAATCCATAAAACTCTAAGAGTTTGGCTAACTAAAAGAAAAGAATAGGTTTAGTTACCTTAGAAGGTGATCCTTGCAAATTTCCAATGATCCAACAAGCTTTTAATCAAGAGAAATGGTGAAGAGTTGAAATTTTGGTCCATGGTTGGGAGAGAAAGAAAGCTCACGGCCAAACCAAGAAGAATGAAGTTGTGTTACTTTTCTCTAAGTCTCCTTACATACATGTCTTGCTAACTTATGGCCTTTGGATCAAATAGTGTTAACATGCTAAGATTCAAATCTAGCCATTGGATCAATTCAAGTCTATCCTCACAAGATATTTCCCACAACCTCTTACCACAAAACGCACGTTCAGTTCTCGCGCGTCGCGACGAACTAAACTCACAAAAACAGAAAACCTACGGAAAGAACGTCTATCGTTAAACATTTCCAAAACTTATCGCCGAATCTTTTTCCGCGACTGTAATTTTCTTCCACACCTTGGAAAATTATTCTCAGAACATATCCTAACTCACGCAGATATATAAAACTCCCATCCGAAACCTCACTTAAAACAGACGCAGTAAAATTTTACATCAGCGGGTAAATCCTACTCGTTTTTCCAAAAACAAGAATAATCCAAATCTCGTTATTCTGAATCCACATCAACCTTCTTATTCACAAAAGAGGATTACAAGACAAAAGTCTGTGCCTTTACAGCGCACGAGCACAAAACAGGCTCAATTATAGCAAAATCCTATAATCGCGACAATACTCATGAAAACGCTTCACCAAAAACCCTAAAAACTTAGCCGACACTAAAGTTCCTTAGGAAAACTGTACAGTGAAATCTTGGGTCTTACAGAGGTAAGGCTAACTGGTAGGCGACTGGTCCAACACGCCTAAGGATCTGATAAGGTCCAATATATCTTGGACAGAGCTTCTTAGTTTTGAAAACACCGCACAATCCCAACTTAGGAGTTACGCGTAGGAAAACATGATCACCTTCCTCGAATTCTAACATTCTTCTCCTCCTATCCGCATAACTTTTCTGTCGGCTCTGAGCCACTTTCATCTTTTCACGGATAGATTTGATTTTCAATGTGGTTTCTTGGATAAGATCAGGTCCCAAGATTCCACGATCACCGACTTCAGTCCAACACAGGGGTGTTCTACACTTCCTTCCGTACAATGCCTCAAAGGGTGCCATCCCGATGCTGGCATGGTAACTGTTATTGTAAGCAAATTCAATCAGATGTAAGTGGTTACTCCAACTACCTCCGTCTTCCAACACACATGCCCTAAGCATGTCCTCAAGGGTTTGAATGGTTCGTTCTGACTGACCATCAGTTTGAGGATGATGCGATGTACTCATCTTCAATCTAGTACCCATCGCTTTCTGAAAGGCATTCCAAAACCTGGAAGTAAAGACAGGGTCTCTGTCAGATACTATGCTCAACGGTACACCGTGCAACCTTACAACTTGCTCAATGTAGATTGCGGCATACTGCGAAGCTTTATAAGTTGACTTCACCGGAATGAAATGCGCTGACTTGGTTAGCCTGTCGACGATTACCCATATTGAATCCTGACCCTTCTGGTTTCTAGGTAACGCACCGACAAAGTCCATAGTGATATGTTCCCACTTCCATCTGTAACTGGTAGCTTTCTGGAATATAGTGGTCGATAAACAAACGCCTGAAGTTAGTCCAGTTCATCTCCACGAAGCTGGCTGTCATATATGCTTTGGTACTTTCCCACCAGTGACATGCATCACCCCTAAAGAAGCGGGTGACGAAATTGACTTTGTCCACTTCTGAACGTTCCATTGACTCCAGAATTCCCGTCATCCTTTGAATCCATTCTCTGGCTTTTGATGGGTCATACTCTCCCATGAATTCTGGAGGATTCATGCGACAAAATTCCCGGAAAACTGCACCACCACCATGGTGCTGAGGTTGGGGGTTATTCATGTGTTGCTGAAACATAGTCATAAACTCCTGGTGCTGCTGCGCTTGCTGGGCCTGGAACTCCTGATGTTTGTGCATCATCTCTGCCCACATATTCGCGTTAGCATCACCGTACATCTCGGGTTCCTCATCTACATGTCTCCTCGGTCTGCCACGGCCACGTCCACGTTGTTCTCCCGACATAGTGCTCTAACTGCCATAGTCAAATCAAGTTAGCTAGGCTTAAAGTGATACAACACCTAGAACATATGTTAGGAATCTAACGGTTCGTAACGAATTTGGGTTGTAATACTCTAATGACCCCAGGCACGAATGAATCGACCTGCTCTGATACCAATTATAACACCCCACGATAGAATATCTAGAATACTTCGTGATTTATTATAATGTAGCACAGATGTCATTAAAATTTATTACAACACTGAAATTATTATAATGCACACGCAGGTGCCGAATACAAAGTACGGTACAAGCACAAATTCGATACAAGATAAAATAGGAATGGGAATTGATACAACAAGACTGGGATTGAAACAACAAGATTATTGGAATGTAAGCAAAGAGGCAGCATAAACATATAATTCTCCTGAATGTAGGCCTAGGCAAAAATCCATAGCTTACCCTGCAACCTGCTTATCTGAAAAAAAAATTGAAGGAGTAGGGTGAGACTACTAAGCCTCAGTGAGTCCTACTACCCGCCTAAAGGTGACTACACCGGGGAACTAGAGTGTGTAATAATACTAAGTTATTTGTTTTACATGTACTGATGTATTAATAAATTAATATAAAGGTGTGTCACAGAAATTATTATCTTGTTCAATTACTCTTCGAAGGTCACCGAGGCAAGCCGGTCTCGGTGCCTGACTCTGCGTACTACCGAAACAGAGGCTCGGATTCCGTCGTTGGCTCACAATAATACTTAATAGAAGTCAGAGGAGTTCTATCAATCATGGCTTAATGCCATTTATTCCAATGATTTAACAATTCTACCAATATATCCCCCAAGGTTCCTAAACATGTTATCTACTACTTAAGCATATACATAATAATGTCTGACCACATAATCCATTTTATACAGTTAAACATGTTCAATAAAATCCCAGTTGCAATCGGACATAAAACGAGTGTTTGATACTTTTAAAAAGGTAAAAAATGCAGGTTCTGTCCCTGCTAAACTCGCTACGGCGAGTTCCTACTCGCTACGGCGAGTTATATGTGCTGACAGACCTGTAACACTCGCCCTGGCAAGTCAGAAACTCGCCTGGCGAGTTATACAGACAGCAACACTTGCCACGGCGAGTAGTCACTCGCCACGGCGAGTTTGACAGCACAGACCCCTGTTTTTGCAGAAAACGCGATTTTTTATAGTTTACACCTACAATCTCCATGCAACCAGTTATAAACACATTTAAACATATAAAACAAGTTATATAGGAGTGGGAATTGGGATTGATTCCTACTCTTTCATAAATTGAACCTAAAACCTATGTTTGCATGCATTTTCACATATTTGGGGAAAACTAAGTTTCTAAATAATAAACTATGGTAAAGACCTAAAGAACCCACCTGAAATTAGCTTTAAACTCTACTGCAAAGCTTTGCTACTGCCCAGAAACTCTGCTGCTACTTCTGACTCAAAAACCCCAATTTGCACAAAAACTCTAAAATGGAAGGGATGATGATTTCTGTTGATTTGAGTTGTTAAGTTGTTTGATGATTTCGTTTCTGGTACTGAGGAGGTATTTATAGTGGATTGAGGCAGAATAAGGACAATGGGTAGTGGTGTTTGATTCATCCTTGCATGTAAATTCATTGGTTGGAATTTTGGTGAATGGAAAATGGTGGAAGATGGCTGAGTGATGATCAGAACATAGAGAAGGGTGAGGTTTCAGAAATGATTCCATTACTTTGGTAGGTTGAGGATTGCATGTGATGAAAGGTTCTTGAAGAAAATGAGAAATTGGATGTTTGTGGTTGTTTGGTGTTGTTTCACGTGAAAGGGGAAGGAAAAATGAGAAATGTTTCTGATTTCTCTTACTTATGTCCTGGTCATATAGTGTTGCATGTAATCCTATTGGTGTAGAGGAGTTAGTGGGGAGGCTTGGAAAGAAGACATGGGGGCGTGGAAGTAAAGAAATGAGTGGAGGGAAAACTCTTACTTTTCTTTTAATTAGTTAAGTCTTGCTAAATACTAGTTTATTTTAGTAACTTGCTAATTAAAAGAAATTATTCCACTTAAGTCATAACAATTCTGCTTAATTAAATTAATAGAATTTTAATTAATAAGTGGGTTGTTATACCAATTATAATACTTATCTCCAATAAAATTCTAATATTTGACTGTATTTAACTTTCTTCTATTAAATAAGGTAGGGATGTTACAGATTGATTTGGAGTGGGGTGAGACTACTAAGCCTCAGTGAGTCCTACTACCCTCCTAATGGCGACTACGCCGGGGGAACCTAGATAGTGTAATATTCTAAGTTCAACTGCTTTACGTAGACATGTATTAATCAATAATAAGATAAGGTGTATCACAAAGTTATTATCTTGTCAATTACTCTTCAAAGACACTCCGAGGCAAGCCGGTCTCGGATGCCTGACTCTGCGTACTACCGAAACAGAGGCTCGGATTCCGACGTTGGCTCACATAATAAAAAAAATAACAGAATTCAGAGGAATTCCATTAACATGGCATATAAGTACCATTTAATTCAATGAGTATAAACAGTTCTAACCAATATATCCCGCCCCGGGTATCCTAAGCATGTTACTAATAAATATAAATGTACAAGTTATTTTCTGACTACATAATTTATTTTACACTATTAACCCTGTTCATGAAATCCCAATTGCATTCGGACATAAAACGAGTGTGTGACATTTTAAAAAGGTAAAATATGCAGGTTATGTTCCTGATAAACTCGCTGTGGCGTGTTATTACTCGCTATGGCGAGATTTCATGTCACTGACCTGTAACACTCGCCCTGGCGAGTTAAGGACTCGCCTGGCGAGTTATACAGGCCTCAACGCTCGCCGCAGCGTGTAGTCGCTCGCTACGGCGAGTTTGACAGCACATACCCCTGTTTTGCAGAAAATACTATTTTTGAAGGAAAACCACCTACAGTCTCAGTCTCCATGCAACCAGTTATGAACATATTTTATAATGTAACTTAAGTTATATAGGAGTAGGAATTGGGAGTGATTCCTGCTCTTTCATTATTCTGATCCTATATCCTAGATTTGCATGCATAAAATATTTTTGGGGGACTAAGCTTTCTAAAATTACTATGGTTTAGAACTTAAAAAACCCACCTTGTAATGAGGCTTTAACCTTGAATAAGCCTCTGAATTGGACTTTGTTCTTCTAGGTTCCAAACTGACCCCTTTTGAACATAACTCTTGATTCACTAGCTTCTTTATTTCCTTGGCTTAAACCCACACTTGCAGCTCCTTAGACTCAGATTTGTGCACATGCAAGATAGCATTTGGTTTTGTGGTTAGGAAGGAAGCACGAAATTGGAAGAGAAGAGAAGGAGATGGGGTTTGATTCTTACCTTAGTACGAAGCTTATGAGCTAGAGAGTTTGATTAATCTCTTGCATGTATGTTTGGTTGAGTCATGGATGGTGTTAAGGTGCTGGTGGTACAGTGGAGAAAAGATAATAGAGAGGAAGTATTTTATGCTAAGAGTTTGTTTTGGTTTGCCCTTGATGCATGTCTTTAAATAGGGAAAATTGGGAAGTGATGGGCTGTTGTTGTTGTTTGCGTGGACAGAGAGAGAGAAAGAAAGAGGGATGAGTTTGTTGGTTAAGTTGGAAATAAGGAATTTATTTCAAGTGACCAAACCTACTTAATCAATTAAACCACTATATTACCAAGACTCAAGTGAGAAATTGAGATAAGTTCCCTCCACTCATTCTTTTCTCTCACGCCTCCTTTCCCATTCCTTCATAAACCCCCACTCACTTCCTAAGGTATGCATTCCTATTAATGTTTTAGGTGTTTGAATTCTTTTTTTTTTTTTTTTTTGTGTTCCATATCAATTTGATTGTTATTTCATGTTTGTTCTATTGTTGCTTCATATTTTCAATTTAATTTCATGGTCAAAATTTAAGATTTATAAGTTTACAATTTAATTTCATGTTCTTTCCTATTTTTTATGTTTTGTTTTTTTGTTTTTTTTTATCTTTACAGGTAAAATTATATTCAATGGCAGAAGATTTGAAATATTATTAAAATAGATGAGGACGAATTAGGATTTTTAGCAGTAGTTTCTTTTAATATATTATTATTAGATTTATTTTATGCGTGTATTTATCTTTTTTGTATAATTTTGTATTGGTTTTCTTTCGTTCCTATTTTTATGCATATATTCATATATAATCTTTTTATTTTAATTATTTTATTCTTTCTATACTCTTTCTTAATTTTTTAGTGAAATTACAGTGAAGGATACAAAATTTAGAATATTATCCTATTTTTATGAATAAATTCATCTATAATATTTATCTTTTTTTTTTGTTCTTATAGTTTATGCATATATTCATACATAGTAATTGTTTTATTGTATTTATCATATTTTTTCTATAATTTTTTTAGTGAAATTACAAAGATGGATACAAAATTTGAAATATTATCTTATTTTTATGCATAAATTCATCTACAATCTTTACCTTTTTTTTCATTAAAAAGATCTTTAACTTTCTTTGTTCCTATTTTTATGCATAGATTTGTATATATATATATATATATATATATATATATATATATATATTTCGTATTTATCTTATTCTTTCTATGTAGTATATTTTTTGTATATTTTATCTGGTGAAAGTTTTTTTTTTTTTTTAAGTAAAGATACCTGCCAAAGAAGCAGGCCCCAAAATATATTAAAAAAGAAAAAGTAAAATATACAACTAGAGGGGGGACATAAGGCCTAACCCTCCACAAAAAAGCAAAAGAACCTAACAAGGTCAGCAGAACCTATAAGAAGGAAAACCAAACCGATTTCTACCAAAATCATCAGAAATCAGAGAAGGAGCAGTGTTCCACCAAGTATACCCAGGAAGAGAGAGACCTAGACTTGCCAATTTATCGGCACAATGATTACCCTCCCTATAAATATGAGTTACATAAAAATGCATCTTAGAAATGATAGTTAAACAATTATCCCAACGATTCCTAAGAGACCAAGGAACCACTTTAGCAGACGTAAAAGCTAGCACCACAAGCATAGAATCAGTTTCTAACCACAGCTTCTTCCAACCCTTTTGCACAGCAACTTCAATGGCTAACATAGCCCCAACCAACTCCGCATTAAGAGAAGAAGAAATTCCAATATTGAAAGCATAAGCTCCTAAAAAAACAGCATCAGAATTTCGAAAAATACCTCCACAAGAGGACGGACCCGGATTACCATTAGAAGCACCATCACAATTACATTTCACCCAATCAAAAATTGGAGGAAGCCACAACACTTCCTTAATCACAGGGGCATTAGCATATTTCATTTTGACATGAAAAGCCCTCAAAAGAACAAATTCAGCAACATTAGATTTTGCCCTCAATTGAGAATGGTTCCCAGACAAAGAAACAGCAGCAATAATATTATTTATAATGGAACCAATGTGAATCTTCTTATCATTAAATCTACTCTGATTACGGGTATACCAGATAAAATAGAAGCAATTAACAATAGCAGCATCAATTACGAGATTGCAAAGGGGAGACCAAGAGGTAGAGCAAATTGAGAAAACATCAGCAAACTCAAGAAAATGACAGTTCACCTGTACAATTGAAGCCATCCAATTCCATATATTTTGAGAGAAAATACAGTCTAAAAACAAGTGCTTAGCAGATTCCACATTGTTTCCACAAAGACTACACATTGATGGAAGATTACAACCTCTCATGGCAAGATTTTCATCAGTTGGCATTTTCAAATGAAGGCATCTCCAAATAATCATTGATTTAGAAGGAGGGATAGAAGCATTCCAAATAATCTTAGCCCACCCAATATTCTGACCAGCAGGGCAATGGAAAGAAAAAGCATCTTTAAGAGACAAATCACCATCATGAGAGAGGGTCCATAAAAGCTTATCCTCTTTGTCAATCAAAGGAATAGTTATCTTTTCAGTTAAGAATTTAAGAGTAGGATAAGCATGCAAAAGACAAGAAGGAATCTTCCATTTAGAATTCTCAATGAAACATTTAACATTAGCTTTAAGAGACTGATGTAGATGATGCGGAATATCAAGCACTTGAGTTAGAGGATCACCGCACCAAGAGTCTAACCAGAAATTAATGAACTCACCATTTCCAACTTGCCAAGATGAGTTTAAATTTACCTCCAAGAATTTATGCTTAATGCTACTCCAAATTGAGGAAAAAATATGATAAGAAATTGGAGTTGTACCTCTAATCACACGGCTTCTAAGAAACTGAGCCCACTGGAGATTGGACTGAGTTAGCTCCCAACAAAGCTTCAGGTTGGAGGCCTGATTGAGAATTGAGAGTGATCTAATATTTAAACCTCCTTCATCGAAAGAAGAACAAACTTTCTTCCAAGAGACAGTCACAAGCTTCCTTTGACTAACATCACCACTCCAAATAAAATTCCTCATCCATCTTTCAAGGTCCTTAATTAAGCATACAGGCCAGGAATAAACTGAAATAGAGTGAATGAGCATCCCTTGAATAACACTTCTGACAAGTTGGACCCTACCTGCCATAGTAAGGTGCGAAGCTTTCCAGGCTGAAAGTTTACATTTGATTTTATCGGCAATTGGCTGCAGATGGCATTTCTTAGGTTTACCTTTAAAGATAGGGACCCCAAGATAAGTAAAAGGCAGAGAACCAATAGAGAAACCTAATCTGTCAGCAATGCGGTGAATCCTTTGATTAGAAACTGCCCCTGCGAAAAAAGATGACTTGGAGGGATTGACCTTCTGACCAGAAACCTCAGCATAATTCATGAAAAGATCAGATAAAGCTTGAATATTTGAGTTAGAAGCTTTACAAAACAGCATAATATCATCGGCATAAAGGATATGAGAGGGAACATTCATCGTTCTAGAACCTTTAATGAGAGTTAACTTGCCTTCTCTAACCAACTTAGTGATGCTTCTACTAATGACTTCTTCAGCAAGGCAAAAAAGTAATGGAGACAACAGATCACCTTGACGAACGCCTCTGGAACAAGAAAAGAAACCATGTTGTTGACCATTGATAGAGATAGACATCTTTGCTGAGAGCAGAATAGAATGAATCCAGTTGCAGAAAACTTGATTAAAGCCAAAAGTTTTTAACACTTTAAGAAGAAAAGACCAATGTAAAGTGTCGAACGCCTTTGTAATGTCCACTTTAATAGCTAAATTTCCACCAAAACACTTTTTGTTAAGAACATTAATAGCCTCTGAGGTTAAACAGATACAATCTTTGATACTTCTACCCTTGATGAAACCTCTTTGTTGAATAGAAGTAATAGCTGGCATGATGGATGCTAATCTGTCTGCAAGAATCTTGGAGATAAGTTTAAACTTGAAATTTGCAATTGCAATAGGTCTATAATCATTGATACTATCTGCATGGTCATTCTTAGGAATCAAAACAAGAGTGTTAGAATTGAAATTAGGTAAAAGCCAACCACTTTTGAAAAACTGCAAAACCGCATTTGTCACATCATTCTTAATAATATTCCAAAAAGTTTGAAAAAAAATAGCACCAAATCCATCAGGACCTGGAGCACTATCTTTGTTTAAAGAAAAAACAGCATTTTTAATTTCCTCAAAAGAAGGAAGTAAAGTAAGCATATTATTTATTCTATCAGTAATAAGAGAAGGAATTACAGATTCAACCATGCCACAGTCAAAAACAGGTTCTGACATATTAAAAAGATTGGAGAAATGATCAACAATATGTGCCTTGACTTCCTGAGGATCAGTTAGAACAATATCACCATTCCTAAGGGTTGAGATGTGGTTGGTGGTTTGTTTAATTTTGGCTATTTTGTGGAAATAGGCTGTGTTTCTGTCCCCTTCACAATGCCATTGAACTTTGGATTTTTCATGCCAGAACAACTCCTCCATCTGCAAAGCTTTCTCTAAATCAATTTGAGCTATTTTTTCCTGATTCAGCAAATCATCAGAGGGACCACTGCTATCTAAGATAGCTTGAACAGCATCAACCTTCCCTTTTGACAACTTGACAGCTTCTTGAACATTACCAAAAGTGGATTTGTTCCAGGCCTTTAAACTATTCTTCAGAATTTTAAGTTTCTCAGACAACACAAACATTGGACAACCCACTACATTGGTGTTCCAACATTGATTCACTATATCAGCACAATCGGGATGCAATGTCCACATTTTCAAAAATTTGAAGCTAGAAGGAAAGTGGTTAATATGGTTATTGAATTCTAGAAGGATAGGAAAATGGTCAGACGTACTTTTGGTGAGAGTAGAGACATTGATAAAAGAGCAAGAATCAATCCAATCTTGGTTACAAACAACTCTATCTAATCTCTTTTGGGTGTGGTTTCTACCTCTTCTTCCATTAGACCAAGTAAAGAAAGAACCATGAGTTGGAAGGTGAATAAGATTATGAGAATCACTCCACATTTGAAAATCCTCCATTGGAATTCTAGCAGGGATAAAATTACCTCTATATTCATGAGCACCAAGGATTGTGTTAAAATCACCAATACAACTCCAAGGAAAGGTATGTTGAGTTTGAATCTGAGAAATAGTATTCCATAAACTCCTTCTTTTGATGTAACAGTTAGAAGCATAGACTGCAGTAATGCCAAAAGTTTTACCTTCAAGGTCTACAGAAATGGAAATTTGCTGATCATCAGCAGACAAAAGGGTAGGGTTAAGGTTGTAATTGCAAAGGCACCATAGATTAGGCAAAAGATTTGGTCTAGTATTTACAGCAAAAAGTTTAAGACTCATTCTATTTAACCATCTTTGAGACAAACTATTTACATTCATCCAAGGCTCGGCAACTGTAAGACCCAAGATTTCTTTGTATAGTTGGTTTAAGGAATATTAGGGTTTCGATGTGTTCGTGTGATGAAACATCGTGTAATTTTAGCTTTTGCTGTAATGGAGCCTGTTTAGTGCTCGTGCACTGTAATGGTGCAGACTTTGGTTCTGTGATCCTGTTGCTTGAATAAGAAGTTATATGCGGTTTTAGAATAATAAGTTTTGGATTATTCTTGTTTTTGGAAAAACGAGTAGGATTTTACCCGTCGTTGTAAAATCTTATTGTGTCTGTTTTGAGTGAGGTTTCGGATGGACGTTTTATATATCTGCACGAGTTAAGATATATTCTGAGAATAATTTTCTGAGGTATGAAAGAAAATTACAGTCGCGGAAAAAGATTCGGCGATAAGTTTTGGAAATGTTAGACGTTAGACGTTCTTTCCGTAGGTTTTATGTTTTTGTGGTTTACGTTCGTCGCGTCGCGCGAGAGCTGAACGTGTGAGTGTTTCTATGAGGTTTTGAGTGTTAACTCAAGTGGGTTTTGTTTTGGTTTGATCCAATGGCTAGGGTTTAAGCTTGGCATTGTGGTTTTGATCCAATGGTGGATTGGCTATCAAGAGCTTTTTAAATAGTAAGGAGGTTTATGACTTGTGGACTTAAGAAAATCATAAATTTCACTCCATTCTTTCTCTTGTACGTGGAACTCCATTACTCAACCTTAACCTTCACAAATTTCATTTCCTCACCGATTCACTCCATTTCAAGCTTGGAAGCTTAGTGGAAAGTTGTAGAGAATCACTTGCTTAAGGTAACCCTCTCTTCTCATCTCCTAGGTTGGTAGATTTTTTGAGTTGTGAGGTTTTTGGGTTTATGTTCTTAAGAGGGTTTGGTGAGAAATGTTGTTCTTGCTAGTTCTTGTTTCATGAAAGTTGTTCATGAGAGTTTAGGAAGCATGCTAGGCTTTGTTGTTTTTGTTTTCCATGAGTTGGTGAAAAATCTCATGAGAAAAGTTAGGGTTTTGGTTGGTTTATGTATTGATCAATTACATGAGGTTATGTTGTAAGGTTTTGAAAAGAAAAGTTGTCTTTGAACCTTTGGGCGAAAGGGAAATGCGTTGTATGGTTTTGTTTTGGAAAAATCCGATGAAAAATATTTTGAGGTTTATGAAAATATTTCCTAAGTGTTTTGGGTAGTGTTTTGGGGTCAAAATGGTTTAAAACTATTGTGACATGTGGTGTCGCTTTTTACTTTGAAAACATGTTTGAAAATGATTACCGGACGGTTAAGGTCCGTAATAAAACTTGTGCTTGGATTTGGTTTTGATTTTGGGAATGAAAATCAAATGACTTGCACTCGAAGCAACCAACATGCTTTCGGAAATGTGTTGCTTGCTTATGAAAATGGTTTGTTTTTATGCCTTGAAAAGATGTTGGGAACTAATAGAATCAAACTAGGCTTGGGGTGGAAAAAGGTGGTGTGAGTTGCTGTCTTGTGCTGTCATGACAGGTGCAACTCGCTGAGCGAGTTGTTACTCGCCAGGGCGAGTGTCACAGGTCCTGACAACACGCCAGGGCGAGCTCCAGAGCGAGTAAGACCAGTACTCTCTGCCTTCACTCGCCACCAACTCGCCAGGGCGAGCTCTGGGAGTTGAAATTTTGGATTCTGATTTCTAAACTTGATTTTTTAACCTTCTAATCCCTTTTTATTAATTTATGAAAGTGGTTGGGATTGGAAACGAGTTTTTCGGGTACTCGGAAAGTACGTAGCTTGTAACGCAAGAAAACGGCCATTTTGAAATTCAAATTATTTAAGACTTTTGGCAATTGTTTTGGGTCCTAAAAATAGTACAAATAACTCATGGTGGTTGATCAATACGATAGATTTTGGTATGGTATCCGAAAGAGTGAATTTTCCTTAGGAACCTTTAGGTTTTTGGGGTTTTGGTGTAGTTTCAATACTATTGGTTAGAGAACAATGTATTGATTGTTACGCTGCTTGTTTTAGGAAGCGCGTTGTGTTGTTTGAGCGTGAGTTATTGACGGAAGCTTGCCGAGGTAAGGGCTCCACTTTAATTCTGTCTTTAAAACGGTTTGACATGTTTGTGTTATGTATGCCCGTTGATGGGAACGTGTTTACATTACTTGTGCAATTTACATATGATTTTGAAAATATATGTATGAATTGCTATGATCTAGTTACATATGCTTGAGAGGTATGTATGTGTGGCATTAGCATATGTAGGGAATCGTATGCTCATGCATTCATGGTGCGTAGTTGCGTGGGTGGACTACGGGGTGTTGGTTGCGTGAGTGGACCCACCCAAAATCCTACGGGATCTTTTTGAGTACAATAAGTGGTTGCGTGAGTGGACCACGGGGTGCGATTGCGTGAGTGGATCCACCTTAACCCTTTGCGGTTTTATTGGTTATGATTAGTAATTCCGGAATTCATTTGCATGTGGTAGCTCTGGTAGTACCACACCCATTGTAGAAGTCTGCATTAGGCTTGTTGTGCATTATATATATAAGCCCGTTGGTGGGAATTGTTGAATGTTTTAAGAGCTTTCTCTTGTGTTTTATGGAAATTTTGTTACGTGTACAATCTTTCGAACCGGTTATATATATATATCTACTGTTATTTTGTGGTGACCCTTTCTTTCATTTGCGGGCTCATCCCACCCCAGATGACGATGTAGGTCGAGAGGACGGCGTTGGTAGCTCTAGGCCTTAGTGAGCTCGTGTTGGAGCTGGTGTGGTAGTTTTTAGTTAGACTATGCTCCGGTGTGTTTGTACACCGTGCTTTTTGGTTAGCATAAGGTTTCTAACTTTGTTCTGTTGTAAGTATTTGTGTACTTAGACTTGGATTGTAATTATTCAGGAAATACACTTTGCTTGTCGAAGCACCTTTTGGTAATGAGTCTTTTGTATATTTGAATGCCGGCTCATTGGAAAATATTCTATGCGCACTCTGAGTGTTAGTTGAAAAAGAAAAAAAAAAAAAAAATAATGCCCTTTTTGGCTTTCGAAAAACAGGGTGTTACATTTTGGTATCAGAGCCCGGCTTTAAATCTTCAAAGGGAAAGTGTATACTTGAGTCGTTAGTCCAGAGTCGGTTAGAACATACCTAGGGTTGAGTTAGTTCTAGTGGTTGTTCTGTGTCGGGTTTTGTGTTAGTAGCCGTTGTATGAGATTTTCTGTTGAGACTCAGAGATGTCTGGATAAGGAATCTAATCAGAATTGGTATTGTGCAGAGATAGAATGCCTCCAAGAAGGGCACCTACAGCACCTGTGACGGATAATGCTGATATATATCAAATGGCTTATGCCATGAACACAATGGCAGCGGCGGTGACTGCCCAGAGCCATGCTAAGGCGCAAAGGGATCTGGAAAAGCGCGAAAGAGAAATACT
This sequence comes from Trifolium repens, assembly GCA_030408175.1. Lineage (NCBI taxonomy): Eukaryota > Viridiplantae > Streptophyta > Magnoliopsida > Fabales > Fabaceae > Trifolium > Trifolium repens. The sequence goes on along the minus strand of CP125841.1, from coordinate 28,484,172 downwards.
TGCGGCTGGATCTAGACTTCTTTCGAATTTCAACCACCAAACTCCTCCTAAGTTTAATGGGGAGGGAGGTCCGGAAACTGCTGATTTGTGGCTCCAATCTGTGGAGAGGATATTCGGGGCAATTCATTGTCCGGAGGGGGAGAAGGTAGTTCTAGCTACCTATCAGCTGCTTGGGGGTTCCGAATTTTGGTGGAGGAACACCCGTCTGATTATGGAAAATGCATATGAGGAGATTAACTGGGAGAACTTCAAGAGGAGGTTCCTGGCTAAGTATTTCCCTGAGACTGCAAGGGAAAGGTATGGTGAGGAGTTTCTGAGACTACGTCAGGGGAGTATGAATGTGGAGGCATATTCCAAGAAGTTTGAATCATTATCCCGTTTCTTCCGCTTCTTTAGGGATGGGATAGATGAGGTCTATATGTGTCGTCGATTCCAAGATGGGCTGAGGTACGAACTGCAGGATGCGGTTGTGCCATTGGGTATTCGGCAATTTCAAGTCTTGGTTGAAAAGTGCCAAGAGGTGGAAGATATGAGAAACAAAAGGGTGAACCGACAGGGTGGTTTTAGTGCTGGGGGACCAAGTCGTTCTGGTGGTCCGAATCAAAGTCAGAACCGTGGAAAACAAGGCAGTAAGCCATATGACCGTCCACAGTATAACAAGGGACAGGGTCGATCGGTGAATCAGGGCAGTCAGAATACTGGGAAGCAGGGCTGTTTTAAGTGTGGTGAAGTGGGCCACTATGCGAATGAATGCCGGAATCAGGGGCATGTTTGTTTTAATTGCAAGAAGCCGGGACACTTTGCTAGGGATTGCAAAGCCCCGAAGGCCGGGCCGTCGGCTAATGTGGCACAAGGCTCACAAGGTACCAGACCTGCGGCAAAGGCACGTGCTTACTGTATGGGCACAGAAGTGAGTGGGCAGGCTAGCAATGCCATTCACGAGAGCTGTCACATTGCAGGTAATTCTTTAACTGCTTTGATTGACACGGGGGCAACCCACTCATTCATTTCTTTGGCTTGTGAAAATCGGTTGAGTTTGAATGTTTCTGTGCTTCCGTTTGATTTGAATGTTTTGACTCCTGCTAAGGATTTGGTAGTGAATACTGCATGTTTGCATTGTTTAGTAGTAATTCAGAATAGGGAGTTTCTGGTCAACTTGGTGTGTTTACCGCTTACATCTCTCGAGATCATCCTCGGGATGGATTGGTTGTCTTATCATTATGTGATTCTAGACTGTGCTCGGAAATTGGTTTTCTTTCCCGAGCCAGGTGTGCGAAGGTACTTGTCCGCAAATCGACTTTCTGTGGTTATGCGTAATGGAGAGCCGGAGATAGTTTCACTTGCTAGCTTAGGAGTGATGTCGGAGATCCGAATTGAGGAAATTCGTGTGGTTCAGGAGTTCCAAGATATGTTCCCATCAGAGATTCCAGCTTTTCCTCCGTGTAGAGAGGTGGAATTCTTTATTGATTTGCAACCGGGTACGGGTCCGATTTCGGAATCAGCCTATCGGATGGCTCCAGTTGAGCTGGTAGAGTTGAAGAGTCAGATTGAGGACTTGTTAGAGAAAGGTTTCATAAGGCCTAGTGTGTCGCCTTGGGGAGCACCGGTCTTATTGGTGAAGAAGAAGGATGGGAAATCTCGTCTATGTGTGGATTATCGGAAGCTTAATAAGGTGACTATCAAGAACCGATATCCATTGCCACGGATTGATGATCTGATGGATCAGTTGAGGGGAGCCTCAGTGTTTTCAAAGATTGACTTGAAATCTGGTTATCACCAGATAAGAGTACGAGATGCGGATATTCAGAAAACGGCGTTTAGGACGCGGTATGGGCATTATGAGTACTTGGTGATGCCGTTTGGAGTGACGAATGCACCTGCTATCTTCATGGCTTACATGAATCGGATATTCAATTCATTTTTGGACAAGTTTGTGGTAGTGTTCATTGATGACATTTTGGTGTATTCTAAGAGTGAAGAGGAGCATGAAGAGCATCTTCGCTTGGTTTTGCAAGTTTTGCGGGAAAGTAAGCTGTATGCGAACCCGTCAAAGTGTGATTTTTGGTTGGAAGAGGTGAATTTCCTTGGCCATGTTATATCAAAGGAGGGAATAGCCGTGGATCCAGCCAAGATTGATACGGTACTTTCATGGAAGCAGCCTCAAACAGTGACGGACGTGAGGAGTTTTGTTGGTTTGGCCGGTTATTACCGGAGGTTCATAGAAGGATTCGCTAAGATTGTGGCACCAATGACACAACTTACGCGAAAAGATCAACCGTTTGCGTGGACTGAGCAGTGTGAACTTAGTTTTCAATTGTTGAAGGAGCGGTTGACGACTTCACCGGTGTTGGTGTTACCTCAGTCAGATGAACCTTATGAGGTTTATTGTGATGCGTCTCATCAGGGTTTAGGTTGTGTGTTGATGCAGCACAAGAGAGCAGTGGCTTATGCATCACGGCAGTTGAAGGTGCATGAGAAGAATTATCCGACGCACGATTTGGAGCTTGCGGCCGTGGTTTTTGCATTGAAGATTTGGAGACATCATCTTTATGGTTGCACTTTTGTCGTGTTTAGTGACCATAAAAGTCTTAAGTATCTGGTTGATCAGAAAGAGCTTAACATGAGGCAACGGAGGTGGATGGAAACTTTGAAAGACTTCGACCTTACGTTGGAATACCATCCGGGAAAGGCTAATGTGGTAGCCGATGCTTTGAGTAGAAAGAGTGTGTCAGCGTGTTCGGCACAAATGGCTAGTCAACAAGAGTTGTTGAAAGAATTTCGAGACTTGCACCTGGAAGTAGAGTTTGCGTTAGGGAATATGAGATTGGGTATGATTACCATCTCAAGCGGGTTGTTGGAGGATATTGCTAATTGTCAAGATGACAAGTTTCTCATGGAGAAAAGAGCTTTGATTGTTCGAGGAACCAACCGAGATTTCAAGGTGGGACCGGACAACATTTTGAGATGTAATGGTAGGGTGTGTGTGCCCGATGCGATGGACTTGAGAAACACCATTCTAGGGGAGGCACACAAGAGTAAGCTTAGTATGCATCCCGGGGCAACAAAAATGTATCAGGACCTGAGGCAAGATTTCTGGTGGCCGGGTATGAAAAAGGATGTGGCTGAGTATGTGGCGTCGTGTCTGACTTGTCAGAAGGCGAAGGTTGAGCATCAGAGACCAGCAGGGATGCTGCAGTCGTTAGATATCCCCGAGTGGAAGTGGGATAGTATTTCTATGGATTTCATCACTGGGTTACCTAAGACCAGGAGGAAGCATGATTCCATTTGGGTGATAGTGGATCGTTTGACGAAGTCCGCTCATTTTCTGCCGGTAAGGATTACGGATACGGCGGCAAGGTTGACCGATGTGTATATTGCGGAGATTGTGAGGTTACATGGGATTCCGTCAAGTATAGTGTCGGATAGAGATCCAAAGTTCACTTCACATTTTTGGAAGACTTTGCATGAGGCGTTGGGGACGAAACTGAGGTTGAGTTCTGCCTATCATCCCCAGACCGATGGGCAAACTGAGAGAACAAATCAGTCACTAGAGGATTTATTGAGAGCATGTGTGCTGGATGATCGTGGGAGTTGGGACGACGTGTTGCCGTTGATAGAGTTCACGTACAACAATAGTTACCATTCGACTATCGGAATGGCACCATATGAGGCTTTGTATGGGAGAAGATGTCAGACTCCTTTGTGTTGGTACCAAGATGGGGAAAGTCTGATAGTAGGACCGGAAATGGTACAACAGACGACGGACAAGGTCCGAAAGATAAGGGCAATGATGAAGGTTGCTCAAGATCGACAAAAGAGTTATGCGGATAGGCGTCGGAGGCCTTTAGAGTTTGAGGAGGGAGACCATGTATTTCTCCGTGTTACCCCAACAACTGGTGTTGGGAGGGCTTTGAAAGCGAAGAAGTTGACTCCGAAGTTTATAGGACCTTATCAGATTACGGAGCGGATTGGGAAGGTAGCATACCGGATCGCGTTGCCACCGGTACTATCTTTGATTCATGACGTGTTCCATGTGTCGCAATTGCGGAAGTATACACCGGATCCATCACATGTGATCACACCAGATGATATCCAGTTGAGGGATAACTTGTCATTTGAAGTTCCGCCGATCAAGATTGCGGATAAGAAGATGAAGCGTTTGAGAACGAAAGAGATACCTTTGGTGAAGGTGATATGGAACGAAGCTACAGGAGATACCACCTGGGAGCTCGAGAGTAAGATGAAGGAATTATACCCCGGTTTGTTTGTCGATGTCTAAGTTTCGAGGACGAAACTTCTTTTAGGGGGGTAGTATTGTAAGACCCAAGATTTCTTTGTATAGTTGGTTTAAGGAATATTAGGGTTTCGATGTGTTCGTGTGATGAAACATCGTGTAATTTTAGCTTTTGCTGTAATGGAGCCTGTTTAGTGCTCGTGCACTGTAATGGTGCAGACTTTGGTTCTGTGATCCTGTTGCTTGAATAAGAAGTTATATGCGGTTTTAGAATAATAAGTTTTGGATTATTCTTGTTTTTGGAAAAACGAGTAGGATTTTACCCGTCGTTGTAAAATCTTATTGTGTCTGTTTTGAGTGAGGTTTCGGATGGACGTTTTATATATCTGCACGAGTTAAGATATATTCTGAGAATAATTTTCTGAGGTATGAAAGAAAATTACAGTCGCGGAAAAAGATTCGGCGATAAGTTTTGGAAATGTTAGACGTTAGACGTTCTTTCCGTAGGTTTTATGTTTTTGTGGTTTACGTTCGTCGCGTCGCGCGAGAGCTGAACGTGTGAGTGTTTCTATGAGGTTTTGAGTGTTAACTCAAGTGGGTTTTGTTTTGGTTTGATCCAATGGCTAGGGTTTAAGCTTGGCATTGTGGTTTTGATCCAATGGTGGATTGGCTATCAAGAGCTTTTTAAATAGTAAGGAGGTTTATGACTTGTGGACTTAAGAAAATCATAAATTTCACTCCATTCTTTCTCTTGTACGTGGAACTCCATTACTCAACCTTAACCTTCACAAATTTCATTTCCTCACCGATTCACTCCATTTCAAGCTTGGAAGCTTAGTGGAAAGTTGTAGAGAATCACTTGCTTAAGGTAACCCTCTCTTCTCATCTCCTAGGTTGGTAGATTTTTTGAGTTGTGAGGTTTTTGGGTTTATGTTCTTAAGAGGGTTTGGTGAGAAATGTTGTTCTTGCTAGTTCTTGTTTCATGAAAGTTGTTCATGAGAGTTTAGGAAGCATGCTAGGCTTTGTTGTTTTTGTTTTCCATGAGTTGGTGAAAAATCTCATGAGAAAAGTTAGGGTTTTGGTTGGTTTATGTATTGATCAATTACATGAGGTTATGTTGTAAGGTTTTGAAAAGAAAAGTTGTCTTTGAACCTTTGGGCGAAAGGGAAATGCGTTGTATGGTTTTGTTTTGGAAAAATCCGATGAAAAATATTTTGAGGTTTATGAAAATATTTCCTAAGTGTTTTGGGTAGTGTTTTGGGGTCAAAATGGTTTAAAACTATTGTGACATGTGGTGTCGCTTTTTACTTTGAAAACATGTTTGAAAATGATTACCGGACGGTTAAGGTCCGTAATAAAACTTGTGCTTGGATTTGGTTTTGATTTTGGGAATGAAAATCAAATGACTTGCACTCGAAGCAACCAACATGCTTTCGGAAATGTGTTGCTTGCTTATGAAAATGGTTTGTTTTTATGCCTTGAAAAGATGTTGGGAACTAATAGAATCAAACTAGGCTTGGGGTGGAAAAAGGTGGTGTGAGTTGCTGTCTTGTGCTGTCATGACAGGTGCAACTCGCTGAGCGAGTTGTTACTCGCCAGGGCGAGTGTCACAGGTCCTGACAACACGCCAGGGCGAGCTCCAGAGCGAGTAAGACCAGTACTCTCTGCCTTCACTCGCCACCAACTCGCCAGGGCGAGCTCTGGGAGTTGAAATTTTGGATTCTGATTTCTAAACTTGATTTTTTAACCTTCTAATCCCTTTTTATTAATTTATGAAAGTGGTTGGGATTGGAAACGAGTTTTTCGGGTACTCGGAAAGTACGTAGCTTGTAACGCAAGAAAACGGCCATTTTGAAATTCAAATTATTTAAGACTTTTGGCAATTGTTTTGGGTCCTAAAAATAGTACAAATAACTCATGGTGGTTGATCAATACGATAGATTTTGGTATGGTATCCGAAAGAGTGAATTTTCCTTAGGAACCTTTAGGTTTTTGGGGTTTTGGTGTAGTTTCAATACTATTGGTTAGAGAACAATGTATTGATTGTTACGCTGCTTGTTTTAGGAAGCGCGTTGTGTTGTTTGAGCGTGAGTTATTGACGGAAGCTTGCCGAGGTAAGGGCTCCACTTTAATTCTGTCTTTAAAACGGTTTGACATGTTTGTGTTATGTATGCCCGTTGATGGGAACGTGTTTACATTACTTGTGCAATTTACATATGATTTTGAAAATATATGTATGAATTGCTATGATCTAGTTACATATGCTTGAGAGGTATGTATGTGTGGCATTAGCATATGTAGGGAATCGTATGCTCATGCATTCATGGTGCGTAGTTGCGTGGGTGGACTACGGGGTGTTGGTTGCGTGAGTGGACCCACCCAAAATCCTACGGGATCTTTTTGAGTACAATAAGTGGTTGCGTGAGTGGACCACGGGGTGCGATTGCGTGAGTGGATCCACCTTAACCCTTTGCGGTTTTATTGGTTATGATTAGTAATTCCGGAATTCATTTACATGTGGTAGCTCTGGTAGTACCACACCCATTGTAGAAGTCTGCATTAGGCTTGTTGTGCATTATATATATAAGCCCGTTGGTGGGAATTGTTGAATGTTTTAAGAGCTTTCTCTTGTGTTTTATGGAAATTTTGTTACGTGTACAATCTTTCGAACCGGTTATATATATATATATCTACTGTTATTTTGTGGTGACCCTTTCTTTCATTTGCGGGCTCATCCCACCCCAGATGACGATGTAGGTCGAGAGGACGGCGTTGGTAGCTCTAGGCCTTAGTGAGCTCGTGTTGGAGCTGGTGTGGTAGTTTTTAGTTAGACTATGCTCCGGTGTGTTTGTACACCGTGCTTTTTGGTTAGCATAAGGTTTCTAACTTTGTTCTGTTGTAAGTATTTGTGTACTTAGACTTGGATTGTAATTATTCAGGAAATACACTTTGCTTGTCGAAGCACCTTTTGGTAATGAGTCTTTTGTATATTTGAATGCCGGCTCATTGGAAAATATTCTATGCGCACTCTGAGTGTTAGTTGAAAAAGAAAAAAAAAAAAAAAATAATGCCCTTTTTGGCTTTCGAAAAACGGGGTGTTACATTTTGGTATCAGAGCCCGGCTTTAAATCTTCAAAGGGAAAGTGTATACTTGAGTCGTTAGTCCAGAGTCGGTTAGAACATACCTAGGGTTGAGTTAGTTCTAGTGGTTGTTCTGTGTCGGGTTTTGTGTTAGTAGCCGTTGTATGAGATTTTCTGTTGAGACTCAGAGATGTCTGGATAAGGAATCTAATCAGAATTGGTATTGTGCAGAGATAGAATGCCTCCAAGAAGGGCACCTACAGCACCTGTGACGGATAATGCTGATATATATCAAATGGCTTATGCCATGAACACAATGGCAGCGGCGGTGACTGCCCAGAGCCATGCTAAGGCGCAAAAGGATCTGGAAAAGCGCGAAAGAGAAATACTTGCGGCTGGATCTAGACTTCTTTCGAATTTCAACCACCAAACTCCTCCTAAGTTTAATGGGGAGGGAGGTCCGGAAACTGCTGATTTGTGGCTCCAATCTGTGGAGAGGATATTCGGGGCAATTCATTGTCCGGAGGGGGAGAAGGTAGTTCTAGCTACCTATCAGCTGCTTGGGGGTTCCGAATTTTGGTGGAGGAACACCCGTCTGATTATGGAAAATGCATATGAGGAGATTAACTGGGAGAACTTCAAGAGGAGGTTCCTGGCTAAGTATTTCCCTGAGACTGCAAGGGAAAGGTATGGTGAGGAGTTTCTGAGACTACGTCAGGGGAGTATGAATGTGGAGGCATATTCCAAGAAGTTTGAATCATTATCCCGTTTCTTCCGCTTCTTTAGGGATGGGATAGATGAGGTCTATATGTGTCGTCGATTCCAAGATGGGCTGAGGTACGAACTGCAGGATGCGGTTGTGCCATTGGGTATTCGGCAATTTCAAGTCTTGGTTGAAAAGTGCCAAGAGGTGGAAGATATGAGAAACAAAAGGGTGAACCGACAGGGTGGTTTTAGTGCTGGGGGACCAAGTCGTTCTGGTGGTCCGAATCAAAGTCAGAACCGTGGAAAACAAGGCAGTAAGCCATATGACCGTCCACAGTATAACAAGGGACAGGGTCGATCGGTGAATCAGGGCAGTCAGAATACTGGGAAGCAGGGCTGTTTTAAGTGTGGTGAAGTGGGCCACTATGCGAATGAATGCCGGAATCAGGGGCATGTTTGTTTTAATTGCAAGAAGCCGGGACACTTTGCTAGGGATTGCAAAGCCCCGAAGGCCGGGCCGTCGGCTAATGTGGCACAAGGCTCACAAGGTACCAGACCTGCGGCAAAGGCACGTGCTTACTGTATGGGCACAGAAGTGAGTGGGCAGGCTAGCAATGCCATTCACGAGAGCTGTCACATTGCAGGTAATTCTTTAACTGCTTTGATTGACACGGGGGCAACCCACTCATTCATTTCTTTGGCTTGTGCAAATCGGTTGAGTTTGAATGTTTCTGTGCTTCCGTTTGATTTGAATGTTTTGACTCCTGCTAAGGATTTGGTAGTGAATACTGCATGTTTGCATTGTTTAGTAGTAATTCAGAATAGGGAGTTTCTGGTCAACTTGGTGTGTTTACCGCTTACATCTCTCGAGATCATCCTCGGGATGGATTGGTTGTCTTATCATTATGTGATTCTAGACTGTGCTCGGAAATTGGTTTTCTTTCCCGAGCCAGGTGTGCGAAGGTACTTGTGCAAATCGACTTTCTGTGGTTATGCGTAATGGAGAGCCGGAGATAGTTTCACTTGCTAGCTTAGGAGTGATGTCGGAGATCCGAATTGAGGAAATTCGTGTGGTTCAGGAGTTCCAAGATATGTTCCCATCAGAGATTCCAGCTTTTCCTCCGTGTAGAGAGGTGGAATTCTTTATTGATTTGCAACCGGGTACGGGTCCGATTTCGGAATCAGCCTATCGGATGGCTCCAGTTGAGCTGGTAGAGTTGAAGAGTCAGATTGAGGACTTGTTAGAGAAAGGTTTCATAAGGCCTAGTGTGTCGCCTTGGGGAGCACCGGTCTTATTGGTGAAGAAGAAGGATGGGAAATCTCGTCTATGTGTGGATTATCGGAAGCTTAATAAGGTGACTATCAAGAACCGATATCCATTGCCACGGATTGATGATCTGATGGATCAGTTGAGGGGAGCCTCAGTGTTTTCAAAGATTGACTTGAAATCTGGTTATCACCAGATAAGAGTACGAGATGCGGATATTCAGAAAACGGCGTTTAGGACGCGGTATGGGCATTATGAGTACTTGGTGATGCCGTTTGGAGTGACGAATGCACCTGCTATCTTCATGGCTTACATGAATCGGATATTCAATTCATTTTTGGACAAGTTTGTGGTAGTGTTCATTGATGACATTTTGGTGTATTATAAGAGTGAAGAGGAGCATGAAGAGCATCTTCGCTTGGTTTTGCAAGTTTTGCGGGAAAGTAAGCTGTATGCGAACCCGTCAAAGTGTGATTTTTGGTTGGAAGAGGTGAATTTCCTTGGCCATGTTATATCAAAGGAGGGAATAGCCGTGGATCCAGCCAAGATTGATACGGTACTTTCATGGAAGCAGCCTCAAACAGTGACGGACGTGAGGAGTTTTGTTGGTTTGGCCGGTTATTACCGGAGGTTCATAGAAGGATTCGCTAAGATTGTGGCACCAATGACACAACTTACGCGAAAAGATCAACCGTTTGCGTGGACTGAGCAGTGTGAACTTAGTTTTCAATTGTTGAAGGAGCGGTTGACGACTTCACCGGTGTTGGTGTTACCTCAGTCAGATGAACCTTATGAGGTTTATTGTGATGCGTCTCATCAGGGTTTAGGTTGTGTGTTGATGCAGCACAAGAGAGCAGTGGCTTATGCATCACGGCAGTTGAAGGTGCATGAGAAGAATTATCCGACGCACGATTTGGAGCTTGCGGCCGTGGTTTTTGCATTGAAGATTTGGAGACATCATCTTTATGGTTGCACTTTTGTCGTGTTTAGTGACCATAAAAGTCTTAAGTATCTGGTTGATCAGAAAGAGCTTAACATGAGGCAACGGAGGTGGATGGAAACTTTGAAAGACTTCGACCTTACGTTGGAATACCATCCGGGAAAGGCTAATGTGGTAGCCGATGCTTTGAGTAGAAAGAGTGTGTCAGCGTGTTCGGCACAAATGGCTAGTCAACAAGAGTTGTTGAAAGAATTTCGAGACTTGCACCTGGAAGTAGAGTTTGCGTTAGGGAATATGAGATTGGGTATGATTACCATCTCAAGCGGGTTGTTGGAGGATATTGCTAATTGTCAAGATGACAAGTTTCTCATGGAGAAAAGAGCTTTGATTGTTCGAGGAACCAACCGAGATTTCAAGGTGGGACCGGACAACATTTTGAGATGTAATGGTAGGGTGTGTGTGCCCGATGCGATGGACTTGAGAAACACCATTCTAGGGGAGGCACACAAGAGTAAGCTTAGTATGCATCCCGGGGCAACAAAAATGTATCAGGACCTGAGGCAAGATTTCTGGTGGCCGGGTATGAAAAAGGATGTGGCTGAGTATGTGGCGTCGTGTCTGACTTGTCAGAAGGCGAAGGTTGAGCATCAGAGACCAGCAGGGATGCTGCAGTCGTTAGATATCCCCGAGTGGAAGTGGGATAGTATTTCTATGGATTTCATCACTGGGTTACCTAAGACCAGGAGGAAGCATGATTCCATTTGGGTGATAGTGGATCGTTTGACGAAGTCCGCTCATTTTCTGCCGGTAAGGATTACGGATACGGCGGCAAGGTTGACCGATGTGTATATTGCGGAGATTGTGAGGTTACATGGGATTCCGTCAAGTATAGTGTCGGATAGAGATCCAAAGTTCACTTCACATTTTTGGAAGACTTTGCATGAGGCGTTGGGGACGAAACTGAGGTTGAGTTCTGCCTATCATCCCCAGACCGATGGGCAAACTGAGAGAACAAATCAGTCACTAGAGGATTTATTGAGAGCATGTGTGCTGGATGATCGTGGGAGTTGGGACGACGTGTTGCCGTTGATAGAGTTCACGTACAACAATAGTTACCATTCGACTATCGGAATGGCACCATATGAGGCTTTGTATGGGAGAAGATGTCAGACTCCTTTGTGTTGGTACCAAGATGGGGAAAGTCTGATAGTAGGACCGGAAATGGTACAACAGACGACGGACAAGGTCCGAAAGATAAGGGCAATGATGAAGGTTGCTCAAGATCGACAAAAGAGTTATGCGGATAGGCGTCGGAGGCCTTTAGAGTTTGAGGAGGGAGACCATGTATTTCTCCGTGTTACCCCAACAACTGGTGTTGGGAGGGCTTTGAAAGCGAAGAAGTTGACTCCGAAGTTTATAGGACCTTATCAGATTACGGAGCGGATTGGGAAGGTAGCATACCGGATCGCGTTGCCACCGGTACTATCTTTGATTCATGACGTGTTCCATGTGTCGCAATTGCGGAAGTATACACCGGATCCATCACATGTGATCACACCAGATGATATCCAGTTGAGGGATAACTTGTCATTTGAAGTTCCGCCGATCAAGATTGCGGATAAGAAGATGAAGCGTTTGAGAACGAAAGAGATACCTTTGGTGAAGGTGATATGGAACGAAGCTACAGGAGATACCACCTGGGAGCTCGAGAGTAAGATGAAGGAATTATACCCCGGTTTGTTTGTCGATGTCTAAGTTTCGAGGACGAAACTTCTTTTAGGGGGGTAGTATTGTAAGACCCAAGATTTCTTTGTATAGTTGGTTTAAGGAATATTAGGGTTTCGATGTGTTCGTGTGATGAAACATCGTGTAATTTTAGCTTTTGCTGTAATGGAGCCTGTTTAGTGCTCGTGCACTGTAATGGTGCAGACTTTGGTTCTGTGATCCTGTTGCTTGAATAAGAAGTTATATGCGGTTTTAGAATAATAAGTTTTGGATTATTCTTGTTTTTGGAAAAACGAGTAGGATTTTACCCGTCGTTGTAAAATCTTATTGTGTCTGTTTTGAGTGAGGTTTCGGATGGACGTTTTATATATCTGCACGAGTTAAGATATATTCTGAGAATAATTTTCTGAGGTATGAAAGAAAATTACAGTCGCGGAAAAAGATTCGGCGATAAGTTTTGGAAATGTTAGACGTTAGACGTTCTTTCCGTAGGTTTTATGTTTTTGTGGTTTACGTTCGTCGCGTCGCGCGAGAGCTGAACGTGTGAGTGTTTCTATGAGGTTTTGAGTGTTAACTCAAGTGGGTTTTGTTTTGGTTTGATCCAATGGCTAGGGTTTAAGCTTGGCATTGTGGTTTTGATCCAATGGTGGATTGGCTATCAAGAGCTTTTTAAATAGTAAGGAGGTTTATGACTTGTGGACTTAAGAAAATCATAAATTTCACTCCATTCTTTCTCTTGTGCGTGGAACTCCATTACTCAACCTTAACCTTCACAAATTTCATTTCCTCACCGATTCACTCCATTTCAAGCTTGGAAGCTTAGTGGAAAGTTGTAGAGAATCACTTGCTTAAGGTAACCCTCTCTTCTCATCTCCTAGGTTGGTAGATTTTTTGAGTTGTAAGGTTTTTGGGTTTATGTTCTTAAGAGGGTTTGGTGAGAAATGTTGTTCTTGCTAGTTCTTGTTTCATGAAAGTTGTTCATGAGAGTTTAGGAAGCATGCTAGGCTTTGTTGTTTTTGTTTTCCATGAGTTGGTGAAAAATCTCATGAGAAAAGTTAGGGTTTTGGTTGGTTTATGTATTGATCAATTACATGAGGTTATGTTGTAAGGTTTTGAAAAGAAAAGTTGTCTTTGAACCTTTGGGCGAAAGGGAAATGCGTTGTATGGTTTTGTTTTGGAAAAATCCGATGAAAAATATTTTGAGGTTTATGAAAATATTTCCTAAGTGTTTTGGGTAGTGTTTTGGGGTCAAAATGGTTTAAAACTATGGTGACATGTGGTGTCGCTTTTTACTTTGAAAACATGTTTGAAAATGATTACCGGACGGTTAAGGTCCGTAATAAAACTTGTGCTTGGATTTGGTTTTGATTTTGGGAATGAAAATCAAATGACTTGCACTCGAAGCAACCAACATGCTTTCGGAAATGTGTTGCTTGCTTATGAAAATGGTTTGTTTTTATGCCTTGAAAAGATGTTGGGAACTAATAGAATCAAACTAGGCTTGGGGTGGAAAAAGGTGGTGTGAGTTGCTGTCTTGTGCTGTCATGACAGGTGCAACTCGCTGAGCGAGTTGTTACTCGCCAGGGCGAGTGTCACAGGTCCTGACAACACGCCAGGGCGAGCTCCAGAGCGAGTAAGACCAGTACTCTCTGCCTTCACTCGCCACCAACTCGCCAGGGCGAGCTCTGGGAGTTGAAATTTTGGATTCTGATTTCTAAACTTGATTTTTTAACCTTCTAATCCCTTTTTATTAATTTATGAAAGTGGTTGGGATTGGAAACGAGTTTTTCGGGTACTCGGAAAGTACGTAGCTTGTAACGCAAGAAAACGGCCATTTTGAAATTCAAATTATTTAAGACTTTTGGCAATTGTTTTGGGTCCTAAAAATAGTACAAATAACTCATGGTGGTTGATCAATACGATAGATTTTGGTATGGTATCCGAAAGAGTGAATTTTCCTTAGGAACCTTTAGGTTTTTGGGGTTTTGGTGTAGTTTCAATACTATTGGTTAGAGAACAATGTATTGATTGTTACGCTGCTTGTTTTAGGAAGCGCGTTGTGTTGTTTGAGCGTGAGTTATTGACGGAAGCTTGCCGAGGTAAGGGCTCCACTTTAATTCTGTCTTTAAAACGGTTTGACATGTTTGTGTTATGTATGCCCGTTGATGGGAACGTGTTTACATTACTTGTGCAATTTACATATGATTTTGAAAATATATGTATGAATTGCTATGATCTAGTTACATATGCTTGAGAGGTATGTATGTGTGGCATTAGCATATGTAGGGAATCGTATGCTCATGCATTCATGGTGCGTAGTTGCGTGGGTGGACTACGGGGTGTTGGTTGCGTGAGTGGACCCACCCAAAATCCTACGGGATCTTTTTGAGTACAATAAGTGGTTGCGTGAGTGGACCACGGGGTGCGATTGCGTGAGTGGATCCACCTTAACCCTTTGCGGTTTTATTGGTTATGATTAGTAATTCCGGAATTCATTTGCATGTGGTAGCTCTGGTAGTACCACACCCATTGTAGAAGTCTGCATTAGGCTTGTTGTGCATTATATATATAAGCCCGTTGGTGGGAATTGTTGAATGTTTTAAGAGCTTTCTCTTGTGTTTTATGGAAATTTTGTTACGTGTACAATCTTTCGAACCGGTTATATATATATATCTACTGTTATTTTGTGGTGACCCTTTCTTTCATTTGCGGGCTCATCCCACCCCAGATGACGATGTAGGTCGAGAGGACGGCGTTGGTAGCTCTAGGCCTTAGTGAGCTCGTGTTGGAGCTGGTGTGGTAGTTTTTAGTTAGACTATGCTCCGGTGTGTTTGTACACCGTGCTTTTTGGTTAGCATAAGGTTTCTAACTTTGTTCTGTTGTAAGTATTTGTGTACTTAGACTTGGATTGTAATTATTCAGGAAATACACTTTGCTTGTCGAAGCACCTTTTGGTAATGAGTCTTTTGTATATTTGAATGCCGGCTCATTGGAAAATATTCTATGCGCACTCTGAGTGTTAGTTGAAAAAGAAAAAAAAAAAAAAATAATGCCCTTTTTGGCTTTCGAAAAACGGGGTGTTACAGCAACAAAACAAACGTCAGGTTTAGATTCCAAAACTAAATTTTTCAGAGCTAATTTTGATGAGGGATTAGCAAGCCCTCTCACATTCCAATAAAGACTCTTCATCTAGAAGGCTTGGAAGTACCAACCCTTGACCTGGTGCTATAGTTACTCTTTTGAGATGGTTTAGATTTCTTTGAGGATCTTGGAGTGACCAATTTAAATCCTTCATTATCCACGTTACTTGGTGAAGCTCTCTCAGCTTGTTGATTGACATCAACTGAAATATCTGGAGGTTTATTTGATTCTTTAGGAGCAATAACCGGAATCATGGGTGATAAAACGGTCTGATCTTCTAAATCTGCTATGTTGGCCCAGGATTCTTTTAAAAAGGCTATGTCATTTTGCACCAGCAATGGAACCTGCTCATTCACCACAATATTTTCTATTCCTTCATCAATAAATTGAGTAGACTCCACATAATCAGAATCAGTGTCACTACTACCTGGAGCCACCTGTGAAACTACCTTCTGTGGCCTATCCTTCTCAGGGATTTCATGTTCAGCCTGTGTATTAACCACTATCAAAGCATCAGCTTCCGCAGCCTTGTTGATCTCATTTTCCAACAAAGTATCAGCTGCCAATCTTTCTTCAACATGTCTAACCTGTGAGTAGTTATTGGGAGTAACTCCTTCAAGGTTTACAACCTCAATTGGCTTCTCTTTGTTTAAAACTGGCACATAATGCTTGGCAGGTTCAGTATTCTTCTTGACAGGGTTATCTTTAGGGGGAGATTCTTTCCTTTTCTTACAGTTATCAAACTTATGTCCAATAATATTGCAATGATCACAGAAATCCGGAAGGTTTTCATATTCAACATCAACAAAAAAAGCAAAACCTGTCCTTTCCACTAACACTCTATATCTCAAATCCTGTGTCATGTTAACATCAACAAGCACTCTCACAAAATGACCAAAAGATCTATCCAACATAGGCTTGTTAGTGAATGAGTCAGTGCAAATAGGAATTCCAACACTACTTGCAATAGCAAATAAGATCTTAGGTCTCCAGTACTCTTGAGACAAGCCATAGATTCGAATCCATACCTGAGCCGATGATTGTTGTTGCATACTAGGATTGAAATCCTTGGACCAAGCAAAAAGTTTCAACAGTCCTGGGGAAAGATGCCAGGAACCCACAGAACGAACACTCCTCATGTCTTCAAGGGTAGAGAAAGAGAACTCAAAGAAGCCTTTCCCTAAAGATATTACACCCCACTTGCCAATCGATTTCCACAACATAGAAAGCTTTGTTTTCAAGGTCTCGACAGTAAGTGGCGGCGAACCCTTTGGCCAAATGATTCGACCGTGAAGGTTATGTTTACAAGCTTCAACACCAGCCAAGTATTCATCTTCAGGAATCGTAATTGCAATCCGATCGCCTTTCACGCAGGGTTTTGGAAGTTGACTCAATGGAATGTCACAAACGTTGCTCAAAGCTTGTGCAAACGTTTTTTGTTGGGTCGGTGGAGATGGTGGGAGCGGTGGTTTGGAGGATTGAGAAAGACAAGACCATGGAATGATAACAGGAGGGGAATTTGAGTTGGTAGCCATGGTGGGTTGTTGTTGATTTGAGTCGGTCATAGTAGGAAGGAGAAGGAAAACCAAGGTAAAGGGTTTACTTAAGAACAGTGAATAATCGCCCTAAAATCGCCTCAGAATCGCCAGAGCACATATTGCTTTTTCAAAACATCAATACAAAGTCTTTTATCTGGTGAAAGTGAAATTACAATGAAGATATAAAACTTGGAATATTATTAATAGTGATAAGGACAAATTAGTAAATTTGGTAGTAATCAACTTTATTATATTAAATTAAATAAATAAATAAATAACTTTATCATAATAAAAGTAGATGAAATCAAATGAGTAAAAATATGTGTCATTTGTCGTGACATACACTAATATCAATCAATATACTTTTCTTTAAAAATAGGATTTAACCTTGAGAAAATAAGATCTATACTTGGAAAATATATCTTAAAAACACTCATAAATAACACTTTTTTAACAAAACAATAAGGATATACTTGAAAAATATATAACATTTGAATTTGTGCTCTCTTTATTTTACAAGATGTGCGCCCATTAAATAAATAAAGGCCGGCTTAAAAATAGGTACCATTTGTTGTGGATTAAATTAATAATCATGAAAGATTTATTTTAATTAAAAATTGGTACAAATAATTAGTAATAGATATATATTTCCGTACTAATAGGGTTTGAAAATCAGCAACATGAATATACTTTTTTTTAATGTAAGCAATAAAGATATACTTAAAGAATATATAACAACTGAATTTGTGGATTTTTTTACAAGATATGCGTCCAATAAAATAAAGTAAGTAAATATTGCCTAAAAAATATATATTATTTAAATTCATGTTATACTGAATTTGTGATTTATAATTTTTGGGTCTTGCTAACAGGTGCTTTAAGGCACATGTTAAGAATCTAAAAAATAGAAACATTATTTAAAAACACCGTTGACCGTGCATCGCACGGGTCAAAGTCTAGTTATAATAAAACGAGAGTAACTAGAGGCATCCTAAACCCTAACCCTATTATGAATGGTCTAGATTTTGACACGTGAAAAAAATATATTATATCAACGGCTACATTAAAAACTTAAATAATTAAATCTCTATCTTTATAACTACAAATCCCTAATTAGTTATTTTCCTAAATTCCCTATAAAACCTCTTAACTATCCCACTTATGGTTTGTTTTTATCTAAATTTATGGTTTGTTTTAATAGGATTTATGATTTGTTATTATCTAAATTTTGTTGCTCTCTTTCATCTCTCACTCTCTCGGTTCTGAATTTATTTTTTCTTTCTCTTTATTTTTTCTCTCAGCCTTTTTCTCTGAATTTAGCATGATTTTGCAGGGAATTTCTATGAAGATTGATTTAATATCAAGTTTAACATCGTATGGTTTGTTTTTATCTAAATTTATGGTTTGTTTTAATAGGATTTATAATTTGTTTTTACCTAAATTTTGTTGCTCTCTTTCATCTCTCACTCTCTCAGTTCTGAATTTATTTTTTCTTTCTCTTTATTTTTTCTCTCAAACTTTTTCTCTGAATTTAGCATGGTTTTGCAGAGAATTTCTGTGAAGATTGATTTAATGTCAGGTTTAACGTCGTATGGTTTGTTTTTATCTAAATTTATTGTTTGTTTTAATAGGATTTATGATTTATTTTTACCTAAATTTTGTTGCTCTCTTTCATATCTCACTCTCTTGATTTTGAATTTATTTTTTCTTTCTCTTTATTTTTTCTCTCAACCTTTTTCTCTGAATTTAGCATGGTTTTGCAGGAAATTTCTATGAAGATTGATTTAATGTCAAGTTTAACATCTTATGGTTTGTTTTTATCTAAATTTATTGTTTGTTTTAATAGGATTTATGATTTGTTTTTACCTAAATTTTGTTGCTCTCTTTCATATCTCACTCTCTTGATTTTGAATTTATTTTTTCTTTCTCTTTATTTTTTCTCTCACATTTTTTTCTGAATTTAGTATAGTTTTGCATGGAATTTCTATAAAGATTAATTTAATGTCAAGTTTAACATCGTATGCATTTCCTATCGCTGTTCAGGTACTATAAGGTGTTGCTTAAAGCATCAATATTGTTTTTCTACTACTTTCTAATTATTTCCCTAGACTTTTGTCGACTGATATTTGTGTTTTTAAAAATGTCAATACAGGTATTTTGGAAATTATATTCACAGGTGTGCAGTAAATTTCATTCTTTGATATGTATTCTATTTATTTTTATCCGGTGTTGTTTCTCATGTATACAACAAGTTTTCTTAATTTATTTGTGTTCTAGAGTTTTTGTTATGACTATCTATGTTCAGGTATTATAAGATGATTTGTCAAAAAAAAGGTACTATAAGATGTTACTTAAAACTTCAATATTGTTTTTTTACTTCTTAATTAGTTTCAATATATTTGTATTTTCTTAACTTTTTTATTTGCAATTTTTTACTATAAGAAATTAAATTATACACATTATATTCTACATAATCCGTGCATCGCACGGGTAGTAGTCTAGTCTTTATATAATAAAACGAGAGTAATTAGAGGCACCGTAAACAATAACCCTAATATGAATGGTCTAGATTTTGACACTTGGAAAAAATAAAATTATATCAACGGCTATGATAAAAACTTAAATAATCAATTTTTAAACCAATATTATGTTGCCACATCAATTAATGAATGTGACACGTCATATGTTTAAAAAAAAAATTGAGATCTGTCAAAAAAAGATAAAATGGATAAACATTAATAAAACAAAAAAAAAACTAATAATCAGTTACGAAAATTATGTATAGATTCGATCTGTACAAAAAAAAAAGAGAAAAGTGATAAACATTAATAAAACAAAAAAAACTAATAATCAGTTACGAAAATTATGTATAAATTCAACTTAATTGAGGGTTATAAATACAAGTACCCTCAAAGTATTTTTCTCTCACTATATTTTTTTGTTATAATTTATATATTTGTCTTCATATAGTTTATTTTGTTTCTATATTTATTTTGAATTTCTAATTTATATGTGTCAAATCTAAAATCGTTTGTCTATGTTTGATTTGAAGTTTTTTTTGTTCGTTTTGTTATAGTATTATTGTTAATCTAGAGATTTTGTTACGGTTCTATATCACCATGAAGTTGCTATTGTTACACAACCTCTATTATCATGAAGTTGTTATTATCGAGTAAGTTTTAAACTTTATGCAACCTTATTTATTTATTTGTTTAATTATATATTTTTTGTTTCACTCATCTACTTAATGATTTATTGTTCTCTTTTTTATATGTTTTGATTTTTATTTCTCCTTTTGTTTATGTTTTTAGTATAATTATAGTATTCTTTCACTAATTATGTGTTTAATAATCATTCACCTTTTATGATAATTCAGATAGTGGTCAATGCATAGATTTCTTCTAACAAATTTGTTTCTCTCTCTGATTTTTATGTTTGGTATTTTTTTTACATTTACAGGTAAAATTGTATTTAAGGGCAGAAAATTTGAAATATCTTTATCTTTGATCTAGATGAATGATCTAGATTTTGACACATGGAAAAAAAAAATTATATTAACGGCTACGATAAAATCTTGAATACTATGTTGCCACATCAATTAATGAGTGTGACACGTCATGTGTTTAAAAACACAATAGATGATGTGTCAATATATGATTGGATGTGTGTATAAAATAATTTATACAAATCCCTAATTTTGTTATCTACTAATCTCTAATTATATGCTTTCATTTGATTATTGGATATACTCTATGAAATCTATTTTATTTATAGCCTTAAATTATGTATCTTTTACGATAAATAGAAATCTTTTTATTTCTTTCTCCCAAGACCAAGAGTGTATCTTTGACATTAATTATAGTCTTAAATTATGCATATTTCACGTTTTCGCAACTATTTACTTTTTTTTTATTTGATGCAGATTTGACTTTGGGGTTCTATAAAGGTATGAATTGTTATAGATATTTTAGGTGTTTAAATTCTGATTATAGTTTGTAGTGTTCCATATTAATTCTATATTCTTTTTTAATTTGATTTTTATTCCAATAGGTATGGATTCCATCTTTTTTTTTGTTGTTTTTGTAGTGTTTGATATTAATTCTGATTCTTCCATTTAAGAAAAAAAAGTGGGTTTTATTTTTCTTAAGTTTCATATATTTTATATTGGATGCAGGTTTTGCTTTGGGGTTCTATAAAGGTATGTACTCCTATGAATATTTTTAGGTGTTTGAATTCTGATTTTATTTTTTGTTTGTTGTGTTCTGTATCAGTTTGGTTATTATTTCATGTTTTTTCTTTTGTTGCTTTCATATTTTCAATTTAATTTCATGGTCAAAATTTAAGATTTATAAGTATTCAATTTAATTTCATGTTCTTTTTCTATTTTTTATGTTTTGTATTTTTTTTATCTTTACAGGTAAAATTAGATTCAAGGGCGGAAGATTTGAAATATTATTAAAATAGATGAGGACGAATTAGAATTTTTAGCTATAGTTTCTTTTAATATATTGTTATTAGGTTTATTTTATGCGTGTATTTATCTTTTTTGTATAATTTTTTATTGGTTTTCTTTCGTTCATATTTTTATGCATATATTCATATATAATCTTTTTATTTCAATTATTTTATTCTTTCTATACTCTTTCTTAATTTTTTAGTAATTACAATGAAGGATACAAAATTTAGAATATTATCCTTTTTTTTTATGAATTTGTAGATTTTTTTTACAAGATATGCGTCCAATAAAATAAAATAAGTAAATATTGCCTAAAAAATATGTATTATTTAAGTTCATGTTATACTGAATTTGTGATTTATAATTTTTAGCTCTTGCTAACAGGTGCCCTTAAGGCACATGTTAAGAATCTACAAAGTAGAAACATTTTTTAAAAATATCTTTGACCGTGCATCGCACGGGTCAAAGTCTTGTTATAATAAAACGAGAGTAACTAGAGGCGCTCTAAACCCTAACCCTAATATGAATGATCTAGATTTTGACACGTGAAAAAAAATATTATATTAACGGCTACGATAAAATCTTGAATATTATGTTGTCACATCAATTAATGAATGTGACACGCCATGTGTTTAAAAACATAAGATGATGTGTCAATATATGATTGGATGTGTGTATAAAATAATTTTATACAAATCCCTAATTTTTTTATCTACTAATCCCTAATTATATGCTTTCATTTAATCCCTAATTTTGTTATCTACTAATCCCTAATTATATGCTTTCATTTGATTATTGGATATACTCTATGAAATTTATTTTATTTATAGCCTTAAATTATGCATCTTTTACGATAAATATAAACCTTTTTATTTCTTTCTCTGTAAGACCCCTAATTCTACTGTATCGTACGCAAGTTATAAGCGTAAGTAGTGGCTAAGCGTTTTAGGGTTTCTGTAAGTTAATTTCATAAGTATCGTGTAATAACAGCGTTATTGCTGAGTTGGAACTGGTTTTGGATTCGTGTACTCTTTAAGTCCAGGCTTTTGGTTCTTAGTCCTCTTTTATATACGAGAACGTTCCTGTGCTTTCAGAATTTTGAGTTTCGACTTTCTCCGTTTATTGGAAAAATGAGTAGAAAACAGTACCCGCTGCTTAAAATTTTACGGTTTCTGTTTTCCGTCGAATTTTAATTGGAGACTTTATATATCGGCGCGAGTTGGAATCTAGTTTCAGAATATTTTTGGGAGTTAAGGAAATAAATTTCAGTCGGAGAATAAAGTTTAGCGATAATTTTTGGAAATGTTTTACGACGAACAATCACCTCGTAAGTTTTATATTTTTCGCAAGATAGACCGCCGACGGAGTACGACTCGTCTGCGAGCGCAAGAGAAAATATCTTAGATATTTTTCAAAGAAGGTAATGATTACCCTTTTGATCCAAGGGCTAGGGTTTAGCCTTGCAAAAGTTAGTTTGATCCAATGGCCTAGATTGCACAAGAGTGTTTAGAATAGTAAGGAGGTTTATGTTTTGTCTTAGAAGCAAAAAAAATCACAAAACTCTTTCTCCTTCTCCTCACTCTCTCGGCCGAACTCTCTCTCACTCTCATCATCCATTCAAATTTCATTTCTCATCTTCTCAAAGCTTGGATCTTTGGCTTACTAAGGGATCACTTGCAATTAAGGTAACTAACCTCCTCTTTCCCTCATTATGTTCATGAACCTCTTGGATTTTTAAAGTTGTAAGTTTTGTGTTCTTGAGAAAATTCATGAGAAAAGTGGTTATTAATTCATAGGAGGTTTTATTTAGTAGTAGTATAACCTATTCAAGCCTAGCATGGATGATTCTCATGGTTGTTTTAAAAGTTTTCACAAAATTTTTGTTAGGGTTTTAAGAAAATTTTGAAAGAGATCATAAACTTGGATTGTGTTGTATGATTTTGGTTTTGAAGTTAGTTTTGAGCTTTTTGACAAAATGGATTGGTGAATATGAATTTTGTTTCGAAAAATAAGAAAAAAAAAATTTCTCGTGTTCTTGAGCGACTCGAAGAACACAATTCAGAAAAAAATTATTTCGAGTTTCAAAAAGAGTCGGGTATACGATCGAATATCGTTACGAGCTAACACATGTGGGCTAGGGTTTCAAATGAAAAAAATGTGTAGGGTTGCCCTTTTTGCCTCATTTGGCCGTGGCACCCATATAGGGTTCGAGGAATCGAATTTCGAAAATTGTTTAGAGGCAAATAGCTTCCCATGATCATTGTTTAATTGTTTGATTGGTTATGGGATGTTTTGAAAAGAAAATGATCACTTGCCTTAAGAAAAACCTTATTTAAGATTTTTCGAAAATTTGCGATTCGACTCTATAATTTCTAAATCGTTTTGATAAGTGCTAGTTAGGTATTATGGGATATTACCATGCATTTAGAAGTGAAAATTTTTGAGTAGAAGGGTGTTTTTAAGAATTTTGGCCGTGGCCTTTCCTTGTGTGGGGGAAGAAATTCCAAAATTTTTCTAAGTCCACAATTGTGTGAAAATTTTGTATGTGTTGGATAATCTTAGTTTTGAAGAAAAATGAGTATAGGAAAGGTTGTTAGGAAGAAAAAAATGTGTAACTTGTAACGCAAGAAAACTTCGATTTTTCATAAAAATATTTTTGAAAAGTTTTAGTTGTGTTTCAAATGGTCTTGTGGTGTGTGAAACAAGTCCTTGAAGTGGAAAATCCAAAATGGTTTTGGTTATGATTTGAAAACAAAATGATTTTCGTGTTATAAAAATAGTACAATTTACTTCGTGAATTTTTGAACACTATGAGAATAACCTGAAATCATTGAGGGATAGCTTTAGAAAGTACCTTAGACCCCTCTGGAGCTTTGAGAGCAAGTTTCGTTTCGATAGGATAAACGAGGAATATTTTATTGATTGTACGCTGCTTAACTTTTAGGTAGCGCGTATCGTAGATTTGACGAGAAAAAGTAACGGAAGCTTGCTAAGGTAAGGGCTCCACTTTATTTCTGTCTTTAAATGGTTACGACATGCTTTGTTTGCTGTGTGTGCAATTGCTGTGTGCTTTGGCATGTTTGTACTTATGTATTCTCGTTGATGAGAAGGTGGTTATAAATGTGTGTGCAATTTACATATGATTGAGAAAATGTATGTATGTTGTGATGCTTTGTACATAGGCTTTAGGCTATGTGAATGTTTGCATGAGCATATATGAATGCGTACGTCAGATAGGACTACGCGAGGATTTTGTCTGTGTGACTATCCTGTATATGCCAAAGAGAATATATGCCATGCATTTCATAGTTGCGTGCCTAGGTATATGTCTGTGTGACTTTGCCTACGTACCGGGCGTTGACTGTGTGACTTCGCCAAATCCTACTGGATTTTATTGAGTTGGTGGTTGTCTGTGTGACTCACCCGGTGTTATCCCACCGTGATTGTTTTGGTATTGTCTGTGTGACTCTACCTGGTGTTATCCCACCACTAGTAGGAGGTGTTATCCCACCTGAGACCTACGCCTTCTATAGAGAGGTTGATTCCGGAATTCATGCATGTGAAAAAGACCCGGCTAGGGTGATCACAATCATTTAGAGTCTGCATTGATAGGCTTGGTGTGCACCATATTTATAAAGAGCTTTCTATGTTGGTATTTGTATGTTTGGTAATTGTATACTCTCTCGCACCGGTTATATATACACATACTTTTATTTTGTGGTGACCCTTTCTTTCATTTGCGGGCTCATCCCACCCAGACGATGGATCACCCTTTGTTACCGATGCTCGTGAGGGAGACGGTGACGAGGTGGGACTTCCTTGATCGCCTGCTGCTGCCTGCCTGGAGCCTCGACCCAGCTTCCGGTACGGCTAGTTACCATGGGCGCGTTAGGATTACTACTTATCTTGGTACCCGTCAGGTTCACCAGTGTCTGATATGGCAGACTCCACCTTTCTCCATACCTCTACCGGTACTGCTCAGTGCACTTTGGACGGTTCCTGAGGGACCCCTGTCAGGGGCGCCAGACACACCAGAGGGTGGTGGATCGGTCGTTGGAGAGACCTCCACGGATGGACCCGTTACTTCCTCCTCTATGGGTAGTTGGGGTGATGGGGCTTTACCCGACTTCTTAGGGGAGCCGGAAGTTGTTTTTCCGGAGGCAGCGACTGCTGCAGGGGATGGATCCATTGGAGGATCCGGAGTACCTCACTTGGTATCTCCCACTTCTACCTTGAGCTTGGTACTGTTATCGAGTGATACGGACGACACCTGATGCCGATGTGCATGATAGGACTAGGACACTGACTTTAGAGTGGTAGGTTCTAACGTTTTTGGATGACTGTACTCTATACTCTTACACTTTGGATGAGCCTCTTTTGGTATCGGCTGTAGTATTTCCCTAGTCACGACTACCTTGTATATTTGTCGTGAACTAGATGTTATGTTTTGGATATGTAATTAAACAGGTACACACTTGGCTTACGAGAAGCACTATCGATGCATATAGTACTATTTCAGTCACCTCGTTGGTCGTACTATTACATGCTTTAGTTCTGTTGTATGAATAATGCCGGCTCTTGTAAAATATTTTCCGCGCACTCTGTCTCGTGTTTTAAAAAAAAAAAAAAAGTGCCTACTTTTGGGCCATGAAAAACGGGGTGTTACATTGTGGTATCAGAGCCCGGCTTTAGATCATCAAGGGAAAGGTGTGTCGTAAGAGTTGTCAGTCGAGTTAGGACTAGAGTTTGATTGGTTCTAGGTGACCGTTGCTTTGGTGTGTTGATGTTATTGACTCATGGTATAAGATTTCTAAGAGAATTGGAAAAGAATCTAACCAGAAAGTGGTTTGTGCAGGAAACCATGCCTCCAAGACGGGCACCTGTAGCTCCTGGAGCTGATGAGAATCAAATAAACCAGCTGGCTTACTCCATGAACACCATGGCAGCAACTTTGACTGCCCAAGCCCATGCTAAGGCGCAGAGGGATATGGAAAAAAGGGAAAGAGAGATTCTCGCTGCTGGATCTCGAGTTCTCACGAGTTTTAATCATCAGAGTCCTCCGAAGTATAACGGGGAGGGAGGTCCTGATGCTGCTGACTTATGGCTTCAGGCGATGGAGAAGATCTTCGGAGCAATCCACTGCCCCGAGGGTGAAAAGGTGACTCTGGCCACCTACCAATTGTCGGGAGGCTCTGAGTATTGGTGGAAGAATACTAGTCTTATGATGGAGACTGCTCACGAGGAAATTAACTGGGTGAGTTTTAAGATAAAGTTTTTGGCCAAGTACTTTCCAGAGACCGCTAGAGAAAGGTATGGAGAGGAATTCCTGAGATTGCGTCAGGGAGGTATGA
Organism: Trifolium repens; assembly: GCA_030408175.1. NCBI lineage: Eukaryota > Viridiplantae > Streptophyta > Magnoliopsida > Fabales > Fabaceae > Trifolium > Trifolium repens. Next base: position 28,457,734 of record CP125841.1, on the reverse strand, counting down.
ATGTTGAAGTTTATGCTAAGAAATTTGAATCACTGTCAAGGTTCTTCCGTTTCTTCAGGGATGGCATAGATGAGACTTACATGTGTCGCCGGTTTCAAGATGGGCTGAGGTATGAGTTACAGGATTCAGTGATACCATTGGGAATCCAGAATTTCCAAGTGCTGGTTGAGAAGTGTCAGGAAATTGAGGACATGAAGAACAAGCGAGTGAATCGCAATGTGAATTCTACTGCTGGGGGCCCTAGTCGTCCAAGTAATCAGGCTCAGAACCGTGGAAGGCGGGGGAATAAGCCTTACCACCGCCCTCAGAATAACAAAGGGCAGGATCGCTCTGTGAATCAAGGAAACCAAGGGAATCGGAATGTGGCGAAGCAAAGTTGTTACAAGTGTGGTCAGGAAGGACATTATTCGAATGACTGTAGGAACACGGAGTCCGGGATTATTTGTTATAATTGTAAGAAGCCAGGCCACATTGCTAAGGATTGCAGGGCTCAGAAGGCTGAACCATCTGTGAATGTGACACAAGGAGCCAAACCCACTGCTAGGGGACATGTCTACTGTATGGGCACGGAAGTGAGTGGCGAGGCCAGTAATGCCATACGTGAGAATTGCCAGATTGCAGGTAACACTTTAACTGCATTGATAGATACCGGGGCAACCCATTCCTTCATATCTGTGGATTGTGCAAATCGTATGAAATTGATTGTTTCTCCGCTGTCTTTTGATTTGAATGTTTCTACCCCTGCAAAGGATCTAGTGGTTAATACAACATGTTTGCACTGTCTAGTGATGATTCAGAATAGGGAATTTTTAATTAATCTGATCTGTTTACCCCTTCGGTCACTCGAGATCATTCTCGGGATGGATTGGCTGTCGTATCACTATGTTATTTTAGACTGTGCTCGTAAGTTGGTCTTTTTCCCCGAACCAGGAGTACAGAGGTACTTGTCGGCGAACCGGCTTACAGTGACCATGAGAAATGGAGAGCTAGAATTTATTTCACTTGCTTGTATAGGAGTGACTTCAGACGTGCATATAGAGGGGCTGCGCGTAGTTCAACAATTCCAAGATGTTTTTCCGTTAGAAATTCCGGGATTTCCCCCGAACAGAGAAGTGGAATTCTTTATCGACTTACATCCAGGAACGGGACCAATCTCGGAATCACCTTATCGGATGGCCCCAGCCGAGTTAGTGGAATTGAAGAGTCAGATTGAGGACTTGTTAGAAAAGGGTTTTATTAGGCCGAGTGTGTCTCCGTGGGGAGCGCCAGTCTTATTGGTGAAAAAGAAGGATGGACGGTCACGTTTATGTGTGGATTATCGGAAACTCAACAAGGCTACTATTAAGAACCGTTATCCTTTGCCACGAATTGATGATTTAATGGACCAGTTAAAGGGTGCGTCTGTGTTTTCAAAGATTGACTTGAAGTCAGGATATCATCATATAAGAGTAAGAGAAGAAGATGTTCAGAAGACAGCGTTTCGTTCACGTTATGGACACTATGAGTATCTAGTGATGCCGTTTGGAGTGACGAATGCACCAGCGATTTTTACGGATTACATGAATAGGATCTTCCATACGTTCTTAGACAAGTTTGTGGTGGTGTTCATCGACGATATACTCATTTATTCGAAGGATGAAGAGGAACACGAAGAGCATCTCCGCTTAGTTTTACAAGTGCTGCGTGACAGAAAGTTGTATGCAAATCCGTCAAAGTGTGAATTCTGGATGAAAACGGTGAATTTTCTTGGTCACGTCATCTCAGAAGAGGGAATATCTGTGGATCCAGCAAAGATTGAAACCGTACTTGCATGGAAACAACCGCAAACTGTTACGGATATACGAAGTTTTGTGGGTTTAGCTGGATATTATCGAAGGTTTATTGAGGGTTTCGCTAAGATTGTGGCACCGATGACACAACTTACGAGGAAAGATCAGCCTTTTGCTTGGACAGAGCAGTGTGAAGCTAGTTTTCAGTTGTTGAAAGAGCGATTAACGACCTCACCGGTGTTAGTTCTACCCCAGTCTGACGAACCGTATGAAGTTTATTGTGATGCGTCGCATCAGGGACTCGGATGTGTGTTGATGCAACACAAGAGGGCAGTGGCTTATGCGTCCAGACAGTTGAAGAACCACGAAAGGAATTACCCCACTCATGATCTAGAACTTGCAGCAGTAGTTTTTGCTTTGAAGATTTGGAGACATTATCTCTATGGATGTACTTTTGTTGTCTTCAGTGATCACAAAAGTCTGAAATATCTGTTTGATCAGAAAGAGTTGAATATGAGGCAGAGGAGGTGGATGGAAACACTGAAGGATTTTGATTTCACGTTACAGTACCATCCTGGGAAGGCTAATGTGGTAGCTGATGCCTTAAGTAGGAAAAGTGTATCGGCATGTTCAGCTCAGATGGCTAGTCTATAAGAGTTATTAGAAGAGTTTCGAGATCTACACCCTGAGGTAGAGTTTGCGCCTGGGAATTTGAGACTCGGTATGATTACGATTTCGAATGGATTGATGGAAGACATTACTAGTTGTCAAAATGACAGTCTACTTATGGAAAAGAGAGCTTTGATAGATCGAGGAACCACCACAGAGTTCAAGGTGGGGCCAGATAATATTTTGAGATGCAATTGGAGAGTGTGCGTACCCGATGCTAAGAACTTGAGAAATACGGTTCTAGAGGAAGCGCATAAGAGTAAACTGAGTATACATCCTGGAGCTACCAAGATGTACCAGGATTTGAGGCTAGACTATTGGTGGCCGGGTATGAAGAGGCATGTGGCAGAGTATGTGGCGTCGTGTTTGACATGTCAGAAAGCTAAGGTGGAACATCAGAAACCTGCAGGAATGCTGCAATCGTTAGATATACCAGAGTGGAAGTGGAATAGCATATCTATGGATTTCATTACTGGTTTACCCAAGACAAGAAGGAAGCATGACTCTATTTGGGTGATAGTGGATCGATTGACGAAGTCCGCTCATTTTCTGCCTGTCAGGGTTACCGACACTGCAGAAAAGTTAACAGACATCTACGTGGCTGAGATTGTGAGACTCCATGGTATACCGTCAAGTATTGTTTCAGATCGAGACCCAAAATTCACTTCACAGTTTTGGAGAACTCTGCATGAGGCTTTAGGGACGAAGTTGAGATTAAGTTCGGCTTACCATCCGCAGACGGACGGACAGACCGAAAGAACGAATCAATCTTTGGAGGATTTGTTGAGGGCATGTGTGCTAGATGATAGAGGAAGTTGGGACGATGTGTTACCACTAATAGAATCCACCTACAACAACAGTTTCCACACGAGCATTGGAATGGCTCCGTATGAGGCTCTTTATGGGAGAAGGTGTCAAACTCCATTGTGTTGGTATCAAGATGGGGAAAGTATGATTGTAGGGCCGGAAATGGTGCAACAGACTACAGACAAGGTCCGGAAGATACGGGCAAAAATGAAGATCGCCCAGGATCGTCAGAAGAGTTACCCAGATAGGCGTCGTAGACCCCTAGAATTTGAGGCAGGAGAACATGTATTCCTCCGAGTTACTCCAACTACTGGCGTTGGAAGGGCAATAAAAGCAAGAAAGTTGACTCCGAAATTTATTGGACCGTATCAGATTACGGAAAGGATAGGAAAGGTAGCCTATCGAATTGCATTACCACCGATACTGTCACAAATTCATGATGTGTTCCATGTGTCCCAGTTAAGAAAGTATATTTCAAACCCGTCACATGTGATCGCACCAGACGACATTCAGTTGAAAGAGAACTTGTCATTTGAAGTTCCGTCATTTAAGATTGCGGATAGAAAGATGAAACGTCTAAGGACCAAGGATATACCGTTAGTCAAGGTAATATGGAATGAAGCTACGGGAGACGCGACTTGGGAGCTTGAAAGCAAGATGAAAGAGCAATACCCCGAGTTATTTAACGATGTCTAAGTTTCGAGGACGAAACTTCTTTTAGGGGGGAAGTAATGTAAGACCCCTAATTCTACTGTATCGTACGCAAGTTATAAGCGTAAGTAGTGGCTAAGCGTTTTAGGGTTTCTGTAAGTTAATTTCATAAGTATCGTGTAATAACAGCGTTATTGCTAAGTTGGAACTGGTTTTGGATTCGTGTACTCTTTATGTCCAGGCTTTTGGTTCTTAGTCCTCTTTTATATACGAGAACGTTCCTGTGCTTTCAGAATTTTGAGTTTCGACTTTCTCCGTTTATTGGAAAAACGAGTAGAAAACAGTACCCGCTGCTTAAAATTTTACGGTTTCTGTTTTCCGTCGAATTTTAATTGGAGACTTTATATATCGGCGCGAGTTGGAATCTAGTTTCAGAATATTTTTGGGAGTTAAGGAAATAAATTTCAGTCGGAGAATAAAGTTTAGCGATAATTTTTGGAAATGTTTTACGACGAACAATCACCTCGTAAGTTTTATATTTTTCGCAAGATAGACCGCCGACGGAGTACGACTCGTCTGCGAGCGCAAGAGAAAATATCTTAGATATTTTTCAAAGAAGGTAATGATTACCCTTTTGATCCAAGGGCTAGGGTTTAGCCTTGCAAAAGTTAGTTTGATCCAATGGCCTAGATTGCACAAGAGTGTTTAGAATAGTAAGGAGGTTTATGTTTTGTCTTAGAAGCAAAAAAAATCACAAAACTCTTCCTCCTTCTCCTCACTCTCTCGGCCGAACTCTCTCTCACTCTCATCATCCATTCAAATTTCATTTCTCATCTTCTCAAAGCTTGGATCTTTGGCTTACTAAGGGATCACTTGCAATTAAGGTAACTAACCTCCTCTTTCCCTCATTATGTTCATGAACCTCTTGGATTTTTAAAGTTGTAAGTTTTGTGTTCTTGAGAAAATTCATGAGAAAAGTGGTTATTAATTCATAGGAGGTTTTATTTAGTAGTAGTATAACCTATTCAAGCCTAGCATGGATGATTCTCATGGTTGTTTTAAAAGTTTTCACAAAATTTTTGTTAGGGTTTTAAGAAAATTTTGAAAGAGATCATAAACTTGGATTGTGTTGTATGATTTTGGTTTTGAAGTTAGTTTTGAGCTTTTTGACAAAATGGATTGGTGAATATGAATTTTGTTTCGAAAAATAAGAAAAAAAAATTTCTCGTGTTCTTGAGCGACTCGAAGAACACAATTCAGAAAAAATTTATTTCGAGTTTCAAAAAGAGTCGGGTATACGATCGAATATCGTTACGAGCTAACACATGTGGGCTAGGGTTTCAAATGAAAAAAATGTGTAGGGTTGCCCTTTTTGCCTCATTTGGCCGTGGCACCCATATAGGGTTCGAGGAATCGAATTTCGAAAATTGTTTAGAGGCAAATAGCTTCCCATGATCATTGTTTAATTGTTTGATTGGTTATGGGATGTTTTGAAAAGAAAATGATCACTTGCCTTAAGAAAAACCTTATTTGAGATTTTTCGAAAATTTGCGATTCGACTCTATAATTTCTAAATCGTTTTGATAAGTGCTAGTTAGGTATTATGGGATATTACCATGCATTTAGAAGTGAAAAATTTTGAGTAGAAGGGTGTTTTTAAGAATTTTGGCCGTGGCCTTTCCTTGTGTGGGGGAAGAAATTCCAAAATTTTTCTAAGTCCACAATTGTGTGAAAATTTTGTATGTGTTGGATAATCTTAGTTTTGAAGAAAAATGAGTATAGGAAAGGTTGTTAGGAAGAAAAAAATGTGTAACTTGTAACGCAAGAAAACTTCGATTTTTCATAAAAATATTTTTGAAAAGTTTTAGTTGTGTTTCAAATGGTCTTGTGGTGTGTGAAACAAGTCCTTGAAGTGGAAAATCCAAAATGGTTTTGGTTATGATTTGAAAACAAAATGATTTTCGTGTTATAAAAATAGTACAATTTACTTCGTGAATTTTTGAACACTATGAGAATAACCTGAAATCATTGAGGGATAGCTTTAGAAAGTACCTTAGACCCCTCTGGAGCTTTGAGAGCAAGTTTCGTTTCGATAGGATAAACGAGGAATATTTTATTGATTGTACGCTGCTTAACTTTTAGGTAGCGCGTATCGTAGATTTGACGAGAAAAAGTAACGGAAGCTTGCTAAGGTAAGGGCTCCACTTTATTTCTGTCTTTAAATGGTTACGACATGCTTTGTTTGCTGTGTGTGCAATTGCTGTGTGCTTTGGCATGTTTGTACTTATGTATTCTCGTTGATGAGAAGGTGGTTATAAATGTGTGTGCAATTTACATATGATTGAGAAAATGTATGTATGTTGTGATGCTTTGTACATAGGCTTTAGGCTATGTGAATGTTTGCATGAGCATATATGAATGCGTACGTCAGATAGGACTACGCGAGGATTTTGTCTGTGTGACTATCCTGTATATGCCAAAGAGAATATATGCCATGCATTTCATAGTTGCGTGCCTAGGTATATGTCTGTGTGACTTTGCCTACGTACCGGGCGTTGACTGTGTGACTTCGCCAAATCCTACTGGATTTTATTGAGTTGGTGGTTGTCTGTGTGACTCACCCGGTGTTATCCCACCGTGATTGTTTTGGTATTGTCTGTGTGACTCTACCTGGTGTTATCCCACCACTAGTAGGAGGTGTTATCCCACCTGAGACCTACGCCTTCTATAGAGAGGTTGATTCCGGAATTCATGCATGTGAAAAAGACCCGGCTAGGGTGATCACAATCATTTAGAGTCTGCATTGATAGGCTTGGTGTGCACCATATTTATAAAGAGCTTTCTATGTTGGTATTTGTATGTTTGGTAATTGTATACTCTCTCGCACCGGTTATATATACACATACTTTTATTTTGTGGTGACCCTTTCTTTCATTTGCGGGCTCATCCCACCCAGACGATGGATCACCCTTTGTTACCGATGCTCGTGAGGGAGACGGTGACGAGGTGGGACTTCCTTGATCGCCTGCTGCTGCCTGCCTGGAGCCTCGACCCAGCTTCCGGTACGGCTAGTTACCATGGGCGCGTTAGGATTACTACTTATCTTGGTACCCGTCAGGTTCACCAGTGTCTGATATGGCAGACTCCACCTTTCTCCATACCTCTACCGGTACTGCTCAGTGCACTTTGGACGGTTCCTGAGGGACCCCTGTCAGGGGCGCCAGACACACCAGAGGGTGGTGGATCGGTCGTTGGAGAGACCTCCACGGATGGACCCGTTACTTCCTCCTCTATGGGTAGTTGGGGTGATGGGGCTTTACCCGACTTCTTAGGGGAGCCGGAAGTTGTTTTTCCGGAGGCAGCGACTGCTGCAGGGGATGGATCCATTGGAGGATCCGGAGTACCTCACTTGGTATCTCCCACTTCTACCTTGAGCTTGGTACTGTTATCGAGTGATACGGACGACACCTGATGCCGATGTGCATGATAGGACTAGGACACTGACTTTAGAGTGGTAGGTTCTAACGTTTTTGGATGACTGTACTCTATACTCTTACACTTTGGATGAGCCTCTTTTGGTATCGACTGTAGTATTTCCCTAGTCACGACTACCTTGTATATTTGTCGTGAACTAGATGTTATGTTTTGGATATGTAATTAAACAGGTACACACTTGGCTTACGAGAAGCACTATCGATGCATATAGTACTATTTCAGTCACCTCGTTGGTCGTACTATTACATGCTTTAGTTCTGTTGTATGAATAATGCCGGCTCTTGTAAAATATTTTCCGCGCACTCTGTCTCGTGTTTTTAAAAAAAAAAAAAAAGTGCCTACTTTTAGGCCATGAAAAACGGGGTGTTACATTCTCCCAATACCAAGAGTGTATCTTTCACATTAATTATAGCCTTAAATTATGCATCTATTTTCACGTTTTCGCAACTATTTACATTTTTTTTTTAATTTGATGCAGATTTGACTTTGGGGTTCTATAAAGGTATGGATTGTTATATATATTTTAGATGTTTAAATTCTGATTATAGTTTGTAGTGTTTCATATTAATTCTCTATTCTTTTTTTAATTTGATTTTAATTCCAATAGGTATGGATTTCTAAAGGTATGGATTACATCTTTTTTTTTGTTGTTTGTAGTGTTTGATATTAATTCTGATTCTTCAATTTAAGGAAAAAAATTTGGTTTTATTTTTCTTAAGTTTCATATATTTTATATTGGATGCAGGTTTTGCTTTGGGGTTCTATAAAGGTATGTACTCCTATGAATATTTTTAGGTGTTTGAATTCTGATTTTTTTTGTTTGTTGTGTTCTGTATCAATTTGGTTATTATTTCATGTTTTTTTCTTCTTTTGTTGCTTTCATATTTTTAATTTAATTTCATGGTCAAAATTTAAGATTTATAAGTATTCAATTTAATTTCATGTTCTTTTCTATTTTTTATGTTTTGTATTTTTTTTATCTTTACAGGTAAAATTAGATTCAAGGGCAGAATATTTGAAATATTATTAAAATAGATGAGGACGAATTAGGATTTTTAGTTGTAGTTTCTTTTAATATATTGTTATTAGATTTATTTTATGCGTGTATTTATCTTTTTTGTATAATTTTTTATTGGTTTTCTTTCGTTCCTATTTTTATACATATATTCATCTACAATCTTTAATTTTTTTTTTCATTAAAAAAAATATTTAACTTTTTTTGTTCCTATTTTTATGCATAGATTTGTATATATTTTTTTTTGTATTTATCTTATTCTTTCTATGTAGTATATTTTTTGTAAATTTTATTTGGTGAAATTACAATGAAGATATAAAACTTGGAATATTATTAATAGTGATAAGGACAAATTAGTAAATTTGGTTGTAATCAACTTTATTATATTAAATTAAATAAATAAATAACTTTATCATATTAAAAGTAGATGAAATCAAATGAGTAAAAATATGTGTCATTTGTCGTGACATACACTAATATCAATCAATATTATTTTCCTTAAAAATAGGATTTAACTTTGAGAAAATAAGATCTATACTTGAAAAATATATCTTAAAAACACTCATAAATAACACTTTTTTTAACAAAACAATAAGGATATACTTGAAAAATATATAACATTTGAATTTGTGCTCTCCTTATTTTACAAGATGTGCGCTCATGAAAAAAATAAAGGCTGACTTAAAAATAGGTACAATTTGTTGTGGATTAAATTAATAATCATGAAGAATTTATTTTAATTAAAAATTGGTACAAATAATTAGTAATAGATATATATTTCCTTACTAATAAAGTTTGAAAATCAGCAACATGGATATACTTTTTTTTTAATGTAAGCAATAATGATATACTTGAAAAATATATAACAACTGAATTTGTGAATTTTTTTACAAGATATGCGTCCAATAAAATAAAACAAGTAAATATTTCCTAAAAAATATGTATTATTTAAGTTCATGTTATACTGAATTTGTGATTTATAATTTTTGGGTCTTGCTAACAAGTGCGCTTAAGACACATGTTAAGAATCTAAAAAGTAAAAACATTTTTAAAAAATATCTTTAACCGTGCATCGCACGGGTCAAAGTCTAGTAAATATTATTTTACGGGTTAATAGGTTTTTACTCTCCTGCAAAGTAGACGAATTTTGCGTTACCCCCCTGTAATTTTTTTTTGAGATTACCCCCTGCAAAATTTATTTTTTTGATTTACCCCCCTTTTGCTGACGTGGCAGGAAAAAAAAACAGAATAACCGATTTAAAAAACAACACTTTTTAAATCGGTTGAACAAAATAACCGATTTAAAAATGATTTTTTTGCAGGGGATAAAGCAAAACCCGCGTACTTTACAGGGGGTAAAGACCTATTTACCCTAAATTTTAATAGGTTTCTTTTGTTTGAGATATTATAATAAAATAATAAAAAATATATATTTAATTATAAATTGGTTGACCACGGTTGAACCCCGGTATGACTTTTGAACCTTGAACCCATAAGCACGCCGTTCAATGTCCGATCCGGTTATGATTATTACCTTGGGTAAGACACCTTAAAATGCATCAAATGACCCATTTCTTCATTGTCCAAACTTTAAGTCCGATAATTGCAAAACAAACAAAAACAAGTAATATTCATAATAATGTTATTAGAAAGCAAAATTTATTAAGTCACTAGGTTTAATTAAAAATGGTCTAACCTCGGTTGAACCCCGGCCCGCGGACTTTAGAACTTTGAACCCATAAGCATGCCGGTTCAATGTCCGGTTATGATTATCATGGGTAAGACACCCTGAAATGCATCAAATACAAGCATTCTTTCATTGTCCGGTCTAACCCTGGTTGGACCCCGGCCCGACTTTAGGACTTTGAACCCAATGTCCGGTTATGATTATCATGGGTAAGACACCCTAAAATGCATCAAATATAAGCATTTCTTCATTGTCCAAATTTTTAAGTCGTATAATTGCAAAACAAACAAAAACAAGAAAATATTCGTAATAAAGTTATTAGAAAGCAAAATTTATTAAGTAACTCAGGTGGGTGAAATCACGGCGCAGGGACCTCAACATCGCTTTAAGGAGCTTGTTGTGTGTCACATTTTTGTCTACCAATTCAGCGAAAATTTCATGAAATTGTAAGGAGAATTAGAATGGTGTATGATTCCATTCATGTTTTGTTTGTGGTGGAAGAAGAGAAGGGGGTTTGTAACAACCCGTTTTTCAAAGGCCTGAAAAGTCACTATATTTTTTTTTTTTTGTACACAATCAGAGTTACGCATAAAAGATTTTAAATGAGCCGGCATTCAAATATACAAAAGGACTCATTACCAAAAGGTGCTTCGACAAGCAAAGTGTATTCCTGAATAATTACAATCCAAGTCTAAGTATCAAAACAAGTTAGGAATCCTATGCTAACCCAAAAGCACGGTGCACAAAACACACCGGCGCATAGTCTAACTACTTTAAGCTAAAGCTCCAACCGCTCACTGGGGTCTGGAACAGCCACCGTCGTCACCACGACCTAACCCATCATCTGGGTGGGATGAGCCCGCAAATGAAAGAAAGGGTCACCACAAAATAAAAGTATGTATATATATAACCGGTGCGAAAGATGTACACATAACAAATTTCCACATACACAAGAGAAAGCTCTTAACCACCAAAGCAATTCCCACCAACGGGTTTATATATATAATGCACACCAAGCCTAATGCAGACTTCTACAATGGGTGTGGTACTATCCAAGCTACCACATGCATGAATTCCGGAATCGTAGGTCCAACCCACTAGAGCCACAAGGGCAGGTGATGCCACACAGACGCTATCACCAGGTGAAAATAGCCACACAGATGCTACCAGCCACACAGATGCTGTCAGCCACACAGATGCTGTCACCAGGCGAAAATAGCCACACAGATGCTACCAGCCACACAGATGCTGTCGCCAACTATGAAATGCATGAGCATACTTTTTAATTAAGCATATATAGGGCAGTCACACAGACACAGCCCCGGCGGAGTCACACAGACACATCCACCCGTGTAGTCCCAGCTGACTTACACGTTCCATACATGCTCATGCAACAATTACATATCACACAGATATATGTAACCAAACACAACGACATACATACATTTCCAATCATATGTATTCCAACAACCTGTTCATACATATATTCTCATAATCATATGTAAACAGCGCAAGTATTTTAAACACGTTCTCATCACGAGAATACATCAACCAGACATGCCAAACACACAGCAAAGCATTACAGCAGAAATCCAAGCATGTCATAACCAGTTGAAAAGACGGAAATAAAGTGGAGCCCTTACCTCAGCAAGCTTCCGTTACTTTAATTTCGCGAAAATCTACAACACACGCTACCAAAAATAAATGTTGCGTAACATCAATAAAATACTCCTCGTTTATCCTATCGAAACGAAACTTGCTCTCAAAGTTCCAGAGGGGTCTAAAGTACTTTCTAAAGCTATCCCTCAATGTTTTCAGGTTATTCTCATAGTGTTTAAAAATTCACGAAGTTAATTGTACTATTTTTATAACACGAAAATCATTTTGTTTTCAAATCATAAACTAAAACCATTTTGGATTTTCCACTTCAAGGACTTGTTTCACACACAACAAAACCATTTGAAACACAACTAAAAACTTTTCAAAAATATCTTTATGAAAAATCGAAGTTTTCTTGCGTTACAAGTTACACATTTTTTTCTTCCTAACAACCTTTCCTATACTCATTTTTCTTCAAAACTAAGATCATCCAACACATACACAATTTTCACACAATTGTGGACTTAGAAAATTTTGAAATCTCATGGCCATATATATCTATATGCCACGGCCAAAACAACAAAAACAAGTTTGCTCTAAAAAATTTCCATTTTAAAAACCCTAGAATAATCACCTAGCTCCCAAAATCATTGAATTGAACATACAAAACATTTTCAAAACACAATCCACAATCCATAGAAATTTTCTCAAAATTTCTCATGAACACACAAAAAACAATTTTCCTATTTTTCAAAACCAAACCATTTCTCATATATCCATTCTAAATCTCTCACAAATTTGAGTTTTATGCTTACTAACACTAAGAAGAAAAATGTGTTGGTGAGGAAGAGAAAGAAAGCTTCTCACGTGAGAGAGAAGAGAGGAAGAGTGAAATGAAATCCAATTCTCCAAAGTCTCCTTATGACTTAAGTCTTGATGAATCATGGCCATTGGATCAAATAGTGTTAATTTGCTAAGATTCAAATCTAGCCATTGGATCAATCCAAGTCTATCCTCACAAGATATTTTCTATGCTTCTAGAAGCCACCTCGCCTCACAGCTCTCGCGTTCGCTCGCAGATGAGTCGTACTTCGCTAACGATCTAACTTGCGAAAAATAGAAAATCTACGAAGTAATAGTTCGCCGTAAACCTTTTCTAAAAATTATCGCTAAACTTGATTCTCCGACTGAAATTTTTATCCTAAGCTCCCAAAAATATTCTGAATCCAGATTCTAACTCGCGTCGATATATAAAGTCTCTACTTAAAATTCGACGGAAAACAGGAACCGTAAAATTTCCAACAGCGGGTATAGTTTTCTACTCGTTTTTCCAATAAACGGAGAAAGTCAAATTTCGAAATTCTGAAGACACAGGAACGCTCTCATAAATAAATAAAGACTAAGGGACAAAAGTCTGTGCATTTCCAGCACACGACCACAAGACAGGCTCCATCTCAGCAGAAATGTTGTTATTACGACGATACTCACAAAAACACTTCACCAAAAACCCTAAATTTCTTAGCCATTACTTATATTCCTCACACAAAAGGTACGGTGGAATTACGGGTCTTACAGGGTTGATGTTCATATGGAAAGAAGCAATTTGAGAGCTTTTACTATGACGAGGAACCATTGTGGTTGAACATGATAAGAAAATCATTGGCACAATTCCTGGTATTTATATTGGGAATATATTTTTTTATAGAATTAAATTGGTTGTGGTTTGTTTATATGGTCTGCCAAAAAACTACCCATCTTGTGGTAGACCGTGTAAACCAACCACAATCAATTTTCATTATATAAAAAAACACATCCCCAATACAAACACTAAGAATCATGCCAACGATTCTCTTATCACTGTTTATTAACAAACCATGACTCCTCATTACAGTAGCTCTCAAATCACTTCTTTCCCTAGGAACATCAACCACCTTCTATTCTTCCACCACAAAAAAAAAAAGAATGGAATCATTTAACAATCTTATTCTCCTAACAATTTCACAAAGTTTTCGTTGGTCCAGTAAACAAAAAACTAACACACCAACAAACTTCTTAACGGCTTGTTTGGTTCAACGAAGAGGATGAAAGGTATTTTTATCAAATTTACTTTTGGTTCAAAATCAGGAAGGGTGGAGGGAAGATTTTAATTAAATATATGTTTAGTTCATAAGGAGAGAAGAAGAATTTTAAAACTAATTTACCTTTCCACTCTTAAAATTTTTTCAATCCATCTATTGAGAACACTTGTACGATCTTTATGATTCATCTAAATCAATAAAACATATATAAAAGTAAATTATACACGAAAAATATTTTTTTTATATATATATAATGCATGCTAGAAAGTGACGTGAACATGCTAGTGAGCAATGACGTGATATAAAACAACAAAATGACGCGATGTCACACAAAGATAAAAGACCGAATGCAAGATAAAGAGCAACTTACGAGCAATGAAGAAGAATAAAATTCAAACAACATATACTCACTAGTACGACAGGAAAATCACATTTTACATGTAAACAAACAAAAAAAATGTTAATTTTAATAATGATAATATTGGAATTTTAAATTGAATTGAGGATGATTTTGACAACTTAATAATATTTTAACAAGATTCCCATCCTCTCCCCTCCTCTTCTTAAAATTGAATCAAATATAAATAATTTAAAATTTGCCCTCATCCTCCCTCCATTTACCTCAAACCAAACAAACCCTAAAGCGACGTTGAAGTCTTTGTGCCATGATTTCATCCAATAGAGCATTGTTGTTGGTGTCTTCGCTTCGTGGTGCCATGAGAACTTGAACGATGGCGCGTGAATTCGGATCATCAACGATGCGATTTGTTGAAGTCTTGTGCTGAAATTGGTTTGGAAAAGCTCAACGACATGGTGGGCATCGCAGTACAAGATTTTTTTAATGGGATGCTATTTATTTATATAATGTGAATGAAAGTAGACCAAGTATAACTACGAGGTATTTCTCGTAAAAAATTAATTAGAAAACATATTTTTGACCAAATGAAAGTAGACCAAGTACGACTACAAGGTATTCCTTGAATGTAGACCAAATTTGCTGTCTTATATTGTTTTTGACCATATTTCTTGTAAAAAATTAATTAGAAAACATATTTTTGACCGAATTAATTTTGTTTGAATCTTTGACTGAATTAATTGCATTTTTAAGAATTTTTTAATAAATTAGAAGAAATTTCTTTATTTCTTTTGTGTGTGAAGATAAAGTGGTAAATAGCACTGAAACTCGTCCAACTACGACTAGAAGGAATGAAAATATTCAACCCATAATATCGATATTGTCAGTTGAGATAAGACTTATAGACAAAAAACCATACTTTTGAAAATGACTCAAAAATTATTCTCAAGGAATAAGACTAAAATATACCTTATATTTACAAGTATAAAAAAGACTTAATTACACATTTGGTCAAAAATTATTCTAAAAAATTATGACTCAAAAATTATTCTCAAGGACTATTTACTCTTTTTGTTTGTTTTACAATTATGGAACTTAAAGCATGTAATATAAAAAAGACTTAATTACATATTTGATCTCTTATGTTTATTTTAAGTTTTAAATAGGTCCCTTACGTCTAAAAAGTATTAATTGGTCCCTTACGTTTCCATCATTTGCATTAATTAGTCCTTTTCGTTAGTTTTCCCATTAACACTGTTTGAATCTCCATGTGGCTGACAGATTGCATATGTGGCAGATGTTGAGTCTTTGGTATTGGCTGCATTTTTGGTAAAATAAACCTTGAAACAGGATGTGCGATATGATGCCTCAACATCGTATCATCTCACGAGAAGTGTTCGCGCGCATGTTCTATTTATGGTATTCTTGTTTCTCTCTCATGAATCTTGTATGGCGCATTTAATCAGAGTAATTATGAGGATCATCATTTAATGCTTCAGATCCTTGTCAAGAATATTTCTGTAGATAATATCTTTTAATTAATGAGGAGTAATGGCTTGGGTCAAACAAATCAAGCCCATATCTTTTTTGAATCAAGGAAGAATTGTCTTAAGTATTTAAGGGAGAAGCTAAACCTAATTCAGAGTCAGTTGTTCACGCCGTCATTGTGATTGAGTCTAGAATTTAGGTTTTGCGTGTGTGTTATTTGTGAGCCTTTCTTGTGTCTCATTGATACAAGTTTACGACTGTGTCATTTTGAGTTGTAATTGGTGTGATCCTCTCCTAAGCTTTGAAGTACGGAGTAAGGACGTTTTAGTGGTTACAACACTCTAAGCCCTTAGGTACGAGTGTGTACTTTTAGGAGTGTGTCTCCAAAACCTTTTGTAGTTTTGTGGTGTGAAAATCCTTGCTGTCTGTAAGGTTGTAAGGGAGTGAGATGGGATCTCTGATCTAGGAATTCCTAGGTTGAAGAATCATTGGTAGTGCCTAGGTTGTAAATGGGGCGTTTGCTGGTAACTTTGAACTAGGGCTATTATAGTGACATTCCTTCCTGGATTGGTATCCCCCAGACATAGGTTCGCCGAACTGGGTTAACAAATACTCTGTCTCCTTTATTTGTTTTATGCTTCTCTGTTTTACTATTACGCGATAGATCTGTTAAAGTGCTTAGCACATCGTATCGCACCTCGTGCATAGCGTGTCAGGAATTTCAATTGGCATCAGAGCAGGCACCCTGCCTGTTTTAGGGTGAGATTCAGGATCTAAATTTCTGGCATCATGGAAAAAGATGGAGGATACATGAATAGACCACCTTTGCTCAATGGATCTAACTATGATCATTGGAAATATAAAATGACTGCATTTTTGAAATCTATTGATAGTAAGGTTTGGAAGGCTGTTCTAACTGGAGGGATCATCCCACTATCACCAGCAAGGAAGGTACCTCAACGGGGGTATTGAAACCTGAAGTGGAATGGACACCAGATGAGGAAGCTGCAGCTCACAGCAACAACAGGGCTATTTATGCCCTATTTAATGGAGTGGACACCAACATGTTCAAACTCATAAAAAATTGCGTCTCAGCCAAAGATGCATGGGAGATATTGAAAAACTGCTATGAAGGTACTACTAAAGTGAAACAGTCCAAGCTCCAACACCTCACATCCAAGTTTGAGGCTCTGAGAATGAAAGATGATGAGAGTATTCAAGAGTTTCATTTAAGTCTCCTAGATATTGCAAATTCGTTCGAGGCTTTGGGAGAAAAGATGCCTGATGAGAAGCTGTCAAGAAAACTCCTTAGATCTCTTCCCAAAAGGTTTGACATGAAGGTAACAGCTATTGAGGAGGCACATGATATCTCTACCATGAAAATGGATGAGTTGGTTGGATCTCTTCAAACTTTTGAAATTGTGTTAAATGAACGTGGTGACAAAAAGAGCAAGAGCATTGCTTTTGTTACAAACACTAATGATGGTGATGTTCAAAGTAAGGATGAAGAAGAAGAAAGCATAGCAGATGCTATTGCCATGCTTGGCAGACAGTTCAACAAAGTGCTGAAAAGAGTTGATTGTAGGAATCGACAGAATGGGCAGAGCATTAGATTCGACATCAACAAGCAACAAAATAATTTGAAGAAAACCAAACCTGAAGAGAAGAATAGTCAAAGCAAGGGTGTTCAGTGCCATAAGTGCGAAGGATATGGGCACATAAGGTCAGAATGTGGAATTTACCAGAAGAGACAGAAGAAGGGCCTAAATGTTTCTTGGTCAGATGAAGACTCTGATGATGAAAATGAAGCAGTCAGGCATGTAATTGCCCTGACTGGAACCTGCACCTCAGATTGCGACTCTGATGAAGATGAGGATGTATCTTATGAGGAACTTGCTAGCACCTACAAAGAGTTTGTAACACCCCCTTTTCAGAGACTGAAAAGAAGAGTGTCACAGTTCTCTACCCCGAATTTAAATGTGCTTAAATACAAGCAAATGCAATTAGGTTGATTTATTTTTCTTGTAAAGTGGAAGTAGTAAGTGAAAAATAAATTATTCAAATATATGCACTATATTTTTGCCTATAAAACTTTTCAAAATTCTCTTTATAAATTTAAAGTAAGCCCATGAATAATATGCATTACTTATAACTAAAAGATTTGCAAACATAAAATATATGTATATTTATTGCACATAAGTATCTTACAATCTTACAATTGGAAATAATTAAAAGATAATATTTACAAAAGACTCTAACCCACAAATGATCACGAGCTGGTCAAACACTAAAGATGTCATCGAGAGAGTACTCCAATGACACCATATCAACACCTTATATATCAAAGACATCTTTCTCTTCGGTCTCCAAAAATAAAACTAGATCTCTAATTCAACACTAACGGTCTTGGTATTAATGTCTCTCACAATGCCGTTTTCCTCTTTCCAATGAACTTTAACTTGAGGTCATAGTATCCTGCACTAACTGTTGTAAGGGGTGAATTACTCGTACACAAGTTACCATCGTGATGATGTCACAAGGCTACACATAGTATTGTACAAGTACATACATTTTTATTTAACTAGTATATATACATACCTGAGTATCTAATCACGTATTTAAATCAAATAGAATCAAGTAATCAAATAGTCACATATAATCAATTAATCACAAAAATGTCAATTACACAAAACATTATATCAACGTCACAAATTAGCAATTAGTCAAAAACAAAGCTAATATATTTTATCAAATATATCAAATACCAAATATATCAATCATCAAAATTTAATCATTTATGATAAATATAACATCTAAACCAAACTCTTCACTCAAAGTTAGTCTTCTAACTTAGTAATATTTTTCTTCAACCTACTCCATGGAGACCTCTATTATGAGCGTAAGGCCGTTTCAACTGCCATAACATGGTCGTTTGCAACGAACATATATCAAATATGTCTCAACCATTCTGGCCCGAGCGCTGCACCTTATTATAGATAGTCCTGCACAGTCAGGTTTCACCACGTCGGGTTTTATGATTTCCTCCAGTCAGAGGGGCTACCACTGACTATTGGTAGGAGTTCAAAACGTAGGTGATCCCCAGGAGGTCTGTAGGCGACCCAGCCGAACCTATCCTCAGTCTTACATACATTATAGTACTGTAAGAAACATCCTGTTTTGCTCCTCACCAATCCAAGGTGATTAGTTATATAATTCCTCAACTTAAATTATCTTTGTCAACATCCAGCTTGACATTTTAATCCGAAACTCACAATCCAACTCGAAACTCACAATTAAACTTATGAGAGATCACCTCAATCTTCCAACATAAACACCCAAGCACATAGATATCATTATCAATAAACACATTAAAGACATAGATAATTTCAATTTCAATTGCCTAATCAATTAAGAACATTTTCAAATCAACAAAGGTTTATTCACACATAATCAAACTAAATCAATCACTTATCATTTTGTATATACCTTGACATATTTAAAATTAGAACACAACTCCCCTAATAATAGCTAATAATAAATATACAAGTAACACATTTCTTGTGCTCATCGAAACTTATTATTAGCAATTCCCCTTACCTCAAAGCTTTCCAATATAACTTGAGCAATCACCTTCTTCTACAATACCTATTCACTTATCAAACAACTATCTCTTAACTAACTATCATTATGGTTAAATTCTAACATTATTGTGTGTTAAAGCAAATCCAAGAAATTCATGTTAAAAGAAAACATGGAAAGCCAGCACTGTTAATTTAGAAATGAAATGGCATGTCATTGGTTCCTATGCATGTAGATGTATTTGTCATTTATCTCTTAATTAATGTGTATATAACTTATGATCATGCAACAAGAGATGCCTAATATTCTAACACACCATAATACTTCAAAATTTTCTTTTTAAAATGACATGATCATGTTATCATGTTTCGTTCCCTATCCTTCTCTATTTATTTATGATTTTTCCAAACAATTAAATCATGAATGTTTTCTTAGTTAAAACATAGGGAATGAAGATAGAGTAATAACCATGAATCAAATTCAAATGTCTAAACTAAAACCCAGAAAAATAGACATCCAATGACTAAAAGTAGTTAATCAAGTACCCCTGTTTTAGAAAGAAAATACTCTTAGCTTCATTGATTAACTTGTTTAAGCTAAAAAAACTAAAAGAAAGACGACTAGTAACATAACCAACATTTGAATAATTAAAATGGCTGCCTTGAATCTTAAAATGGAAGGCCAAAAGAATCTAAACTTGAAAGCTTATTGGAAAATGAAGACTGAAGAATATCTAGAGGTTAATAAGAGACCTATTTTTTTTTACAGAACAAAAACTAACAAAATAAGGAAATATAAGACTATGAAAAGAATGAAAAGGAAAGAAGAGATTTGGTACCTTTTAATTCTCAGCGTGAGAGTGATAGTTGTGTGTAGGTAGTGAATGTTAATGTCCTATTTATAGATTTCTAATGTTACTTCTACATGGTAATTGTTAAGCCCACGTTTTCTACTTTCACTTGTGAAGAAAATTAAGGCCACGTTTTCACTCTCATCTGTGAAAGAAAGTTTAACCACGTTGATACATGCACATGGGTAATTCTTATCTTACTAGTTCATTCTTATCTCATAGTTTTTCATTTAATTTTTATTTATTTTTTTATAACATAAATGATAAAATTGGCGATACTATCTTCATCAAAATATTTTTGTGATTTCAAAAATATTTTTCTTTTCTTTTTCTATGATGGAAAGTTATACTGTCAAATAAATCACTGATCGAAATTCGGTAAAATTTTAAGTCAAGAATTTTACTACAGCCTACTAAAATATTTCATAATTGATTTCTAAAATTAATTTTCTTATATCTACTTCAAAAATAATAAATTAGTTATCAGTCTATACAAAGTAAAAATACTACAGGAACACACACAAAAATTAAATTTTAAATTTAACTATAGCTTAAGTTAATTCAATATACTAGATCTATAATTTTCTATATCTAAAGTTCATTTCCTAGAAAATAATTACTTACAATACTTACATAATATACTATACATGATGATAATATTATTTTCTCAAAATATTATGAAAAACATAATTAAATAATGAAATTCTTTTTATAAAAATACTTAAATTAATAATATAAGAATATAATAGTTTATAAAATTTGGGGCGTTACATTACTACCCCTCTTAAAAAAATTTCGTCCTCGAAATTCGTTAATTAATAAAGAAACTAAGACCACTATCTTATACTAAGAAATTTTGTTATTCATACAAATTCTATCGTGACTATATACATAAACATTTAGTATACAATTAATAGAATAGATACCTTCTTTGACAAAACTTTCTATGAGGCTGATGGACTTAACTCTAAAGATATCATGTACCTATAATTTCTATAACCATGCTAAAGCTATAATTAAAGTTTAAAAATTTCATTATACTAGCTCAAAATCTAAACATATTCCAAAATATGTAATTAATTTTGTTTAAATAAAGCAATATCTAACTAATGAACTAATCACTATCAACAATTGACTCCACTATTCAACTATTTATAATCATTCAAAAATAATCATTCATCTTATCACCAAAATCATATTACCATGACCTTTTTGTCAGGCAACAATAGTTACTACTTTTTACATTAACTTAAAGTTTTCAAATATTGTATAGTGAAATCAAAACTTACACTATCACTATTCTCTATGCTACTTATAGAATTCATTCTTATATAAGTTCAACTTTCTATAACTAATTTTGAATTCACATGTACTCTAGAAAGATTCATATCCACAATTCTAAGTCTTGCAAATTTCTAATCTATAAATCAAAATTCCTAGTCCAATTAATACACTTTCAACTATTTTATCTTTCTTATATAAAGCTATATATATTTAAGCAAACATCAAAATATATTAACTAAAAAAGAAGAGATACAATCGGGGGACATAAAACCTGACACAACTATAACCAAATAAATCGTGAACATACATATCATGTGAAAACTACCCTAATGAATCCTAACAAAATTAGCACTAATCACGAGCGGAACCAAGCGAACCCGCGTACGGCGCGAAAACAAGTTATAAAAATATGAAAAGTGAGAATCAATGAGGATCCAAAAAGTTTGAGACTAACGAATGAAGCCAACACGGAAAAATGATCCACGTACCAACAACTCCCTGAACTAAGCAGCAGGCATAAAGCTCTTTCGAGCAAAACAATCCAAACAGCCACAAGGGCTAAGACAGATAAGAAGACGGTGCCGAAGTAGAGGTAGACCTGACACCTTGATACCCATGGATGCTAGAGCCACCATATGAGCCACCGACCACCACCGCAAGGGATGTAGTAGTGACTGAAACAGAAACAAATCGATCCATAGCATGAACATACCCAAAAGAAGCGAACAGCCGCAAACCGAGAAGAAGATGACAGAACACCGCGAACATAAAGAAAATACCACGAATAGAGAGAAACAAACACTACGAAGCTTCGACAACGAACCCTACCGTTGGCGACGAACCAACCGTCGTCGAAGACGACGAGCCAACCACCGCCGTCGAGGAATAGTGCGGCCGGAGAAGATGAAGCGGAGAATCTCTAAGCAACCCTCATCGCACCACCACTAGCTACCATATCTACATCTTGAAATGAAACTTTGGATCGACAAGGGAAAGAAAGATGGACGGCGGATCTGAAGTTTGCTAGTGTGAGAAAATAAAGTTAGATTTTCAAAGTTAGATACCACACAAGTTCATTTTACATATTCAAATATGAATCAAAATATTATTCATGTTTTCAACTATATACATTTTCTTCTTAGTGGAAATTAAAGTTTCTTCTAAAAATTTTATAAAATAAAGAGTCTTATTCTAAAAGGATCATAAGATTAATATACCTATTATACCATTTCCAATATTCCAAAGTTAATTACTCATCTTAAATCACAATACCATTTCTATATTAAACCTTCACTTATATTGTTTCACTCTCTCCAAAACTTATTATATACTAGACTATTATTAAAGCTAAGTCTACACACTTACAACAGACACTTGAAATTTAGATACTTCTCTTATCAATATTATCCAATAAAAATACAAGTGTTTTCTTTTCTACCTAAAAGAAAATATTCAATCATACTCTTAATAAGTATAATTAAACTTTCTAAGATACACCACAATGATATCTCAAACTCATGGTAAAATATATCCATTTTAATTTTTCTATCAAAACAATCATGTTTAATCATATAACTCACCAATTCTAAAACTTGCAATATTCTTCTTCTTTTTTTTCTTTCTTTCATTCAATAACTATAGTTTACTTAATTTACTCCAAAGTAAAATTAACTTTAGACGCTCTCTTCTAAATTTAACATAATGAACCTTAACTACGAGTTTTAATTTTTATTTTTAAAATAACACAATTTTATTTAAATAATTAATAATTTCTACATAACTACAATAGGTGCCTAATAGGAGAAACAAACCAAGTAGCAACAATTTTGCAAGTATATAGACCGACAACAAAACAAAGCAAAACCAATACACCATACTAGAAGAAGCCAAACAATCAACTTGTACTTACCTAACCACAAAGACGTAGCAACATTTCAGCCAGCCAAACAACTAGAAGAAAATCATTAAACAAAATAGCATGTTATACCACAAAAACAAGGACTAGCAAAGCAAAATCTCATGTCCCTAACATTTTACCTTAACAAATATTACTAAAATTTCTTTAGGATTCACAATGATTTTTTTTTTTTTTTTCTATCCTTAATACTATCTCTAAAAATTGGAATCTGCAAGTAAAAATCAACTAATCTTCATGCTCACATAATCAATTATCATAAGCTTTAACACAATGCTATGTACTTTTTAAATTTCTAATACTAATAGCTAATTACAAATTCACCTACACTTATGACCATTGATTCTTTTAGTGAAGTAAGATTTCAATCTATAAGATTCTCTAACAAGAAAAACCTTACTCTAAAGTTTTTCATCATATCATTCTCCTACTTTTTTTTTTGACAAAGCATCATCCTACTTATTTATCATATAAAAATATTTTTTTTCTTAAACATTCTAAGATTTTTCTTGATTCTCGATCATTCCTCATTCCCTACAAACTAGTTATGCTTATAGAAAAAATCGCTATAGCTTCCATTTTTATCTACGCTAGTCAACCAACTATTCTAAATAATTTAAAAGTAACAACATCTTTCAATAGTTCCTTAGTCTATATAGAAAGAATAACCATCAGGAGTTCTACTCATTCTCGACATATATCCATGTCGTCATCATTTGTACTTGAATGACTCACAAAATTTGCCGCTATGATTAGACCTCATATCTCATATGCTAATAAACAAATTTAGAAGGAAAACACATGTAGAAACATTCGGAAAAAAATTTTAAACTAAGATAACACAACACAAACACAAACACAAGCCTAGTGAACCTATTTCCCAAAGACTCCCGAAAGACTCGACCAGCTCTGATACCACTTTTGTAACACCCCCTTTTCAGAGACTGAAAAGAAGAGTGTCACAGTTCTCTACCCCGAATTTAAATGTGCTTAAATACAAGCAAATGCAATTAGGTTGATTTATTTTTCTTGTAAAGTGGAAGTAGTAAGTGAAAAATAAATTATTCAAATATATGCACTATATTTTTGCCTATAAAACTTTTCAAAATTCTCTTTATAAATTTAAAGTAAGCCCATGAATAATATGCATTACTTATAACTAAAAGATTTGCAAACATAAAATATATGTATATTTATTGCACATAAGTATCTTACAATCTTACAATTGGAAATAATTAAAAGATAATATTTACAAAAGACTCTAACCCACAAATGATCACGAGCTGGTCAAACACTAAAGATGTCATCGAGAGAGTACTCCAATGACACCATATCAACACCTTATATATCAAAGAGATCTTTCTCTTCGGTCTCCAAAAATAAAACTAGATCTCTAATTCAACACTAACGGTCTTGGTATTAATGTCTCTCACAATGCCGTTTTCCTCTTTCCAATGAACTTTAACTTGAGGTCATAGTATCCTGCACTAACTGTTGTAAGGGGTGAATTACTCGTACACAAGTTACCATCGTGATGATGTCACAAGGCTACACATAGTATTGTACAAGTACATACATTTTTATTTAACTAGTATATATACATACCTGAGTATCTAATCACGTATTTAAATCAAATAGAATCAAGTAATCAAATAGTCACATATAATCAATTAATCACAAAAATGTCAATTACACAAAACATTATATCAACGTCACAAATTAGCAATTAGTCAAAAACAAAGCTAATATATTTTATCAAATATATCAAATACCAAATATATCAATCATCAAAATTTAATCATTTATGATAAATATAACATCTAAACCAAACTCTTCACTCAAAGTTAGTCTTCTAACTTAGTAATATTTTTCTTCAACCTACTCCATGGAGACCTCTATTATGAGCGTAAGGCCGTTTCAACTGCCATAACATGGTCGTTTGCAACGAACATATATCAAATATGTCTCAACCATTCTGGCCCGAGCGCTGCACCTTATTATAGATAGTCCTGCACAGTCAGGTTTCACCACGTCGGGTTTTATGATTTCCTCCAGTCAGAGGGGCTACCACTGACTATTGGTAGGAGTTCAAAACGTAGGTGATCCCCAGGAGGTCTGTAGGCGACCCAGCCGAACCTATCCTCAGTCTTACATACATTATAGTACTGTAAGAAACATCCTGTTTTGCTCCTCACCAATCCAAGGTGATTAGTTATATAATTCCTCAACTTAAATTATCTTTGTCAACATCCAGCTTGACATTTTAATCCGAAACTCACAATCCAACTCGAAACTCACAATTAAACTTATGAGAGATCACCTCAATCTTCCAACATAAACACCCAAGCACATAGATATCATTATCAATAAACACATTAAAGACATAGATAATTTCAATTTCAATTGCCTAATCAATTAAGAACATTTTCAAATCAACAAAGGTTTATTCACACATAATCAAACTAAATCAATCACTTATCATTTTGTATATACCTTGACATATTTAAAATTAGAACACAACTCCCCTAATAATAGCTAATAATATATATACAAGTAACACATTTCTTGTGCTCATCGAAACTTATTATTAGCAATTCCCCTTACCTCAAAGCTTTCCAATATAACTTGAGCAATCACCTTCTTCTACAATACCTATTCACTTATCAAACAACTAACTCTTAACTAACTATCATTATGGTTAAATTCTAACATTATTGTGTGTTAAAGCAAATCCAAGAAATTCATGTTAAAAGAAAACATGGAAAGCCAGCACTGTTAATTTAGAAATGAAATGGCATGTCATTGGTTCCTATGCGTGTAGATGTATTTGTCATTTATCTCTTAATTAATGTGTATATAACTTATGATCATGCAACAAGAGATGCCTAATATTCTAACACACCATAATACTTCAAAATTTTCTTTTTAAAATGACATGATCATGTTATCATGTTTCGTTCCCTATCCTTCTCTATTTATTTATGATTTTTCCAAACAATTAAATCATGAATGTTTTCTTAGTTAAAACATAGGGAATGAAGATAGAGTAATAACCATGAATCAAATTCAAATGTCTAAACTAAAACCCAGAAAAATAGACATCCAATGACTAAAAGTAGTTAATCAAGTACCCCTGTTTTAGAAAGAAAATACTCTTAGCTTCATTGATTAACTTGTTTAAGCTAAAAAAACTAAAAGAAAGACGACTAGTAACATAACCAACATTTGAATAATTAAAATGGCTGCCTTGAATCTTAAAATGGAAGGCCAAAAGAATCTAAACTTGAAAGCTTATTGGAAAATGAAGACTGAAGAATATCTAGAGGTTAATAAGAGACCTATTTTTTTTTACAGAACAAAAACTAACAAAATAAGGAAATATAAGACTATGAAAAGAATGAAAAGGAAAGAAGAGATTTGGTACCTTTTAATTCTCAGCGTGAGAGTGATAGTTGTGTGTAGGTAGTGAATGTTAATGTCCTATTTATAGATTTCTAATGTTACTTCTACATGGTAATTGTTAAGCCCACGTTTTCTACTTTCACTTGTGAAGAAAATTAAGGCCACGTTTTCACTCTCATCTGTGAAAGAAAGTTTAACCACGTTGATACATGCACATGGGTAATTCTTATCTTACTAGTTCATTCTTATCTCATAGTTTTTCATTTAATTTTTATTTATTTTTTTATAACATAAATGATAAAATTGGCGATACTATCTTCATCAAAATATTTTTGTGATTTCAAAAATATTTTTCTTTTCTTTTTCTATGATGGAAAGTTATACTGTCAAATAAATCACTGATCGAAATTCGGTAAAATTTTAAGTCAAGAATTTTACTACAGCCTACTAAAATATTTCATAATTGATTTCTAAAATTAATTTTCTTATATCTACTTCAAAAATAATAAATTAGTTATCAGTCTATACAAAGTAAAAATACTACAGGAACACACACAAAAATTAAATTTTAAATTTAACTATAGCTTAAGTTAATTCAATATACTAGATCTATAATTTTCTATATCTAAAGTTCATTTCCTAGAAAATAATTACTTACAATACTTACATAATATACTATACATGATGATAATATTATTTTCTCAAAATATTATGAAAAACATAATTAAATAATGAAATTCTTTTTATAAAAATACTTAAATTAATAATATAAGAATATAATAGTTTATAAAATTTGGGGCGTTACAGAGTTACTCACGAGATATGAAGAAATGTGTAAAATCCTTGAGAAGCAAAAGAAGACCATTAACAGATTGCAAGCTGAAGGGAACATACAGACTGAAAAGGCTTCGAAAGCTCAGGATGAAGTCACTCAAGTCAATGCTCAAATGGATGACTTGAGGAAACGTGTGCGCCAACTGAACTCAGGAACAGATCTTCTTGAAGAAATTCTGGAGAATGTATCAAGTGGTAAGGCAAAGTCAATTGGGTACAACTACTCAAGTCTGAATCAGTATCAACAGGACACTGAAACCAAGTTTACAACTGCTGAAGATGTTTTTGATCCCTGCACTGGGAAGGTGATGTTGAAGCATCATACTCAACATTCTAAAGCCTATCATGTTCCAAAGTTTGCTCTTGATTTAAAACCTCGTGTTCACCAAAGACCTAAAAATCAGAGGAGATATCATAGATGGGTGTGTCATCACTGTGGAAAACGAGGACACATTAGACCTTTTTGCTACAGGCTGTATGGGTATCCTGACCAGAAACCTCAACCAAATGTTGTGCAGGAAGAGGAAGTTATCAAGAAGGAGTGGAAGCCTAAAGGAGAAAATGTTGGTTTAATTGCTCACACATCTCTTAGAGCATCATCAAGGGAAGATTGGTACTTTAATAGTGGATGCTCTAGACACATGACTGGTGTAGAGAAGTATCTTATAAACATGAGACCCTACAAGTCCAGCTTTGTAACTTTTGGAGATGGTGCAAAAGGAGAAATATTAGGAATTGGGGATCTGATCAACCATGGATTGCCTAACTTGGAAAATGTGCTTTTAGTTAAAGGACTCACAGCTAATCAAATTAGTATTAGCCAACTGTGTGATCAAGGCATGAAGGTTAATTTCACCAGAACTGAATGTCTTGTCAATAATGAAGAGGGACAATTGCTGATGAAGGGCACTAGATCTAAAGACAACTGCTACTTGTGGATGTCTCAGGAAGAAGCTCACACATCTACTTGTCTTATTACCAGAGAAGATGAAGTACAATTGTGGCACCAGAAGTTAGGTCATCTCAATCTGAAAGGGATGAAGAAAGCAATGTCAGCTGAAGCCATTAGAGGACTACCCAGACTCAAGATCATTGAAGGCAATGTGTGTGGAGAATGTCAAATTGGAAAGTAAACCAGAATGTCGCATCCGATGTTGGAGCATCAGACAACTTCCAAGGTTCTTGAATTGTTACACATGGATCTCATGGGACCCATGCAGGTTGAAAGCTTGGGAGGCAAAAGATATGCTTTTGTGGTTGTAGACGACTACTCTAGATACACATGGGTGAATTTCACTAGAGAAAAGTCAGAAGCCTTTGATGTCTTCAAGGAGCTGTGCATTCAGATTCAAAGGGAGAAAGGAAGTAACGTGGTGAGGATAAGAAGTGACCATGGAAGAGAATTTGAGAACTCCAAGTTCAATGAATTCTGCTCCACTGAAGGAATCAAGCACGAGTATTCATCTCCAATAACTCCACAACAGAATGGTGTAGTAGAAAGAAAAAATAGAACTATCCAAGAATCAGCTAGAGTCATGCTCCATGCCAAAAACATTCCTTATCATTTTTGAGCTGAAGCCATGAACAATGCTTGTTACATACACAACAGAGTTACTTTGAGAAAAGGTACCTCCTCTACTTTATATGAACTATGGAAATATAGGAAGCCAACTGTCAAACACTTTCATGTTTTTGGAAGTAAGTGCTACATTCTAGCTGATAGAGAACCAAGAAGGAAACTTGACCCTAAAAGTGATGAGGAAATCTTCCTTGGGTACTCAACAAATAGTAGAGCATACAGGGTCTACAACTCAAAGACCCAAGTTGTGATGGAATCTGTGAATGTTGTTGTGAGAGACTCTCCACCAAAGGAAATTGATGACATTAATCAAGGTACACCTGTTGGTGACAATGTTGAACACAATGTTGAAGCATTATAACATCCCAGTAATGAAAAATCTACTGAAGAGACTCTTGAAGAGGAGGGTGAGGCAAGTACAGAACCTCAAGTCCAAAACAAAGGTCCCTCTGTTCGTGTCCAGAAAAATCATCCCAAATATCTGATCATTGGGAACCCTGATCAAGGGATAACCACCAGAAGGACAAATGATGTGATTGCTAACTCCTACTTTGTATCTATTTTTGAGCCAAAGAATGTCAAAGAAGCACTAACTGATGAAGCCTGTATAGAGGCTATGCAAGAGGAGTTGAACCAATTTAAGAGGAGTGAACTGTGGGACTTAGTTCCAAGACCTGAAAATGTGAATGTGATTGGAACAAAGTGGGTGTATAAAAACAAGTCAGATGAGAATGGTAATGTCACCAGAAATAAAGCAAGACTTATGGCACAAGGATATACCCAGATTGAAGGACTTGATTTTGAAGAAACTTTTGCACCTGTGGCAAGACTAGAATCCATTAGACTCTTATTATGAGTAGCTTGCATTCTCAAGTTCAAACTATATCAAATGGACGTGAAGAGTGCTTTCCTCAATGGATACCTACAGGAAGAAGTATATGTTGAGCAACCCAAAGGATTTGTTGACCCAGAATATCCTAACCATGTGTACAAATTGAAGAAAGCTTTATATGGCCTAAAACAGGCGCCTAGGGCATGGTATGCAAGGTTGACTCAGTTCTTGGAAGATCAAGGATACAGGAAGGGAGGATCTGATAAAACCCTATTTGTGAAAGAAGAGAGAGGAAAATTTATAATAGCTCAAATCTATGTTGATGACATTGTGTTTGGTGGGATGTCGAATACGATGGTTCAACATTTTGTCAAGCAAATGCAGTCAGAATTTGAAATGAGCCTTGTTGGAGAATTGACTTACTTTCTTGGGCTTCAGATTAAGCAAATGGAGGACATTATCTTTATATCTCAAAGCAAGTATGCAAGAAACATAGTCAAGAAATTTGGAATGGAGAATGCTACACACAAAAGAACACCAGCTCCCACTCATCTGAAACTCACTAAGGATGAAAAGGGAATAAGTGTTGATCAAAGTCTTTATAGAAGCATGATTGGTAGCCTTCTATACTTGACTGCAAGTAGACCAGATATTACTTATGCTATTGGAGTGTGTGCTAGATATCAGGCAGATCCAAAGGTAAGTCATTTGACTCAAGTCAAAAGAATTTTGAAGTATGTGAATGGAACTAGTAATTATGGAATAATGTATTCTCATTGTGAAGACTCTGCCTTGTATGGATATTGTGATGCTGATTGGGCTGGAAGTGCAGATGATAGAAAAAGCACTTCAGGAGGATGTTTCTTTCTAGGGAACAACTTAATTTCTTGGTTCAGCAAAAAGCAAAATTGTGTGGCCTTATCTACAGCTGAAGCTGAATACATAGCTGCTGGTAGTAGCTGCTCTCAACTTGTGTGGATGAAACAAATGCTGAAAGAATACGAAGTTGAACAAGATGTTCTAACATTGTACTGTGACAAAATGAGCGCCATAAATATCTCTAAAAATCCAGTTCAGCATAGCAAGACCAAACATATTGACATTCGTCATCACTTCATAAGAGATCTTGTTGAGAACAAAATTGTGACTCTGGAGCATGTGGGTACAAAGGAACAAGTTGCAGATATTTTCACTAAGGCACTTGATACTATACAATTTGAGAAGCTAAGGAGCAAGTTAGGAATTTGCCTCTATGAGGAGTTATAGCAGTTACCGTTAATAGTGGTGTGGCGTGCAGCAGTTATTTTTATCTCTCCTACTAAAGTGTTGCACGTTGATCAAGGCAATCATGGCCTTCACCTCCCTACAAACACGCCACTACCTATGGTTGGTTATTTTTATTTCAAATCTTCTCCAAATATTTTCTTTCCAAATATAGTTACTCAACATTATTCCTCCTACTTATTCAACTTCTCCACTTCTTCCACAAACTATTTCACCAAACCTAATACTCTCTCCTTCTCCAAATCGTATTCTCTGAAACTCATCACCACAAAAATGTCTCAATCTCCTAATCAAACCTCACCGTCACAAATCAACAATCCACAACCACAACCTTCTGATATCATCACTGACGTCGTTCCTCTCTCCTTCGTTCACCCTTCATTTGCCTCTGCTCTCAAACCAAAAACCTCCAAACCTTCACCCACTAAGCCCTCTACTTCACCCAAACCAAAATCCAAAAAGAAATCCAAAACAAAAAACACCGAGAAACCCAAATCGCAAAAACCCAAATCGAGATACTACTCAAACTTCAACATGCAAGAATTGTACCTTGATAATCAGGGCTCTGCGAGTGGTAATGTTGCATCTGATGTCGCAACACCTACTTCTGGTACTCAAATCGAACCAACAGATGAAGTCTCTCCTAAAACCCTAAATGTTGAACAGGGGGAAACTGGTGTCGAAACTGAAGGGCTGCAGAACACTGCTCCGAACACTCCCAGTGATGAAGGAGTGAATTTGAGCACAAAGATTGTGGAAGAAGCCCTTAACTCTTTGGCTGATTCTATTCCTAGTGAGAATGTTGTGCCGGATGCTCCAACATCCTTGGCACAAGCTCAACATGTGGCTGATGCTGTTGAGACTCAGGAAGAAGATTCTAATACTGTGGTGGTTGATCAAGAGTTGAATCTAGAAAAAGATACAAATGTTGCTGAAGACACTGACAAGGGTGTGTCAAGTGAAGAAGATCTAGTTGTTTTGAAGTCTGTCTATGGGAAAAGGAGTGGAAAAACTGCTGTGGGTAGCCGATTAAGAGAAAGAAAGGGCAAAGAGACTGAAGTTGCAACTGAAGCAACAAAGTCATCAAAGAAAAAGAAGGTAGCAACTGAGGCTACAAAATCTCCAAAGAAACAGATGATAGGACCTGTCAGACGATCTAGCAGAGTTGAGATCCCTGCTAAAAAAAGGAAACAATCATCCAAAAGAAAGATCATAAGTCTGAGTGACTCAGATTATGATGCTGAAGAAGATGTTCCAAACATCACTTCCCCTCCAAAGAAAAAGACACCAAAGAGGATGAAGACTGTTGCTGTTGCATCTGGTGAAGATGTTGAAGAGGATGCTCCATGCATCGTGTCTGCTAAAAGAAGAGTTGGTGGGAGGTTTATTCCACCAAATGTTCCTGATGTGCCAATGGACAATGTGTCCTTCCATTTTATTGACAGTGCTGCTAAGTGAAAGTTTGTTTATCATAGAAGATTGGCTCCGGAGAGGGAACTATCTGATGAGGCTCTGGAGTGCAAAGATGTGATCGATTTAATAGGGAAAGCCGGTTTGATGAAGACTGTGAGTGGAATGGAGAATTGTTATGAAAAGTTAGTCAAGGAATTTATTGTCAACATTGGTGAAGATTGTGACAACCCTCTTAGTAAAGAGTATCACCAAGTGTTTGTTAGAGGGAAATGTGTGGAGTTCTCATCTGCTGTCATAAACAGGTTTCTTGGAAGAAAGGAGGATGGGTACACTGAGCTGGAGATCACTAATGATCAAGTTTGCAAGACCATCACTGCAAACCAAGTTAGGGTGTGGCCCTTGAAAGGTAAGGTACCATCTGTAATGTTGTCTGTCAAATATGCAATACTTAATAGAATAGGTGCTATCAATTGTTAGACTACTTGGCGATCACTTAGAGGGGGGTGAATAAGTGACTCTTTCTACACAATGAGTTTTTCAAAATATTTTCGAGTACGCGGAAGCCCACCGGATCGGTAGTCTACTTTGCACCCTTCGATCAAAGGAAAGGTAGTATAAGCCTTGGAGGGTTTAATGATAAATTGAATTAGGATATGTATTGCAATCAAATTACTAAGATAAACCACAAGATAAACCACACAAGTTCCAACAATTCAAGTTATACCCAATCACAATTCAAGACAAGTTCAATTGAATTTTGATGAACACTTACGATCACAAAATTCAATTGATCAATTAATGATAATTCGAAAAGTAAAGAATGTAAGGAAAGAAGAACGCAAACAGTTGATTAGGGAGTTCCCGCAGCTTTCGTGTCGTCCTCGCGGTCGGCCGGGTACGTCTCCCCCTAAATCGTCAAACGGACGATTTGAGCGATTTTATTAAAAACGCTTTAGTGCACAATTTACAAAGACTCGAATAACCCTATATTGAATCTAATGGAAATTGAGCGATGCAACCTCAACACCTCGCGAAGCTTCTACCTCTGATTCCAACGTTCCAATCTTGCGCCGTCTTCGAACCGAAAACCTCCGCAACGAACGTCCAGCTAATTACCTCGCTTCCTCGATGTTGAACCTTCAAGATATCGCACAATCTTGAACCCTTGATGAGAACCCAAACCTCCAACGCAATTCAACCCGATCGCAATTCTGATTCACCGCGAATTGCACCGAACGTTATCCACTAAATCAACTAAGAACCCTTGATTGATCCCATACTCAATCTCAAATTGGAAGTGATTTGATAGAAGATGATGAACTTGTGTTGAATAAGTCTTTGATCCAAAATCTCTCTCAAATTTTGATCAAATGTGTTTTTCAGATGGATTCTCATTGTTTACAACAAAAACTCATATTGCTATTTATAGAGAAAATAGAATTGAGCAAATTTAGGCAAAACAGAACAGACTTGTATCGATACATATGAAGGTTTGTATCGATACAAACCCTTTGACCAGCATTCAAATGTGAAATTTTGACCTATGTATCGATACAAACATGTGTGTGTATCGATACATACATCAGTTTCTTGAAATCTTGACTGATATGTATCGAAGCATGCAAGCATGATTCGATACATCATGCACTCTCTGGTTTTCTGAGAGATATAGGTGTGTATCGATACATGCAAGCATGATTCGATACACAAGAGACTCTCTGCCCTTGAGACACCAGTTTTGTATCGATACAAACGAAGTATGTATCAATACAAAATGCACAAAATCAGTCTGAAGTA
The DNA here is from genome assembly GCA_030408175.1 of Trifolium repens. NCBI lineage: Eukaryota > Viridiplantae > Streptophyta > Magnoliopsida > Fabales > Fabaceae > Trifolium > Trifolium repens. Next base: position 28,423,352 of record CP125841.1, on the reverse strand, counting down.
GTTTTAGGACATTTGTATCGATACAAGTGATTATGTATCGATACAAAATACCTTAAAATCAATTTTTCAAAGTTTAAAAATAGTTTTTCACTGTCAAGTCATTTCTAAAGTTGCCAAAATATGTTCCACTCTATTTTCATGTGTTTTGACAATTATTAAAACAAGGGAATGAACTGGTGCACTTACATTCTCCCCCTTTTTGATAATTGTCAAAACTTTGCATAAGCTAAACTAAGCCTATACCTAATATGCAATAAAATAGCAATATGTATACAGACGCAATTACATCAAGGATAACCATAAGCACGCTCCCCCTGAGTTGATGCCATAATGCGTTTGATATGTTGATAATCAAGAATTCTTTCCTTAGCTTGTGCAATCCAAATCTCTCCCCCTTTGACAATATCAAAAAGAAGAAGAGAACTCATTAGAAGTATCAAGTCCAAAACGTTTTTATCATGGTCATATCGTGCACTTACATTTGTCGAAATGCACTTTATGATGAATATCCTAATCAATATAAATACGTACAAGATATGCAAGTATAATCAAATGGCGAAAAACCAAATATCATGACAAATATGGAATGTAGAACAACAAACCAAGTCCAAAGCATGAATATTGTAACAACATCGTCATTATAAAGAATTAACATATCAAAATACGGGACGAAATAAACAAACCATGCAACCAATGCATAAACATAACCAATAATTCATACAACCAAGATTATCCAAAATATAAAGTCATACAAACCAAAATGTAATGTTGTCCAAAACATGACAACAAAAGAAATTATCCGTACAACCAAATCGAAATAAAGAAAGTCATAAGAAATAACTAAAATAAAATTGTTCATGCGGAAAAAGAAAATAAAATGCAATAAACACGAAGTCAGGTATTATCATCATTCATCCATGTTGTCCGGGTTAGGAGGAGGGTTAGGTTGATAGTAGCCATGCATCTGGGCTTGCATCTCATCAAAGCGAGTAGTCACATAGGTTCGGAGATCATTGGTGTTGGTGTACAACTCTTCAATTCTAGCATTTTGAGTTTGGTAGTTCTGAGTGTACTCATTGTAGAAGGTGGTTTGTTGCATGCTCATATTCCTTAGCATGCCCACCATTTCATTCCAATTGTCGCCTTCTTCACCTTGACCTACACCTTCACCTTCATCTTGCCTAGCATTTCTTCTTGGTCTCCTACCTCTTGGAGCAGCAGCTTGATCCACATTTTCTTCCTCTTGACCATGGTAGACATAGACATTGTCAACATTTAAGGTCCAATTCATCTTTGCCATTTGAGTATCACTAAATTTTTGTAGCCTTCCAAGGGTAGTGTACTCAATGGGAAGGTTTTGTCCAAGTTTAAACTTTCTCAAGATGCTAGCTATCAAACTACAATATCCAAAGCTTTGATCACGGCTAGAGTTCCTCAAGTCAAACATTCTACTCACAATATAAAAAGGCCAATCAACTTTTCGGTCTTCCATTAGCAAAAACATGAGATCAATGTCTTTCCTATCCATTCTAGAACTTGCACTCTTAGGACGCAATATGTGACTTACAATCCAATAAATCACTCTAGCGTTCACATTCAATTTTCCGGTTCCTATAGTTTCTGGAATATTTCCATTTCTAGTGATGGAGGAGATGAAGACATTAGAATCATAATCAACTTGGCTAGATTCAGAATAGGCCAAAAGATCTTCTCCGGTTATCCTACTACCGGTACTCATTCCAAACAAGTCAAACCACATAGTTGCACTAAACCTATAAACCTTACGTCCCCAACAAAATTCAAATTCAGCACCATTTCTCTCCTGCAACCCAACATAAAATATCCTAACCAAAGTATCATTATATTTGGTTTGCAAATCACAAAAAGTGTCAAGTTGTTCGTTTTCAAGGATTTCCGCAATATCATTGAGACGTAAATTTCTAAGAGTTTCAGTATTAACAGATTTCTGAGGCAAAATGCTCCTAGTTCTACAATATTGCGTATAAGTGTTAATGCAATCCTTGTGAACAAACTCTTCCTCCCTAAGTCCAAGATTAGCAACTACAGCAGCACCACTAGTTTCTGCTTCTTTTCCTTTTCTAGACTTAGTCCTAGGTGCCATTTTTCAGAGAGAATGAAAGAGTATGAATTACCTTGATAAAATTTGAAAAACCTTGAAGATGCAAACACCCAAAAATGCAACCCCAGCCTTTGAATGTAGAGGTTGAGGAGCTTGAACCACGAAATTGATGAGTGGAGATGATTGGGTATGAAATTTGAAGTGATTTAGGGTCAAGTTTTGATGAATTTGGTTCAGTTTTGAGGGAGATTGAGAATTTGGGAATGAGGGTTTTTATGTTGGTTCGGTTGAGAGGATGAGAAGTTGTGATGTTTGATGAATGAATGAATGAAAATTGATTCATAAAAGGTGTTTTCACGTGTTTGTATCGATACAAACTCGTGTTTGTATCGATACAAGTCAGTTTTCTGCAAGCATGTATCGAAGCATGCGAGCATGTATCGATACATGAGACAGTATCTGTCCAATTTGAAGAGTTATGTATCGATACAAGCATCATATGTATCGATACATATCGGTTCATTTTGAAAATTTGCAGAATAACTAACATGTATCCATACAAAGTTCATTTGTATCGATCCAAAATGCATTATTTTCAAATTTTCTCAAAACACATGAACTTATAAATTTTAAAAAAAATTTATGACTTCCAAATAACATGTATGTATTAAACACGTATAATCAACAAGGTACACACTTATGCATGTGATCAAAACACTATCAAAGCATATCATAACATGAGAACACATGTTAAACCATAAAATGCGTGATAAGATATTCACATAGATGAATTTAAGGTACCAAGATGAATCATACGTAATTGATTGTATGTGTATGTATGCACAATAAGTCACACATAAGAATAGAACAAACATGTACAAAACAAGTATGGACTTAATATGGTGTTTGTAATGATCTTTGTAAAATCCCCATATTAAACATATGAGTCTCAAAAACTTATAAATACTTTTGAGCAAAATTCTTGGAAATGGAGGATTAGACAACTATCAATACAAACTTCATATTAAGATGAAAAGGTATATGTATATGAAACCAATGTACAAATGCTAAGTAAAAAAAATATAAAAGCAAAGATAGAGAATAGAATCTTCCTTTAAGTGTTAGATGTAGGAAGTGATCAATTTCCATAACCTTGCAAATGTCGAGTTGAAGCTTTTCTCATCACTTTACTTCTTCATATGTCTTGAACTCCATTGTTGTCGGTGTCTCTCGTCAATGGTTCAAGACGTTTTCCCTACAAACTTAGACATTTGAAATAGGTCCCCAACTCATGTTGGGTCCTAGGTGGTTAGTAACAAAACTATTGCTTGATTTAGGTATCCATTGCATTTTGCCTTTTGGTACTAAAGTTTTTCGAGCTTGGCACTTGGCAATAGTATGACCCTTATCACAACAATAGTGACACACGATGTTTGGATTACATTTCTTATGACTCTTTTCAACAAACTTATACTTTTTATTTTTAGGTTTCAAAGGTTTGTTGAACTTAGTCAAATCAACCGAATATGTAATCTCCGGTTTAGGTGGTTCTTTTAGCTTATCTTGTAACTTTCGCAAGTCTCTATATAAGTAAAAGCATCCATCACATCCGGTCCTATCGTTACCATAACTATCAAAAGTCGCAAGAGATTTTTGAATCATAGACTCTTTGAGGGCTTTCAACTCAAGCTCCGTTTCCGAAACTTTTGCCTCAAGGTATTTATTAACTTGCATTAAACCTTTTAGTCGTTGAAAAGCCTCTTTAGTTTCTTTGTGTAACTTTTCAAAAGTGACTTGCAACTCATGATATTCCAAAAGCGTATATGAGTTAGAGGGATTTTGATTTACCTTTTTGGGAGCAAGTTTCTTGCGATCATAGGATGTCAAGCACACATTTGCCAATACATCTTCACCACTTGAGCTAGAGCTTGATGATGAAGAGGAAGATGTGCTTCCGCTTTCCCATGCAACATAGGCTTTCTTACCATTGCCTTTGCTCCTTCCTTTGAATGATGATGACTCCTTCTCTTTTCTCTTGAGCTTAGGGCAATCACTACAAGAAAATTGTCACTTTGCGACATTTGCATTGCGACAGTTTGACCAGAACCGTTGCAATGTGCTAAATTTTGGAATTTTGTGACAGTGTATGCGACGGTGCAATTAACCGTTGCAATATTTTGACTTAATTTTTTAAATTTGTGACAATTAAGTGAACTGTCTCAATGTTTTGGATTTATTTTCCACATAAACAACATACGTATAATTTTATTTTATTTTATCTTCCCCCAACAATTCACAAACCCTACTCCCGAACCGGAATCGCAAATCCTCCGCGGAATCGCAAATCGTCCGCCGAATCGCAAATCCTCCGCCGAATCGCAAATATGAACCTCAAACCCCTCCGCTGATCCCTAATCGAAGAACCTCAAACCCTTCGTCGTTCTCCTTCGTTCAATCCTTCAATATCTCTGCGGTTCTTCTTCAATTCCTCCGCTGTTCTCCTTTAATCCTCCGTTTTCTCTGCGGTATCTCTTTGTTGTTTCATTGCATTGATCGATTGCATGCTTGTTGTTTATCTTTAGCTTGTTGTTTTGTTGTTAGGTATCAATTCAATTCTTCTCTCCGTGAATTAAAGAAGCCCTTTGTGAGTTGTTCTTATGGTCTCAAGTTATGCTTTATTTTTTGTTTCTTTTACTGCATTTTTTTTATTTCCCCTTAGAAGCCTCATTGTTTTTGTTTCACTGTCAATTTATGCTTTGTTTCTTTTGCTATACTGTATTTTTTTTTCTTATTTCCCTGGTATGAGATTTTAATCTCTGTGTTGATTTTAATTTAATGCTATATTGATGTAGAGAACAAATGCATTTTCTTATTCCGATCATGAAAACATTGGTCGCCTTAATGTGTTAGACTTACAACTATGTATCGATTCATTCGAGATTACATGTGCAGATTCGCCGACTTCCAAAATCATTAATTGCAATGATACTCTCTTTAGCTCTTTTTACCTTTATTCTTAATCTCATTTTTTATGCTCAAAAGCCTTAAACAGCTGCAAATTATTTACTAACATTAAAACAGGTTGCAGAGTATGCTCTTGGAGGTGGGCATGTATTACATATGGTTTGTGATTCAACCATGCAGCAGATAATGCTATTTTCGGCCAAACAGGTCCTAAGGTGCTTCAATAATTTGGCTTTAACATTTCTATTAACCAAACATTTAATCACAATATAATTTAGTTATAGAGGAGAAAGTTTATATGCACCCCCTTTTACTCTTTTGTAATATCTTTTATTTTTGTATATATAAATGTTGGGAGCTTTGAAGCTGGTTGCAGATGTTCTATCATGTCGCGTATGGTGAGGATTAAATTAAAACTATTTTGTTTGCTGTAATATTTTGATGTCAATCCAAAAGATAAAAATTATGATTTTTTATATAAAGGTTTTGTTCGAAAAAAGCATGCAAAATGAGGTTTCTCACAAGGTTCTATACTGCTGACGAAGCCGAGAAAATGGGCCTTATCAATACTGTTGTACCAGTAAGCTGTTATTGGTGCTCAACTCAAACAAAAGAGGGAGTATATTACTTATTAGCCAGTTGTTTGTTCCTCTGCAAATAAATTAGCTAGTTGTTTATCGGCCATTTTAATTGATTTAGTTAGAAATCAACTCAATCTGCAAGATCTTACAATAATTTATATTTAATCTTCTTAAATTGGCTATAGAGATTTGGTCTTTATATTGTTCCTATTTTGAGTAAAAAAAACTAGGATATTAACTACTAGTAGTAACAGTTAATATAGTTCTGAAAAGCTTTTTTATTAACTACTAGTATATTCTTAATTAACCAAGCAATTCATTTTGGTTTCCTAATCCTTGATCAAATTTCTATGACTTTGTGCCTTGCTTGCCTACATCAGCATCTTCACTTTGTTGCCACCTATCGGTGCTTCCACCTTGTTCTTTAAGGTTTGTCCATTAATTAATTAATTTATTCTTTTAAATTTTCTACTTCAATTTATGTGTGCAACTTTTGCATGTTCCTGATTCTTCTTTATGATCTATCCATATCTCTCTAGCTTATTTAATATAGTAAATTTAGAGGTTTCTTTATTTGATTCAATTCAATTCTTATGCTAAGTTTCTTATAAACTTATCATAATTTTTAGAATATCAGTTACTTTATTTTATTACTTCATAGATTAGCTATTCCTTGATGCACAATTGGCACACAAGTTTTTCTAGATTACCTGTTATGCTAATTCGCGATCGGTGTGAAGACGGTTGAAATTGAATCTTGAAAGTTGAAACATCTTTTTTACTCTTTGTAGTGAAAGTTAACAGGACATGAAAGAGAAGGTCTAATGAGATAGGTGTTGATAATGATGGTGATCCAGTGAGAGTGGTGGGGCAAAGAAGATGAATTTTAGAGAGTGGGGCTGAATTTAGTGTTGAGAGAACATAATAAAAGAGTGCAGTTCATAAGTCATAAGTCATTCAAGTATGCCCTTTACTTTCCAAGCATTGTTTGAGCATAGAGGTAAAAAACTCTCTTCTTTTATCTCCTGTTATGTTTAGTTCAAAAGTCATTTCTTTTTATATTTGATTGAATAGATTCTGCTATGACATACTACTTGTGCTTACAAAACAAATTTGCTCTTTGAAAAGAGGTATGAGAGTTAATTGATTGCAGCTTGTTTCTACCTTTTCGGTAGCTTTGTAATCATGTTTTAGGCCTGGAAGTTTTTTTGGCGGAGCTTAATTGTTTTGTTGTCATTTGTGTGTTGCTATAAGTCTGGGGTCGTTAATGATTGAGTCACTTTGGCATTGTAGTCATGTGTTTGTATGGTTTGAAGTGTTGTATTATAACTCTTTGGTATACTTTGTCTCTTTCTTTCATTATAAGGAATCCCAAATTCCTTGTTCGTAGCTCCGACGATGCAGTTGTGTTTGCTCACTGCTAAAGTTGTTAGCTTGTGTGACAAAGGCCGGGGTTCCGAGTAGTCCGTGCTAAAGAACTCAATTTTAAGCTGATATAACAGTTTGGAATTTTATAAGGTTCTGTTAGTTTCTATTATAAGGGCTGCTTTGTGCTAACTATGATATAAGGGTGTCTGTGATTGTAATGTAAAGGGGTGAGTTTAATTGGATTTTGTTGCGTTATCCTATCAGTTAGTGGATGTTTAGCCTTCTTGATTGCTTTCATTTTTTATGGCCATCAAATTGCATTAGTTTATTTAGCGGTCTTTCTTTGGTTTCTTTGTAACTCTTGAGGCATTCCTTATGCCTTTATTAATAAAACTTTTTCTTTTTAAAAGTCATTGTATGTTATGTTTGAAAATACCATTATCTTGAATTATGCCGTGATCTAAGTCAATTTGTATATCTCAATTCGTTTTTTAAAGTATTTTAATATATACTTATGTTTTTTCAGGTAGCAGAATAAGAAGAATCAAGCGATGGTAGGCGTTCTGAGTCTAGCTAACACTAATTAAGGATTATGAAGCAACATCACATAATACTAGGGATATTTAGATATTTTGTGAACTTATTTTGACGAAATGAACTACATTAGTTTCTTTCGTTTGGAACTTCAAGTTCTTTAATTAAATTTTTGATGTGTGGATCTTGTCACTATTTAATGAATTATATAAATGAGATTAAGTTATTTATATATTTTTGCATTTTAATTTCTTTACTCTTGTATTGATATTGTAACGGTTTAATAAGCCATCAAATTTTTTTTTTTTTACAGTTAATAAAAAAGGTTTTAAATCAATATTTTTTTTTTAAAAAAACACAAGTTTGCGACGGTTTTGTAACCGTTGCAACATTAAATTTAGTGTTATGTGGGGAAAAACATAACGACGGTTTGAAACTGTTGTAACAACGGTTTTTAGAACTGTCGCAAAGTTCTCTTGCGACATAGAAATCATCAACGGTTTGCAAACCGTTGCAAACTGCAATTTTGACTGTCGCAATGTGACAATTTTCTTGTAGTGAATCCGGTTTGAAATGACCAACTTGGCCACACTCATAGCATGCCCCTTTCTTGGAGTACCTAGCATCTTCATTCTTCCGGCGGTAACCACTATCTTTCTGAAACTTCTTAAGATTGTCATCGGAATGTCTTATCACATTCTTTCTCACATATCTATTATAGCGTCGAACGAAGAGTCCCATTTCCTCATCATCGGAATCGTCTTCGCTTGAGCTACTCTCCACTTGCTCAACCTTTTTGGACTTGGATTTGGAGGCCTTTAGAGCAATGGACCTCTTATCCTTTTCTTTTTCCTTTTGGTTGTGTTTCTCCTTTTTCTCACCTTTCTCATGCTTTTCCAACAAATTAAGCACTTGTTCATGTTCCGTTAGCTTACCAAATAAGGTTGTGAGACTCAAAGTTGTAAGATCATTCGCTTCTTTGATTGCGGTGACCTTTGGTTGCCATGACCTGTTAAGACATCTCAAAATCTTATTAGTAGCATCTTGATTTGTGATTGGTTTACCTAGACCATGTAACTTGTTGGTAATTTTTACAAATCTTTGTTGCATATCCGCAATGGTTTCACCATCTTGCATATGAAACAATTCGAACTCTTGAGTTAAGGTGATTATCTTGGATATTTTGACTTCATTAGTACCCTCAAAATGAGTAACTAATGTATCCCACATTTCTTTGGCCGTTGAACAATGCGACACATGATAAAATTGTTCAATCCCAAGGGATGAAATAAGTATGTTTTGTGCCTTTGCATCGTAATTGACCTTTTTCTTATCATCCTCCGTCCATTGTGCCATAGGCTTATTGGTGACAATGCCATTAGGATCGGTGTTTGTCGGAACAAACGGACCGTTCTCAATAGCATTCCACACTTCACCATCAAAAGAATTGATGTGTATGCGCATACTACTTTTCCAATAATCGAAATGGTCTCCATTGAATATAGGAGCCCTATTATAAGCCCCTTTGGGTGCAAACGCCATGTTTTCTAATAATAGGCACAAATTACTCGGTTTAATCGTTTAAAATCGAACCGGGCTCTTGATGCCACTTGTTAGACTACTTGGCGATCACTTAGAGGGGGTGAATAAGTGACTCTTTCTACACAATGAGTTTTTCAAAATATTTTCGAGTACGCGGAAGCCCACCGGATCGGTAGTCTACTTTGCACCCTTCGATCAAAGGAAAGGTAGTATAAGCCTTGAAGCGTTTAATGATAAATTGAATTAGGATATGTATTGCAATCAAATTACTAAGATAAACCACAAGATAAACCACACAAGTTCCAACAATTCAAGTTATACCCAATCACAATTCAAGACAAGTTCAATTGAATTTTGATGAACACTTACGATCACAAAATTCAATTGATCAATTAATGATAATTCGAAAAGTAAAGAGTGTAAGGAAAGAAGAACGCAAACAGTTGATTAGGGAGTTCCCGCAGCTTTCGTGTCATCCTCGCGGTCGGCCGGGTACGTCTCCCTCCAAATCGTCAAACGGACGATTTGAGCGATTTTATTAAAAACGCTTTAGTGCACAATTTACAAAGACTCGAATAACCCTATATTGAATCTATTGGAAATTGAGCGATGCAACCTCAACACCTCGCGAAGCTTCTACCTCTGATTCCAACGTTCCAATCTTGCGCCGTCTTCGAACCGAAAACCCCCGCAACGAACGTCCAGCTAATTACCTCGCTTCCTCGATGTTGAACCTTCAAGATATCGCACAATCTTGAACCCTTGATGAGAACCCAAACCTCCAACGCAATTCAACCCGATCGCAATTCTGATTCACCGCGAATTGCACCGAACGTTATCCACTAAATCAACTAAGAACCCTTGATTGATCCCATACTCAATCTCAAATTGGAAGTGATTTGATAGAAGATGATGAACTTGTGTTGAATAAGTCTTTGATCCAAAATCTCTCTCAAATTTTGATCAAATGTGTTTTTCAGATGGATTCTCATTGTTTACAACAAAAACTCATATTGCTATTTATAGAGAAAATAGAATTGAGCAAATTTAGCCAAAACAGAACAGACTTGTATCGATACATATGAAGGTTTGTATCGATACAAACCCTTTGACCAGCGTTCAAATGTGAAATTTTGACCTATGTATCGATACAAACACGTGTGTGTATCGATACATACATCAGTTTCTTGAAATCTTGACTGATATGTATCGAAGCGTGCAAGCATGATTCGATACATCATGCACTCTCTGGTTTTCTGAGAGATATAAGTGTGTATCGATACATGCAAGCATGATTCGATACACAAGAGACTCTCTGCCCTTGAGACACCAGTTTTGTATCGATACAAACGAAGTATGTATCGATACAAAATGCACAAAATCAGTCTGAAGTAGTTTTAGGACATTTGTATCGATCCAAGTGATTATGTATCGATACAAAATACCTTAAAATCAATTTTTCAAAGTTTAAAAATAGTTTTTCACTGTCAAGTCATTTCTAAAGTTGCCAAAATATGTTCCACTCTATTTTCATGTGTTTTGACAATTATTAAAACAAGGGAATGAACTGGTGCACTTACATCAATTGGGTTCCCACTACCCATTCATCTCACATAGCTACTGGGCTAGCTAGATTCATCTACTCTATTGGAACTGGAACTGATGCTGACTATGGATCCTACATCTTTGATCAAACCATGCCACATGGTAAATCTTGGGCTGTAAAATTGCCTATTGCCTTTCCATCCCTTCTCTGTGGAATCATCTTATCTCAACACCCCAACATTTTGATCCCTGCTGATGAACCATGCAAGAGGCAATCTCCTATTTCCTTTCATTTTAAACTGCTTGAGGGCAAGCATGCTGCTGACATAGCAGGTCCTTCTAGGAAAGTGCCCTCCCCTAGGAAAGTATCTACCTCCACCATGAACAGAAAGGCCATGATAACTTCCATGGAAGCTGCTGTTAGAGCTCTGGATGAGCAAAAGAAAGAACTTGAAAAGGTCATCTCTGCCCTAAGGCAAGAGGAAGCTGAGGAAGAAGGTTTGGATACTGAGAATGCAGAGGTTGGTAATGAAGGTGTAGGTGATGCAGCTGATGTTGGTAATGCTGCTGGTGATGCAGTTGGTGATGATGATGCTGGTGGTGATACAGAGGAGCTGGATGTTGGTGATCCAGTGCTTCTTTTTAATTGATGTAGTCATGTGTTGCCCTGTTTTGCTCTTGTTAGTTCGTTCTCTGTTTTGTTTTGTTGTTTCTGGGCATAGGCTATTTTGCTTCTGCTGGTTTGTAATAAGTATCTGTACTTCTTAACCCTCTGTACTGCTAATTTGTCAAATTTGTGGCAAAAAGGGGGAGTAAAAAATGTTATGTTATGTTCTGGTTGATCAGTTTGTTTGGTTATCTGCTCCTGTGTTGCGCCTGTTCTGGTAGTGTAGTTTGGATGGAGTTATATGTGTGTGGTTATGTATGCTCTCAGATATACAGGTGTTTAGGGGGAGCTGATTTATGTTATGCAGGGGGAGATGTTGGATACGATGTTCCAACATCCTATGCATATGTGCAGGGGGAGATGTTTTGTGAAATGTTAAAGCATTCTATTCAACATCCTATTGGTGTTTATTTTTCCTGACCATTTAAGGCGAAGTAGTTGTTTTGTGTTCCGCTGTTGCATGCCTCTCTGATAATCTTAAAAGATACGTCTTATTCTTTTCTTCTATTCTCCATGGAGGAGTTGTATGGAAACTATTTTGAAGAATGACTACTACTCATCTCTATGTTTGTGTGTTTATGTTGAGATAAAGAAGAGTAGGTGTAGTATCTGTTTAAGTATTGTCTATATGGTCATAATTTGTTTTAGCCAAAAATTTGCCAAAGGGGGAGTTTGTTGAGTCTTTGGTATTGGCTGCATTTTTGGTAAAATAAACCTTGAAACAGGATGTGCGATATGATGCCTCAACATCGTATCATCTCACGAGAAGTGTTCGCGCGCATGTTCTATTTATGGTATTCTTGTTTCTCTCTCATGAATCTTGTATGGCGCATTTAATCAGAGTAATTATGAGGATCATCATTTAATGCTTCAGATCCTTGTCAAGAATATTTCTGCAGAGAATCTCTTTTAATTAATGAGGAGTAATGGCTTGGGTCAAACAAATCAAGCCCATATCTTTTCTGAATCAAGGAAGAATTGTCTGAAGTATTTAAGGAAGAAGCTAAACCTAATTCAGAGTCAGTTGTTCACGCCGTCATTGTGATTGAGTCTAGAATTTAGGTTTTGCGTGTGTGTTATTTGTGAGCCTTTCTTGTGTCTCATTGATATAAGTTTAGGACTGTGTCATTTTGAGTTGTAATTGGTGTGATCCTCTCCTAAGCTTTGAAATACGGAGTAAGGAAGATTTAATGGTTACAACACTCTAAGCCCTTAGGTACGAGTGTGTCTCCAAAACCTTTTGTAGTTTTGTGGTGTGAAAATCCTTGCTGTCTGTAAGGTTGTAAGGGAGTGAGATGGGATCTCTGATCTAGGAGTTCCTAGGTTGAAGAATCATTGGTAGTGCCTAGGTTGTAAGTTGTAAACGGGGCGTTTGCTGGTAACTTAGAACTAGGGCTATTATAGTGATATTCCTTCCTGGATTGGTATCCCCCAGACGTAGGTTCTCCGAACTGGGTTAACAAATACTTTGTCTCCTTTATTTGTTTTATGCTTCTCTGTTTTACTATTACGCGATAGATCTGTTAAAGTGCTTAGCACATCGTATCGCACATCGTGCATAGCGTGTCAGGAATTTCAGCAGACAATTGGCTAATAATATTTTGGCTTAACTACACATTTGGTCTCTTATATTCCCTCTGTAATACTTTATAAGCAAAATTGGCTAATAATATTTTTGTCCCATTGACGACAGGAATTTATATGGTATTTTTAGTATTAGTTTTAGTAGTAAAATGACCAAGACAGACCCAAATACGAAGAAAAACCTACATAATCAAGGAAAAGCATCAAGACCAAGTCCAAGATGCGAAAAGACAAGAAAAAGCCCAAAAATTGAAGAAAATGAGCATTTCATCGTAGCACGATGGCTTCCATCGTGCCACGATGGAAGCTACTTGTTGGCCAAGAAATCAACAGAGAAAATCTGAAGAGAATCTGCTCATCGTGCTACGATGCCCCTCATCGTGGTACGATGACATTACTTAGCGACCAAGCTGATGAAATGCACATGATCAGTTATAATTTTGAACTGTATCTTCCCATCGTGCTGCGATGGACCTATCGCAGCACGATGGCTTGCTGAGGCCCATTACGAAAACTATAAATAGAGCTCCAATTCCTCATTATTTTTCATTCAGAAATAGTGGAACACTCTCTACTATAAAGGAGGTGTTCAGAGGAGCTCTAAGGGCATAGTTTTCTCCCCTTACGGGAAAACTAACTCAGCAAGGTATGTTTTCTTTAGGCTTTTATGTTTAGGTTATAATTCTTTTATTGTAATTTAAATATGAAGTCTTTTGTAATAGATGCCTTAGGTTATGGTGGAGAAGATGAACTCCCCTATGAATATTTGGAGTCTGTGATTGAGTCTAAGTTATAATAAATCGTTATTCAGTATTATGTTTGTTATTTACTTTCTTGCACTTTAACGACGCATCTCGTAATCTGGCCGGATAAGCGGGAGCGCTAATAGAATTGATATTGGGTATTAACTTGATATGGTCCGGAACTAGTAGTAAATAATGCTAGGTGTATAGAGACGGTAACGGCCTGAACTAGTCGCGAACTGAGCGGTTAGAGGAGGAATCATGCACTAGGTGTGAACTGAACACTTAGAAGATAAATAGCCCGATACTAGGATCTAGAGGCATTGGATGGGTGAAGGTAATAATGCATGTGTAATAAACAACTCACGTAGTAATTAGGGTATGTGACACATCGATGTTAGGCTCACGTAGGTACCTTAGTTATTAACGTAGGGAAACTTTAATATACATAGTGTAACAGTAAGGTGTTACTACAATAAAGGAAAAGTCACCGCCGAACAATAATCTGAGTAACTATGTTATACACCGTTCATGCCAAATATGAAGAAGGGAGGGAGTCCAACCACCATACCTATCCTCTATGTTTCTGAATCTATTATTTATTTATTTATTTATTTATGCAAGCATTACGCTTTCTTTTTATAAAACCTTTTTCCAAAACCCAAAGCGAATGCAAAACCCAACAGCTTAAATAACGCTAACGAAGCTTTGGCACGATCCCTGTGGATACGAACTCATTCTACTCAGTAGAGTGTGAATTATTACTCGACGACAGACTGGTACACTTGTCAGACCGTAGTCAAGTTTTTGGCGCCGTTGCCGGGGATTGTGTCTACAAAGCGTCGATAGATTTATTTAAGTTGTCAAAAATTTTCAAAAAAATAAAAAAAAAAAAAAAAAAAAAAAAAATGTAAAGTTCTGGCTAAGGCAAAGTCTTGGTATATAAGCGATCCGTTGTGATCCACCTCACTTACCTGAGAATTTTCATAGTGACAAAGACACATGAGACAAACCAAAAAAATGTAAAGTTTCAAACATTACCTTTTCCAATGCTACTAAGGTATTCATTTGTTGTGCTTGATAACAGGTAACCTGGATTTTCAGTACGACCCTGAACCAGAAAGAACATTCAGGAAAAGAAGGCAAGCACTAAAGCTCAGAGAATCCAGTAATCTCAAAGAGCCTACCACCAAAGCCATGGGGGACGAGCAAAGAATCACAATGGGAGACTACTGCAAGAGGACTGACAATGATCAGATCTCACTGGGGTTCCAACCGGCAAACCCAGCTAACTCGATATCAAAGGCAATGTTCTGACAGGTTTGCGGGAGAACCAGTTCGACGGACGTGCCAACAATGATCCTTGGGATCATCTGTCAAAGTTTTCAGAGACATGTCAGATTCAGAAAGTGCCGGAAAACGTGACTGAGAACCAGAAGAAGCTGCGTTTGTTTGCTTTTTCTCTTACAGGTCCAGCTAAAGATTGGCTTCAATGTTTGCCAAAGGGATCAATTGCAACATGGAAGGAGCTCGAAGATAAGTTCCTGGAGAGATTCTTCACTCATACACTATTCAAGAAGAGGAAGTCTGAGATCCTAAGCTTCAACCAGCATGAATCAGAAACGTTGTGCAAGGCTTATGAACGCTTCAAGCTGCTCATGAGAAGGTGTCCTAACCACAACATTAGTGCAATGGAGTAGATGCAACTATTCACAGCTGGTATGAAGATGCAGCATCGCATGATACTAGATGCCTCAGCTGGTGGGTATATCAAAGTTAAGACCTATGCAGAAACTAAGGATCTAGTTGAGCAGATGTGCCAGAATGAATACAACATGAGCCATGATCGAAATGAGAAGACGCCTGGAATTCTGAAGGTGTACCAGGAGATTGCCTACAAAGTAGAGATCGAGTTACTGAAGAGGCAACTTGCTGAGAAAGAGAAAGCAATGAAGGAAGACAGTGTGAAACAGGTAGAAGGAGTTTGTGATTTCTGCCTAGAAGATCACCCTAATGGGCATTGTTTGCCAGAAGGGAGGAGCTAAGGCGAAAGCTCCTACAGAAGAGAGAGACATGCGAACGTATCCTCTGTAATGGAGGAAATGTCTCAAGCTAATGAGAGGCTAAACAAGCGCTGCTTGGGAGGCAACCCAAGGATAAGTTTTTAAATTCAGTATTTTCAATTCAGTATTTCATTTCAGTTTTTCAATTCAATAAAGTATGCCTAGAATTCCGCATGTCATCTTCATCTGTTAACAACCCTTTTCAAACTTACAAAAAAAAAATTAAATAATTGTTTGCTGTTTATTATCTTGTGCATGAGAAACTGTTATAGGTAAGATTGCAGCGAAGAGAGTTATAAATTCTGATGAGACAATTTCACACCTTCACACAAAGACCAAAGGTGATTGCTCCGAAGTGCGCAGTTCGGGAGACAATGAGACGAGTGATGAAGCTGGTGTCTGTGAGATAAATGTTCATCCTTCAGATACCTAAGTCATGTGAGGATTTGAGCCAAATATTTCCAAACGGTATTACCACTTTCTTTCGATTTACTATGAGAGTACCGTGCACTTGTTTATTTTCTAGAACTTGCTCTAATTCTCTGCTGACTAGTTGATTTGATATTATATGCATTGTGGCAATTGTTTGTTATAACCCAGAGCCTTTTCAAGCCACCCTTATTATTATTATATCCTTTGCTAATCAATTTTGAGCCGTAAAAAAAATTATCCCTTTTATTTCGGTGACAAACCACATTACAAGCCTATAGACCAGAAAAACAATGATTTACCCTCTTTGGAGTTAGGTAATAGTTCTCAAAAGTCTTGGCAACAACAAAGTTTGGGTTTACTCATGGAACTAGCAACATCTAAGTTTGGGGTGGGTATACAGAGAACTATCACTACAAAAAGAAAAAAAAAATGAAAAAGAGACGGGAAAACATAAAAAATTCCCTACAAAAATAGTCTCTTAAAAAAAATGAAAAAGGCAAAAGGCAAAAGAAAAAGCCAAAAGGCAAAAGAAAGAGCCAAAGGGCAAAAGAAAAGAGCCAAAGGACAAAAATAGTGATAGAAAAGAACCATACAAAGACACATCCGATTCTTAATCTCTGACACCAACACAAAAAGGCACCCTAAGGAATAAGGTTGCGTACACAAAAAGGAAACAAAGTAGAACTAACTCCAATGTTTAGCCTACTTATCCCAAAAATGTCCTACCTTGACCCTAGCCACGTTATAACCCTGAAAAGACCTCTAAAAATGCATGTATATTAAATTTGACTGGTTGCTTAGAGTTCTTGCAAGCCTATGGTAAAATGGCAGGTTGTACGATGATTGAGAGATAACCCTTTCAATTATGAGCAAAAAATACAAATGTGTGAGAGAGAAAAAGTTGAACATGGACTCTTGCAGACATTTGTCTGATTTGCTACTATCAACGTCTCCTGAGCCTAGCAGTACTGGGCATGATCGCGGCGGTAAGAATCAGCGGTGCCATTGCTGAAGTGCAGGGTTGTGAAATTCCTATCATCTTTATTTATCTCTTATTTCTCAAACGATCTTGTCTGACAGCATGTTACTTGAGGACAAGCAACAGTTTAAGTTTGGGGTTGTGATGACAGGAATTTCTATGGTATTTTTAGTATTAGTTTTAGTAGTAAAATGACCAAGACAGACCCAAATACGAAGAAAAACCTACATAATCAAGGAAAAGCATCAAGACCAAGTCCAAGATGCGAAAAGACAAGAAAAATCCCAAAAAATGAAGAAAATGAGCATTTCATCGTAGCATTATGGCTTCCATCGTGCCACGATGGAAGCTACTTGTTGGTCAAGAAATCAACAGAGAAAATCTGAAGAGAATCTGCTCATCGTGCTACGATGCCCCTCATCGTGGTACGATGACATTACTTGGCGACCAAGCTGATGAAATGCACAGGATCAGTTATAATTTTGAACTGTATCTTCCCATCGTGCTGCGATGGACCTATCGCAGCACGATGGCTTGCTGAGGCCCAAATCCTCATTATTTTTCATTCAGAAATAGTAGAACACTCTCTACTATAAAGGAGGTGTTCAGAGGAGCTCTAAGGGCATATTTTTCTTTAGGCTTTTATGTTTAGGTTATAATTATTTTATTGTAATTTAAATATGTAGTCTTTTGTAATAGATGCCTTAGGTTGTGGTGGAGAAGATGAACTCCCCTATGAATATTTGGAGTCTGTGATTGAGTCAAAGTTATAATAAATCGTTATTCAGTATTATATTTGTTATTTACTTTCTTGCACTTTAACAACGTATCTCGTAATCTGGCCGGATAAGCGGGAGCGCTAATAGAATTGATATTGGGTATTAACTTGATATGGTCCGGAACTAGTAGTAAATAATGCTAGGTGTATAGAGACGGTAACGTCCTGAACTAGTCGCGAACTGAGCGGTTGGAGGAGGAATCATGCACTAGGTGTGAACTGAGCACTTTGAAGATGAATAGCCCGATACTAGGATCTAGAGGCATTGGATGGGAGAAGGTAATAATGCATGTGTAATAAACAACTCACGTAGTAATTAGGGTATGTGACACATCGAGGTTAGGCTCTCGTAGGTACCTTAGTTATTAACGTAGGGAAACTTTAATATACATAGTGTAACAGTAAGGTGTTACTACAATAAAGGAAAAGTCACCGCCGAACAATAATCTGAGTAACTATGTTATACACCGTTCATGCCAAATATGAAGAAGGGATGGAGTCCAACCACCATACCTATCCTCTATGTTTTTGAATCTATTATTTATTTATTTATTTATGCAAGCATTACGCTTTCTTTTTATAAAACATTTTTCCAAAACTCATAGCGAATGCAAAACCCAACAGCTTAAATAACGCTAACGAAGCTTTGGCACGATCCATGTGGATACGAACTCATTCTACTAAGTAGAGTGTGAATTATTACTCGACGACAGACTGGTACACTTGCCAGACCGTAGTCACCCATGAACTTAGCTCAGTTGGTAGAACATTGTATTGTATATGCAGGGGTCGGGGTTCGAACCTAAGTCATCTTACTTATCCGCCTTAAGGGTCGAATTTCTAGACATTAGGATACTTGACCAAAAAAATTTTGACTTTTTAGGTTCATTGTATTTTTAATGTATCTTGTCTATATTATATGTCAGATACATTAAAAATACAATGAACTTAAAAAATCAATTTTACTTATAAAATATTACGGAAGGAATATTTATTTTAAATTTTAATTTAGTTTTTATATTTATTTTAAATTTCGATTTGATGCGTTGGATATCAATGTACGTATGTTTACATATGTGTTTACATGTCTATTGATTGAAATGGGAGAATCATGTTTCTAATGTTCTTTTATACTATGACTTTGTTTGGTAAACCAAATAAGCTAGCTTATAGCTTATAGCTTATAAGCTAAAAGCTCTGTTTGGTAACGGTTTTTTCCTTATGAGCTTATAGCTTATTTTCCAGATGCGATTTCAATTAGCTTATGAGCTTATAAGCTATAAGCTATAAGCTAGCTTATAAGCTATAAGCTATCAGCTAGCTTATAAGCTAACCGCTATTTTTACCGAACAGAGCCTATGTATATATATGATTGAAAATCCAGCTGAGATTGTTTTTAATAAAATAACATATGGGTAGAGGAGGAAGGGATGAACAAAAGAAGAACTCGTCAAGTGAGGTGTCATCATTGTTGCAGCGATTACAAGGCAGTCCATAGTAGTAAAAATATTGTGGAGACATCACACCAACTCCAATGTATCTATTTTTTAAGAATTGGTATCTAAATAGGTATCCTCGTATGAGTAAAATAGAAATGAGTATCTAAATAGGTATTTTATTGGAGTAAATAGATACCAGTTTTACAATAAGCATTGACATCTATATTATTTTTGTTGTACTTATTCATAATGATGCAGAGTTATTAGTGAGATGTATTATCTGTAGGATCTATTTAGAACTTTTTAAAAGGTGTTGAGTTGAAGGAATTTAGTGCTTATTATTTATTATTATTAAAAGATTATAAATAAATGACGTATACACGTGAAGCTCAATTAAATACTAAAATATGGGAATCTTCATTGTGGATGCTCTCATAATTTAATGGTTCAAAATGAATTTTTCTCTTCCCACCCCCAGACTCTTTTTCACCCCTCAATATTCCGATTTTGCTCTTAGTTGAAAAGTTTGGGATCTATTTTCCAAACATCTTTTTTTACCTTGAATACCAACTTTGAAACGTGTTTTTCGAAATCCGAACAATTGTCATGCATAGGGAGGCGCACATTGTAGACTAAGCCATTAGAGAAATTTCAGGCAAGGACTCAATGAATACAAACAATTGTTTTTATTATAATAATAATAATAATAATAATAATAATAATAATAATAATAATAATAATAATAATATGCAATAGGAGAAAGAGTGATGGAAGCAATTAAGGGCAACATCTTATGAAAACTTACATAGAACACTGCTTACTATATTATTTTGCCTACATAGTAAGTAGATACTAATATATAGTTTAGTGTAGTCCATTATATTACATGCTAGTATTACAAATTTTCATTTGATCTTTATGCATGCTTCACACTCTCAATATATATAACTTAAACATCATCATGGTAACCATCCACCCATGAAATTATTCATGCTTGGGCCTGCTGTCACCACTGATCCTGGATCAGCTTGATATCTGCATGCACTTAAACAAAATTCACTTTAAAAATGACATGACTAAAATCTTAACATGATTAATAAAAAATTGAATGAAGAGTAAATATATATACCGACCCAATTTGTAAGGTTGGTTCACACTCAATTGGTTGAAACAGATCATCACCCTGGGTGTGAACTGGATGTTGACGGCCATATCCCATATCTTCAGCACTCAGATTCAGTTGGAGAGAATTTATTTGATACCCTTCCATCTGCAAAAATAATCACAAATTAAAATTAAATTACTTTCATAACCCCTTCAAAATAGAGTAAGTTTTCAAAGTGAGGGATCCACCGCGTTATTTTATATCTATAAGTTAACTCAATTGTTTACCGAAGAACACTTCAAATAAAGCGTAGATGTTTCTTACCCTTTGTCTGAGAGCTCTGTTTGCTTCACATAGCAAGTGTTCCTTCACAAGTTTCAAAAGCAAGTGAGGAGGAGGAGGAACTTAATAGCAAACATTGACAATGTAAAGAATGGTTGTTCTCAATTCTCATACCTTACGTTGAAGATCACCAAGCTGATCCAGCATGAATTGGGTCTATAGAAACAAAACAAGTTACAAAATATAAAATTACTGAAATAAGAAATGGGGTGTCATTATTCATGGTTGGGAATCTATGATGCTTTGTTTTTTCCAGAATAATTTCAAATTGAAAAAAGTAACATTGTGAAATTCAGTACCCTTGTGGATCTGATTTGCTTCAAGGACGAATCTAGCTGCCTTTCAAGTGTTTCAAGATCTTTGCTACTCAGAGGGCCAAGATCTTCTCCCATAAGATTCCTAATCATAGCACAGGTCAAATACACACCATTCAGTAACCAATGCATCTGATCTATATTATAAATCTGTGGTTATTTGATGAATATAAAAATTAAATTTTTTCTTGTATTAAGTACCGGAATAGTATTCTACAGTTATGTATTTACATATATGCTATAGAGTATACCTTTGAGAGCGTTGTAGAGATTCATAACGTGCCTTAAGCTTCAAGTATTCTTGTTGACCGCTTAATTCCTACATTTTATGGTACAAAAAACATTGCATTTTTATAATTAAAGAAAGATATAATTAAAGAAAGATATTAGAAGTTGTTCATGGTGGTTAATTAATATATCTAACTTTTGAACACATAGTTGAAGAAAGAATTGTGTGCAATATATAGATAGCACTTAAGCTGTTTCAGTTTGAAACACAAAATCCTTAGAAATCAAAATATTAAGGTGTCATTCCTAGTGTGCAAAATTATATGAAAAAAGGGGGAAAATATTAGGATTTTTTTTTAGAAAATATGGATAAATGTGTATTTTTGTGTGTGCTTAAATGAATTGAATTTGGATTGTGCCTATATAAAAATTATTAATAGATTTGAAATCTCTTTCTCTTAATTATTCATATTTAACTTTGTCACTGAACCAACCACAAAGATTTATAATAGTGAGAAACCGTGGGATTCTGCTACAGCAGAGAATCTTGATCCCAAATTTGATACCACCCAAAACAATTTTATACCTCTAAAAAATGTAAAAACTATCATAGACTAAGTCGGATAGGGGAGAAATAAAGCAACTTGGTGTATGGGCGAGGGATATGGATCCTAATCAATGATATGTCATTCAAAATAAATCAGAGTAAATCACTAAAGTTGTCATTGACTTTGAGGAGCGCTCTCAAATCGATCCTCGATATTATGAATATTTCAAAACAATTCTTATTTTAATCAAATTTTACTTATATATTAATTCTTCCGACAAGTATTTGAGACTAAATTAACATTAAACACATGGACCAAATTGTCATAATATAGAGACTTTTTTTTTTGTTTTGACAAAGTCATAATATAGAGACTTAATTGATAGTTAGTGGTTACATAAAAATATTGATTTAATAATTTAACAGAGATATTTTGAAAATACTCGCATAAACCTATTTGAGAATTAAGGTGTGTTGTTACAAGCCATAAACTAATTTAGTAGATTAAGCAAATAAATTGTCAATGGCAAAACTGTTTTATAATCAACAAGACTAAACCTAAATGCACAAGTATATCTCAAAAAAATAAATAAATACACAAAATTTTGTTAATTATATAGATTGGGTTAGATGATTCACCAATACCAAAGCTTCCTTTGATGTCACATTAGCTTCGGGTGCTCCATAGTTGCATTTCTGATACCTCTCAAGAGTTTTGAGCATGCTGCACATTGACATTAAATAGTTAAGTAAACATTCAAAAAAATCATATGTACCACAAATTAAACTGTTGGAAATTGATGCAAACTTGTATATTTATCCACAAGATTTTACATCAATATCCACTAGTGACTGTGAGGTAGCTCATTTATGTGTCACTGTTCAAATCCAGAACTAGATCCATAAAACATAGCATTGTTCATTTGGCACACATTGAGATCTCAAAGATCTATGATGTTTTCCAAGTAGAGTGAACAGTGAACACTCACTCTACACATCAAGTATGCTATGCAGCTTTAGAAAAATCATGATGTAAAGAAAAACATCAAACATCTACTCTCAATAAAGTTATGTCAACAAGAAAGATAAATGGTTGAATATAGAAAGGAAAAAAAAAATGAAATTGAAAAAGTTTGAGTGTATCTTCAGTATCACAGTAAATATAATTCTGA
Organism: Trifolium repens; assembly: GCA_030408175.1. Classification (NCBI taxonomy): domain Eukaryota; kingdom Viridiplantae; phylum Streptophyta; class Magnoliopsida; order Fabales; family Fabaceae; genus Trifolium; species Trifolium repens. The sequence continues at coordinate 28,400,345 of CP125841.1, read as the reverse complement.
CATACTCACTGTGATACCAAACATACCCGGAAGAATAAGCCAAGAGAAGAGAAAGAAACACAAAGAAGAACTAAATGTAGAAAACATAAGAAAAGTAGAAACCCTAACTAGGCCCAAAGATGTAAATGAGAGAGTGGCTAAAGAAAAAGGAGACATGACATATGAATTAGGTTGTTTGTTTGAGTTTGAAGTGATTCTAAAATTGAAGTCAAAAGCAGAAACAGTACTATACTACTACTACTACTGGCTCCTAAAACTTGACAAAGAAAAAATAATTTAATGATGTGTTTGTGTTCCCAACAACAAATTACACAAAAATGAATCCTGAATTGCTTTAAGGAAAACTTTTGAACCAGATCTGCTTGTAACACAAATGAAGCAAAACCAGAAATTTTTGGATTGATGTGTTGATAGCTAAAAGAAGGAAAGAAAGTAAAATCCAAACGATTTGGGGAAAAACAAAATTAGAGAACATGAGAAAAAACAACACACCAATACAATACAACAGTGTTCATTCTAATTTCTTATATGTTGTTTTATTGTATTTATATTTTATATATTTACTTATGTTATAAATATTTGTTTTCCAGATGCAGATCTAACAGCAATGCTATCACAGAAATACTCAACCTGCCATAAACGCTGAGACATTCATAGAAAGGGAAAAAAGAAAATCAACTTTATAAAAAAAAAAATTCAAAATATATCAAACAACAAAATAGATAAACAACATTTAATTTATTGATATGGTTTTTAATTAATTATGATGTTAAGTTGAATTAATGTATAGTATTATAGTACCTAGAAGTGCTGCAAAACTCGTAGAGTTTTCCTCTATTGGAGAAGACGATGAGAGCAACCTCAGCATCACAAAGAACAGAAAGTTCATAAGCTTTCTTCAAAAGACCATTCCTTCTTTTTGCAAAGGTAACTTGTCTGTTGATTTTGTTCTCAATTCTCTTCAATTCAACTCTTCCTCTTCCCATTTCTCTCCACACTAAACTTCTTCTTCCCCAATTCTCTCTTTATATATTCTTCTTTATATATTCTCACAGAAATTCCAAAATATAAAATAAAATAAAATTGTGTAATTTTTATTTTTGTATTTACTAATAATTAAGAGATGGTGTGGTGTATGTGTGTGTGTCAACTCTCTCTAGCTCATCAAGTTGTGATAGTGAAAGGTACGTGTATTAAGAATTGTGAGCAAAACCATCTTTATCAAACAAACCCTAATGAAGAGGGTTAATGCTTGCTAACACCAAAATCAAATAATGTAACGTTTTTTTTGACTTCTCTCTCTCTACTTGTCATTTTCAGTCATACATTGTGGCCTGTGTTTTGTTGAACTAAGCATGTACATATGATAGAGACATCACTAAACAAAACTAATTCAAATTAATCAAATTGGCCTCGTTTGCCCCGGCTTTATTTTTTACTTTTTATTTCAGTTTAAATGAAATAGAGAAATATAAAATTATATTTGACACTATTTTTCCTTAAAAGTATTAGAGAAATAAAGTAAAGAAGTAAAAAATAAAGAAAAGTGAAGTCAAACACAATTTTTTTCCTTCTTTACTATTTTTAAGGAGAAGAAAAAAAGTAGAATAAAATTAAGCTATAAACAAGTTTGTAGCTGAAAAACTAGCTGCTAGCTGAAAAGTTTGCTGATAACCGATAGCTTATAGCTGAAAAGCTAGTGTATTGAAATTAAAGTGTTTGGTAAATTTAGCTATTGTAAGTACACAATAACATAAAAGTATATGCTTGTCAAAAAAAAAACACATAAAAGTATATGGTTAGTGGATAGTTATTATATTTAAAAAAAATAAAAATAATAAGGGTAAAAATGAAATAAAATGTAAAATGCTATAATATATAAACTCAAACGATACTTTTAATAACATCTCAAAAAATGCGATAAACTAACTAAATAAGTTTATTATCAAATACGTCTATTTTTTTCAAACAAGCTTGTAAGTTAGTCCAATAAACTACAAACTAACTTACCGGACTTATGAAACACACACTTAAGCGGTTAATGAATTCTTCATAATAGTAGTTTGAGTTTGATTTTTAATGTATGTAATTTTTATTCAAACTTTACTTATTTTACGTTAAAATATCTATTACGTAGACTTCATTCTTCTGAAAATTGGAGAGTTAATAAATAGTATAATAATATAATGGTAAATACTAATGAGTGCTTCAGATACTCTTTAAGACCTTAAATAGTAAATTTTTATTGAATTTATATAGTAATTTGTAAGTTAACACATTGAAAATCACAGTATTTAACTTTTTGTATAATTATTTTTTATAAATGAAATACTTAAAGAGTAGTCCAAGACTTTCGTCGGTAAGACCTTAATATAACAACTCAAATTAAAAATTAGTAGTATTGTTGTAATGATGGATTGTACAAACAGTTTTGTGCTATACGTAAAGTGTACCTATTAACCTAAGGGAGATGAGGTGGGGTTGGAAAAGTGCGAATTCATCGGACGGTGGAAAATGAGCGTGGAGGATGATGGTGATGGAAAATTGGAAGGAAAGTTGGAAGGAAAATAGAAGAAACCTTAAAATGGGTGGAGGGTACTGCTGATGACTTGACTCACAAAAGTGCCACGTCGATCGATCAAGTGGGGGGGGAGGGGATTATAATCCACCTGATCTTTTAGGATTCAGGTAATCATCATGGGAACTAACCTTAAGAAGGTGAACCCTCCTAGTCGTAGGTAGGTCGTACTTCCTAGTTAATACACACTCTGTATTTACTTATCTACCCTTTTCCATCACACATCTTACATTTTTATTCTTTTATAATTTTTTTTTTGGTCAAGATTATTCTTTTATAATTTATTTGTAGTACATTTCAAGTCTTACTCAGTGAAAATAAAATTAAAGAGCTGTTCTTGCTTAGACACAAGCACACAACACTATATAAATTATGTTTAGGCAAGTATATATATATATATATATATATATAAATGATGAAAGAATTGATTATTACTAAATATTGTAACTAAATAATTTAGTTTTCAATTTTCTCATTTATGTGTGTATCTAAATACACTCTTATAAAGTTATACAATGTCATTCAAAAAAGTAACCGTGTGATAGAGAAAATGGCGTACAATGTTAACAAGACATTTAATTTATTTATTTTTGGTGAAATAACAATGACATTTAAATTTAACGTTGTACTTTTTTTAATGGATTATTAGGAATAGGATTAATTTATTCTGATAATTAGTTTTTTTTTTTTTTGAAAAAAAGGAACAATATAAAGAACAATTAACCAAAACCCATATCAATTTGGATATGAGATACAATGTGGGGGGGAGAGTAGTAAGCCAGCCCCTAATGGGTGTCTTAAAGGCCCATCTAGCTAACTGGTGGGCTACTTTGTTCCCATCTCTCTTGCCCCAAATAACGGAAGTATTAGGGAGAGTATCCAACAGGTCAATACAATTTCTCACAACACTTCCCCAATAAACCCTAGGGCACTCTTTTGTCTGAATAGCTTTCACAACAGCACTTGCGTCAGATTCAATTACATTCGAAAAACCTTCAACCTGGTGAATCGCACGAAGAACCGCTTCAATTCCTCTGGCTTCTGCTTCCGCCGCCGATCTAGCGCACACAACACTTGTCGCAGCTCCGAGGCAAACTCCCTCCACATTCCGAACAACCCACCCCAAACCCCAACGGCCATCACCATTACAGTGAGCATCCACGTTGGTTTTTAGCGCGGTTGCTGGAGGTGGAGTCCATTTTAATTCGTTACTGCGATCTCGATTGTTTGTGCTGGACCGGGCCCTGCTTTTGTCACGATGCTTTTGATATTCAAGGAGGTCGGAGTTAGCATTTTCAACAACAGTTAGAACAGGTATGTCTTTTTGTTGAAAAATAAGCATGTTTCTGGCTTTCCAGATGTGATAGCATAGGGTGCTGATACGATCAATGTTATTATGCTTAGCTTGAGAAAACATATCCTGTAGCCAGTCACGAAACTCTTTGTCTTTGTCATTGCTGAAATTGATAGATAGTTGGGAAGCAAACCAAACCTGCTGGGTCCAAATACACTCTTTAAAAACATGATCAATAGTTTCTATTTTAGAATAGCATCTTGGACACAGGGGGTTACAGTTGACCCCTTTGGTGTTGAGGTTACTGCGAACCGGAAGAGCATTTTGCAAAATGCGCCAGATTAAATGATTATGCTTTGGGGGAATTTTTTGCTTCCATATAGTTTCCCAGATTTGATTATCTTCAACGGGGTTGCTAGATGAGGGGTCAGTTTTGTAATTCTTCCACTCTTGAATGGCCTGGTACCCAGACTTTACCGTGTAGGTCCCATCTTTGCACTTAGGCCAATAGAACTCATCTGGGTAGGCAGTGTTAATAATGGGTAAAGTTGTAATCTGCTTTGCTTCAAAGGGTAGGAAAAGTTGGTGGATGAGTCTATTATTCCAAGTTTTTGATATGGGGAGAATCAGATCGTTTACATATTTCTGGGTACATCTGTCATTGGGAACTGACCATGACTTGTAGCCCTCTTGGTCAGGCAGCCAGTTGTCCTGCCAAATGTTGATTGTCTTACCATCACCAATCTTCCATAGCCCACCTTTTTTGAGGATCCAGCCTGCTTTAAGGATACTAGTCCAAGTGTAGCTCATATTTTGAGTATGTTTAGCATGGAGGAAATCACTTTTTGGATAATACTTGGCTTTTAAAACTCTAGACAGCAGAGACTTTGGCCTAGTGATGCATTGCCACCCTTGTTTGGCTAAAAGGGCTTCATTGAAAGCCCTGCGACTTCTGAAACCTAAACCACCCTTCTTCTTGTTTTTACAAATCTGGCTCCACTTAACCCAGTGGATTTTCCTCCTATCTGTGGAGCTTCCCCACCAATATTTGCAAGTCATGCTCTCAATATGTTGGCATAGGTTCTTTGGAAGTAGGAAATAACTCATTATGTAAGTGGGAATAGCTTGTGCCACAGCTTTGATTAAGGTGCTTCTACCAGCAAAGGATAACTGTTTTTCTTTCCAACCCTTTAACTTGTTCCAAATTCTGTCTTGTATGAAGTCAAACACCTGTCTCTTAGATCTTCCAACTTTAGTAGGCATCCCTAGGTATTTAGAGAAATGATTCACCATCCTCATAAGGAGAATAGTGTGAATGTCATCCCTAATGTCTTGGGGGTGTGTTTGCTGAAGACAATTTCAGATTTGTCCATATTAACAAGTTGCCCCGACGCTTCTTCATATTCAGAGATCACATTTCTGATTGTCTGAGCCTCCTGCTTGTTAGCTTTACAAAAAAATAAACTGTCATCCGCAAATAAAAGGTGACTAACCTCTGGGGCACCATGGGCAATTTTAATGCCATGAAGATTATGATGGTTTTGTGCCCTAGAGATAAGTCCAGATAAAACATTTGCACAACAGATAAAAGGTAAGGGGAAAGGGGATCTCCCTGTCTGAGACCCCTTTGGGGGGTAAAAGGTTGGGAAGGATGACCATTAATTAGGATGGAGAAAGTAACATTAGTAACACAATCCATAATGGTATCAGTGAGATGGTGAGGGAACCCCATAACTTCAAGGGTGGTTTGCAGGAAATTCCACTCAACTCTATCATAGGCCTTGGCCATGTCAGTCTTGACACCCATATACCCTTTACTGCTGTTGCTGTGGTTAAAATGATGAAAAATCTCATAAGCAACCAGAATATTATCAGTAATAAGTCTCCTTGGAACAAAAGCACTTTGGTTAGGGCTGATCATATTAGGAAGGACCCATTTAATTTTGTTGGCAATGGTCTTTGTAATGATCTTCAGGGTCACATTACACAGAGATATGGGTCTAAAATCACTAGGATGGGTGGGGTGATTTTTCTTAGGAATAAGGCAAATGTTGGTGTGGTTGTAAGGTTTAGAGCTCCCCCTATTGTTTAGAACATGTAAGGCAGCCTTAGTCACATCCTCCCCAACAATATCCCAATAAGTATGATAAAAAATAGCTGGCATCCCATCAGGGCCCGGGGCAGCAAGACCCTTCATATCCATGATTGCATTAGTCACTTCTTCCTTGGTAAACTCTTTCTGAAGGATATTAAACATGTCTTCAGTGATGACATTAGCCACCACACTGACAGTTTCAGGGATATGGTTAGTGTCTTGGCTTCTGAACAGGTTTTGAAAGTGAGTGATGAGAGTTTCTTCAATTTTATCAAGTTCAGTGTGAGTAATTCCCTAGGTATCTGTGATAGTCTCAATTCTGTTCTTGTTTCTTCTGTGTGAGGCCTTACTATGAAAAAAACTGGTATTTCTGTCCCCATGCTTAAGCCATAACACTCTCGACCTTTGACTCCACCACATCTCTTCCTGGTAAAGGAGGTTATCAATCTCGTGCTCCTTATTTTTTATGCTTTCCATAAGATCCCCACTATGGTTTTGACTATTTAGGTGTTGTAGCTCATTTTGGGCAGCTTTGATCTTTTTAGGAATGTTCCCAAATTTCTCTTTTCCCCAGTTGTGCAAGCTACTCAGAGTATCTTCCAATTTGTTCTGGAGCTCATGGTTGTGGTTATCCCACGCTTCTTTAACAATTCTAGTGTGATCCTCATCTTCAGTCCAAATTTGCTCAAATCTCTTGCCTCTAGGTCTGTTGTGCTCCTGAATTGGTGGAGGGAGATTAGAAAAATCCAAGAGGATAGGGCAGTGATCCGAGCCATATCTGAGTAGGTGGAAATTCTGATAGTGAGAGAAGTTGTAGGTCCAGTCACTAGTTGCACAAAATCTATCAAGTCTAGCTTGAATATAATGGTTGTCCTGCTGTCTGTTATGCCATGTGTATTGGTCTCCATTGTATCCTAGGTCCTCCAAATTTGAGTGTTCAAGACAATCTCTGAAAGCTTCAGTAACATGGTAGTCAATAGGGTTACCACCAGCTTTTTCATTTGAGCTAAGAACAATGTTAAAGTCACCAAAAACCAACCAGTTAGTATTAGTATTTGTTTTAGCTAAATCAGAAATCAAGTTACAAGTCAAAATTTTCTGGTTATTGATTGGATAACCATAGATACCAGTCGCACGCCAGAGCATGTTATGAGAGTTAATCATGCAGTCAATGTAGTTCAAATCATAGTCTATTATATTCAACTCAAAATTACAATTTTTCCACATTAAGGCAAGCCCACCAGCTCTTCCCCCACCAGAGGTGGAGCAATCTATAGTCTTAGTACAATATTCATTAGCAAAATTAGACAAAAAGAAGAAATTAGAACTTAACTGCTTGGTTTCCATTAAGAACACAACATCAGGCTGATGTTTGGCAATGAGCTTTTTCATGGCTCTAGCTGTCTTAGGGTTGCCACACCCTTGACAGTTCCAGGATAGAATTTTTATGGCTTTTGGCTGGCCTGCCCTGCAGGTCCTGCCACTTGGTTTTTTGTGATTGCCCCACACCCCTCCTCTATTCTCTGTCTCTTTGTCAATATAGCCTCTGAGTTGCTAACCATTTCCATTGCCTGTGAAGTACTGCTTGTAGTTCTTGTAGTTCTATGCCACACACTTCTGCCATCTCCAGTTTGAGTATCCCTAGAGGAGGTAGCATTCTCCACCTCTCCTTCTTCTTGGATTTTCATTGCAGCCATTTCTGCAAGCATACTTTCTGGTATAGGAGGACTGTATTGGCCAACAGTTTTTGATAGGGATGGGTTACTATAGAATTTCCTATCTTTCTCCTCCATAACCCTTCTCCCATATTGGTTTGAACGTATCCAGGGGCCAAGTGGGGCAGTGTCTTCTTGCTGCATGGGTTGATTTTGACATAGTTGTTCCATATGGCCCAATATACCACATTGGAAACAGACTTGTGGCAATCTTTCATATCTAAAATCAATCCAAGTAGTGCCATCCTTATGATTTCCAATTAAAATTCCAGATTGAATAGGTTGAAGAACATTAATTGCCACTTTGATTTTTATTATCATCTTTTTACCAGGATATTCGTAAAATTCAGAAGCTTCCACTTTACCTAAAAGATTTCCAATGCTCTCCCCCATTTTCTTGGTTTTGCAGTGAGGGGGAAGCCCCCATAATTGTATCCAAACTGGTGCTTGTGTGAAATCTTCTACTGTTGGATCTGTTTGTCTGTTCCATGCTTTCACTATGAGCCATGAATTTCTGAAAATCCAAGGATTACCTAGCAGTATTCTTTCTTGATCAATGGCTCTGTTCATAAAGAATTGCAGAATTCCACTGTGGAGTTCTTGAATCTTTAAACCTTGAGGTGATCCCCATATATTCTCCAATCCATGCTGTATAGAACTCACATGAATAGGTTTTTCAGTGAATCTTGCCAATGATGCTTTTTTTGCAGGCACTAACACCATCATTAACAGTGTGTTCTGGATAAACGAAGAAGCCTGGTCTTCTAGTTGGTGTTGTAGAAGGGTCTTGTTGCTGACTTTGGTGTTGTTGATCCATGAAAGGAGCTTCTGGTATCACAATTCTTGGCCTGGTTAAAGATGATAATGTGTTGGTGTTGTTGGAGTTGTTTTGGCTGTTTGTACCATTGTTGATGAGAGTATTCATGGTGGTAGGAAGGGGATTGAGAGATGAAGACAAATGAATCGAAACGAAAAAAGAAACGGTGAAAACAGAAAGGAAAATAACTCAGGGAAAACAGAGATTAACACCTACAACCGTCCACACGAGGGAGATAACTACCAAGCCCAGAGGCAAACAACAAGCAAAAAAGAAAAGGAAAGGGTAAACAAAAGAAACAAATAGAGTTTAGAAGGAAGAAGAAGATGAAGCTTTCAGAGGATTCTTGGAGAGAATCTTGAAAGTGTCTTTTCCTAAGTAGTTGAATCTTTCGGAAGGATTGATTTTTTTCACCTCATTCTGATAATTAGTTTACTAGGACTAATTTGATCATTAGTTCAATATGACTAATTTGTATATGAAAGTCACCAGAATTTGTATATGGTAGTGTTCCTTATGAAAAGGACCAGAAGAAGTATATTATGTTGTATTCTCTTGTATTCGATATTAGATATATATAAAATTAGTTTCATTGAGTTCCATGAGTTTAGCTCAATTGGTGGACATTTGCATTATTATGCGGGGGATCGAGATTCGAACCCCGGTCATCCCACTTATTCACCTTAAGGGTGGAATTTCAAGCCATTAGACTACTTGACCAAAAAAAAAATTAGTTTCATTGAATAACTAATATTTTTTGGCTTACAAATCAAATATATCTATTATTCAATAATATGGATATGAAATTTGCTTCAAGGACAAGGAGTTTATGTGTGGTTAAACAAGGTAAGTCACTACAAGAAAACTGTGATTTAGCTTCAAAGATTTTAGCGATAGACCATTTTGGACGCTAATAGCGTCCATTTAGCGTCCATAAATTCTAACACAAATGCCTTTTTTTCAATTGATATTTTATATACAACTTTGCATCAGAAGAATGGACTCTACTTTAGACGCTAATTATTTTTTAATTTAATTTTATAATTAGCATCTACAAATATGGACGCTAAAATTTTTATTTTTTTAATTAGAGTCAATGTATTTGGAAGCTAAAAAAAGATTTACTTTTTTATTTTTTTATTTTCACTTATTGTTCTCATATTTCCCTCACTTTTTTCCCAATTATTTTCACATTTCCCTCACATTTTTTCTTACACATTTCATTTCCCCCACTTTTTACATAACATTTCATTCCCCTCACATAATTTCTTACACTTGAACCCTAACTTTCCGAAACAACCCTTTTCACCTCTCATGACCCTTTTCACCTCTCAATGATGATACTGAACCAGAAGCTTAGAACCCTAACCATTCACATTTCCTTCCATTCCGTTCGCTCTTCTGTTCCGTTTGCTAACCAGCTTGTCGTTAGTGATACCCTTCTTTGTTCGTGATACCCTTCGCCGACCAGTTTCCCGTTCGATTACCGTTCTCTGTTCTCTCTTCCTCGTTGTTCTCTCTTTTGTTTAGCTTCGTTTGTGATACCCATTTCAGTTTGCCGTCATTTGCTGCTGTTCTTTTGGATTTCTCTTCCATCTCACTACAAAATCGTCTCTATTGGTTAGTTTTCATTCTCACTGAAATTACTTAATCATTGGATGTTGCTTTTTAAAGAGTTTTGTTTAAGGTTCAAAAAGAAAACTGTGTGATTTGGATGATTTGAGTTTTGTTTAAGAGTTTTGTTATTGTTTTTGTTATTGTTCTTCAATTTGAGAAAGGTGAAGTATAAATATAAATCAGATTAATATGGTAGTAACAGTTTCACTGTGATGTAGTGTTGGTCCTTGGGTGTATCTCTGCGTTTTTTGCTGCTGTATGGGTGTATTGTTGTTTCACTGTGATGTAGCTTTTCCTTGCCTTTTATGCGCAGGTTGTGTCTATTAGGTAGGTGGTTTGTTAGTTTTGAATTAGTCTCTTAGTGGTAGATGGTGGGGTCTTGTGTGACTCTTTGATGGTGTATCCTGTAATGTTTGACTTGTTCCTTTTGGTGTTCTGTTTTGGCTTCAAAGCACTCCTTGTAGAGCCTTTAATAAAATTTGTTAGCAGATCAAATAAAAATAAGGAAGTAACAGTTTAATCATGCACTTGTGCATACATTTCTTTGCTAACTTTGACATAGTAATTTTGATTTAATCACTCAACAACAAATTTGCACATAAATGATTTTATGTGTGTGTGAAAAATGAAAACATATAGTACATCAATGATTTAATATACTCAGCCATAGTAAAGATGAATTTACAAAATCATTTTGCTTGCAAATTAGAAATTTGATACTTTTTGCCTATGCTAAATGTTGAACTTGTAGTATTTTGAAAAGTTGGGAATTTTTAATTGACTTATTTTTCTACTTTTGTACATTCATCAATAATATGTTGCGTATGAAACATTTCAAAGATCACATAGCAGACATTGATGACCTCATATATGAAATTTTGTTTTGAATCATTTTTCTAGTTTTTGCTTATTATTGTATTTTTATTGTGGGGCTGTTTTAGTTTTAATGTTTGTGGGATGTAAAGTTGTTTAGTTTTGGTTTTGGCTTGTTGATTTTACTGTCATATCAGTAGAGGTGGTGTATATCTTTTGGCTTGGCTATTGGTTGTATCATGGAAGGGTTATGCTTTCCTTTGTGACTTTGTATACTATAGGCATTATGTCTCTCATTAATAAAATATGCTACATGGCTACCATCTATGTATTTATCACAATAATTGTTAACTCATAATAATTGTTTTGTTCCTGTTACTATATCGCTTAAGCCGAAAAGGAGCAGCGTAGGTGTAATAATAAGCATCAGTTTTCATTTTCTGTTGTAGGGGTCCTGATATGTGCACTATTTTACTCATGTATTGGCTGCTTTGTCTAGGCTTGATGTATTTTTTATAATGAGATTATTAGTGTTCTGCTATAAGTAATTAAAATGAGATTATTAGTGTTTTGCTATAAGTAATGGTTGCTTTCAAATCAAGAGTAATGGAATGGTTAGTGTTCTGCTATAAGTACCGGTGTATCAGGACATATTTGTATTACACTTATAAGTAATGTCTTATGCTTTGATTAATACATTTCCTTTTGCCTTTTCAAGAACAAAACATAACAATAATAATAACAGGATATGAAATTGGGAGATGGTCTCACGTGAAATTGAGACGAAAATTGAGAGATGAAGTTTTTTTTTTTAACGGATTTATATATGTGTGAAAGTGAACCATTCTCACGTGACCACCCTTCTAATATTTTTTTTTTAATTATTAGTTGAAAAAATTAAAGTTGATGTGGCAGTTGAGTCACTTAAGTGACTTGCCACATCAACATTGACTTGGTCAAAATTAACCTTTTGCAAAAGAGGCTAAAGATAGGGGGGCAAAAATGCTATTTTAAAACATAGGGGGTCAAAATCGCAACTTTCTGAAACTTAAGAGGCTAAAAGTGCAATTCAGCCTTTAAAAAATGAAGATTAATACTTTCAATTGCTGTAATCTATATGAACTAAAAGAATGTTAAAAACTTAAGATCTTGTTTTAGCTTTCTCACTCAACGCACAGTTATGACTTTGATTCTACAAGGATATATAAGTTATTATATTGTCATATCTCCTTAATTTTGATCCCTTCGAATTCCTATATGTTGTTTCTGTTCAATGGTAGAAATTTTTGTGATGATTAACCTTCCATGAAACAAATGGTGAAACTTCAATACTGGTTAATTGATTCTAATGGGTATCTATAATTTGTAATGGGTATCTAGTGTGCATCTGTTGTGAATTGATTCTAATTTAATCTACAATTTGTAATGGGTATCTCATTTAATCTAGAAGTTTTTAGAATTGATTCTAATTTAATCTACAATTTGTAATGGGTATCTAGTGTGCATCTGTTGTGATGAGCTTTAAAAATTGAGTGTCTTTGAATGATGTTGTCTTAATTGGTGTGATATTTCCTTTGTTGATTAGCTTTGGTGTTAGCCGTTTCTCATTGTTCTCGCTGCAAAATCGTTCTCGCCAATTCTCACTACAGGTTAGTGTTTTATTATTCTTTATCACCTTGCTTTTCTTTATTATTTTATTGTTCTTATGTATTCCTAGGAATTGTTATGGTAGATTACGTAAATTCGAACAATAAAAGTAGTAGTATATGTTAAACATTTTTTTAGTCTCTTATCTTGCAAGCTGTAGAAAGTACTACGTAAATTGGACGACCTATCTATCCCGATGAGCTGTTCTTGGCCACCCATAAGAAGAAGTCTGGCGATTGGGTTGATACTCGTTCTAAACAAACTTATGTAAGTTCTTTATAATACTCTTGTCAAAAAAATTGTCATTCTTGAATACCATTATATATATATAGTCTCTCTACTACTTTGTTACAATATGAGAAAATGACTGTTATAAAATCAAATTTGTTGGTAGTGACATAAATTGGTTATGGAAGTTTTGCTGCCTTGAACCAATATCCATGCAAAGTGAGTATGTTTACTGAGAAGTTGTTATTTAGGGGCATCTAATTTGTTTAGGAACTTAATAAATAGCAGGATTTTCTCACGTTTCAATCTTTTAGTGGTTTGTTTAAATGATACATCACTTTCATGTGCTATGATTTCACAATGAAGTGGACTAACTATGATTGTGCCATTTCATTCAAAAAACTGTCATATGTAGTACTACTTGGAATCGTATTTTTTTTTCTTCAAGTTTTATTATTTTCTGTATGTGTATATGGTTCAAATTCACATTACACAGTTGAAAATTGATTGAAATGTTTGTGCTTTGCCTTTGTTTGATGCCTCTTTGTAACTGTTTCTCCCCATGTGCATCTTGCTTTCATCACAAATAATTTTTTTTCAAAACCAATAGTGTTTGACTATAATAGCCTTTTTTGGTACAAAGTTGAGAAATTCTTGTTGGTAATTTGGTTGTTAATTAGTTGGGCAACTATAGAGGTGAAATTAACATGTTAAGCTGCTTGGTGTATTTGTCTGCGCCTCTGTTATTGTTTTTGTTTTTGATGCAGCTTTATGGTATTTGTATACATAGGGCCTGCCTTTTGTTTGTTGCTTGTAATTGTACTAGGGCCTGCCTTTTGTAACTGTATATACTTTGTGGCCTCTTAAGCATTTCTTGTGCTGAGATGTGCTTTAATAATATTTGTTTGCAGTTAAAAAAAAAAAACATGATAACAACAATGATGGAAACTGAACTGTGTACAATAATGGTTAATGTTGATTTGTTAGTTGTACAAAGAATCATGGGCTGAGCATAGTGTTAGGATGATTTGTATCATAAATAATTGATAAATCAATAATATGTGGTTGTGTTTTTTTATCAGGATGACTATCAGAAGGATCTGACTAATCTAATACAAACTAATGAGCACTCTCTAGGTGATACACAAGAGATGGGCGGACAAGAAGTGGACGGAGAGACAAGACTTAGTTTGTGGGTAGATGTTGCTGGGGGAATATCTCGAGGTCAGTGTTACGGTACTGGTGTTATGTCTGTTAACATTAGGCCAGGTGTACGTCATCTGACTCAAGAGTCTCATCCTCCTGAAAATGAGTTGATTGAGATGCTTCGTCGGGAGGCAGCCGCAACACGTGCAGAGGCTGCTGCAGCAAATGAAAGAGCTGATGCTGCTGATCAGCGTACAAAAAATTTGGAGAACAATATGGCAGATTTTGCTCAACGGATGGCAGCTTTAGAGAATCAATCGGCCGGTGGTTCTTGCAGTACGAGTCGACCTCGTCCTATTCCTCAACATCCACATTATGATGATGATCTCGATGAGCAATCAGAGGATGACCTCACATGATGATTGTCGACTGTGTAGTTCTTTTGGATATAACATAGTTGTCTAGTTTCTTTTGGATGACATCACCTAGTTTTTTTGGATATATATACCTAGGTTATCTAGTTTCTTTTGGATGAATCACCTAGTTTTATTTGGATATAACATAGTTATCTAAGTGACAGATTAAGCTTTTTTGCTTTAGAATTATGTTTAGCTTCTACTTATTTTATGGTTAAGTCTTTGGTATACCATTGAACTTGAGTACTAATTTTTAATTAAATATTGTTGTATTATGGATGGCTCAATTTGTAGGTTCAATTTTAATTAATATTAAAGGGTTATTATTATTATTATTAGTCTTTCTACTATATTTAAGGCTTATATGGGTCATTCACCAATTAAAATATAAACATGCATTCATGGAATTTAGCGTCCATAATTAACTGATGCAACATGTTTGATTTTAGCATCAACAATTTACTGATGCTAAAATTTAGCATCCACAATTTTTGACGCTAAGTGTGACGTTACATGATTGTACATGTTTGACTTTAGCATTAACAATTTACTGACGCTAAAATTAGAATCAGCAATAAACTAACGCTAATTAGCGTCCGTATTTTATCCAAATTTAGCCTTAATTTTAGCGTCCAAAATTGGTGATGCTAATTAGCGTCAACATGGACGCTAGTGTTTAGCATCAAAGCTTTTATTGTTGTCAATTTTTTGGACTCTAAACTGACGCTAAAATGCTTTTAGCGTCCAAAATTTGACTGTTAGCGTCCAAATTCCGTTGACTCTAAAACACCATTTTCTTGTAGTGAGTTTTCTTCTTCTAGCTAAATTGATTTTTGAAATTTAACGAATAAATGAAAAAATTTAAGTTCGAAAACTTAAATTCTCAAATATATAATAGGATATTCCTATTAATTTAATTTAATTATGGTAACAAAAAAAATATTCTGCTAACTTAATATTTCCTTAGAATTAAGCCAAAATGATAATGAATTTGGGTTTTATGGAAGTTGTCAAGGACTTAAAAGTTGAGTTGAAATAGAAATTTCAGTTCAACACGTCTCTAATAATTAACGACATCTTTAGTAACTTGGGCTACCTTAATAACGTGGGGCTTATCCTTTTTATTTAAACGCGTTTCTTACTCCGCTAATTAACCATTATTATCTTTAGTCGTTGAAATTTTGCTACAGAAAATAATCTCATATGAAAATGACATGCATATATAACTTTTCATAATTTTTACCTTGGAATTTCATTAATTTTATTTGACTTTATTTTCTTATCAAGTCACTAGAGATAGAAGGTTTCGATATATAGTCAAATTAACTTTTTATTGCAATAAAAACCTCAATTTCGACTATGCTAGAGATTAATCATGTTCTGTTTCACACATGAAGTGGGAAAAACGTACTTCAATCAACTAGACATGTTATTACCTTTGATGTCAAAACATTCAGTTCTGCTATCATAGTTATTCATATCTTGTTTTGTGGGAAAACAAAATTGTCCATGGTAATTCACGACAATGCAAAATTAGAGGCTCATCACAATTACTAGTGCATATGTGGTGTTTGTATACAAAAAGCAATTAAAAAATAATAGCTCTTTTAATTTTAAGTAGGCACATCTCACCATATATACAAACCATAGTTTTTTAGGGTGACTTATTGCAAACCCCGATTCTAAAATTTATATCGAAAAATTCCAAATTTCACATTGATAGGAGAACATAAGTCAATTTTGTGAAATTGAGTTAAACGTACTATAGATAATATCAAAGTATGTTTAATATACATTGAACACCTATTACCAAACCATTCAACTCAGGAGAGGTCCAATCGATCTTCAATGTGAGTTTTCACTTATATATATAAATATATTGTTAAATAATTACACATGAATAAAAGGTAGACGAACAATAAGCTGCGCCGCTAAACCTTTTTGAATAGCAAAACCTAATATTTGAAAAACTACATTTGTAGACTTAGGCGACACAACATTACTATCCATGACCTTTTGAATTCTTTTCAAAAGATTTACAGCCTCTGGTGCTAAAAAACCAACAGTGTCGAATGCAAATGGTATAAAAACATGTCGATAGTCAAAACACGCTTTCTCATGTTTTATCATTTTGTTTGAAGCAGCTTTGAGAGCTGCCAGTCGCACAGTAAAATCTCCGACCCCCAGTCCACAAGAGGGGAAACTCCAGTCAAATCCACACAAGCATGTTTCCCACCTACTCATCTATATACCAGAAGATCAGCTGGACGAAGTATTGATCTTTCTTCTTGTAGGGTTGAAAGTCCCGTATATATTAATGACCTATATACCACTTGAAAAAAAAATTTATATGAAAGACATCTATCATGTTATTAGTGTCACAAACTAGTTTTATATTGTTGAGTTAAGCCGTAATACAAATCTAAATTCTAAGAATTTCGTTGGAGTCTCACCTTTAATCTTCGGTCATTAAAGAATGAAATGATAAGGAGATTGAAGATTCAAACCCTACTTCTAACATAATATATTTACTATATACTAATTAACATTCGCCATTTCAAAAGAAAAAAGGGAACTGGCCAAATATTCCTGCATCTCTAGTAAAATGCATGTCTTAAAGGGGGATAGGCATGAACAAGCTGCATATGTACATGCACATTGAATAACACATGAATGAATGAAGTGATGAATAATATCCATCTGAGATACAAACATCATGGGACCCAACACATCGCATTCGCATTATGTGCATGGGAAAAAATAACACAACATGGGCTCCACTTCATTTGGTAAGTACTTCATGAAAGCTGTGGAAGTGGTCCAATGTTACATGAATTGTTGATTGGTGGACCATGGAATTGGCTAATCAACTACCATGCTCCAATGTTACATCAATTAGCTTAATACAAAACCCAAAATATGTAGTAAACAGTACCATTAGATCTTACTTTAGACTATGCTCGAATTAATAGAATAAAATGAGAAGGGATGAAATAAATTAATGTTCTATTGTTTAGATTATAAAAGTAATAATAAAATTGAATGAAATAGAATGAAATGGATTTCATCTCATACCAACACTTCATAGCTCTATTTAGACCTTTATATTAATCTATTCAACTTTGATATCCATTCTAATGAATTTAAAATTTTATTTAGACCTTTATAACCATTTACCCCCAATTTCGTTCCACCTAATTTAGGAGGTAATGGATGAAATGAATTTCATCTCATACTACTACTTTATAGATCTATTTAAACCTTTATACTAACCTATTCAACTTTGATATTCATTCTAATGAATTTAAAGTTCTATTTAACCTTTATAACCAATTACCTTCAATTTTGTTCCACCTAA
The DNA here is from genome assembly GCA_030408175.1 of Trifolium repens. NCBI lineage: Eukaryota > Viridiplantae > Streptophyta > Magnoliopsida > Fabales > Fabaceae > Trifolium > Trifolium repens. The sequence goes on along the minus strand of CP125841.1, from coordinate 28,382,621 downwards.
TTTAGGAGGTAAGGGATGGAATGTAAATTTTTTTGGCACTTCATAAACCATTCAAACAATAGAATGATATATTTATTTCATTATGCTTCATTCCATAATATTCTATCAATCCAAACAAAGCTTAAATGAATTTTAATATTTGCTTCTTTTTTTACCATTGTATTTTGTGTTAAATTTTCTTTTGGTGTTTTACCATTGTATGTTTCTGTTAAATTTTATATTAATTAGTCTTTGGGAGCTTAATAATAAAGTCAATACTTGCAAAAAAATAAAATAAAGTCAAGACATGCTTCAAGCCTGTGAGAGAATTCACAAATATACAAATGGATCACTTTTTAAAGAGGAACAAATTAACCACCTATTAAAAGCTCATCATCACTCTCAGGAAAGTTAAGCACACATCTTTGTGCAATATGACTCAATTATTTAATCAATTGAATCAATATTTATTGGCCTTTTAATATTAATTCTCTGTGATTTTTTATTTTTTTTTTACAAAAATTCTCTATGATTTATTTGAAGACCCTTTTTTGTATAAATCGTCGCAATTACATAAACTAATCATTAAACATTAGTAGGAGCTAGCTAAATAGAGGCAAAAACTCTTTTAAGAATTTATTGTTATTAAATGTTTAAATTTAAAATCTTAATTGAATTAGAAGAGACTCATATAACTTATAACTAATCTCATTGAAATACTCTCGAATCAAATTAGAAGATACTTTAATATCATGTATTTTTTTTTTTTCATGTAAGTTAAACAGCAAGAAGGAATAATGTCAATCTCTAATTTGATGTTGACTACTGGCCAGTGGCCACCACCTATATATATATGAACCTTAATTTCAATTATATTCCACACTGCAACATCACTGTGGGGCACTTGGTGGTGTGGCATTAATATTTAATGGTACTTTCAAATTGCAAAAACTAAAGTTATGTTGGAATATTTTATTCAAAGGTATTTATGTGGAGAAATATGTATTTGATTAATTGTATTTATTATTTATCAAATAAGAGTATTATTTAATAAGTGATTAATTTAAATAAAAATTTAATTTGACTAAATAATTAATTAAGCTATTGATATGAATTAAATATATATCTATTAAATATATATCTATAAAAAAAAATGAATTAAATATATAAGTGGATGTCACCGTATCACTACTAGAAATTTCGCTTTTAGCAACCGATTTAGTGACCGAAAAATTTCGGTCGCTTTAGCAACCGATTTAGAGACCGATATTTTGAGCGTCAGAGTAAAAAAATATTCGGTTGCTAAATCGGTCGCTATGTAATTTTAGCAACCGAATTAGAGACCGATATTTAGCAACCAATATTTCGGTCGCTTTAGAGACCGATTTAGAGACCGTTATTTGAGCTTTAAATTCAGAAACATTTCGGTCGCTATATCGGTTGCTATAGAGACCGAATTGGAGACCGATAAGTAGCGTTAAGAAAATCCGTCGCAAACGTATTTTTTTGCAATATAAAATTTAAATTTATTTAATAATAAAAATCTTTTATTATGATGCTAAATTATTTTTAAAAAATATGTATTTCCAATTTATCTAGTGAATAATAAATATGTATTTCCAATTTATCTACTGAATGACTAGGAAGCACAAAACAAATTAAGAAACACAAAACAAGTTAAGAAACACAAGCAGAAAAGAAAAGGATTTCACGCCAAACCCTTTAGCAGACCCTTTCTTCTCCATACCCTTTCTTCTCAATACCTTTGATTTTGATACTCAATCGCTGCTTCTAATCCCTAATCTAATATTCAGCTTCTAATCGAAAGACCGCGATGAACCTAAATCTCACGATTCAACTTCCTATCCTAGCAATCGCGAGACCACGATGAACCCTAATCTCACTCCTCTGTGTAAGGTTATATTTTTTCCTCTCTTATTCTTTTTCCAATTTGAATATCTTATATATCTTCTCTTTAATTTCAAGATTTCTGCAAAATCTCTTCAATCGCATCTCTGTAAGTTTGCAATTTTATTTCGTTTTCGGGTCTTCTCCATTCTATTAGTTCATCTCACGATTTTGTTGTGACTTCACAATTCTAGTTTTGTTTATTTATTTGGATTTTGTTTATGTGGTTTCTACTTGTTTTATTTTTCCTTTTACTATTAAGTTTCATAAGTTTGTTTCTGATTTCATGTTGATTTCATTTTGCAGGTTCACCATTGTAATTTCTAGTTTATTTTCTTTCCTGCTTTCTACTTTCTGATTTCATTTCATTGACACTTCTCAGTTTTCAATTTCTGGTTTTGTCCATTTGAGTTTGCAATTTTACTTTTGTGTATCTTTTTTAATTTTGGTTTATGTTTCCTACATTGATTTTTAATGCATTTCAACCCATTTCAGTCACAATTAGAGATTATAAGCATGAACTCGTTTGTTACACAACTCAATCTAGTAGATTTTTATGATTAATTTTTGTCTTTGCTCTATAAAACAAACATGCTTTGACCCTGAAAACTGATTTTAATTTTGAACCAATTCATAAGCACAAAGTTTGTATTCTATTTTCCTTCATTGTTGTAAGGATTTTACCCCATCCATATTCAGTTAATTCCAAAGTTGCTACCACTATTTGTATAGGGAATTTATCCCTTATTTCTATCTATTCAAGTATAATACCATTCAATGTTTTCTTCGTTATTTTGAGTTTTAGTTTTATCACAAGCTATTATCCTAGCCTCACTAGATTTATTATTTTCTTTGCTTGTTAATGAAGGGGAAGCAGTTGAAGAGAGTGCAAAATAGGCAAAGTCGTTCTTCATTTATGTGGTGGACAACTAGGATGCTGAATTTTATGCCAAGGTCAGTGATGTCTATCTTAATCTTGGTATATGGTGCTTAATTCAATTTTCTGATGAAAATTCTAACGCATCTCTAGTTATATATGAATGTATGATTTGTTCCTGCAAGCAAAAGAATTTAAGAATAGAAGAAGTCATGTATAATATTCGATAGTTTGCAGTATAATTAGTGATAAATAAATAAAAAGGGAAATTACCGGTATTGATAATTTGTGGAAGAGCTAGAGTGTCTTCTTTTTTATGTGTGTTTAATTAGAATAAAGAATATGTCTTGTCAATATGTATTTGACAATGCATTTGTTGTGTTCCTTTGAAGTGTTGAAATATTAATATATTTTATTATGGTTTGATCATGTGATTCATAATGAGAAAGTAGGGGAACTGAACATACAAAAGTCATAAATAGAAAACTGAATGATATAGTTCTATATTAACTCAAACTCTCATCTCACCCTTGCATTAATTGCAGCAGTGTATACTTGCCTACCCTATTGATTCCCACCTTTCCATTATATAAATCAATAATACTCTTTACAAGCGGCGATCCCAAATCGACCACTGTAGTCTGTAGAAATGAAATTTTGGAAGGTTTGCAATTTTCGTGATTTTTGATTTATTTTTGTTTCAATTTTCTAAGGCTTCTGTTTTCGATTCATTGTTCTTGTAAATCGGTGAATCCCCTGAAATTTTAATTTTTTGAATTTATAACAACATTTTGAAGTTGGAGTGTAAGGAAGATTATTGAGTTTTGAGTATTGTGTTCATTTTGGATGTCCAGCATGGAAGAGTTGAGTAATAGTACTTGATGAAGGGAAATTTAATTTTTTTTTTTCCAAAATGTATTTTTGTGGACCCGAGTCCTTACAATTATAGGAATTAGGAAGGCATATGATGGGAATTAAGCATCGTCTGCTAGTCATAAAATGGTTGGAAACTTCATAAATTATATGTTAGCAATATGGTATATTTTTTGTTGTTGATCGTTATCTTATCTATGTTTTGGGGTAAATTATGCTTGTCACATAAGGAGAAGTTGAAAATGTGTTTGCCTAACTTGTAAAAATGTTGCACTTATTTCCGTATGAAATGCTTTCTATATGTTTAATTGTAAAGAGTAATGCCTAGATTATAATAATTCTTGTTTAAGGACGACTATTGATCTCTCCTAGAAGTTGAATTTATCTATTGATCTCTCCTAGATTATAATAGTAAAGAGTAATGCCTAGATTATAATAATTCTTGTTTCTTTCAAGTGGTTTGGTTGTAATGCGTAATTTCTCACTTTCTTTAATAATATGATTTTGTTAGTATTATTGTACAGTACACAACAGCAATTGATATATGGAGCATTGAATGCATTTTTGCAGAAGTGCTGACAGGAAAGCCATTGTTTCCTGGTGAAAGCATTGTGCATCAATTAGATTTGATTACCGATTTTCTTGGAACACCACCACCCGAAATTATCTCAGGAGTATGGACCACTCTTTTGTTTTCTTACTTAATCTTAAATTGTGATTGGCTCCTTAATGTTGTTTATTCATGAAAACACTATTCAAATGTTCGTCGATTAATTTTATTCAATTTTTATAGGTTCCAAAGGAGAAGGCAAGGAAGCACCTGATGGAGATGCAGAAGAAACTTCCTCTGCCATTTGAACGGAAATTTTCGTCTATTGCAAAAACTTCTAGCCTTTGATCCAAAGGATCGTCCAACAGCTCAAGAGGTATTTCTTTACCTATAATGGAATATTATACACCATGTAGGGAGTATCTAGTGGAGTGTATTTCACGATCTTTGTATTGAAATTTATCTTTTATTTTCTTCAATGTAAATCAGGAAGAAACCATTTTGTTTGGTTGGCAGGCACTTGCTGACCCTTTCTTCGAGGGTTTGGCCAAAATTGAGAGAGAACCTTCTTCTCAGCGAATTTAAATTAAGAATGGAGTTTGAGTTCGAGAGGAGTTTAAATTAAGGAACTAATATATCGGGAAATACTAGAATATCATCCTCAACTGCTTAAAGATTACATAAATGGAACTGAAGGCACAACTTCCTGTATCCTAGGTCAGCTTAACCACAATCGACATTTTTTACTTATGTAGCATAATTACACATTTAATGTATAAAAATATACATGTTGCTTGTTAGTTACTGAGATACTTTCCTGATACTTGCAGTGCAATAGACCAATTCAGAAAGCACTTTGCATATCTTGGCTATTGATCTTATACCATCAGCCCTGATTTGTAATAAAAATGCTATTGATGACAGTGATGGTGTTGCTGCATTAGTTTTGATGAAGTTATAAACAAAAGAGAAATGGACCAACCGTACTGCCTATTCACATTATTTGTGTTTGATATGTTGGTAGTATAACTTTATGCCACAAGTTGGAAGGAGCTGATTCGTCAATGCATGAAGTTGTCAGAACTGAAGGATGCGAAGATATATACTAAGGAAGTCATTGATAACGTTGCGCATCTTTTATTTAAGTATATTATTAGAAAAATAAATTTATCGTTACAACGAGTTTAGGTCTGGGTACATAGTTTTGTAATATATGTACATAAACCTTTGATCTACATGACTATAGAAAAAAAGAGCATTAGTTAAGCATAACTTGTTTAATATTATGCTAACTTAGGCTAGGTATAAATTTAATGTAATAATGGATACATTTTATATATATAATTTTTTATTTATGATATTTATATTAACTTTTAGTGAAAAATTTATTTTTTATTATTACTTTTTTTTTAGCCATAAACCAAGCTAGCAACCGATTTAGTGACCGAATTTTTAAAAACTAGATAAAATCGGTCGCTATATCGGTCGCTAAAAGCAGTCACAAAATCAGTTGCTACTATCAGTCACAAAATCAGTCGCTATAGCGTCGGATAAAACATCGCAAAACTTGTCGCAAACTCAGTCTCTAAACCAGTTGCTAAATTCGGTTGCTATTTCGGTTGCTGAATTCAGTCGCTAATTCAGTCGCTAAGAAATCGGTTGCTAATTTGGTTACTACAGATCAGCGACCAAGGCATTAGCTACTTCTTTAAATCGGTTGCTATATCGGTCGCTAATGTGATTAGCGACCAATTTTTGATTAAAATCGGTCGCCAAATCGGTTGCTAAACGCGACTTTTTTAGTAGTGTATATTTGAGAATGATGAAAACCTTAATTGAAAATCACATAACATACATTATCTAATGATCTTAAATATACCCTACATAATGCACATTGTCTCTTTATTTATCTACAGATCATCGAAGTCATAGGAAGTTTCCTATGAGTTGAGTATTGATCTTACGTGTGATCAGAGTCAACCAAGTTCGGTCTGTGCGGTTGTTCCACCCCCAAGTTCTGGTGAGTGGAGGGAAATTGTGTACCTGCAGGTGCTCCAATGCTCAACTCAGTATGAGAGTGAAGAAAATATTTTTAGAGAGAATGAGATTATACCCGACTCCTTGTAATGAGGAGTATATATAGTCCCCTAGTGCAGGGCTAAGGTAACTGATGGCATTAAATATTCATTAAGTGGCTGCCGGAAAACGCCTGAAAAGCCATGATGAGCAGTTAATGCTCATCATTCCGGTGATCGGCCGTTACAATACGCGTAGATATTGTGGCCGTTGGTGATGACGAGATCGACGTGGACTGCTCCTTATTGGACCTTGCTTGACGGCCCAGATGAAAATTTTCCTCAGCGATTGGACTTCAATCCATAACAAGTATGAACTACAAGTTAACTTTATTTATATACTATATGCTATATGCACTAATTGATTCTTAGGGTTTAGATTAATGTCGAGAGATTATATATATATATACTTAATATGCACTAATTGATTAAAGTTAAGTTTTAATATTTTTAAATTTAAGTAAAAACTTAATTAGACTTAGTTATGGTTTTATTCTCTTTGCTTGTTTGTGAATTCATTGTGATTAATAGATTGTTTTGTTTTTTACATTAATCTTCAAAAAATTTACTCTATAATTTTTTCTTGTTATTTTAATTATATTCTATTAAGTTTAACAAAAATTAAGAAAATGAGATAAACAACTAAAAAGAAAAGCGATAGTTTATGAAAGACAGAAGAATTAACTACAAAAGTGAAATGTTATGGAGCGGACGGTTGATCATGATGTGTGTAAGTTGTTAGTAGGGGACCAAAGTATATTAATATTTATTGGTAATGGTTAATTTGATGCAGAAGCACAAAAATGTGTCATATCTTTGCCATTTTAAGGCGAACACCATCACCATAAAAATGCATATACTTTATTCTAAAATTGACACTACCCTTTAAAGAAGTCACATCGCACTGGGCTAGCTGAATCAATAATACATATTATCATTACATATATTTTCATGTACTTAACTATTATCACCGGCGGAACTAGAAATTTTTTTAAGGTGGGCTGCAAAAAATTTATTATATTTAAGTTAAATATAAAAATACAAAAATTAAGTTATAATAAGCATAAATTTGATCATAAAAAATTTAATTATATACCTTAAAATAATATATTTTCCATTTTTTGGGGGTGGCCTTGGCTATTATAATACCCGTGATTATATACAGGTCGCGATGTTGTCGTGATTTTTTCCATTTTTTGAGCATCTCTAAAAAAAATATATACAAAGTTCTTTAAAAAAATTAATATACAATAAAGAATATTTGACATGAGTAAAAATTTAGAGACTATAGGACTGACACTTAATATATTTTTAAGAGTGAGAAAAGATTACTTGCAATAATATGCTTGAACATAAAAAATACATGCCTATTTTTATTTTTATATATTTATACCGTATTTTTTGTTACACGTTTATTTCAATTATAAATATTACTAAATATTAAAGTTGACAAATTTCATTAAGAAATGTGCTTTTTTATAATTAAATTGATATATTAATTAAATTTTTCACTAGGAACTGCTTGTTCCTCATGTATACTAGTTGTTTAAATTTTCCATTAGCAAAATCTTATTCTCTGTGTATAGTAGTTATTTAAATTTTTTATTAGCATCAACTTGTTTCCCTGTGTAATTATCAATGATAAATATATGTCTCGTGTTAATTTTATATATCATTAATGACGGAGATAGTCTATTGATGTTGTAATTGTTAGAGCATCTCTAATAGTGATACCACTTTGAGTTTTATACATTACTAATCAATAACCCTACAATGCATGTAATACTTTTGCAACGCATACATATTTTGCCCCAATAATAAAAAATTATGCAATCATATATATTGAAAATATCTAATATATATGATCCACTAAATAATCAAATATTATATACAAAAAATATATTATTTGACGATAGTACGGTACCTTAAATATGGTTCTTGATCATTTTTTAGATACTCACTATGTCACGTCATGGTTGCTCTAATATTAAGAAAAAAAATAAGGTACGGATTATTATTTGTGAAACTTCTTTAGATATCCCCATTGTACTGTTTTTTTTAAGAAATTGTTAATTTAAACAAATTTGTGGTTATATATGTCTTTGGTTATCTATATAAGTATAAATATAGATCTCATAGAAATTATCAAAAAATAGACATCATTATTAATATATGAGTAAAAATATAGGTCTCATATAAATAAAAAATAAATAAAATTAGGTCCTCGTATTAATATATGAGTATAAATATAAGTCTCGTAGAAATCATAAAAAAAAACATACAACGTTATTAATATATGAGTAAAAATATAGATCCCGTATAAATAATAAAATAGTAAAAAGCCATGTGCTAGATTCATCGAGACTTGAGTTGGTCTGATATTGCTCGAAAGAGCTTGGTGCGTAGTTACTTCGTGTTGACGGTAGTAGTCATTCGTCGTGCTAATGTGTTCGTTGGTTTTAGTGTCTCTTGTGTTCGTGGTGCTTAGCCTCAGTCGATTGACCATCCCTCGATCTGGCTTTTGATTGGATCTGGGTTGCTTTCAATAAGACATGATTCGTCATAGTTTATCTCAATATATGTATCATTCCTTGATTTCGGACAGTTCAGCTTGAAAAAGCCACCATCGCTTGCTACTAGTAGAAGGGAGTAGTGGGTTCGTGTACCGTTTCCTTGTTGATGGTCGGTTCATTCACTCAAATATTCTAGGTTTACTTCTTTGTCTTTTAGGATTAAGTAGAAATTGATATGTTTCATTGTCCTACGCGCGTGTGTGGACTCCCTGGGTTAGGTTTATATCCCCCCCATGTTTTGTATATATTTTTTTCTTCCTATTTTTAATATAATAAAGAGATATAGACAAAGGATGGGGGAGAAACCCGTTTTGTCCCCTAATGTCTAGATGTTCTTCTCCTTATAAATAAAAGAATAGATGGATAAAGATTCAAACATATCCAAAGCGCGCGTATCTTTCATAGTTTGTGACTGAGCGCGAATTTGTGATTTCCAGTTGATCAAATGTTAGATAACAAAGTTTGTTATCAAACCTAGGTGTTAGATATGATTGAGAATCATAACTAACTTGATAAAGGATTAAATCAAATCTTAAATAAAATCTATTAAACTCTGACTTGTTTCTAGTGTTTTGAAACAAAATCCTATTAGTGTGCATCTCATATACTCTACCATCAAGAGGACCTGCATGCCTATATATAAAGATTCAAGTCAGAGTTTCTAAGTACGAGCAATAACTGAAGATTGCGAGTAAAGACCTTGTGCCCACTGTGCAAGGGTATACCAGTGATTGAAGCTTATGTTCTAGGTATTTAATTACTAGGTAGTTTTTGTTGAATGAGGAATTCAACAAATTGTTTGTAAACAACAAAGAAAAGTTATGATCACTTGAGACTAGTGATTAGAGGAAAGTGGGTAGGTTCTCATATCTACGGGGAGTTATCCCTTAGGTAGAAAACACAGAGATTAAGAAAAGGCATAAACATCAATGGGTTTTAGTGTGCTTTGTAAGACTAAGTATTAATTCGAAGTAGTAGGTTTCCTTTCCTGGACTGGTGATGACAGAAATTTATGTAGTATTTTTATATATTAGTTTTAGTCACTTTGAAGACCAATTACAAGGAAAAAACCTAAAGAAGTGAAGCTACTTGTCCAAGAAGTCAAAGAATTGAAGAAAATGCATAAAGAGGGCAAATAATGAAGAAATACCACATCGTACCAAAAATAACATAACTTGAGCTACGAATATCGGATTGAGGTCTGTGACCATGCGTTGGAAAACTAAGACAAAGAGCTACAACTTTTGTGTTGAAGAAAAAATCAAATTCTGAAGTCTCATCGCAGCCACGATGGATTCATTGTGGCCACGATGAAGAAGAAACTTAGCGCCCAAGAAAAGAACAGAATCTTCGTTTAATTGAAGCAAATCTGTCTCCATCGTGGCCACGATGGATCATATCGTGCCATGATGGCTTGCTGAAGCCCATTAGAAAAACTATAAATAGAGCTCTCCTCCTTCACAATTATTCATTCAGAAATTTAGAAAAATACTTCTCTCTAAGGAGCAAAGAAGGAGAAGCAAGGAGGGCAAATGAGCTCTCTAAGGGAAGAACATTCCCCCTTCAACGGGAAAGGTAACTTCCTTCGCAAGGTAGCGAGGTTGTTAGTATGCATTATTTTAATTCTTGTAATTTAATTATGTCTATTAGTAGCTAAACTCCTTTAGGTTAGGTGGAGAAGATGAACTCCCTTAGGAATACTTGAGACATGTAATTTGGTATAAAGATAATATAATTTTCTATTCAATTTTATTATTCCTATTTGCTATGTTTTAACGACGTAATTCTGACTTTTAGCTATTGATCGGGGAACACTTAGAGGATTGTTATTCGGTCACAAGTTAGACTGATAGTCCCAACCTACTAGAGAATAGGCTTAGCTTCATCAAACGGTCACACCTATGGGTGCTGCTGAGGGCTTAGAGAACTAATGAATAGCACGATAATTTACTAAACACCTCATCACGTAGTTAGGAAACGTGACAACGTGTCTAACACGGGTTTTTCTTCTAAGAGATCTTGGCACCAAGATTAGTTCGCCATATAATAAAAAGGAATAGTCAATGATATAGCGTCAGTAACCAAGCAGGACTAGGGGAGGGATTCGAACTACTTAACCTTTTCTTCAAACTTATCTCTCTTATATTTTATATTCTCCGTTTCTTGAATCAAAACACTACAAGAAATTGCCCATTTTGTGACGGCCAAAAGCCCTCACTATGTGAGAAAATCCGTCACAAAGTCATAATTTTGTGACGACTTTGTGACGGCCGCAATCTGTCAAGAAATAGCTCGTCGAAAAGTTTGTGACGGCTCAGGTCGTCACAAACTAAGTGACGACACTTTGTGACGGCTCAGGTCGTCAATAAATTTGAACGACAGCTTTTCTGAACACAACTTAGTGACGGCTTAGGTCGTCACAAAATTCAAATTAGTGGCGGCTCAGGTCGTCACAAATTTCAGTGTCAGATTCGTCACAAAGTTTTGGATTATTTAGTGACGGCTTAGGTCGTCACAAAATCCGTCACTAAGTTTTTTTAAAAAATAATTATTTTAATTGTTTTATTAATTATTTTTCAAAAATAAATTAATTAATTATTTAAAAAAAACATAAAAAACGTATTTTTTTTTACATATATTAAAAAATAATATATCATCATTTTTAATTTTAAATATATAATAAAACATTTATTAAATTTTTAACACAATAATAATATAAATTAAAAATTCAATAACGAACAATGATAAAATACGATACATACGATAATTAGATGAAATTAAAAAGTACGATAATTGTCTTAATAATACAAACAAAGTACGATAATTGTCATAAAATTACATAATAAAATACGATACAAACAAAGTACGATACTTCCACACATATAACATAATAAAATAACAACGCAAACATCTGAGTTATGCATTTCCGCTTCCACCACCCCTTTATCCTCTTGATGTTCTGGCACTTCCACTTTCGGCGCTTGTTCTCCCGCTTCCACTTTCGCCGCTTGTTCTTCCGGCACTTCCTCTTCTTGGCCTTCCAACACCTCCGCTGTTTGTCCTTCCGACACCTTGATTATCACTGTTTGTCCTTCCGGCACCTTGTTGTCCCACTTGAAAACTTATACCGCTATGAAGATTTACCCCGCCTGGAAAATTACCACTGCCTTGAATACTCCCCATTCCTTGAAGACTTCCACTACCTTGAAAATTACCCCTGCCTTGAATATTCCCTGTTCCATGATAACTTCCACTAGCTTGAAAATTTGCACTGCCTTGAATATTCCCTCTTCCTTGAAAACTTGCACTACCTTGACAATTCCCTTGACCTTGAAAATTTTGATACCCTCCGCCTTGAGAATTTGGTTCCCTCCTTCGCCTTGAAAATAATTTGGATTCCCTCCTCCGCCTTGAAAATCTTGATACCCTCCACCTTGAGAATTTGAATTCCCTCCTTCGCCTTGAAAATAATTTGGATTCCCTCCGCCTTGATTCCATGCATCCGTATTATCAATTGGTAAACCGGGCATCTGAAAGTTATCAGAATCCAATAAATGATGCAGCATCACACTGTCATTCATGATACCATTAAAGAAAGTCGGATCAGGATCAGATGATGATTGATTCAAAGCAACATTATCAGGTCGATACACCTCATCCTCCGCCTCCTCTTCCACCGCCTCCTCTTGAACTGATTGATTTCTTGATGAAGACATCTCGGCCCTGAGTGCTGCTATTACTCGCGCTTCAATTCGCGCTTCCATTTCTTCTTGAGTTTCTTCACGTCCTCCTCGAGATCGAGCTGTACACATGCTGGCAGTACTGTTGAATGACTCAGATGAAGCATCAATTTATCCGCCCGGTGTCTTTCGAATGAATGAAGAAGTACTCCCTTGACCGACAATACGACCATGATTCTTTCCTCCCGAAAATTCCACAAATTTGTCTATTATCATGTTTTGAAGAACAAATTCACTTTTTTGCTTAGAAGGTGGAAGGGCAGCCTCACTTTCTTTGAGCTCCTGTACATACACCTGAATCATGTCCTACAAAATAAAACGTAAATTAATTATCACAAATTAAAATAATAACCAATTGTGATGAATATAATTAAAAAGTAAATTAATAATATTAAATTAATAATATACTCACATTTGCCCTTTTAGCTCTGGCAGAATCCCAAGTACCATCAGTTTTTCGATGCAGCTCTTCATTCATATCAGCTAAGGTTGGGTAACGTCCATGCTCCCGGTAATACCTTATGCGCACAGTGTTAGACTACTTGGCTATCACTTAGAAGGGGGGGGTTGAATAAGTGAACCTCGAAACAATTGCGTTTTTAAAAAATTATTTGTTTCAATCAAGCGCAAGCGGAAAACCACTGGATCAGTAGTCTATGCACCGATTGACCAAAAGAAAAGTAGTATAAGCCTTTGAATGTTTGATGAAAAGATTCGAAATGATAACGTTCAAAAATTCGAATATAAACTATATACTAATTTCAGTCCCAAGCAAGTTACAATATCGAATTTAAACACAATCACAATCAAGCATAACAATTGAATTTTTGATGTTCCAATACGAACATGAAAAATTCAATCGATTCAAGAAATCAATGAAATTATAACAAGTAAAATATTGAGATAGAGAGATAGAGAAACACACAACGATTTGATTAGGGAGTTCCCCGGATTTCGCGTCGTCCACGCGTTTGTCCGAGTACGTCTCCCCCCAAATAACCAAACGGGTTATTTGAGAGTGTATAGATCAAAAATGATTAACAACACGTGCACAATTTACAATTGAATCTTATAAACCTATAACGAGACAAAAAGTAAACTATGCAACAAAACCTCGACACACAACGAAACTTCGCCCTCTGATTCCAACGATCCGACCCGTGCCAAACCGCACTCGATCGTCCAGCTGAGTCCTTCGTTTCTTGTTGTCGATCCTTCAAGACAAGCACGATCTTGAATCCTTTGAGAGAAACTAGAACCTTCAACACACAATCCAACCCGACTACGATTCTGATTCACCGCGAACCGTATCGAACGTTATCACACAAAAATGCAACCTCTATTGAATTGATCCCATACTCAAACTTCAATTTTGATTGCAATCTTTGATGAAGATGATGAATTTGTGTTGAATGAAACCTTTGATCCAAATTCTCACTCAATTTGCAACCCAAAGCGTTTTCTGATCTTTCACACTAGTTTCCTCTGTTTACAATGACACATCACATTGCTATTTAAAGAGAGAATAGAATTGAGCAAATTTGGGCAAAATTCAACATACGTGTATCGATACAAATGATGGTTTGTATCGATACAAACCCTTTGACCAGCGTTCAAATTGAAAATATTGACCTATGTATCGATACAAAGATGTATATGTATCGATACATATATCAGTTTCTTGAAATCTTGACTGATATGTATCAAATCATGCAAGCATGATTCGATACATCATGCACTCTCTGATTTTTTGAGAGAAGTGAGTGTGTATCGATACATGCAAGCATGATTCGATACACAGGTGACTCTCTGCCTCTGAGAGATCACTTTTGTATCGATACAAGTGATAGATGTATCGATACAAATTGCACAAAATCAGTCTGAAGTAATTTCAGGACATTTGTATCGATACACATGATTATGTATCGATACATAATACCTAAAACTCAGTTTTTCAAAGTTTAAAAATAGTTTTTCGCTGTCAAGTCATTTGTAATGTTGCCAAAATGTGTTCTACTCTATTTTCATGTGTTTTGACAATTATTAAAACATGAGGATGAACTGGTGCACTTACACACAGTACCAGATGATGTAGAACCAGTAGTGTGGATGCTTGCTTCAGGCTTTGCTGCTCAGTTTTCTTTATTTTTTTTGCACTTGGAGACGTAATCTGGATCATCCCATTTACGACACAATTCCGTCCATGTTTCGCCTGGGCCAATCCATTCAGGTGGTTCCTTACCATGACGGTGCCTGTTTCATGCTTCCAGGAGCAACGTGGACAACTTCTTTGAGCACTTATGGTCGAAAATTTGGATAACCTCGAATTCTCGACTCTTTAAAAAGTGCATTTCATCTACATATGAAAAAATAAATATGATTAGTCCACTTTCAAATGGATACATCCATCTATATTGAACAGGTCCACCAAGTCTAGCTTCGTATGCAAGATGCACTACAAGATGCTCCATAGAATCAAAGAATCCGGGAGGAAATATTCTCTCCAACTTGCACAATATCATTGGAATGTCATATTCCATCTTGATCAGATCGCTTTCTCTTAATGTTGCTGAACACAAATTCTTAAAAAATTGACTGAGTTCGATAAGAGGATTCAATGCATGTTGTGGTAAAGAACTAAATGCAATAGGGAGTAAAGACTGCAAAAAAACATGACAATCATGGCTCTTCATCCCACGCATTCTTCCATTATCAACATCGGCACATCTTGCCAAATTTGATGCATAACCATCCGGCATTTTGAGTTCTTTTACCCATCGACAAACTGATTTTGCTTCATCAACAGATAGAGTATAGTTCGCATGAGGTTTTAGGACTTTGCCATTGGATAACGTCTTCAATAACAAATCATTACGTCGACAATACAACGCAATGTCCTTTCTAGCTTTATCGTTATCTTTGGTTTTTCCTTTGACATTCATTACGGTGTTGAATATATTTTCAAAAACATTTTTTTCAACATGCATAACATCAAGGTTGTGACGCAAGAGGTTGTCTTTCCAATACGGCAGATCCCAAAAAATACTCTTCTTTGTCCAATTGTGTGTTTGACCGTAACCTCGCGGTTTTAAAGCAACACCACCCACAACTTGGACATTTGGCTTATCTTTAACTTTATCCCAAATTTGTTCTGGTGTCAAATATTGAGGTGGCCCTCGGGTTTCAATCTCGCCCTTAACAAATGCATATTTATTTTTTCGAAATGGATGATTAAGAGGAAGGAATCGGCGATGACAATCAAACCACGTAGCTTTCCCACCGTTTTTTAATGTGAACGCTTTTGTGTCTTCCATGCAAATAGGACATGCCAATTTACCATGCGTCCCCCATCCAGACAACATCCCATAAGCAGGAAAATCATTGATGGTCCACATTAAAGCTGCCTTCATTTTAAAATTTCTCTTGCGGCTGATATCATATGTCACAACACCTTCCCACAACCTCTTCAAATCATCAATCAAAGGTTGCAAATAGATATCAATACCAACAGTTGGACTAGATGGCCCAGGTATTACAGCAGATAAAAACATGTAAGGTTTTGACATACACATTTTAGGTGGAAGATTGTATGGGGTAACAATGACGGGCCAACATGAGTATGGAGTGGCTGATACTTGAGTATACGGAGTAAACCCATCAGAGCATAAACCCAATCGCACGTTTCGTGGCTCTGACGCAAAATCAGGATTAACTTGATCAAAATGCTTCCATGTTAGTCCATCTGAAGGATGTCGCAACTCACCAGAACTATTTCTTTTTTCAACATTTTCAGAATGCCATGTCATTTTGGATGCAGTTTGCAATGATGCATACAACCTTTGCAATCTCGATACTATGGGTAAATAGAACATAGAATTTCTTGGCACTGGTTTTCTTCTACTTGACCGCGAATTTTTTGTTCCACAGTATCTTGGTTCTTCACAAAATTTACATTTATCCAAGTCTTCATCACTTACACCAAATTCGTTGCTATAGAACAACATACAACCATTGATGCAACAATCAATTCTCTTCACTCCTAGTCCTAGCTTTGACACTAGCTGTTTTTCCTGATAATAATTTTGCGGCATATCATGGCGGGCGGGGGTGGGTGTTGTTTCCAAGCACAATTTCGCAATCAAATCCATGGCTAATTCTGGAACTAGATAATGAGACTTTAGACCCAAAAGTTTAACACACACTGTTAACTTCGAGTCAGTAGAACCTTCAAACTGCAACGGTTCATTTGTCTCTTTCAAAAGATTATAAAATCTTTGAGCTTCAGCATTCGGAAGTTCATCTCCATCATATTCATCTCTGTCAGATTCGTCTTCCGACCCATTGTTCACCACATTAAACCCAAGAGCATCACCTATCATATCATTCATAGCGGTAAAGGAGAAATGCACATGATGATTTTGTGGAGCCAATGCAGCAGGTTCAGCAGCACTGCTTGAAGCACCTTCATCCGATGGAAATGATTCTCCGTGACTTGTCCAGATCCAGTAATTAGGTTGGAATCCATGTTTGCATAAATGAAACTTAATTTCATCTTCGCTGCGAAATCGTATACATTGACATTTCGCACACGGACATCTAATTCCCCCTTCCCTAATAACAACAGGCTTCTGTTTCACGGTATCAATAAATAATTGAACCCCAAATTTAAACACTTCTTTAACCACCCCTCTCTTTCTTCTACCGTCATATCGATCATACATCCACCCACGATCCATGTCTGGATATATAAATAATTAGATATTATATATCGACATGACTATTAATTTTAGATCTATTCATATTTACTGTTTTTCAAAAACAAAGTCTATCGACTATCATAAAAAGTTTATCGATTAATCTTCGAAAATAATTCACTTAATGAGTTTTTTATATTATAAGTTTTTATTTAAAGTATATCATAAAAATAAAAATATCTTCGATTTTTTTAGTATAAGATAAATTAATAATAGGTGGATGTCTTCAAGAATTAAAATAAATAATTTACTACCAACAAATTTTTTTAAAATAATTCACTAGATATTTATTTTACAATATCGTAGTTTTTTTTGACAATATGGTAGTTTAGTAATAAATATGGAAGTTTACTAACTATTATATCATAAAAAGTTTATTAATTAATCTTCGAAAATAATTTACTTAATGAATTTTTTTTATTATATAGTTTTTATTTAAATTAAAATTAAAGTCTAGAATAAATTAAAAATTAAAATATCTTCGATTTAACTATATGACATACAAAGTTTATACTATGTGACATACAAAGTTGTTATTACATACAAAGTTTTAACTAATTCACTAGATATTTTTTTTACAATATGATATTTTCGAAAATCAATTCACCTACAAGTAAATATCTTCGAAAATTAAAATAAATAATTTACTAACATATTTTTTTAAATAATTCACTAGATATTTTTTTTTACAATATGGTAATCATTTTCTTTACAATATGGTAGTTTAGAATAAATATGGCAGTTTACTAACTATTATCACATACTTGTTTAATTATCATATAAATAATTTCATTTCAAAAATAATTTACTAGTAGTTTACAAACTTGACATACAAAGTTTATTTTACATACAAAGTTTTAACTAAATGACATACAAAGTTTTAATTTTTAATTCAAATAAAAATAAATAAATACAGCAGCAAACATATTTTGATTTATATACAAATATTTATTAATCTAAATTATATTACTTACTTGGTATGTAGAGTAGTGTCTGACTTCAAGTTTACCAAGCTAAACTCCAAATAATACCAACCGATGAATCAACCGTCGAATCAAACAGCAATATCTAAATCAAAATCAACAAAAAAAAAAGTTTCAGATATATCAAACCAAATATCAAAAATAAAAATAAATAAAAGTAGCTTTTTTTTTTCGAAATAAATAATAGTTTTTACGAAATAAATAAAAGTAGCTTTTTTTTAATAAATAAAAGTTTCAGCAATACCTATTTTTTTTACGAAAATAAATAAAAATAAAAACGTAGCTTTTTTTGGACGAAAATAAATAAAAATAAAAAAAGTTTCTGACTTGTAAAATAATACAATTAAACTTAACAAATTAAAATTATACTTACTAGTTATGTCAAGCAATGTCAACATATTCAACTCCCAACAATAGCAAGATGAACCAAACTACATTTTCTGCATTAAAATTTTAAAAGTAACAATTAATATAAATATACAATATCATTCAAATATTATTAACATAAAAAAATAAACTTTTAAATTTGATAAAAGAAAACACTTACATTTTTATTAAGACATCAAGCTTTGAAGAAGAACAAAAAAACTATATATGATGAAGATCTATAGAAAGATGTTCTATAATTCTAGTGAGATGTTGGAGAAGTTAGAAAAATTGTACTCATACAATTGATACATAGTGTAGAAATGAATTGGAAATGGAAGAAGAAACACATATAGAACAAGCCAGTTTGGACCGTTTACTGACCATTCAATTCATTCAATTCTTTCCAACCATTTACTGACGGACGGAGCCGTCAATAAATGCTGCGCAATTTTCCACGCTGACAGCGCTCTGTCCAAGCCTGCAACGGCTTTATTTTTTTTTACCGCGTGAAGACTTTGTGACGGCCTCATCCGTCGATAACATCGTCCGCATTTTGTGACGGCTTAAGCCGTCAGTAAGTGTTTATTTTGTGACGACTATTTCCGTCACTAAGTTATTGACGGATTTGCTTCAAAATTTTATTATTTTTTAAATTTTGTGACGACTTTGGAAAATTTATTGACGGATACGGCCGTCACTAAGTTATAGACGGCTTGGGCCGTCACTACCCTTATATGATTTTCGTCAAAAAATAAGGGATTTCTTGTAGTGAAACTCTCCCAACTTATAAAGCGAGAGCAATCTATCCAAATTCCTAAACGAAACTAGTTACTTTGGCATGATCTCTGTGGATACGAACTCATTCTATACATATAGAGTGTGAATTATTACTCGACGACTGACTGGTTCACTTGCCAGACCGTAGTCAATTGGTATCCCCCATAGTAGATGTGGTTTGCACTGAACTAGATAAATAATATCTTGTGTCGTTTATTGCTTTCCTATTTACTTCAGTCCGCTCAACATAGAAAACAAGAGAAGATTATTATGTCATAGGTATATTGTTATGAAGTTATAATTTTCTCAGAGTTATAATTTTCATAGGTATATTATTATGAAGTTATAATTTTCTCGTGTTGTTTTTAGTCTCTGCCGTCTAATTCCGTTTAAAAAATGATGACGTGGCAGTGTGTGACATGGCAACCGGAGACTGGCATGTGAAAGATGATGCTTAGTCATCCACTTAGAGAGACCAAATCCAAAAAAGAAATTGCAAAGAGGGACCAAACCCAAAAAACAAAATTGAACCCCAAAACATATTTTTATTCTTGTTTCTCTAAATTCATAAATTAACTCTAGTTTCTTTAATCTCATAATTGAAGTTACAACCAATATACAACAATACCCCTTATACAACCATACCCCTCTGTTTGGAAAGATACTACCAATACTCACAACCACGGTTTGAAATTGCGAACCGCATCACCTGATGCGGCCGCAATATTGCAGATGCGGTAGGCGGCACAACCGCATCAGACTACAATTGCGGTGTGAACTCAAATCATGTGTGATGCAACAACGCAACAGCGTTTCACCGCAACGCAAAAAAGTTTTGATTGCAACGGTCCCTATTCAATATTCCTTTTAAGAAAAAGCAGAAGAAAAACAAATGCAAAGAATCTCAAAACAGAATTCAATATTCCTTTTAATGTTTGTTTCATTGGAGTTTAACTTATATCATTTATCAATATATTATACAATATATAAACATGAATTTAAATTTATAGAGAACTATAAAAAGAGATATATAAGGAATTAAAATAATTATAGTTTTTTGTTTGTTTGTGTGGATAGAAAATTATTTCAAGCCGCAACCGCAACACCCACAACCGCACCGGCGACCGTAACCGTAATTTAAAACCTTGCTCACAACAACACATACCCCTCATGCACATGCCCACAAGTAGCTCACTAACACATAACATACACCAAATTCTAAAAAATGCAGCAAAAACAGTAGCATGGAAGCATGACAAGGAATAGACAAACATTTTTTTATAAAGAATGGCCGACCACTATAGAGCAGAACCTCTTCACAGCCACCGCTATCTACAAAACAATAAACTGGATCCTATGACCATTCATATAGCAAGCAAGGTGCAATATTCATTCTTTTCAATATTTCTATCACGAACATGATATACAAATTGGGAGGTATTGACATTAACACCCCGACCCATATAAAAATCTTGCGGCACACGTAAAATGCAAAATTACAATGTAAAAGAAGATGGAGAGTTTATTTCGATGCTTCCAGAACACATGACACAATCTGAAGAGTTGTCCGCCAAAATAATTCCATGATACGCTAAGAGAAAATTATAATTTTTAACAGCTTAGGTTCTAGCCTTCTAGGTATTTAATTGCTAATTAAGAGAAAATTATAACTTTTCATCTGAAGAGTTGTCCCCCAAAGTTATAATTTTCATAGGTATATTATTATGAAGTAATTGCTAATTAAGAGAAAATTGTAACTTTTAACTCCGCCATCATTTATATTTCCTAAAAATTTGAATCCTTTGCATGTACCTCATATGCCGACTTAACTGATAACAGTCCTTCACAATTCGGTTTCCAATCCCACCTATCCTCCTCTGGCGATAGATGCCCCCTCTCTATAACTATTATAAGCTCATCTACCATATTTTCCTCCCATTGAAACATAAGCCTCCTCCATAAGAAGTCCCAACGCCACCTAACCCCATCCCTCACACATATCTCCGCCACTTTACACTCCTTTTGTGTCGAAATAGAAAAACATCTTGTGTATTTTTCACACTAAAGCACCCCACCAATCCAATTATCTAGCCAAGAACTTGTCTAGACCCTCTTAGCCACGTTCCTCAACATCTCTTTTGAAAACCATTCTCCGTAACACAATAATGTCTCAGATCTCGACCCCACCCTATTCTCAATAATGTCACCATTGAGTACCTCTTTCCATAAAAGCCTATCATTTTGTAATGTAATAGTTTGCCCAACCACTTTGTCAAGAGTCTAATATTCACCTCTCTGACATCTCTCACCCATAAGCTATCATTGTTCTGTTTTGTTTTTAACCATCATTCCTAGGGTAAGCTACCATTATTCTTTGGTGAGACATAACCTTCCATTTCACCTAGTTGATTATATTTCCCCCTCTCACACCCCCCCCCCCCCCCCAAATTTAGCACTGCAATGAGCAACAATAGCCAATCTCTAAGAGTGATTAACATAACACTCGATACAAAGGCCCCCGATTAGCGGCAATTAACGGAAAGTTTCGCCTAAGCACGTTGTAATTCCTCAAACATCCCTCGACATACAGTTACAATTTACACCTGACCATAAGATAAAGCCAAACACATGTAGAACTATGACATACCTTGATGGAAATCCCAATCAACAAAAGCACATGATCAAGGAAGTATACTATGAACTACTCTCCGTGACCTCAAGATATAGGTGAACTACTCACACCTATCCATGAGCAGTTGCAACACAAAATAAAATAGAAACTATGCTAGACACATGAACTAAACTAAAATGCTTTAATTGATTTTTGCAAATGTGTAAAATGTGGAGAGCTTTACTTTTACAAAGATATAAAGACCTATTTATAACCATAAGCCTCTGGATTTCGTATAGCTACCCTCATTCATTGGAGTTTTATTACAAATGATGAACATTAAAAAGGGAAATGAAAAGGGCGGAACAGACTTCCAGCTATGTTGGGTCTGCCACAGTTGTGACCATTCTCACACGGGCCGTGGGAGTGCTTTAGCACGAATTTAGGAGCTCTTGTTTCTTTGAATGGCCGTGGTGATCTCCCATACGACAGTGGTAGGCTTTGCTGAGACAGAACTTGACTTTTCAATTTTTTAGCTTTTAGTGACGGTTTTCCTTTGCTTTTGGCTACAAACCCACTTAATTAGCATAACCCACCTTCTCTTCATTAAGGAAGGGCTTCCAGTATCATAATTGGAGTCTTCATCACTAAGGCACATGTCTACGATCTGGCAAGTGAACCAGTCAGTCGTCGAGTAATAATTCACACTCTAGAGTAGAATGAGTTCGTATCCACAGAGATCGTGCCAAGTGCTACTTATTTTATTTAAGTTTGTTAGTTTGCATTTTCTTTGGTTTTAAAAAGGGTTTTGTTTGAAAAGTGCGAATGATAATGCAGAAAAATAAAGATAGTTGATTCAGAAAGATGAGGCTAGGCTAGGTAGATCGAATCCCTCCCTTACTCCTGCTTGGATAATTGGCGCATAATATAACTATTTAGACTATTGTTCGGCGGATTAATTATCTTTTATGGTAATATACTGATATCACCCTAATACACTATAAGTTACCATAAAACATGTTAACTAGTGCACCCACAGAGGCCTAATCCTATGTTGTCATGTGTCCTAACTAAAAGATCGGGCCAACATACATGCAGTCATTATCGTTCAATTAATCCTATTAGCCACTAGCCTAGAATGTTCGAGTTACCGTATCTATGCGGCAAGCTCTATAATTTATTATTTCCAGAATAGCAGTCAGATTCGTGACTAGATACTATCCCTAAAAGCGTTCCTGAATCAGTGGCTAAAATTTGGAATTACGTCTTTAAACCATAAATATATAGAAAACATAATCATGAATAGTAAAATATTATTAACTTATCTACCAATTACATGTTCCCAAGCATTCATTAGGGGAGTTCATCTTCTCCACCTAAGCCTAAAAGTACCTAGCTACTAATCTGCATAATTAAACTACAATAATTAAACTACACAACCAATGGCGTAGATGCATTCCTGTCATCAGCACCTTAAAATGCATCAAATGCACTTTTTTCGTTATTTGCCAAGCTTTAAGTCCTATAATTGCAAAACAAGCAAAGACGAGTAAATATTTATAATAAACTTATTATAAAGAATAATTTATTTAAGTAAAATACTAGTAATGAATAATTATTAAGCATAATTTAGTGTTATCAATTATTAGATAAGTTATTCCTTGGTAATAATTTTTTAGATATATTCAAAAGCATGATTTTCGTCTACGTCTTAACTCAACTGGCAATGTTTATATCATTAGGTTGAACACTTTCACACCTCGTAGTTGGGTGAAATTCAGTGTTATTTACCATTTCATATACATAGGCAAAATAAATAAAGAAAAAAAAATCTAATTGATTAAAAAATTCTTAGAAATGTAATTAATTCAGTCAAAGATTTAAACAAAATTAATTTAGTCAAAAATATATTTTTTAATTACTTTTTGACGAGAAATATGGTCAAAAACAATTTAAGACAAATAAATATGTACCTGGTCTACATCTTGCATCTTTTCATTCACATTATATAAACAAATAACATGCCATTAAAAAATATTGTACTCTGATTTCCACCATATCATTGAGCTTTTCCAAACCAATTTCAGCATAGAGCTTCAACAAATCTAAAATTATGTCGTTGATGATATGAATTCACACGCCTTCGATCGAGTTACTAAGGCAACCATGAAATGAAGACATTAACAACAATGCTATGGTGGGTGAGATCACTGCGTAGAGACTTCAACATCGATATAGGGTCTGTTTCATTCGAGGTAAATGAAGAGAAGAGGAGGTGAGGGCAAAATTTAAATTATTTTTGTTAGATTCAAGTTTTAGGAAGGGATGAGAGAGGATGGAGAAAAATGCCTCCTAAACTAACTATTTACTTTCCCCCAAATTGGAGGGCTTTGGAGGGAAGAGAATCTCCTTAAAATATTACTCTGTATTAAGTTGTCAAAATTATCCTCAAATCATTTTAAAATTCCAATATCATCCTTATTAGAATTAACATTAATTTTATTTATTTTGCTTGTTTACATGTAAAACGTGACTTTCCCGTCGTAGTGAGTGTACATTGCTGCTCTCTGGATTTTATTCTTCTTCATTGCTCGTAAGTTGCCCTTTTATCTTGCCTTCAGATTTCTCCTTCTTTGACATAATATCATTACTCAATAGCATGCTAAATTTTGTTGGTTTGCGATCTTTGCATTGTTCTGATAATATCAATTGCATTGTTCATAGCATGTTCACGTCACTTTCTAACATGCATTATATATAAAAATTGTTTTGTATGTTCATGTATAATTTATTTTTATATATGTTTTATTGAGTTAGATGATGAATCATAAAGAATGAAAAAATTGTTATCAATACATGATTGAAAATTGTAAAGGGTAAAAAGGTAAATTACTTTTAATTTGTGAACCAAACATATATTTAATTAAAATATCTCTCCTCTCCTTCCCACTTTTGAATCAAACATAGACTTAATTAAAATACCCCAGCTTCCCTCACTTCCCCTTCACGCCATTAAAATGTCTCTCCTCCCCTTCATTGAACGTAATAGACCCTTAAGGAGCTTCTTCGTGTGATAGATTTTTTTTTTTTACCGGGTCAATGACAATTTCCTGAAATTGTTAGGAGAATAAGAATGGTGTATGATTCCATTCATGTTTTGTGTGTGGTGGAAGAAGAGGAGGTTGATGTTCCTAGGGAGAGAAGCTATTTGAGAGCTTCTGCTATGATGAGGAGTCATGGTTTGTGGTTGAATCATTATAGGAGAATCGTTGGCGTGATTTTCATTGTTTGTATTTGGGATGTGTTTCTTTATAGAATAAAATTGATTTCAGTTGGTTTACATGGTCTACCACAAGTTGGGATTAATTATTTACAGGCTAGTATGAGTTTGAATGGCGAACCAATTCCTATCGAAAGAGACACCTTTAAACAAATCATGGTGATGGATGGATTATTTAGGAAGTAACAAGACAGTAAATTGGGGGGATTTTCAAGTTGGAGTCAAAAAATGAAATATTTAAGAAAGGAATAAAGTGAGAAAAGTGGTTAGGTTACTTCGAATCCCTCCCCTAGCCTATTTGGTAATCTAGTTATTAAGATAAGTATACTTTGCAATTAATTTTGTTATTTTGACGAACTAACCCTAAAGTAGTAATGAGTCATCTCTAGTCTCTAACATTACCCTATTCACTAAATATACTCGCTACTCTCGTGAAAAGTGTTGATTTATGAAAGCATTAGTTTTGTTATCGTTAGTTCAGTGAAATCGGAAAAGCTTTATTATTTCCTAATCTCGTCACAACCTCAGATGTGCTCGTGGTGTTGGTTGAATGACTATCTTAGGCCGCGTTTTAAAAGCTACTCTTGTAGATAAAAAAATTTCTTGAAAACAATTCATAAAGCACGTCTATCAATGAATATAACTTGAAGCATAAAGATAATCAAATAATAACAAATCGACCAAATTACATATCAAATAGTTCTAAGAGATTTTATCTACTTAACCTAACCTAAGGAAATTAGTTACTAATAGTATGTAATCTCCTTGATATCTCTCTCCTTTGCTTCTTTGAGCTTGATTTATAGAGTTTCTTTGGGCTAGATTTTGTGTTACATCGTAGTACAATATCCTTCATCGTAGTGCAATGGGCTGGAAATTTCACATCGTACTACGATGCCATTCATCATAGTATGATGGACTTCAGAAAATACATTTCTTTTTTATTTTGTATTGTAGTACGATGGCTGGGCAGATTTTCTTCAATTTTTGCTCCTTTTAGCTTCTTTTTGTGTAATTTCTTCAATCCCTTTCTTCTTCTTCTTCTTCTTAAACGTATAAAAATTCATGTCAGCACATGGCCACCACATTTCTCATCACCCAATAAAACCTTCCAAAACCAACAAAGAAAAAGAGAATAGAACCTTCATAATTAATGCAACAAAATAGGACAAGAAACTCTTAGGTAGACATCTGTTTCCATGGAATTGATCAAACATATTACTCACTTCTTCTTCCAACATTCCCTTGAGTTCCAACCGTTCTCTTTGAAATATTACTTCATACATTCTTTTTTAGCCTTTAGCAATTTAATGACTTCTCCTTCTATTTACCCATTAAGTAGTACCATGTCTCCTCCAACTGTAATGATTGTTATACTCTGATAATCTTTTATATACGAGGTGGTATATAGTCTTCTAGCATCTTTTTCAGCTCACATAACAACCTTTCAGCTCCTTTCACATCCCTTCTGAGATAGGGACCTCAGTAATCTCTTCTTCAAACATAAATATTCCACCTTCCTCTAAACTTTTCGTGTCTTTGTTCAAGAAAGCATTTTTAAATGATCTTCCCACACTAACTAATACATTTTTCCAAACAGCACTATCCTCCCTAAACTTCACAAAGCCAAAACAGTTTCCCTTTCAATTCACCTTCTTTGAAATGTAAACTCTCCCACCCTTCCATATTTTGAAGAAATCTTCTGGAGATTAGTTGACGTGGCTTATAGCACTAAATTATGTCTAATATTTACCAGTATTTTACTTAAATAATTTATGCTTTTAAATAAGTTTATTAAGACTAGGGTTAATATGTTTTTACCTCCCAGCAAAGTAGGCGAGTTTTGTGTTACCCCTGTAATTTATTTTTTTTAGATTACCCCCTTGCAATGAGTTTTTTTTTTCGCAGTTCATTTTACCCCTCGGGGGGTAAAACAAAACAACATTACAGGGGGTAAAATGAACTGCGAAAAAAAACACATTGCAAGGGGATAATCTCAAAAAAAATATTACAGTGGGGTAACGCAAAACTCGCCTACTTTGCAGTGGATAAAAGCCTATTAACCCTTAAGACTATTTACTTGTTTTTGTTTATTTTGCAATTATAGGACCTAACTCTTGGAATATGAAGAAAAGAGTACATTTGATGTATTTTAAGGTGCCTTAGTGATCATGACTCCAATTATGATAGTGGAAGTCCTTCCCTAATCATGAGAAAGTGAACTTTCAATGCTAACCAAGTTGGCTCCTATCCTAAAGCAAAGAAAATCGTCACTAAATGTTGAAGAAAGTGAAAAGTAAAATTTTGCCATCTGCAAAGCCTGCCACGACCGTGTGGGATCTCACCACGTTGTGCCAGGCAAGTCAAAAGCTAGGAATTTGTGAAAAGCACTGCCACCTCTCATGTTAGCTCAGCCACGACCGTGGTAGGTCCAACAGTGCAGATTGGCAGTTTTTGTCTTTCGATTTCCCATTTTAATGTCCATCATTTATAATAAAATTTTAATGAATGAGGGTAGCTACATAAATCTGAGACTTAAGGCTTTAAATAGGATCTTATTCCTTTGTAAAAGTCAAGCTCTCCATATTGTTATAACTTAGTTTTCTATTTTTTTATTTAGTTTGTAGCTAATCATGATTAGATGTGAGTAGTCCTCCTCTATCTTGGGGTCTTGGAGAGTCGTCCATACGTTAACATCCTCCTCTATCTTGTGTTTTTGTTGGTTTGGATTACTAACAAGTTATATCATAGTTCTACAATTGTATTGTTTTAATTGGGGCATGAAGATGAAGGACTGAAATGAGAAGTTGATTGACCGTTGATAATGATTGGGCATAATGTGTCAACCGTGCATCAAGGAATGATCGAGGAATTGCAACATGCTTATGCGGAGCATTCCGTTAATTGCCTATTACCGGAGGCCTTTGTATTGTGATTTTTTCATCACTTATATCTTGTTTATAAATTCTTTCTCATGACAATTGTGTGTGTGATTGGGATAGAATTTAAATCATGTTCATAATGAAATCTATGAACTTAGTGTGATTTTAATTAGAAATATAATCTTTATTTATTTTACTTTCATATCTCTCAAAACTTCGAACATAGTCTTCCCCGATATTTCCTTATTTTACTACTTTTGTTTCTAATCTTTTTATATATAATTTTACTTTGTTTCTACTTAATTAATCTGATCTATAGATTGATACTCGTATTATTATCATGATAAACTTGAACACTTACGAAATCTCATCTAAATGTTTTTGTGAATGAGGACTGAGGATCGATCTAAATTATGTTGTGGATAAATTAAAGCCTTATAGTCTTCTTCGAAGATTTAAATTTGTTGCACTCTTCCTGTTTCTCTCACTAACCTCTCTTTCTCTCTCATACCTCTATACACCATATTTTTGTTATCTTCTATCTTCTATCTTCTATAATACTAAAGGTTGGACTTGCAACCCTAATTCCCCACCCAAAACCCTAGCACATGATGTCATGTATGATGCAATTTCTTGCATGTAACAATGGCCATTGACATATGTGATACTTTTTTACCTTCTTGAACCTAAATCTTTTATGTCCAATCACCATGTGACACAACACTCCTTATCCTATCCTAATCCATGTAACCAATAGTGATGTGACACAACACTCCCTAATCATATCATAATTCATATAACCAATAGTCATGTGACACAACACCCTCTTATCCTATCATAATCCATGTAACTAATAGTCAATTGACACATGCCCCCTCAAGACCTACCATAATCCGTATAACCAATAATCAATTGACACATGTGTTGTGATGCAATGAACACATGCCTCCTCATGACCTACCATAATCATATCCTAATCCATGCAACCAATTGTCATGTGACACAACACCTTTTAATCCTATCATACATCAATTGAACCTCTACTTGAACCAAAGGAGAGCTCCAAGTGTCTCACATGCATCAATCCATCAACTCTATATAAACTAAATTCTCCTAACACTACACCATTCACACACTCACTTACTTCAAACACACCATTTACACTTTCTCTCCCACAACTCTCTCTCTCTCTCTCTCTCTCTCTCTCTCTCTCTCTCACTCTCACACACATCAAAAAAAAATTCTCTTTCACAACCAACATCACCTTAAATCTTCATCTTCTTCCTAAAACCACCACCACTACCACTACTTCTCTATTCTAACAAACTCCGACCAAGCCACACAAAAATAAAACTACCATTACGATTACCTCTTCTTCATGAACAAAATCCCTAAATATATTTTCTAGCCATGCCGGAAAACTTATTTAATGGTACTGCGCCCCTTTTTCTTCCTCTTAGATGAACAAGAAATATGAGTAGTTTGTAAAAATTTGAATTGAAGTCATTTCTATGAACAAGAAAATTTCTATGTACACATGAACAAGAAATATGTTATTTGCTACTCTTGATTAAACAAGAGAATATTTTATTTTGGTAGCAAGTTTGTGTCTTTATTAACTTGCCAAACTAAAGATCATCATACATGAAGGAATCATTGCAATTAGATGTTAAAATTTTACTATTAATAATATGAGAGCACATGAATAAGATTATATGATTATTATTGATACTCATATGTTATGGATTTAAGCACTCGTATGTTGTGGATTTAAGCACCAAAATTTTCATCACACCCATACCTAAATCCTTTTACATCTATTCCTAAAAGAAACAACTAATCTTGCCAACAAAAAAAATGGCATGAGACATCTCTATATTACAAGAAATCTCCACATGCATACTTACAAATAGAAGAAGAAGAAGAAGAAGAAGAAGAAGAAGAAGAAGAAGAAGAAGAAGAAGAAGAAGAAGAAGAAGAAGAAGAAGAAGAAGAAGAAGAAGAAGAAGAAGAAGAAGAAGAAGAAGAAGAAGAAGAAGAAGAAGAAGAAGAAGAAGAAGAAGAAGAAGAAGAAGAAGAAGAAGAAGAAGAAGAAGAAGAAGAAGAAGAAGAAGAAGAAGAAGAAGAAGAAGAAGAAGAAGAAGAAGAAGAAGAAGAAGAAGAACTAGATTTGCAAAAAATAGATGTTCAATCCTTGAACACTTTATTTTAATAAACACTAGATGCAAGTTTGTCAAAACATATCTAAATAGAGGTGAATTGATTAAGGAGGGGTAGAGAGTTAACTTAAAGGTAACTAAAATAGATGCTAAAGAGTTAACTTGACTAGAGAGATGCTAATTATTTTGTTAAAAGTGCTAATTTAAACATAACTAATATCACAGTCCTAAAGAAACTCACCACTAAATTGATGAGAAAACTTGAGAAATATGTAATTAAAATCAACTTGGAAGAATGAGAACTAAACATGCATCCAATCATCACCATGCATGATCTTGAAATAGTAGTGCTACAAGAATTTTGTTCATTCTTTCCATGCCAACATGCATCATCAAACCATAGAAGTTCATTTTGCCAATCATATCATGTCTATTTAAGAGTTATCTTTCTTATCATTTGTTGAACATGCATATGGATACAAGTTGGTTCTATGTTTAGGGTTTGACTCTATGAAAAAATTATCAACTTATACCTAGCGTTTCCCATAGTTTTATTGGTGGTTTGTTCTTTAGAATGATGGTAATGAAAGCAAGCAAAGCTAATAAATACATAGATATGATAAATAGAAAAAGGCTTAATTGAAAGAACATCATGCCAATCAAAATACATGCACCTAATTAACTACTATCAAATTAGCCATATTGATCAACACATTCTCACAATCTCAATAGATGTCACGACATTCTTTAAGAGTTTAGCATGCATGACTATGATTTGTTTTACCATGGAGACCCTTGAAGTATAGAACCAAGTTATAATTTCTATATAGCATTTAATAAATATGTTATAAAATACTTAATAATGAAAAGTATATTATTTTTATAAGAGATTCTAATTTTTTTTAGCATTAGCGAGGTGTGTAGCTAAATAATACACGGTCCTTGAAGTAATGTACAACATTTATAATTCAGTGGGAGATGACATTTTATCGCTCATAAAAGTTTTAAAATCACTATTATGAGTTATTATAGAAATTATGAGTTATTATAGAAAAAAATTTATAATTCACGGAAAGATGACAATTTTGATCGCTGATAAAACTTTTGAAATCAGTATTACAAGTTATTTATGATAAAAAATTATAATTAATGGGGAGATGACAATTTTGATCGCTGAATTTTTTTTAAAATCAGTATTATTAGTTATTACTAATAAAAAAATTATAATTCACGGGGAGATGACAATTTTATCAACGATAAAAGTTTTAAAATCATTATTACAAGTTATTACTAATAAAAAATTATAATTTACATGGAGATGACATTTTTTATCACTAATAAAAGTTTTAAAATAACTATTATAAGTTATTACTGATAAAATCTTATAATTACAGGAAAATGATAATTTTTATTGCTGATAAAAATTTGTGCCAAATATATATGGCGTTCCGCAAAACCCGTGCAACGCACGGGCGGTCGACTATTTGTTGTTATAAAGCCGTAATCCCTTGTTTTTTTTATACCAAATAGAACAACTTTTTCATGTGAATCAAGAAATCACTAGTACAAATATTACTTAATAATATTGATTTTACATCAATGGAAAAGATACCAGTTATAAAAAGTAATATGGAGTACTTTTTACTACTGATTTCAATTTTATCAGAAGTAAACAATAGATAGACACAACATTTTACATCTGACCATAATATTCCCAGATGCATAACTAAACGCGGTGGCAATCTTGTAATTATAATGAAAATTGTCTATTATTAGTTTACATCTGACAATATTTCCTCAGTCGTAAAAAGACCTCAAGTAACTTCTTTTTTTGTTTGAATGGAATAAATCAGTATATGCGTCCCTTACTCACAATAACAGTACGCATGAACCCTAACTCACTCTCACTCTCAGAATCGCTCCACTTCAATCGATCTACCCTCTCAGCTCTGAATCGCAAACTACAGGTACGCCTCACTCACTCTCGATCGATTCCATTTTCACTCTCAATCGGTTTTGTTCTCACTCACTCTGTTCCGTTTCGAAGCTCACTGAGCCCCAAATCGAAGCTCACTCTCCGTTCCCAAATCGAAGCTCACTCTCCGTTCCGTTTCACTCTCCGTCCCAAATCGAAGTTCTGTGTCACTCTCACTGAACCCTAATCGAAGCTCGGTGTTACGAATCGAAGCTCTCTCATCTTGTACTCTTAGTGTGATGTTTTGATTCCCTTTAATCATTCTGTTTCTGATGAATGGACATATTCAAATAGATTTATCTGTTAATTTTAATTTTGCAGAGTTCTGGAAAATCTTCAGTGTTAGAGAGTATTGTTGGAAAAGATTTTTTGCCTCGTGGATCTGGTAATTTATTTGTTAATAGTTGTGTGTGCGTGTTTGCGCATGTTCATATACTATACACCTTTGTACTAACCCTTTATTACAGGGATTGTTACTCGGCGTCCTCTTGTTTTGCAGCTTTACTGATTTTGGTATTATCTTACATAAAATATTGCTTTTCATCGCTTATCGTTTTACACTAGTATTAGTCAGGTAGCAGCTAGAAAGTAACTTGCATGTTCTGTAGCTACTGTTAGGAAGGAAATCTCTGATGAAATTGATAGAGAAACAAGTTGCTTGAAGGGTATTTCATCTGTTCAATATTTCATCTGTTAGTATGTGCTTTTCAATATTTCGGTAGTAATTATCTAACAAAATGTTGATGATTATGACTATTCCTTCTAATTAATTATGTTTGTTTCTCCATTTTATTTGTACTCATTAACACCATATGAATTCATGTTGCAGGGAACCTCAAAAAATGGATTTAGTTGTTCAAAAAGTAGTAGAATTAACCTTATTGATTTTGCTAGACATCAGCTTGGGTAAATATGTCATTCAGTACTAGGTAACCTTATATTTTCTACTACTAAGTTGATGCTATGGTGGTTGAAATTAATATTTGCTCTTATGGTAAGCTTTTGAGCTAATATAGTATTGAGTGTGTAGTATATATATATTGCAACTTAGACTTACTTTAGTGTATTTTCTGAAGATGATACTCAACTAATGGTTTTATCATCTATTTGTGCATCACTATCATATTCATGTGGATCCAATAAATGGTGTCAATCTTCCTATAAATTCATAGGATACAAGCATGGTGCATATTTGCCTCTAAATGTGTGCGCATGCTCTATTTGTGTTTCTTTCTTAGTAGTATTAGCTTTATATAAGATATGTTTACTTTTATGTCTCATTGTTTTAGAGATGAACTTGTCCTCCTTTTAGCTTTAGTTTTCTTCCCAATGTGTTTTCACTAATAAATTTCTAAGATTGTTTTGCTAAGTTTCTGGCTGGATAGGTGAGGAAGTTTGGACTAGTCTTGAGCAAGAGACGGAGTGGTCTGAACCTCAAACCGCAAGGCTCGACTTTATTTGACACTACACAGCTCGTAAGTATTGAATTCACACTTAACTGTCTTGTATATATGTTAGTTAAATTCGCGCTTCTCATCTAATCATATTAAGAGTTGTTATGCATTAGTTTGATGATAGTTCAATAATTCAACTTGTGGTGGTTTGATTTGAGATTGTACTAGTTAGTTTTCGAAAGATTGTTTCGAAACCATTATATATATATAGGAACAATGTATGGAAAGTATCAATTGCTATTGTACTAGTTAGAAGGGAGAATACACATTTAGCAAGGTCCAATGATGAACACCTTTATATATATATAAAGGGAGAATTGCTTGTGCTGCTGCAACTATCTACATTTAACCACCTTTATATTGCAATCTGGTTGGAAAGTTGGTTGAATTTGATGCATAATACATATAGTGTTCATTTGTGATAGCCTTGTATTGAGATTCACCATTTTTTCACTACTGAATGTCAAAGTACTATTGTATTATCAGTGGCGCGCTTAATTAAATTATTTACATATTGTAGGTGTTCAATGATTCTACGGCATTAACAGAGGATGACCTATATGCTGCGAAACTGCTGGGCAACTTGTTTTCTTGACCTATTTAATCCTAAGAATGATTATGACGATGGTGCTGAGGAAGGGAGCTAGGTTTGTGTGTGTGTGAAGTTACTTCGTATTTGTATTAATGTGATGATATTGTCACAAGTTATTATGTGACTTGTTTTGATTTTGGCTTTTGAATGTTGAATGGTTGTATTAACTAATGACATTACTATTTTACTTAATTTGGATGTTGACATAACTAATGGTTGTATTAGTATAATGTTATCAATTTTTAATTTGGATGGCGTTTAGTATGTTTATTCGCAAGTTATACTTTCAATGCTAGCATATGAGTAAAAAAAAAAATCAGGATTTGAAAAAAAAATGCAGGATTTTTATAAAAAAAAAAAAAAAAAAGTGGAGCTTTTACATCTGTGGATAATGGCACGTCAGATGTAAAAAGTCCAATTTAATTTTAAAAAAAATTCAAACTTGCACCTTTTACATCTGACGGAAATAAGAAACAGATGTAAAACGTGCGCCTTTTACATCTGACAGAGCCAGTAGTAAAAAGTGTCCAACTTACTATGACTCGTGCGTTTATGACTGACCGGAGCCAGATGTAAAAGGTGCATTTGGACAGTAGTAAAAAGTGTTTTCTGCACTAGTGAATATACACATATATTTTTAGCACATAGGGTAAAATACATATATTTAAGTGGAAAAATAATTAGGTTAGCTAGACTCTTACCATTAAACATAATATTAAACTATATATATATATATGTACATAATATATACGACCGTGGTTGAGAGATTTGAGATATGTACTTTACAGTTAGAAGGTTAAACTCATCTTACCATTATATATATATATAACAAAATTATTTATTAATAGTAGCGGTAGGCAATTGGAATAAAGAGGATAGCAGAACACTGATTTTGTTTGGGTGAAATATGTAGTTGGTTGCAATTTGCAAACTATTTGGATACACATATATAAAATGACATATCATTTAATTATATTAACCATAAATATTACTCCTATTTAAAACTTTTTCTCTTTTCTTACCAAAAAAAAAACTTTTTCTCTTTTACCATTTTTTAAAATATTTTTTTTACGGGACTTTTTTTTAAATATATTTATCTGCTCAAATAATTGTGACCATGCAACACGTTGTTTTGTTCATTGTTCAGTAATCGTATCCCTACCCATTAGTTGGATATACGTCACGTTCCATTTCTACTAAATCTTCAATTTTTTTAAAAATGAAATCGTTAATCTGGGGTATTATTACAAGCATAAGGTATATATGTAGGTAATGGTGCATTTTCCATTAACAAAATGAAATTCCTTCTCAACAGTATGAAATGGAATATTTAGCCCCAACAAAAAAGAAAAGACAGAATGAATCTAAGAAAATAATATAAGAGTTTAAATAAAATGAGTGAATGATGATAAATTAAAGATTACATTTCACTCTTTCACGTGTAAATTACATATTAGAAAACTTTTTTTTTGACAAATACACGTTAGAAAATCTATTGTGATTAACCAAATCAAGACAAGTAGAAAGCTACTAAGTTTGATCTGATGGTAAAAAATTTAAGTAATATGCATGAAATCTTGAATTCGATTATCTGTTTCATTAACATTAATGTCACATCATTAGTTAAATATATATTGGAGAGAGCATAATCCTGAAAAATATAAATTCAGTGTTAAAATCAAAATTCAATCAAAATAGAGAATTGAACCTACATTTATAGCTTTAAAATTTATAAAATCAATAACTATTGAATACAAAATAGATCAAGTATTTTCATTTAACATTCTAAATACTATTTATACAAATATTTAAATTTTCATGAAAACGGCTCTGATTTCTTAATAACAGAAGGAATTTTCGCCTTGTATTCAAGACCAATTTCCGCCTGATTTCTTAGGCTATGTTTGGATTGGTGGTATGTGATGGAATGGAATGAAATGGAGTGGTAATTAATTAGATTCCATTGTTTGGATTTGTAAAAAATGAATGGAGTGGAGTGGAACACAATGGAACCTATTCCATCCCATACCATCCAATCCTTCTATTTTCCTTCCCCTCCAATTTGGGGTGTATCTAATGGAATGAAAGTGAAACTTAATTATAAAATACCCAAACAATGGAATGGAGTATTTGTTCCATTCCGCTTCATTCCACTCCATTCCATTTTATTCCGTTCCATTCCGCTCTGTTCTATTCCATCAATCCAAACATAGCCTTAATATTTACTTTCATTTCACCATGGAAAATTTTACAAAACTGACAAATTCCAGTTTAATTTTACGATACCACAGCTAGGGCTCCACCATTTTTCAATTTAGCCCCAATTTGATTTATAAATATTTAAAAGTCAATTTTATTTGTTTTTTTAATTAATTACTTAAATGTTGTAAATTATATTTGTCATTTAAAAAAATAACTTTGTTGACGTGGAATCCTAATTTGCCACATGTATTGTCACATCAACGTTTCTTATGCCAACTGGTTAAAAAATGGGGTGAGGGACCAAAATTGCAAAAAAAATCAAAATAGGGGGACCAAAATCGCAGATCTTGCAAAATAGGGGGATCAAAAGTGAAATTAAGCTTCTTTTTTTTTTTAATTCAAAAATGGTATTTTTGTTTCATTAGAAAAACAAGGACCAATTTTGAGTGCAATTGGTACCCTCTTACTGCATTGCAATCGTCACATTTAGACCTTCCAATCAAGATCAGTCGGTTCAAATTTTAAACTTAAATTTATAACATTTAAAATTAGCTAAAATTTGAACACAAAATATAGACCGCCCGATATAACGCCCCAACTAAAATATCTAGAATATTTAGTCAAGACATAAATAATTGAATCTGAGTACAATAAATTTAACGAGATAAAAACACATGAATTACAAATCATTCATTACAACAGTTGATGAGCTTAATAATACAGCGGACATTAGAATTAAATTCCTCGATACACAGATAAACTAAAGACAAGGGAAGACTAAATCGTCTAATGCGATGATCCAAGCTCAGCTCCAATCATCAGCTCCATCCTGGTCCTTGCTCCAGTTAACCTGTCTACCTAAAAAAAAATTGGTTTGGAGTGGGGTGAGACTACTAAGCCTCAGTGAGTCCTACTACCCTCCTAGAGGTGACTACACCGGGGGCACCTAAATCAGTCGTATCATTCTAGCATATATATAATCATATCCTGAACTGAAAGTAAATGTGTAACACAGAAATTAACTCTTATTCATTTTAAACACAAGGACACTCTGAGGTGAGCATGTCTCAGAGGCCTGCCATATCCGTCAACCGATTCGGTCACGGCATGCAGCTCACAATAACGTATCCTAATGGATTGTCCCATTGGGAGTCCATAACGCGATATCACAAAATCGCTCATAACTGACTGAAACTAAATTAGTTCTTACTACCAATATTTCCCAAGACCCGGGGAGCATGCAACCTATTTTATTTCTAAGTTATACCCTAATGATTATCTGTGGTTAACATTCTGTTCGACATTATATTAATTATATTACTGCAAGCTATCTGATTATAGTGAGGATATAAAACGAGTGTGGAAATCTTTATTTAGAAAATAGAAAATATAGGTCAGTTCTGTGCATGCTCGCTACGGCGAGTCACCAGCTCGCTATGGCGAGGTTATAGGTCCTGACCTAAATCAACTCGCTGCGGCGAGCAAAAGCTCGCCATGGCGAGTTTCATCAGCCCAGAACCCAGCTCGCCATGAATGCTCGCCAGCTACTCGCTGTGGCGAGTTCACACAGAAAATACCCCGTTTTACCAAAATCATAGTTTTCTTAGAATATCACCTACAATCCCCATTCAACCAGTGCAGTAGCATAATCCAAATAATATAAAACAGAATGGAGGTGAATTTGGGGTCAATTCTCCTCACACAACAATTCCCTAATTATCCTAGATTATCATGCAAAATCCATAAATTGGGCAACTAACTAAACTATCCTAAGAACCCACCTGGAAAAAGAAGCTTTAACACTGACTAAGGCTCAGCAACAGTTACAAGTCCCATACTCCAGAACTGGCTTGAAATCCACTTTGGTGTTCTTGAGAAATTAATGAAAAGAATGGAATAATGAGTGTTTTGAGCACAAAATAGGGTTAGGAAGATGGAACAGTCTAAAACACAACTGAGAAAGTTAAGAAGGATCAGGAATAGCTCACCAAGGGTTGGGGAAAAGCCACAGAGAAGCAAGAACACATGCAGCAACACGAGCCTTCCTGATAAGCTCGCTGCGGCGAGCAGCACAGCTCGCTAAGCGAGTTCGACGAAAACCAGAAAAATGGTTCTGTTAGCTTGTTGCTGCAACACCCATCTTCCTCCATGATCCTTAAGTGTTTCTCCTATCACCCACGAAGGTTAAGTGCTTGCATGCAACACCAATTCAGCATGTACGAGAACTTAGGTTTTGGAATTGTTTTGAAAAGAGAACAACCAAGAATCATAATCATACCTTGTTCTTGTGAGATTGAATGAATAACACACCAGCAACTTCCTAATTTCTGGTATTGGGCTGAAATCTAAGGGCAAGAATTGATCCTTGCATGAGATTGGGTGAAATTGGTGAAGCTTGAGTGATGATGATGATCTGGCCGTGAGAGGGAGAGGAAAAGAGGTTGAGATCATCAATGATGATTTTTTTTTTTCTATTGTAAGATGAATCTTGGATCATGGGTTTCCCTGTTTGTTGTTGAGGCGTGAGGGTGAGGGAGAGAACAAGAGGGAAGCTCTGCTTCTTTGCAGAGAAAATGAGTGAATGAAATAAGAGGTTTGGCCAAGAGTGAGTTTAAGTAGCTCAAAGTGGGTCCCATGACTCCTTTCTTTAATCCTTTGTTGGGTAATATAAGGGTTCTATTAGGTAGAGTGTTTTTATTTGTGTGACAAATTCTACAAACTTAATCCAATTAGTCTTCAATAACTACATCTAATTAATATTCTTGTATTAATTAGAGTTGGGTTGTTACAATCTACCCCCCTTAAAGAAATTTCGTCCTCGAAATTTAAAATTTTCCATTCCACATCAGGGTAGGTTGTGTATGTCTGCATCTGAAACTACACTTCGTCTATTCTCCAGTTTATAGCACTCGATCCCTTGGAATAAAACTTTCCTCTCTACGGGTTACTGGTTAAAGGTTCTTCTCACTTCCTCATGGTTATAGTGCTGCGCACTCTGATTCCACTTCTTACTACCACTACACTTCTTCCATTCCCAATGGAATTAGTTCCAGCTCCAACTGGTCTAGAGGGTCGGTATCTGGCTTGGTATTGATGTTGTCATATTCAAATTCTCTCAGGCATATAATCGTTCTCCTTTCTGAACGCCACCATGTTTGACATGTTATATGTACTTCTGTTTCACGTGTTGCACAGTTGCTTCAGAATCAATCGAAATATAAAACGAGTGGAAAATTGTCTAGACACTACGGGGTCTTCTATCAACGAGTTGGACTCATTCACAGACGAACTTATAGTTATCCGATAAAATCCCACCTACAATCTCTATCTATCCTGACACGACAAGCTGATTAAGTTGTACATTTAACACGCGGACGCACTTAGGTGCAGATCATTTCTCAGGGTTACAGGTCAAACTTGTTTGAGGCCCTTCGCTGGTAACCCAAGTATGTAACTTGGCTAGCTGGAGACATAAGGTCTGAGTTTGTAACGCTAAGGCTGGATTGAATGGTTTGGCTCAGAACGGTTGACTAAGTTATCTTAACAGGTCACTAAGGATAGGAAAAGGTTTCCGAACGGGATTGGTATATTACTCCAAACGAGTGATTAACTCTTACACTTATACTAACTAATTACTGGCAGTTAGACTTGGAATTGGAATATTCTGATTCAGGCGTTCAAGCTTCAGCGCTTGATCTCACGAGATTACAGGAATTGAGTTTTGGGAAGTTGGAATGTTCAGGCAAAGACACTCAAGGTTAACACACTGATCTTACATGGTTAGGGGCAGGGAGTTCGCAGGTTTGAATCCTTAACACTGCTTTCACTGGTATAACTTAATTCCACTGATTTAGGGGTTAGTCCAAACTTAATTCTGAGTTCAACTGATAAGGCTACGAAAGATAGATAACTAACTTTATGGAAGGACAAATTACTGGTTTTGAGTGCACGAAGTTTAACTGATTTGCTGATACTGAGCTAGATAAGTTTTACCGGAGTGGTTTGAAGTATGTTGATTGACAGATCAACCGAGCGGGTAGGAAATGAAACTAAAAATATTCTTGACCTTCTCAAGAATAATTAATCTCCGCAGATAGATTTCTGTTAATGATAACTTAACTGGAAAACTGAAAACACTTAATGCGGTTACTTAAGTGTGACATTGTCACCCTCGATGTAACCAATTGGCTTCGAGGAATTTGAAAAGTTTGCATCCTAATAGAATTTAGGTACAGCACATGGTTGTTAAGCCATTAAGGCACGAGAAGAATTTATCCAACTGAGGCATGATTAGACGGGTTAGAGAATACACACGTTCATGGTGTTCCAAGACTTGCGGGTATTGATTTGAGCTTTGTTCGGTTCAAAGGCTCGGCTGATTTAGGATCTCTAGAGGTAAATAGGCATTTGAAGTTTTGTCTTCTATTGGTTTATTCTCATATGCTACAATTCTATTTCTTCTATCAGTTCTCTCAGGTTAGTGTAACTATGTTTCCACTCAATGATTCTCGCTGAAAATTTCTCACCGGTAGACCGTCTACTGATTTTGATGTTCTCTTAACAGAAAGGTCTAAATGTACGGGGGTATCGATTGGCTAACCTGAGTTGAAACTAACCTGTTTGCCTGTGTCTGATTAACTAATCATGTGTACTAAAAAGATTGGTCTGAGTGGCTGATGTCTCTAGTAAGGACTTCTACTTGCTAATCTAATCGAGTCATGTCTCCTATTGTCTGGCACTAATGTTGTTTCTCTGCCGTCGGCTTCTAGTATTAATATCCTAAGCAGTAATAAGACTGGTCGGCATTCAGATAGGGTTAAAATATGGCGGTTCAAACTTAACCTTCAAACTGGGTGTCTAGTTGGTCTACAATACTGTAGTAATAGCCTAATGATATCTGACTGACAACTCTCAATGTACGGTTAAGGATCCTACTAATTTATAGCTGTCAGGTTCTAGTGCATGAATCCGTGTAGTGTGTAGCCAAACTAGTATGGAACTAAATTGCCGGTCTCTAAACTATCTAATGACAAGGCAACTACGGCTCGACTCTGGCGTCTGATCGTACTAAAGGTAACTCTCAATTGTTATTACTAATCAAAACTTAACCTATAATGGTTCGGTGTAATTTTCCGGTATAGAGTGATAGACTGGTCCTATTGATGGCGCCTAGGGGTGGTTATCTTAAATGTTCACCTAGTGGGTCTTGCGATAAAAGAACATTAGGGTATAGGTGCTGAGGTTCCCTATTCTTAACGGGGTGATTAATTGGTCGTAAGTGCTATATTGCTAGTTTTTGGTTACTTAATTTTTACGGTCTTAACAAACCTATTGGGATGACGGTGTTGCTAAAGAAGGATTCAGTTTTGATGTGGGTCAAGGTTATACTTATGTGACAAGGTTCTAACGTCGGTTTGGTTGCTAGCTATTCGGTGATGATGTCCTAGGAATTTTGATTGAAGAGTTTCCAAGAAGTTATAAGGACTCCTAACTGTTAGCTTAGTTTATGTTTGGGTTCTAAAATTTGCTGGGTATACTGCTAAAGACTGGCATGGCTGGAAAAGGAAATTCCAAATTGTTATACTAAATGTAATTTGATTCTCAGTGGTGAGGTAGAAATGTTCTTACAAGTTGAAAGATAAGAGTAGCTTATCTTAGGGCATTCTAAATGATAACCTACTAAGGTGACTTGAGGAGATATTGGAATGTGTTTTAGTTCTAATTGGGTTTCTCTAGTTTAGGTAGTTCAATTTGAAAGTTCTATGCCAAGGATATCTATTTGGTTCACTATACTGGGTTTCTAACTTGGAACCATAGGGGCGGGCTGAGTTTAAGGTGCTATCTCGGGTATGGACACGGATAATATGGAGTCTAATTTGTTACACTAATTACGGCTGAGTCCCAGTACTCTCAGTTTAATCATTGCTTTTTATTAGGACGGGTTTACTCATTCCCACTTTTAGTTTGCACTCAACTTCTAATGCTACCTCCAATTGGGTTTCCTCAACAATCCCTAAAAGTACAGGTTGGCTTAGGGTCAAATACACTGAAATTCTAAAAGATGGAATGGTAAGAACATGAATGAGGGCTTGAGACTGTTCACCACGGTTAAAAAATGACTGAACAGAGAATCAGGTTGCAGCAAGCAGTAGCGGCAGCCTGCTAAGCTCGCTGTAGCGTGCGCTTGCTCGCTAAGCGAGTTAGACAGAGTGTAAAAGAATAAATCTGTGGTTTGTCCAATCTTCTTCGTTGCATAACACCATAACTCCCAGTCATATACTAACTTGGATTTAGGATAAGTTTTGGTTTACTGCCTACTGTTCTTGGGTGTTGATTGGCTCACAAACTTGGCTGAATTTTAGGCTCTTGCTAGGATAAGGGTACTTATAGGTTCAGGGAGTTTACCTGACACACAGTGTCAGTTGAATACTGTGGTGTACTTCACAATTCAGTATATGGATACACTTGCATTCCTCACCGGTCTTCCTGCATCTTACTCCTGTGGCACCATTTGCCACGTTCCAATATCCACTTTTAAGAACTTCCTACGACGATTGCTCCTCGGTTGTAGTTTCACTACAGATTTAACTCGGGAATCCAGAGTTCACTTCAGCTCTAAACCATAATACCCTGCCTACCATACACAATACTGAGTTGATCAGGCTCAGCACGCGACGGTTTCAGCGTAAACAGTCCAGATCCAAAGGGTCTGTATTATTTAGGAAAGGATTGGAATGACTCATGGCAAGGTCCGATACTGGATCGACCTGCTCTGATACCAATTATAACGCCCCAACTAAAATATCTAGAATATTTAGTCAAGACATAAATAATTGAATCTGAGTACAATAAATTTAACGAGATAAAAACACATGAATTACAAATCATTCATTACAACAGTTGATGAGCTTAATAATACAGCGGACATTAGAATTAAATTCCTCGATACACAGATAAACTAAAGACAAGGGAAGACTAAATCGTCTAATGCGATGATCCAAGCTCAGCTCCAATCATCAGCTCCATCCTGGTCCTTGCTCCAGTTAACCTGTCTACCTAAAAAAAAATTGGTTTGGAGTGGGGTGAGACTACTAAGCCTCAGTGAGTCCTACTACCCTCCTAGAGGTGACTACACCGGGGGCACCTAAATCAGTCGTATCATTCTAGCATATATATAATCATATCCTGAACTGAAAGTAAATGTGTAACACAGAAATTAACTCTTATTCATTTTAAACACAAGGACACTCTGAGGTGAGCATGTCTCAGAGGCCTGCCATATCCGTCAACCGATTCGGTCACGGCATGCAGCTCACAATAACGTATCCTAATGGATTGTCCCATTGGGAGTCCATAACGCGATATCACAAAATCGCTCATAACTGACTGAAACTAAATTAGTTCTTACTACCAATATTTCCCAAGACCCGGGGAGCATGCAACCTATTTTATTTCTAAGTTATACCCTAATGATTATCTGTGGTTAACATTCTGTTCGACATTATATTAATTATATTACTGCAAGCTATCTGATTATAGTGAGGATATAAAACGAGTGTGGAAATCTTTATTTAGAAAATAGAAAATATAGGTCAGTTCTGTGCATGCTCGCTACGGCGTGTCACCAGCTCGCTATGGCGAGGTTATAGGTCCTGACCTAAATCAACTCGCTGCGGCGAGCAAAAGCTCGCCATGGCGAGTTTCATCAGCCCAGAACCCAGCTCGCCATGAATGCTCGCCAGCTACTCGCTGTGGCGAGTTCACACAGAAAATACCCCGTTTTACCAAAATCATAGTTTTCTTAGAATATCACCTACAATCCCCATTCAACCAGTGCAGTAGCATAATCCAAATAATATAAAACAGAATGGAGGTGAATTTGGGGTCAATTCTCCTCACACAACAATTCCCTAATTATCCTAGATTATCATGCAAAATCCATAAATTGGGCAACTAACTAAACTATCCTAAGAACCCACCTGGAAAAAGAAGCTTTAACACTGACTAAGGCTCAGCAACAGTTACAAGTCCCATACTCCAGAACTGGCTTGAAATCCACTTTGGT
Organism: Trifolium repens; assembly: GCA_030408175.1. Taxonomy (NCBI): domain Eukaryota; kingdom Viridiplantae; phylum Streptophyta; class Magnoliopsida; order Fabales; family Fabaceae; genus Trifolium; species Trifolium repens. Next base: position 28,337,943 of record CP125841.1, on the reverse strand, counting down.
GTTCTTGAGAAATTAATGAAAAGAATGGAATAATGAGTGTTTTGAGCACAAAATAGGGTTAGGAAGATGGAACAGTCTAAAACACAACTGAGAAAGTTAAGAAGGATCAGGAATAGCTCACCAAGGGTTGGGGAAAAGCCACAGAGAAGCAAGAACACATGCAGCAACACGAGCCTTCCTGATAAGCTCGCTGCGGCGAGCAGCACAGCTCGCTAAGCGAGTTCGACGAAAACCAGAAAAATGGTTCTGTTAGCTTGTTGCTGCAACACCCATCTTCCTCCATGATCCTTAAGTGTTTCTCCTATCACCCACGAAGGTTAAGTGCTTGCATGCAACACCAATTCAGCATGTACGAGAACTTAGGTTTTGGAATTGTTTTGAAAAGAGAACAACCAAGAATCATAATCATACCTTGTTCTTGTGAGATTGAATGAATAACACACCAGCAACTTCCTAATTTCTGGTATTGGGCTGAAATCTAAGGGCAAGAATTGATCCTTGCATGAGATTGGGTGAAATTGGTGAAGCTTGAGTGATGATGATGATCTGGCCGTGAGAGGGAGAGGAAAAGAGGTTGAGATCATCAATGATGATTTTTTTTTTTTCTATTGTAAGATGAATCTTGGATCATGGGTTTCCCTGTTTGTTGTTGAGGCGTGAGGGTGAGGGAGAGAACAAGAGGGAAGCTCTGCTTCTTTGCAGAGAAAATGAGTGAATGAAATAAGAGGTTTGGCCAAGAGTGAGTTTAAGTAGCTCAAAGTGGGTCCCATGACTCCTTTCTTTAATCCTTTGTTGGGTAATATAAGGGTTCTATTAGGTAGAGTGTTTTTATTTGTGTGACAAATTCTACAAACTTAATCCAATTAGTCTTCAATAACTACATCTAATTAATATTCTTGTATTAATTAGAGTTGGGTTGTTACACCCGATCTTTATCAAATTGTCCAAATGTGATGCGGTCAAACTGGATCCAAATCCAAAAACAAAGGGCTGATTCCAATTTTTTTTCTAGACTATAATTTTGTACTTTTATAGAAATTTATATAAATATAAATAAAAACATTAAGAAAATAAATTATGGCATTTTATTAATCAATAATAGTTTTAATACATACTCTTTTTTATTACATAACATACTTTTTGTGCAAACCAAATGTATTCCTACATTTATTCAAAAAAAAAAATGTATTCCTACATAATACAACTCTATAAATAGTCTAATCTTTCGAATCCTGAATCAAATTATTGGGAGACTCAAATATCTACCAACATCACATGTCATAGTTAGAGTTATTTCTATCTTATGATGTTTTAAATGTGTTGTATTCTTATTCTTACTTTTATCTTATTCTTATATATTGTACAATCAATACTCATGCCCTTTATGTCATGTTGAGTATGTGATTCGAATTTCCAAATACTTGTAGCAGAATGAAATAAACAGATCCAAGTTATGATCATATCAACTTACCTCTTTTTGGCTACAAAACATTAAAGGAGAAGATATCTTCATATATTCACATATATATATATTTATATTTGTTTTTTACAAAGAACATTTTGATATGACAACGTCTCATTTCTCACAGCTGTTATTATATTTTTCTTGCAAGTATAAATTAAGTTAGCATTACGTTTTGGAATTTGATTTTATTCTTTAACAAACAAATCCAACAAAAGAATCAAGCCAAATGGACAAATGTTTATTCACATCAGACTCTTATTCCAACTATAAATATGCATTGTGCCATTTGGTTAAAACGTTTTATTAAGAGACCTTAATTACTTACTTAAGTGCTTTCTTCTAATCAGTTTCCTCTTAAATTAATATCTATCCTAAACTTATTAGTGTAAGATGCTGAAATCCTTGAGGAAAATCTTATCCCTTCAATTGAAGGATTGTATCAAGAAAAGGAGTGAACATGGTACAAACTTAGTAGCTGTGCAGTTACCAAATTGCAATGTTTGTGTAGAGGAAAACAAAAGATGCAATTGCAATCACATCGTGGTTGAGGATAGAAAGAACACTACTGCTGTAGAAGGCGCCAATTTCGACGCTGAGCATGATGCTAATGCTGATAGTTCTTTTGTTCAAGCTGTCATCAACATGGTGGGAATGCTCATAGGTATATTTTGCATATTGCTTATGTATTTGTGATTCCTTGTGTTGCAAGAAACTTAAAAAGAGAAAATAGTACTATTTTATAATTTATACATGAGTAGAAGAAGCCTGGTCTCTATAATGCGACTTTTATTGGAAGGTGTCCGGTGAAAATCTCCACACTTTAATTCTCTCTTAATGACTTTGATCGCATGCCGTAGGACGTAATGAGTGGATGAGATTTCAATAGAGATGATATGTTCTTGATGTTAGGTACCGGAAGATATTATTTGTCGAACAAATATATATAGTCTTCTAGTGATTGAGACCTTGGTTGAATTTGGATTAAGTAATCATAATAATCTAAAGTGGCTTGTAGAAAAATAAATTAGAAATTATTAATCCAAAAATATGTTAAAAATATTTCAGGTTTGGGGCAATTATCAACTCCATATGCTGTTGAAAAAGGAGGGTGGGCATCTACATTATTGCTTATAGGACTTGGGGTAATGTGTGCTTACACCTCTCATATACTTGGAAAATGTCTTGAAAATAATCCAAATTTAACAAGTTATGTGGATATTGGGAATCAAGCATTTGGATCAAAAGGAAGATACTTAGTTGCAACATTCATCTACATGGAAATTTTTATGGCACTTGTTTCCTACACCATCTCATTACATGACAACTTGATCATAGTATTTTTGGGGACACATTTGAAGCTGAAATTGGCTATGTTATCAACATCACAAATCTTAACCTTGGTGGCAATCTTAATTGCTCTGCCTAGTTTATGGATCAGAGATATGTCTTCTATATCTTTCCTTTCAACTGGTGGAATTCTTATGTCTCTTCTAATTTTTATGTGTGTAGCAGTTACTGCAATTTTTGGAGATGTTCAAGCTAATAATCATAGTATACCAGCTTTCAAGTTGCATAATATTCCATCAATATCTGGCCTTTATGTATTTGGTTATGGAGGACATATTGTTTTCCCTGATTTATATAAAGCCATGAAAGACCCTTCCAAGTTCACTAAGGTAAGGTATATATGTCTCCTTTTAATTAAATAAATAAGGACCCTTGGTTATTTTAGGGTCTCTTCTAATTTAACCAAAGTTCTAGGTTCGATCACTGACTTGAACATGCAGCAGTGTTAAAACTTTTAGGAAGAGTTTGTCATCCATTTGGGTTCCACAAGGCTCAAGGGATTAGTCTCTACAATTGCGCACACCGGATATCCGGTTTATAACCAAAAAAAAATACTGAACCTTCTAATTTATGAGTTGGCTTATCAAAACTATTTTTTGTTTGTGAGATACAGGTTTCAATTGTGAGCTTCACAATAGTTACAGCACTATACACCTCAATGGGATTAATGGGTGCAAAAATGTTTGGAAACAATGTTCAGTCTCAAATAACTCTCAACATGCCACCAAATCAAATAATAACAAAAATTGCTCTTTGGGCAACAGTATTGACACCAATGACCAAATATGCACTTGAATTTGCACCCTTTGCAATTCAGCTAGAACACTCACTTCCAAATTCTCTTAGTGGTAGGACAAAATTGGTAATAAGGGGTTGTGTGGCTTCATTTTTGCTATTGACCATACTAACCCTTGCATTGTCAGTTCCATATTTTGAGCATGTACTAAGCCTCACTGGTTCACTAGTTAGTGTAGCCATTTGTTTGATTTTTCCATGTGCTTTCTATATGAAGATTTTTTGGGGTAAAATAACAAGGCCTCTTTTAGTCCTTAATGTTTTTCTAGTCATGTTTGGGTTTCTTCTTGGGGTGATGGGCACTATTTCCTCCACAGAGTTAATATTGAAAAAATTTCTATCACATCATTCAACTTGAGGCATTTGTGATGTATCAGCACATAAACACATCATCCTGAATTCCTGAATAATATAGACTACATCCTACAAAATCTATGTAAATATAGACTATATTTATATAGTGGATCCTACTAAAGTCTTGTATTGCAAGATTTATCAAGTATCAGTATGGCCATGATTCCAAGAAGTAAAACAAGTTTGAGTGGTCGATAGTGTTATATTACTTCTGTATATAGTTTTTTTTTATATTAAGTATCTACTTAATATAGATATTTTTTAGCTAGTGTTTTGATTTGCAAAAAAAAAAAAAAAATAAGGAATTAGACAAGACAACTCTTGTTGTATTGTGTTTATTCTAAATATGTGTTTGAGACCGGATCGGACAACTTTTGTTGTACTGTGTTTGATTCTAAATGTGTCAAGGGACTATACAAAAACTAAAATTTTCCATCGCTAAACTACATGACAACTTTTTGTCTGAAGTACAAGTTGCTTAAAATATACCAAAATATTTTTTTGTCCATCAAACATCTTATAAGATAAGAAAATTGTACAATCCTTGAAAGTTTGTCTTGTGTTGCTCTATATTGTATTGTGTTGTCCATTTTGCAAATTAAAAGGACCTATAGTGTTGTGTAGTTTTTGTTTTTGTGAGAATCATTGTCAAATTCTATAAAACTATTGATTGTACCATTGTGTGAAATGAAAATGAAAGCAACTGGGGAATATTATCAGAAAAAGAAAGCAACTAGGCAAAGGAATATGTTTCTGCAGAAAATATGGAATCTGAAGCTAGTTGAAAAAAAATGAGCATGACTTCATTTTCACAGCCAAAAAGGTGCAGAATGGTACTAGTACACCATAACATACTAATACCATGGAATAGATACTCTCATGTGTAACTTTCACATGAGATAAGAGGATAATGTACACGAAAACATTGTAACTAGACTGAATATGATATGAAAGAACAAACAACCGGGCAGCAAAAGAAAAAAATGTTTTGAAAGTAACCAACAGTTCACTTATTTACAAACTTTTCTTTTTGTCCGGTAGCATAGTGGCTAGACTCGCACACTATAAGTGTAGAGAAGATGAGAATTCAGAGTTCGAACCTCAGCCCCTCCAACAATGCAACTTCTCCATTGTTTTCATGGGTGATTCTAACATGGGCAACAACTTTCTATGGGAATGCTATGCAACTAATTCATAACAATATATAACTGATCAAATCAACTAGATTTAGTTACAAGTTCACATATCAGCAACAAATTTTAGTTACAAGTTAGTTATGAAATGTCATTGTGCAACATATAAGTACATGGTTTATGCTAGACAGACCCTGTTTCTGGTTCACAAATTTAAGAGACAAGGTTTTATAAGTGCATGGTCATTGTCAGTATTTTGGTTCTTCCAATTATTTCTATTTTCTTTTCTTTGATCTTTCATACTTGTCTATTGATGCACACTACAATACATGGCATTTGCGTTTCGGTCCTAAATATTAGATTTTACATGAAAATGACATTATATTTTCTTTCCACCTACCAATGGAGGTTGAAGCTAGCAGTCTGCATGAGAGGGTGTGCAAAGTAAGCTCCTAGTGTTACTGCAGTAATTGCTAAGTATGGTAATCGAATAAACTCCTTGTAGAAATCTTCAGGTAATCTTTGACGGCCATCAAGTATTGCTGCAAAAGGAATGATACTAGTTCGACGCTTAACAATCTCAAAATCTTCTCCATGTCTTATAGCCAATCGCCTATCTCCATTCCATGCACCAAATAGATGATGTGAAATTAAGCCAATTGAAGCTGCAACAGCCACAGAATTTCCAATCCAAACCGTATGAGCAAGACACCAGATTACCTGCCCAACCAGCTGAGGAGAAAAGCAAATCCTTCACTTAGGGCTTATACACAAGCACTTATATGAGAAGCTTTTACGTTATAAATGCTTATTTATACAAACAAATCCAATTATTTGAAGTATTTGAGGATGTTTTAGGAGGATTTAGTGTTACTCTTGATTTATATAGCTAAAGGTATTAGTACTGTTCCAACCACGTTAGTTTGCATCTAAAAAAGCAAGAGTGTTCTTACCAAAAAAAACAAGACTTGAATTAAAAGTAAAAGCATATTAAATATTGGACAAGTCCCCGTGAATTTAGCTCAGTTGGTAGGGACATCGCATTATATATGCAGGGACTGTGTTTCGAACCCAGGACACTTCACTAATTCACCTTAAGGGTGGAATTTCTAGCCACTGGGCTACTTGACCAAAATAAAATATTGGACAAAGCTAATAGATATGAAGACCACAAAAATCCGGTGGATCCTCAAACTGACGGGTATAGAGTGTTAAGATTAATACCTGTGGATGTCTGGTTATTCTTATGATGCCAGTTTCCCATAGATGTACTTTAGGCTTATCAACTGCTGCAACCTCTAAAAGATTAAAGGTTGAAGGATATAGAAAAAAGAAAGAGATGAAATTGGAAAGCCACAGAAATTGATGAATCCCAGGAGTACTCTGGAGCTGCCAGAGTTGAAGTCCATCATATCTGTGGTTAATAAAATACACCTGCACCATGATTCCATAGATGGAAAACAAAGTTAGTTTAAATCAACTTCCATTCTTCCATTTTCACATGTCACATTGAAATGCTAAAAATGTATGTGTAGGGGAAGATATATGGACACAAAATAGTAACTTACCACAGTAGTGAGAGCCAAAGGCAGTGATATCCCTGCAAAAATAACACGAAAAGCTCTTTCGCCAATGAGTTTCTCGCCAGCATCACGGAGGCTAGCCATACCACTGTGGAAAACGGCAAATATGAGAATCAGGATCAACATTACCACCTGCAGAGTAACAGGACAACTGTCAATCACGAATTAAAGACTAATGCAGTTTTGAACGAGCATTCTATAGCAGCCATAATTGATTCTAAACGAGTAGAATTGATTTTGACATGTTTGGTTTCTCTAGAGTATAATTGATTTTGCCTTTAGAATTGATTCTACTTGAAGCTAGCATTTGTAGCGGTTGATTTGATTCTAGTAGAATTGATTTTTACACTCAAATTCAATTTTAGTCGAAATCAATTCACTCAAAATCAATTTTTCTCACCATAAAACGGAACATAACTATGAAAAGAAACGCCAATGTTTCTCTTTGACTATAACTATGAGTGTGGACTTCACACTGACACTATAATAACATAGAGAAAATAAATTGAACATGAAAAATGAAGAATGAAATTGTGAATAGTAAGAGATTAGGTTGAAAATTGAACATTAGTTAATATAGGTGAAGTGAAAATGGGTAAGATAGAACCTCGTGAGAATCGGAAAGGGAAGAAACAGCATCGACGAAAGGTTTGCCGAAACCAGTTTGATTATTAATCCAGACGACATTTAGAATGAAGAGAACAACTCCCAAAATAACGGTGAAGTAAATCCAGGAAGATATTTTCTGTTCCTTCAAATCAAAAACTGCGGAATCCTCGCCTATAATGCTCGACTCTTTTTCCTTTATTGAAGAATGGGCAACTAATCTGCGAGACAAAGACAGTAGTGGTTTTGAATTCCAACATTGCGAATTGAGTTTTAGTTTGGAGAATGAAATGGAAGAAGAAGAAGAAGAAGAAGAAGAAAGGGATGGATAATAGGTGGGAGTGGGAGAGAAAGAGGTGGAGAGTATAACAGAGGTGGCCATGTTGTGTTCACTCTTTCTCGCATCCACTCACAAGACAGTTTTTTTGTTTTTTAAAATTCAACTCACCTAAACTTTCTATTATATAAAAAAAAATGGTATAGAGATTAATTGTTCATCGTTAAAATTAGTCGTTAAAATTAGCCGATGTAGTTAATTTTTTGTTAGTAAGTTACAAGTTTGTTAGAGAAGTTAGTTTTCCCCTTTTTGCACTAAGAGATGTATATATAAATGCATAATTATTCTTGTTAAAAAAAGATATATATAATTATATATTGAGCGCCAATTTTAACTTAGTTGGTTGCGTAAAAATAAAACTTAGTTGGTTGATAGTTTATATTTTCAAATTCAAATGAAATAAGAGCGCATGGCTCAAATCACCACCCTCTAAACTTCCCCCGGCAATAAGAACGATAAATTAAAAAGCATATAAGTATATATTTATGCATTTTAATTTTTCGATCTTATTGTCAGATTTGGAATCTCCTTCCATCAACATGGTAAAATTGTAAATGAACACTTTTGGCAGTTCAAACACATTCTTCCTTAACACTTACGCAACATGTTGCCTTTTCGTTTCATGGGCGACTTTGTTGGTTGTTGTTTTCTTCTTGAATGTCTAAGTGCACCCAAGAAGAAAACACCCAACTAACGCGAAAAGAAAGAAATAACCAATTCGTAAGGAGATTGAGAAGATTTTCTGTTAATGATGCGGTAAGAAAATAGATTGGTTGTGTTGTGTGGTAGAAAGAATTACAAATCCTTTCCCTCTTTATTTCTCTTAAAATTTCATTAAGCAAATAAGTTTTTATTTGACTAGAATTGCCTTTATTTGCATTAATAGGCCATGTTATAGCTAATATTGATTTGCAATGAATTGGATTACTTGGAGAGCCTTCAAATTTCATTACTTTATTGTTATCAACTTTTTCACAAGATGGTTCATCATTCTTGATTGCAAAGTAAAATGAATGAATAAATAAATAAATGCAGAACATCCACATTTTGATTTTTCTATTGGCCAAAGTCAACACTTCCACTCATTTTGTATACTATACTACTGTACACAGGTATCCTATGTATTTACATGTGTTCTCTACATTGTTCACCAAAAAATTTCATTTACATTATTTCTCTGCATATACTCTCGGTTAGTCTATCACTCGTAATCTAACAATGCAAACTTGACCTGTAATCCGATTTTACCACCGTCTGTCACAAGCTTAGCAGCAATTACCAACCAATGTCCAGGTGCATCGTGAGGTCCTCGAACAACCTCACATGTCTCCACATATTTAAGCATTTTAGCAGAACGAACAGGCACGGGCGGACCATTCGGATAAACACCTGAGTTTAGTGCAGTTGCAGCAGCCTGCTGTGCCTGTTTCTGTTTAGCAGTAACACTTTGTTGTGTGAATGAAAATGTTGTGCTCAGATTTGTGAAGAACGACGATTTTTTTGAAGTCTCTGGTGCAGCATCCCATTCTGTTTTCCTGATGCTGCAATTTGGTATGTGAGTGAAGAAAAGGCGCAAATGAAGCACATTCCTCGGCCAATTCCCTTTGCTAATGAGTTGAGCACCGGATACAATATAAACACCGGTTGAATTTGATTCATGCAGCCAGTTAGGGTCATACTTAACAACTGAGGTGCACACATGCGCGAATCTTTTCCATCTTATTGGTTCCGCGAATTGGTCACTTGATTCGTCGTCGTCAGATCCTCGCGACATTGTTGTAGCGGTTGAAGAGAGGATCATTGTATTTGGAAGGCTTGAAAGATGATGTATATGTATTGCAAGTTTATCACATTTCCTTCCCTCCAAGTATAATCGGAGACCAACCACGGGTTTTTGTTCACTTACTACCTGATATATTTTTTGTATTAAATGTCACAAATCATTAGGTTAAGCTAATATTAAACTCAAAATATAAAAGGCAAACACATGTTTGCTTGATTATGTCTTAACTCTTAAGAAGTGTTTGGCTAAAATTACCTGTGTAGAGTTAATATGAAGCTTTGGAGACATGAAACTAAATTGAAGAGGAGGAGAATAAGTCTTTTTCCTTTGATGCCTCAAAGGAAGCTCAGAAAACATCGGCGCCCATTCTCTAGGAATTTGAAACTCCAAGAAGTATTGTAAGTCTTCTGGAGAGGGCTTATCTGTAACAAACACGCGAATCAAATAAAGTGCTTATCTAAATTATGGTTATCACTTGTTCAGTGTGAGAAAGAAGAATTTACTACTTACATCTTAAATACAAATTGATTGCATGACTAAGATAGCCACTTCCAGGAATTCCTGTGAGAAGCGATGAAATAGGAACAAATTTGAAATGGATTGCTTCAGGATTAGAAGTCATTGTTTGAAGCCAACTTGAATGACTGTGCTTAAAAACATCTCCTCCTCTTTTTGAACAAATGATAGTGAGACCCTATTCCATAACATCAGTTAATTATTCGACTCTAACACCCTAAAAACTTTATTCATTAATTCAAATTATCAAATGATGATAGCGACATACATCTTTGCTTGACGTTTCTGAAATACTTGTGAACTGCATTGTACTTGATTGCATCACACGATTAAAAACCTCCGGAACCTAACATAAATTGCATCAACAAATAAGTAGCTTTTTTTTTGGAATACGCAAGTTATGTTTCACCAGGATTTGAACCTCGATGATTTAAATCCTTCAACATAATATATTATGTAATAAATATAAAATAAAGTTGAATACATACTTTTTGTTTGGCTTCTGTTGTCGACTTCCTCTCTAGTAGAGAAGGGCTTCTTAAATCCGAAAACAAAAAATCTCCTAAATCCTCTAAATGTCTTCTGAGATCACCAGGAGAAACCTTTGAAGAATGTTTTTGTTTGACACAAATTACATCTTGACCTCCAACAGCCATACCTACTATTATATGTGTACCATATGTCGCTATAAACCTGTCTAACAAAATTGATCAGCAACATTCATAATCCCAAATTTGTGACGGAGACATAGGCGCAATTGTGCTCTTATGCGTTTATTAATCGGTTAACTAAAATCTATCTACTTAAATGTTTGGCGTAGCATTGTGTTTGTTTACCTGGACAATGAAGCTGGATCCCAATGTGCTGGAACAGATTTCTTAACTTCTTCTTGCAGTTTAAGGTGTGAAGCAGTTAAGTGCAAATAGTAAAGCGAAATGAAGTAACCATCAAATGCAAGAGATTTGATGTCTTGAGCATCGCGAAACCAATCACCACTTAAATCGAACACTGCATTAAAATATCCAGAAGGAATTTTTCCTTGTATAGCTGATTTCTGATTAAGCATTTCAGACATCTGCAAATAAAGAAGAAATCATGTAATAATGCTTAATGTAAATCAAGTTATGTATAAGAAAAATATTACCCCAATGTTTATTAATATAAATAGGAGCAACTAACATACTTTATGTTGAAAATGAAATCTCACATTGTATAAAATAGTGATAAACAAGGTGAGGTGTAAATCTTTAGGATCTTTAGGATCTTTAGGATCATGGACCCCAAGTTTAAACTATACTAAATTCCAATATACAAATGCTCCTCCAATTGAGCATGTACTAAAAATCCAACACTTTTTTGTTAGTACATTAAAATCTAACACAATATATCTCATGGAAATGGATATTGCACAAGCTATACTTATAATACTATTGATTATCTGGTTTATATTATATATCAGATAAATCAATTATTCAAATAAATCTAAAAATAATTTGTCTCTTATAAAAAATATCAGACCTAAAAAAGTGATTTGTCTCTTATAAAACAGATCAGAGTTGGTAAAAACCACATGTGTAAGCTACTTAATCCATTCGGTCTTAAATAATATAGGAGACAGATGAGTCAACAAAATAATAGCGAAAAGATGTCAAAAGAAACATGAAGAAAAGATTAGAAGAGAGAAGACAGAGTTAGAAAAGAACAAATACCTGATTGAATTGAAGAACATCAGATTTGAACCGAACACGATCACCTTTATCACATCGAATATCTTCTGAAACATCTTGAATAATAACACCACCTGGAATCATAATATCCCTTTTGTTCATTTCATCAATCACCACTAACTTTCCACCATTAATTAATCCCTTTGAAAATTTCATTCTAAAATCACTTGTTAGATCAAAACCTTTACCAAGACAATCCAATGCTCTCTTCTCCATCATCTTCAAACTAGTATTACCTTCTTCCATGTGAGTTTCACCAACCATAATAATAATAATAACAACTTGTTATCAAGAATCACATATACATATAATCACTTTGGTTGGTTGCCAAACGTGACTTACTGATAGATGGTTGGTTTGACTTTGGACCAATTCTGGTTTATTTCAATGTCACATCTTACTCTTCCATTTTCTTAAATTAATTAATTGACTATTGATTGATATATTTGACTTTAAATACTACTACTAGTACTACTAAGAAAAATCAATAGTCAAAAAGTGTTAGTACAATTATCCAAAAATCCAAAATATAGAGCAGAATTATTTGACAAAATCAATAATATTGAATAGAAAATTAAAATTCTATTTTCTTTAAATTTCAAAAAGTTAGTGGCCAATTTTTTTTTTCAAGAATTGTTATCCGACATAAAGATCGACTAATTTGAGAAATACCGATTTCACCATTTATTAATAGATTTTAATTGATGTCAAAATATTTGTTCTATACCAACTAATTCAACGCAAAAAACTGTACCAAAAATATTCAAACTTAAAATCTTAAAAGAAGCAGATTAAGAGTTCGTTTGATCCGCAAAATATGTATTGATTAAATATGACAAAACAAAGTTTAATGTATTGATCAAATTTTTCCTTGTGCGATGTTTGGTAGACAAAAAATTATTTTGATATTTTAAATAATTAAAAAAAAATTGTTTCGAAATTTAATAAGGACAAAAATTTCAATTTTTATTTAACTCTTGAGCGTCACCAAACCAATCACCACTTAACTCAAAAAGAATTTCATTCAGTAATTATTTTATTTTTATTAATAAATATATTAATATGTTAATTTATTATTAAAAGAAAATTAAAATCAAACACAATAAAATATAAATTGTCTAATTTCAAGCCTTTATTTTTTTAAGCCGCCGTATATAAAAAGCAGGTGAAGTAGTTAATTAGGTACTGCAAACAGGTGTCAACTTATTAAAAGGACGGGAGTACCACGCCGCAAAAAATTATAATATAATATTATCAAATAATTTTTTATTATGTACTGTATATATGTATCAATCAACTGAATTGAAATGTAACCAAAAAAAAAAAAAAATCAACTGAATTGAAAACAAAGAAAAAAAACCACAAAATATGAAAATATAGTAAAGTTCTCAAACTTTATAAGAACGAATGGCATGCATCACAGTCCATATAGATATAGAATATTCTTTTTCATAAATACTCCCTCTGGACATATGCATTGGCGTCTCCAGGAATCTGGAGCAGGGGTTCAGACTATTTTACTTTAAGAAAAATTTTGCTTCAAAATATTTTTTATATTCTAGTTAGCAATTGTTTTTCTAAATGAGAAAATTTCATTGAAAACGGCTTTAAATTAATAAATAGTTTACAAAAAAATAGAAAATATTTTTTAAAAAAATTATCCTAAGGTTAAATTCATCCAAAAAAATGTTCTGCCAAAATTAATAGTCGGATTAGTATCTTACAAAAAAGTGTTAGTTAACCAAGCAAATCAGAATCGGATCGATTATTGAACGGATGTACATACCGATTCAAGGTTCAATAGGTCGGACCGGAGGTCAACAGATCGAACTGTTTTTAATTAAATATTTATATTTTTAAATACTTTATAAATAATAATAAATAAAATTAGATAATATTTATAATTTCATACTGTATAAAACATAAAACATCATAAGTCAATACCTAAAAACTAGACTCGATAAGAATTGATTCGATTAGAAACTAGACTTGAGTTTGACATAAACTCTTTTTTCAGCTCGAGTTCGACTCGTTTATAGTTTGCGAGCAGTTCGGTTCAGCTCATTAGGTTCAATTCATTTTCAACTTGAAACTAAAATTAAGAATTCGATATAATTTTTTTTTTTCATTATATTTTTAAGTGTTATATATATAATCAAGTCAGCTCGTGAATCAAACAAGTCGAACTATATATAGCTTAAGTTCAGTTCATTTAATTAACGAACTTAATATTTAACTTAAGTTCGACTCATTTGGTTCATGTACCAAGTTCAAAACCAAACAAGCCGAACTATATATAGTTCAAGTTCAACTCGTTTAATTAACAAACTTAATATTTAGCTTAAGTTCGACTCATTTGGTTCTTTAACCAAGTTCAAAACCAAACAAGTCGAACTATATATAGCTCAAGTTCAACTCGTTTAATTAACTAACTTAATATTTAGCTTAAGTTCGACTCATTTGGTTCATAAACCAAGTTCAAAACCAAACAAGCCGAACTATATATAGCTCAAGTTTAGCTCATTTAATTAATGAACTTAATATTTAGCTTAAGTTTGACTCATTTAGTTCATGAACCAAACAAGTTAAACGAATTAATTGTCAAATCGATCTCAAACTTTATTCGACTTGTTTAGGTTCATTGTCAGCCTTAATAAAGAGAGAATAAAATTTGAAAATAAGTAAGTTAAAATTGTTTTGAGTTTAATTGGGTCAGTGGTGCAATATAGGAAAATGAGGGGGTTCAAAATATAAATTATATTAGATTATATGTGTATTTATTTTAAGTCCAGGGGGTTCAGTTGAACCCCCTCGGCTCTATGTGGTGACGCCACTGGACATATTTATAAGCAAATTTGATTTTTTTGATACATTGAAAAATGGATGTATGTGACCTATAATATAGACCACATACATTCATTTTTTAATGTACCAAAAAAGTCAAATTTAATTATAAATATGTCCGGAGGGAATACTCTCGTGTTAAATCGAAATTCAAATAGGTTCCTTCCACTAATTTATATATGTAGACCCTGTGTGTTGAAAATAGTGTGTTATTATAAAATATGTTAGTAGCACTAATTTAAATACTCTTGTGATCCATGCGGTTCTGTGTTAGTAGCACTTTTGAAATGAGTCTTTGTTATTACCCACGACTCTTCTCATTTTCCAACTGCCCTGCGGCTTGAGGTACGTTCATACACAACTCATCAATATTTCAACATCAAGAAACCGCTGAGACTAATAGAAGAATGAATAGTACCTTTCCTTTTCTTTTATTTAGAGAATTACAAAGACAAATGGACAACTATGGTCATACAAGTTATTCAATATTACATTGCAATTGTGGTGCGATGTGTACTAGGCTATCGCATCAACAATATAGCGGCTGTAATTGCGGATGCACTCCATAATTTGAAATCATGCATACTACACATCCAAGATTTCTTAGATTTGAATACTAAGTATCATAAGAAGTTTTTTATTAAAAACTTTCTCTCAAATTTTCTCACGTAGCGTCTGAGTTTATATCTAACTTATTTTAATGAAAAAAATTTGTAAAATGGTTATAATTGTTGTTTTGGATACAAAAAGGGGTCTGAGCCCCTAAAAAAGGAAAGTAAACAAAAATTAAATAAGGGATAGCAATCCCCAAAACATCAGATAACAGTTAAAAAAAAATAATTAAACTAGCTGGACATAACTCATAAATGTTCAAAAACAGCTCATGATCACAATCCATATTAGCGAAGAGTGATAAATTTTGACTTCCAATTCATAGCTAGTAGTCTATGAACTTCTTGAAACAACTTCCATCCAATTAGACTCATTGATCTTGGATGTTTTAGAGAATGAGAAACAACATGAGAATTAACATTGAGTTCAACATTCATAGGGCGTGCTCCTTGGCTAAACAAAGACCTTCCATAACTCCCAGTATTTTTAGGAAACCCACAAAGTCATTCGCCATATGAACCCCGGATGATACCACTAAAACCTGCCCCTAACCCCCCTTTACTAGCGCCGTAAGTATTTAGTCGCACCCAACCTTCCATCAGTTTTCTCCACGCAATCGGAACCACCAACTTCTCTTTAGGAACATTGATCATTGCACTCAATTTTGCTTACTTGTGATGATGAACCCATTGCAAAACAAAATTCCAAGGTTGAGTAGGTCGGATCCTCTCATCCCCGTAATAAAAAATACAAGTTCTGATTTTTCCTAATGGATACAAAATAATTCTTCAACTCTACTAAAAAACAATTCCCCAACAACTAATGTTGAAAAATAAGTAGTACTTTGATATCAAATTTGATTTGCCAATTTTTATTTTTTGTTTTTTATGTGATTTTATTAAATGAATATAAACTTTAGAAATTTTTTAATTGCGTATAAACTTTAGAAGATAAAAAATAGTAAAAAAAATAAAGATAAACACATGTTGCATCACATCTGGACACAGGCATAATTAGGGATGTACCAGATGTTTATGCAAATAAATAATTTTTTATGTTAATTTATAAGTTCTTAATAACAAAAATTAGTAAGAGAAGGAATGATACCGAGTTTGGCAGTATTATAGATGAATGTAGGAGGTTACTAGTTTTAAATCTGAATTGTAAGGTCAGTCATGTCCGGAGACAAGCAAATCGAGTGACTCATGAATTAGCTCAGGCAACTCGCTTTATCGCTAGTCCCCAAGTGTTTAATTATTGCCCACCTTGTATTGAACTTATTATTATGAATGAAATGCATTAAGTTTTCTTTTTTCAAAAAAAAAAAATTGTATTTTTTATAAGGTATTTTTTATAAATACCTTGAAAAGTTTATAATAATGCGTAAAAACTTATATATTTGCATAAGCTGTTTTGCATAAACTCAAAAATAAGTTAATACAAACGGGTTCATATAGTATATCTTTAAAAAATAGAACATTAATGTTTCGAATTCGTCTAAAAATCACACTAATGAAAACTTAATGTGTGGAGCAAAAGAACGACAACCAAATGAAGCGGATAAGCAATAATAATAACTGTCATACCCCATTTTTTGACCTTCTTACCCTTTGTTTTTTTTGAATATTATGTTTTTTATTTTTATTATTTTATTATCATTAATTTAAAAATGCCAAAAAATAGTAGTATTTTATCCCGTTTACGCTGCTTAACTGTTTCATTTTTAGATAATTAATCATGTGACTTTTTGAATTTTTTCTTTCACCATATATTTCCAAATATACTCTTGTATCAAAATTTGCACATAACCATTTTTTATTCCCATTTTGCCCTTTTCAAAAATTACAAAGAAATAAGTTACTTCTTTCGCAAGTAATCTCATTTTTGTCTTTTCTTCATAATTTTGACTTATAATTTTATTTCTATTATCTTTATATTTTATGAATATGCCAAAAATATTTTAATTACATTTTTATTTTATTTTATATTATTTCATCCATATTATTATTACATTTAAATTCAAAAAATGATTTCTTCCACCACAAGTAACCTTTTTCATTCAAACTTTTTCCAAACATTTTCAATTCCATGCATATTATAAACCCTAAAAAAGGACATTTTTTCCCTTGTTCATGAATTTTTTATTTTCACATATTTTATTTATTTACAATAATTGTTTTTAATTGATTTAAAATCATTTTTTTTACCACAAATTAATTTCCAAAAAATCCTTGATCCTTTTCTAACCATTTGATCTCAGAATATACCCTCAAAAACACAATGCATCAGATCAAAACAAGTGTACACTTGATTGATCAAAAATCACAAATATCTATTTTGCAAAAACTCAAGAATACCCCTCTCATTCACACAAAATCACTCTTATCTTAACCTAAACCTCTCGTATAAATAACAAGACTCATTTCTGAGCCAGAGGTTGGAGGATTTTGGAGGAGGAAGCATCAAGAACAAGCTCACATTCTCTCACTTTTTCAAAATTCGCAAAACATGAATTCTTTACTATTTCTTGCAATTAACACCTCAGTTACCTTCTATAAGCCTTCAGAACCAAAACCCAAGCTCCAATTTGAAGCACCAAGGGTGATTTGCAGCTCGTGTTGAAGGAGGAAGTTCGTGAAAAAGTCCATTTCTGGGTTGATTTGGTAACTTCGGTGCCGGAAACGGCGCCGGCGACGACGAGGATTGAACGGAGACAATGAACCGTCGTGAGTCTCCGTCCACGCCAAGTTTAAAACGTAATCGTTGGATCAATCGTACGACGCGTGTGCTCCTTTGATCGCACCCGTCAGATCTCATTAAATGAAGATCTGACAGTGGTCAGACGATAGGACCACTATACGCGCTCGCACCTGATCCTTACACCTCGCTTCTGCACGCGTGTTCTTTCGTTTACCCAGATTTAATCATGGTCGTTGTTTTGATCCAATGGCGCGCGCGTGGATATGAGCGTAGCCGTTTGATCTTTCCTGAGGAAGATCAGATGGTTGTAAAGCGTGATCACGCTGTGTGCGCGTCACACCCAATCCAGGCCTATATGTTCCAGATTTTTTTTATTTTTGCGTGGGCCTTTGGGCTTTTTTTTGCTTCACTGAACCCCCCTTTTATTTTAACTTATTATTTGCACCTCCCCTTCATATAATTTTATTTTTTGTTTGCTGAGATGATAATTTTTATTTTAAATATGTTTTAGGCTATTATTAATTGATATATCACTAAATAAATTTTTAATTCATTTATTTGCTATTTTTTCTCATGTTTTCTTCGTTATTAGTTCTTAAATTAGGTTTTAATTAATTAATCTTTGATAATATGTTTTTGTTTGTTAATCTATGGTATGAAATCTATGATATATGTATGCTTGGATGAAATTTGTCTTGTTAAATGCATAATGGTGTGTTATTTCAATTTTTGCCACTAATTAGTTAATTTAAATGTTGATAATTGATTTTAGGTGATGTTAAATTCTTTTTTTTCATTGATTATTATTTATTATGAACTCTTAGTTATTTTTGACAAAATATTACCCTCTGCCCTTTGCTTATTTTTACTATGACTATATGATTTTCTTATTTATTTTATTTTATTTGTGTTAATTAAGTATAGAATTTATATGTTAGGATTTTTATATAACTTTATTTGATGTTTTTACTTGTTAATTGTTACTTAAGTTTGTTCTATGCTTATTGATATGCTTGAACCTTACTCCCATGATTTAGCTCTAGGTTTTTGGTTTGAAATGTGTTTAATCCAAAGTATCTTTGGTTTAATTGCAAAGCTATATTTTATTTAATTAAATTCATAAGTATGCATGTATATGGTTTTGAAAATGCTTGATATTTTGTAATGTTAATTACCATGGCATGATATTTTAGTCCTAAGTACCATGATTAATTTGCAATTTTTATTTTATTTAATTAAGATAAATATATACATGAGTATGGATTGAAAATGCTTGGTATTTGTCTAGTCTATCTTTCATGACAAGATAAATTATTGTTTTTGATTGTCCTTAGATATTTACCCCTTATATGTCTTGTGTGCTATTTTAACATTAAATGTTGTTTGTTTTTGCGCTTTACATTATTATTCATGATGCTTACATTTTATCACTTGCTTTATATTTATCATTTGTTATATGTTTTATATTCATTTCATGATTTATGCTTGTTATGCTTTATATTTTATGTTTTGCATTTATATTATGTATGCCTTATATTTATCTCTCATCATTTATAATTATGTCATTATTATTATTATCATTCAATCCCCTTTGCATGTTTCCCCCTGGTTGTATATTTTAATGCGCGTAATTGGCGCAATTTATTTTCAGTCATTATTATTATTATCATTTATTTAATTCCCCTTTGCATGTTCCCCCCGGATGTATCGTATGGTTTAAAGTTTTTTTATACTTATCGTTATTCGTTTGTATGTTTAGCATATTAATCCGGAGAAAGGGAGACGCCTCGACTTATATGTCGTTGCAAAATGTCTTTGCGCGATCTAATATTTTAGGTTGTTTAGTTTAAACGATAGAACCCTCGCTAGAACCATTACCTCTTTTTAGCCAAAAATAGAGGTCAACACTTCTTCTCAAAAATATCCAAAACATGTCACTCATTAAAAACAATTTTTCAAAACCCTTGGATTTTAAACCAAGCCATTCAATCAATCAAACAATTATTTTCTTTAGGTAAAAACACTTGGTTTTTCAAATCAAGTTGTATTTTCAAATCCAATCTTTTTTCTTAGATTAAAACCTTGGACCTCAAGCCAAGAGCATCTTGTCATTGAAAAACCATTTTCCTAATTATCACTCTATTTTCCCCAAATCTTATACATTTTTGCAAACAAATAAAATCAAGCGCTTAGATTAAATAAATACAAGAGGTTCCTATAGGATACTATAGATACCTAGGGTGCTAATACCTTCCCCTCGTATAACCAACCCCCTTACCTCGATCTCTTTAATTAGGGTGTTTAACTGACTTTCTCTGTAATATCCCAATCTTTTATTAATCTAATTAATTCCAATTAGAGCTTGTCTAATTATTTAATAATTATATAAGTGGGAATTAATTAATGAGTATTAGAATTGCAAGTGTATTGTGTGTAAAATTAGGAGTACCCTTTTGGACCTAACCAACACATTAGTGCAATATTGTTTCACATGTGAGTTAATTAACACAAAAGAAACAAGTCTCCCTCCCTCATAAACTCTCTCTAGTGACTCATACTCCACCCACACTCACCTTCCCTCAAATTCCAACACCTCACCTTCCCTTTTCTCTAAGGACTACACCTCACACAAATTGCATGCAAGCTTATACAAGTCTTTTGACTTAGCTTAGCTCTAATTCACTTCAGCAAAATCAGAAAAACAAAACACAAGCTCTCTCCCTTCTTCTCTTCCTCACGCAGCAACAATAACAACAACCACAACTTCAAAACTCATCACTTCCCCAACCAATGAGAGAGGCTTGCAAACCAAACTCTAACCAAACACATACTGTGAACCCTCAGCAAAATCAACTATAAATACCCTCCATCTTAGTGATTCAAGCATCAAATCCAATTCCATTTCCAAGAGTCTCAAGTTCATCAATTTCTCAAAAATTCCAAATCTGTCCAGTTTTGTTCGTGGGGTTAGCTAAGGAGTTCTGTAGCTGTTAGGAAGCTCGAAATTAAAGTTTAAAGCTTCAATTCCAGGTGGGTTCTTTAGGCTAGGTAGTTAGAAATCCCCAAATCAAACTTTGCATGTTAACTTAGGGTTTTAGGGAAATTTATGAGAGTAAGGAGTTTGATCCCGAAACTCCTTCCATTTCTGTGTTGTATTATGATATTATATGTGCAACTAACATGTATTAAGGTTTGTAGGTGGCAATTTCTCAAAATTCTGGTTTTTCTGCAAAACAGGGTACTGGGTCGCGATTTTCGCCGGGCGAGGGAAATTTCGCCGGGCTAAAAATGCTGAGTCGCGATTTTCGCCGGGCAAAGGAAAATTCGCCGGGCGAAAACTGCTGAGACAGAACCTGCATAATTTCAAAATCCCAATTTTCAGCCACTCGTTTTAGAACCTTTACATGACAGTTTATCATTTAAGCACTGTAATAATATAATATGATATAGAGGTGTAAGTCTCACTTTAGGATTGATCTCTTATCTTAGGAAAATAAATAAGTTTGTATGCACCCCGGGTTTTGGGAAATTATGGTAGTAAGAACTAATTTAGTAACAGTCAATTATGAGCGATTTGTGATGTCGCGCTATGGACTCCCAATGGGATAATCCATTAGGATATGTTATTGTGAGCTGTATGCCGTGATCGGATCGATCGACGGACAAGGCGGGCCTCCGAGATATGCTCACCTCGGAGAATCCTTGCGGTTAAAATGAATAAGAGTTTTTATCTGTGTTACACCTTTAATTTCAGTATTATGTTATGATTATGTATATGTTAGCATGTTATGACTGTTTAGGATTCCCCGGTGTAGTCACCATTAGGAGGGTAGTAGGACTCACTGAGGCTTAGTAGTCTCACCCCACTCCAAACAATTATTTTTTTTAGGTAGATAGGTTAACTGGAGCAAGGACCAGGAGGGAGCTGATGATTGGGGCAGAGCTTGGATCATCGGACTAGAAGACTTTAGTCTTCCTCTTTGTTTTAGTTTTATTCTGTTTATCTTAGAATCTTATTTGTATCCGCTGTATTCTTTAAGTTCATCAAATGATGTAAGAAATTCTTGTAATTCAGTTGTTTAAACTCGTTAATTTTATGTACTCAAAACCATTTATTTATGTCTTGACTAAATATTCTAGATATTTTAGTTGGGGCGTTATAATTGGTATCAGAGCAGGTCGATCCAGTATCGGACCTTGCCATGAGTCATTCCAATCTCTTCCTAAGTAATGCAGACCCTTTGGATCTGAACTGTTTACGCTGAAACCATCGCGTGCTGAGCCTGATCAACCCAGTATTGTGTATGGTAGGCAGGGTATTATGGTTTAGAACTGAAGTGGACTCTGAAATTCCAGCGTTAAGATCGTAATGAAGGTGCAATCAAGGAGCAGTTGTTGGAGAAAGTTCTTGTAGCTGAACGATGGAATTGTGGCAAATGGTGCCACAGGAATAAGTTGTGTGACCTCAGCTAGTGGTGCAAGGAGTTTAGGCGTAGTATAAGGACTAAAACCGGAAATGAGAAGTAAGCCAGGAACTTGTGAGGATTAAGAGCAGTCTGGTGAATGAGTTAACCTAGTGACGTATCAAGTCAGACGTAGAGTTGCAGATTGAGGGAATACAAACGTACCTTTATACTGGATGTGTGGTACATAGCAGTATTCAACTGACACTGAATGTCGGATAAACTTCCTGAACTTAGGAGTTACCTCACCCCATCAAGGACCTAACTGCCCAAGATTAGTGACCGTATAACACTCAGCATTATTAGGAAACAAATCAAGATTCATCCTAAACTTTTAGTTAATCTTTTCAACCGAGAATTTCATTCGTGTTAGGGAAAACTTAGTAATACCTCCATTGTGCTTCATTATTTCCTAAGGACAACTAGATAGACTATCCCCGGCCTATTAACTTTAAAGTGTCCCCAATGGAATGAGTGCACCCTCCCAGATAAAAACCAGTATATATACTGAACCATTAGAGACCTAGCTTTATCTAGTATAGTGTTTAGAATTCTCGTTTAACAGTATCGTACCCAAGAGGACACACCCAACACTAGCACTCGTAGATTCCTAAATTAGTAACTTAGTTTAGTAGACCGGTTATCTACCTTTGTAATAGGAATTCTAATCAAATCATCTATACCGAAGAAACCAAAATTAGAACACAAGCATATCCCAATATTCATTCAAGTCACCTATTCAGACTACCCTCAAGAACGTCAAATGTAGGAATCCTCAACAAGGTCACTTCGACCTTACAATTCGTAACAATATTCCTATCCTACCACTATGGACTAAGTTTTAGTTAGTAGAACCATTGGAATTTTCATTTAAACGACACATGTCTTTAGCAGTAAATCCACAAACCCTTAGGGGCCAAACATCGACTAAAAATTAACAGTTAGGAATTGTTTATGACACCGTAGTCACCTAAGACAGATGTGGAATATTAGCACTAATAGGTTAGAAATCAATGACCGTACCAAACCACATAAGCATAACCTAGTCCCACATCAAATTTGGATCTTCTTAGCAATACCCATTATCCGAATAGGTTTACTTAGGATCGACATTTTACCAAGGATTAGTAACCCAGCATTTCAAGCCAATTAGCTTCGACGATAAGAATAGTTGAACCCTAGCACCCATACTTACACATTTCATGACCACGACCCATTAACTTACCACCTATGATACTTCATTCAGTTGCCGGTAAATAGAATCAGCCTACTACAGTATATCAGTAATTGCACCTAACCATCGTAGGATAAGTCTTAGTTGGAATGACAGTTAAGAATTACCTTAGCATCAACGGTCAACAAGCCGATACGTTGAGCCTACTCATCAGATAGTTTAGAGACCGATAATTCAAATCAACATTAGTTTAATTTGTAACCAAATAGATCATACACATAAACCTCTTAGTTAGGAAGTCGGTAGAATCAGTTAACAGTGCCTTGGCAGTGTTCACACAATTATCATTAGGCTAGTAACTCGGTAGTGTAAACTCACTAGCCACCCAGTTTGAGAATTAGGTTTAAACTGTCATATTTTATCACTATCTTGACGCTGTCCAGTTAATTACCGCTTAGGATATTAGAACCGGATGCCGACGACATAGAAACAACACTTCAAGGCGAAGCCAACAATAAGCCAGACCAATCTTTTAGGTGCACATGATAGTTAACCAGACTCAAGTAACCAAGTTAACTTCAGCCTAAATTAGCCACCTGAAATTTCGCATATTCAGACCTTTCAGCCAAAAGACTATTAGGATCAAACCACCCTCTGGCGAGAGCTTAGCAGCAAGAACTTTGAGTGACAACTGAGTTATCCTAACCTAAGGGAACTATCAGGAAAGATAGAAGTAAGGAACGTAAGTCGGAACCAAGTAGACACAACTCTTCCATCGCCTTTATATTAATAGGGAATCTCTTTCAACCAAATTCATTCAACCGGGTGTCGTTTGGTTCAGCGCTCATAAGTCTTGGAATATACGGGCGTGTATACCTTCCAACTCGTCTGAATATGCCTCAGATGAATAAACTTCCTCCCGTACCTTAAATACTTGTCAGTCAAGTGCTAAGCACAAATACAATTAAGATACAACTCCTCAATTTCTTAACGTCAGTCAGTTACCCAATTGTGTAGAACGTCACTTCTAAGTACTCACGTTTATTGCCTTCGGTATTTTAGCCATGTCACTAGTAGCTACCTCAGATCCTCGGAAACCAGTCACTTTGTTGGCCGCGAATGATTTCAATTCGAAGTCTCGCTCGTTGGTCAGCCAACATCCCTAATTGTTCTTAAACAAATAACTTTGCTCTTTGTCAGCAAATCATTTAAACTTCGTGCACTCAAACCTGGTAGCCAATTCTTCAATATGATTAGTTATCCGTCTTCTTCGGAGCCTTTTTAGCCAAATTCAGAATTAAGTTCGGGGTTATCCCAATTTCAGTAGGGTTCAGGTGTTCTAGTGAAATCGGTATTAAGAATTCAAACCTATCAGTTCCGTTTTCTAGATCATGTAGATCAGTGTGCTAACCTTGAGAATCTCTACCCGAACGTTTCGACCTTCCAGATTCATCTTTGGTAACCTTGGGAGATCATATGCTAAACCCAAACGCCTGAAACCGAATTTTTTTCAATTTCAAGTTTAGTTATCAACAATCAGTTCAAATAAGTGTAAGAGTTAATTGCTCGTTGGAAGTAAGATAATATCCTAATTGGAGATGTTTCTTATCCTGAGTGATCTGCCGGTTAATCTATTAATCATCCCGAGCCAAACAGTTTACTACAGATTATGTAGTAATTAGGTACCAATTCCACCCGTTTTACATTCCCATTTGACTCCGTAGCATTTAAACCCCACGTTTAGTACAAGGGTACGCTTGACGTGTCAGACACTATAGTATTCAGACAATGCTATAGTATTCCGGAATGAGAGTAACCCTAAGAAGAGAAATTTTAGATTTATCAGTATCAAACACATAGGTTCCAGTTGCATCATTGTAGACTCAACCGGCATACCAAATATTCGTGTGTACCTAACCAGGCCAAATACCAACTTACTATGTCAGTGGAGTATTGGGGTTAACACCAATAGTAAGAGAAGAAGCTTAATCGTAATAGAAGAAGTAGAGGTAGATAAGACCAGCTGATGTGCAGTGTGCTTAGGGAATTATGGGCTAAGATGGTAGTGGCGCTGTCAGAAGGTGACAGTAGTAGGCGAATCAGAGTGCGCAGCTTGAGAGTAGTTGTAAGAGTGGATTAACTGACTGGCTTTTTGCCCATGACCCCAAGAGAGGAAAGTTTTATTCCAAGGGATTGGATGGAAATGATCGGAAAGAGGAGATCGTGGTTTCTTGTGAGTAACACCAAAGTTGGATTACGTGGTGTGTTCAAAACCCAGAAGCTCTATCCTAGGTATATTGGCCCTTATCGGATTCTCAGAAGCGTTGATCCCGCAGCCTATTAGTTAGCTCTATCTCCATCTATGTCAGGGTTACACAACGTGTTTCGTGTGTCCCAGCTTCGAAAATACATTCCTAATCCTTATCAGCCTATAGAGTCGAACAGATTGATCTCGGCCAGATCAGACCTATCAGCCGAATCCAAATCGAAATTGTGGAACGTGATGCTAAGATCCTTCGGAACAAGATGAAGGTGGAAAAACACAAGAAGGGGGGTTGAATTGTGTTTTTAGAATTAAAAACTTTTTCGAAATAATACTAAGTTCGCAGCGGATATGAACACAAAGTAAAATGGGTGCTGAGAGAGAGAGAGAAAGACACAAAATTTATCCTGGTTCCTCTCACAAATCGAGAGTACTCCAGTCCCCTTGTTACTAACAAGAGATTTTCACTATAATCTACTTAAGATTACAAATTGCTCAAGCACACTTGCAAGAGACTTCTCAGGTGCTCAAGTTTTACTAAACAAGAGACTTCTCAAATGCTCAAGTTAAACTTAACAAGAGACTTCTCAAATGCTCAAGTTAAACTTAACAAGAGACTTCTCAAACAAACTTAAGAATAAGAATGAATGTTAAGGAACACTTGATATACTATCAGAGGTGTTTACAAAATACAACTCAAATTGTTCTAAGACTTAGAATGACAGAATTAAATTATGATGTCAGAATGCTTCTTAGTCTTTGAACGTAATAATAGAACAGTGTTGGTAGAACGGTCGTTGGAACAGTAGTTATTTCTTCCATTTGAGTCTTCTATTTATACTTGGAGGAAGATGATGACCGTTGCAGAGAGAGAGGTGCCAGCTGGAATTTATTCGTACAATTGTGATAGTTGTAGTTACCTTCTTTGGTAAAAATATCCAATTCCACTACCTTGCTATTTGAATTATCACTCATCCATTTTGAGTAATAATAGTACAATAGTACGTTTCTCAATTGCGCTCCACATATGGATAAGGTTAACGTTGTACCAACGAATATTCCTTCCTGTGGACGTGACAGATCCTTGAAGTAGATTGTTCTTCAATCATTGGTTCTGAATATGTCAGCTCTTGAGTGACGTAAATTCCTTTTGCTTCAGATGCTGTTATCAATGCTTCTTGAGGCCCTTTTTGCTTCTGAGTCCGTCAGAGCCTTGTTTTTGTCCTCAGAGGCACTTTCTTCAACATACAAAACTTAAGCTTCTGATGAACAGTGATGTGCTTTCAGAGCTTGTTTTGACTGGCTTCTCTGCTATTATTCATAGTGATTCTGAATGAATTTTAACTTGTAGTTCTGCACACTAGAATAATCATTAGTAATTCCAATTGTAATTTTAATACTTTGTTATCATCAAAACCACTTAAACATTAGAGGTTCATGTCAGACCCACTTTGTTCCAACAATCTCCCCCTTTTTGATGATGACAAACCAAAGCATTAAAATTCAATTGTTGTTGATTTAATTTAATTATGATGACTTCAGGTTTCAAAGGTTTGCAATCTCCCCCTGAGTCTGATAATCCATAAGGGTAGGTTTGAAAGCTCCCCCTAAGTTTTATCCATAATTAATTAAAACAGTTTAAGAGTCGATTTATTAACTTAAAATAAATTTTCATATTTAACTCTCAGAAGCATAGTTTTGTAAGCTTTGCTTCTTAGAGTTTGACAATGCTCAGAAGCGGTTTGCAAGCTCTTCTGACATTGTCTATGAATTTTATTTTAGGTTCTTAAATTTTCTCCCCTTTCAATAATCGTTCAGAATGAGAAAGAATCATAAGGGATAAATATTGATTCATAATGCATTTAACATTACAGTTTCAGATTGAGCAGTATATGAATGAATCAACATTAATTTTAACGCTACTCTTACTCCCCCTTTTGGCATCAGTCAAAAAGACACAGAAAACCAAGCAGTCAAAGCGCCAAACAAGGTAGTCAAGTCAAGAAGGCAGTGACAACCAAACGCATTCAATGAATGGCATTGATTATCCTACTGACAAGATATCTTGAAGGTACTATAAATAAAGGATGATTCCTCTCATTTTACTCATTCAGAGTAATCAAGTAATATCCAAAAAAAAAATACAATGGAAAGGCAGGTTACCAAGGATGCTTCAGGCTCAAAAGAAAAGAGCAAGATGGGAGCAGAGCCCTGGCGCTGCGAAGAAAACAAGCTTCGCTACGAAAGGAACAAGCAAGAACTAATATTGACAGAGTCAGAGGAGGAAGAATTGGGCTCTGATCTGGAAGAATTTTTATGGACATACAATGATGACACTCCATAAGAAGAGTACGAGGCTGCTGTTCAGAAGGACACTGAAGAGCTAGTGCAAAAGGCCACTGCCAACTTGCTTGCTTACATTAAGGAGAAACATAAGAAGCTAGATTCAGAGTCTTCTGAAATAAAGCCTAGCTCTAAGTAGAGTCTCATCATTCTATGTAATAGAGATTCTTCAATAATATTAATAAAAGAGTTTATGCTATAAATTCCCTTTGTTTTGAGCAAGTTTCTTATATATATATACCCCATTCCTATTGTCAGAAAACCAGTTACCAGACATGCCTCATTCGGTATCGGTGCCCCGTTGTTAAACAGGCTTTAATACTAAGAAGCTATTTCATGAGTAAACAGGAGTACTGATGAGAGGGACTCTTAGGTTTTGAAAATCCTAGACTTATTAGTTTAAAAACTAAGATGCTCTTCAGCATCTTTCACTAGAGTCAGAATTCTCAAGAGTACCAGACAATATCATGGTATATAGAAAAGTTAAATTTTGAAAAACAAATATAAAACAAACATATAAGCAAATAACAAACACACAAATATGGATAATATAGATATGAATTAAAAAAAATTATCCAAAAAATTACACAAGAACTAATCAACAAAACAAGTGCTCAAACAATGACTAAGGTTTCTTAACATCTGCTATGGCTTTCAGAAGGGTTAACATCATGTCATCCATCCTTTTGTGAACTGATTCCACAGCAGCATTCACATCAGTGCGCACATCCACTCTTAGTTCATCAATTTCATTAGTCAGTTCAGTCCTGATGTTGTCCAATGCATCTTGAACTGCTGGAGGTATTTCAGATGAGGTAGAAGCTATGTCAATCTTCATTGGAGAGTGAGGAGGAGTGGGTTCTAAAATGGGCTTCTTACCCTTGTCAGTATCTTTATTAATAGTCATATCAGTATCTTCTTCTTTCTGATTCTGATCAAGCATTACAACATCTTGCTCAGCAGCTTGATTTTCATAGAGCTTGTGAGTTTCAATTGTAGCGATGCGCACAGCCCTATCCACCAACAAGTTCAATGCCTCTTGTTCAGCTAGCCTTTTGTGCTCAGATGCATCTGCCCTTGCCTTTTCAGCAGCTATCCAAGCCTGCGCAGTAGCTAACTCATAAACACCTTCTTCACTGATTAGCTTCTCAGCTGTCTCACATGCACTCCTTGCTAGTTTTTTGATTTCAGCATCCAAAGCTGCCAACCTTGCACATTCCTCTTCATGATTGTAAACTGTGAGCCTTGGAGCACTTAACCTCTCAGCAATCTTAAATAATTCCCTTGCTGTCTTCATTCCCCTGTCCTTTGTCTTGTTCTTCAGATGAGTACTAAGAATT
The DNA here is from genome assembly GCA_030408175.1 of Trifolium repens. NCBI lineage: Eukaryota > Viridiplantae > Streptophyta > Magnoliopsida > Fabales > Fabaceae > Trifolium > Trifolium repens. The sequence goes on along the minus strand of CP125841.1, from coordinate 28,308,558 downwards.
TGTAAAGATTGACTAAACAAGTACTCCATCTCTCTGACATCAGCATCAAAATCAGAAGGGAAGATAAGAGCTTCTTCCTCCCTTTGTTTGAACCTCTTAAGTCTAATACCTATAGCATTATTTAGCAACTCAAGGTTTGGTTCAGAGTCAGAATTGAAAAAGGGTAAGGATGGGTCAAAGGGAATGGTTGGTTCAGGTTTCTTTCTTTTGAGTTCAATGATTTTGATTTTACTGAGATTTGGAGGTATGATATCATCATCAAGATTGATGGAATCCTTGAATATTTGATGTTCAGCTTTAGTTAGGTGTTGGTAAAGCTCAAGAACCTCTTCTAAAACTAGAGGTTTGTTGAGTGGGTCAGAGACAGGTTGTGGTGAAGGTGAAGGAGATGATTCATCAGAGTATACTTCAGGTGGAGGTGATTGATGTTGTTGTTCAGTCATGACTTTATTGGGTGATTGATGAGGTGATTCTTGTTGGGCTTCAGAATGAGCAATTGACTCATCCTGAACAGGTGTAAATGTAGGTGGATTTACTTGTGAGGTGTGATCAAGTGAGGGGGGAGGAGTTTGAATGGATTGAACAATAGGTGGTTCTTGGATAGTTTGAACAGTAGAGGGTTTGATAATAGGAAAACGAGGAGAGTTGGGATTGGAATGTGTAAAGGCATCTCCAGATAGATGTTGTTGGAGATGATCAAGAACGGATTCAGTAGTGGTTGGTTGATAAAGGATGGTAGTGTCTATGATGATGGGGGTTTCTTCATCAGAGGAGAGTTGGATTGGCTTTTTGAAGGGTCTCTTGGTAGTCTTTTTAAGATTTGTTTTCTTTGGTCCTTCTCTGATTATCTTAGCAATGAATTCCTCAGAGTCAGTGCTAGTATCAGATGATGATGATGATATAGCTTTATGATCAGGTAAGACTACACTAATAGGTACGGTGAAGTCTATGGGTTGAGTTTGATTGGTAGATGAAGGAGGTTGAGAGATAGATGGTTTAGCACTAGAGGGTTGAGGTTTAGAACCAATAACCTGAGCTACAGGAATGCTAGAAGTATTAGATTCAGAGATCTTACCTTTTGGTTTAGAGGTTCTGACTTTTAATTTCTTTGCAGGCTTAGCAAGGTTCTGATCTTCCTCAGAAGCTGAAGGCCTATCATGCCTTTTCTTTGTACGCTTTTCCTTCTGAACAGCTTCAGCCATCATATTTCCAGCACCACTTTCACCTTCCTCAATCTCATCAGCACTATCATGCTTTTGATCATCAGAGCCTTCATCAATAATTTCTTGCTCAGTAGTCCTTGGCTTTCTTCTGTTCCTTGTAATATCTCTAGGACCCTTGAAGATATCCCAATTAGGAACACTTACAACCATTTTTCTGGGCACACTAACCCCAGTATCTCTTCTTACTGACTCAAGAAAGTTCTTGATGACCTCATCATTATCATGTTCTGATATGGTGGGAAACCCATCACACCAGAAGTACTTTTCGTACACTTGTTGTAGAGGTGTTTTTACTGGAATGATTTCTTCCTTGGTTTTTCTCTTCATGTTGACCAGAACTGATGCATCATACTTAGCAGTTTGGAAAACTCTAAGTTTTTCTTTGGCACTCACAATATCTGTGAGTTTGGTTTGCCTTATCAGTTCTGAAATCAACCTTGGGTGATGAATGACTGATGGTATTTTCGTTCTGCCCTCATTGATGGTAAAGCACATGTGATCAAACAGAATCTTAGCCAAATTGACTTTCACTCTCTTGTATAAAAACCAAATGAAGTGTTTGTGTGGAATGGAGATGGAATCTAATCCTCCTTTTCTGGTAAAAATGGTAGACAAACACATTCTGAAAGCAAATTCAAATGTGTGCTTCATGTGCATTATTTTTCCAACATCCCTTTTTGAGCATCCAGGCTTAAAGAGGTCCTGATGGATTGAATCCAGGTGTTTACTTTTATTATCATACACTTCTATATCTTCTCCTCTGTTGTCTAAGCCTAGAATCTTAGCAATGTGTGCCTGAGTTATTACAACATTGATTCCCAAAATATTTGACCTAATTTCCCTTTCTCTATAAGGTTTAAGACCAAGTTCCTTTCTTGTTTTCCCTCGTAATTCCTTGTTCTTCTCAACTATATCCTTGTATTCTTTATCAGCACTTGCTCTATCGTATACTTTAGCCTTCTGCCAGAAATACTTCACTATGTCGTAGTATACGAAGCCATTAAGCATCTCAAAATAATTCTGCCATTGTTGGTTGTAGAACAAGTATTGAATGTCAATCTCATTTGCTTTCAAACTGTCAAAATCCACGAACTTCTCAGTGAAGAAATCATAAGCATCTGGTCCAGCGTCAGTTTGATGATGTTCGTAGACTAGATTATCCTCAGAATTGAGATCAATAATGGGTGGTAAGGAAGGGTTATAGGGTTCTTGAATGATTTCGTTGGATGAACGAGCAGCCATCGTTTCAGAAAATTGAGAAGATGAAGATTGGGATTTTTCTGTAAAGTCTAGGGTTGTGTAGGTAGTGATTTCGTGTAAAAAGTTGTGCAAGTGAGTGAAGTGACTTATGAATAGTAACTAGCACACATACACAGAGAAAATAAACATAGGGAGGGAGCGCGAGCAGTTTTTTTTTTTTAAAATTAAATAATATACTTAACTGCCATAATCATCATTAACTGTTCTCTGCCCGTCAGGATCTAGACACGTGTTGTAAAAGTTTAATCATAGCTGACGCGTGTATAGACAACTGTTGTACACTTACTCGTACTGAACGTTTCATTTCCAAAAGGTTCAGAGCCTCACTCATTTGTATCTGACACCTCATCAGAACCTGTTACTCTTCAGAGCCTAAATTATTCAGAGCTTCCCAAGGGATACTCTAAATTATAAGAGGTTCTGATAGAGCTTCAGATGCTAATTCTATTCTACTTCTCAGAGCTAATTTTCTTCAGAGATATAGTGCATGTTCAAATTCTTTTTGATAAAATCAAATCTTTCAATAGCTAAAGGTTTAGTAAATATGTCAGCCCATTGATGTTCAGTATCAATGAATTGAATATCTATTGTACCTTTCTGAACATGATCCCTTATAAAATGATGTTTTATTTCAATATGTTTAGCTCTTGAGTGTAGAATAGGGTTCTTAGACAAATGAATAGCAGCAGTATTGTCACAATATAGTGGAATACTGCTTTCAGCTATGTTATAATCTTCCAACTGATATTTCATCCAGAGAAGCTGTGTGCAGCATTTAGCAGCTGAGATGTATTATGCTTCTGTTGTAGACAAAGCAATAGTTGTTTGTCTCTTGCTGGCCCAAGATATGAGATTCTCACCAATAAATTGGCAATTTCCACTTGTGGATTTTCTCTCAATCTTGTCACCAGCATAGTCAGCATCACAGAATCCAACTAGCTTACTATCTAGGGATTTTTTATAAAGAATTCCTAGATTAGTAGTTCCTTTCAGATATCTAAAGATCCTCTTAACAGCAGTTAAGTGAGGTTCTCTAGGATCTGACTGGAATCTTGCACACAAGCATACACTATATAAAATATCAAGTCTAAATGCTGTTAGGTAGAGTAAGGAGCCAGTCATACCTCGATACAGCTTCTGATCTACTTTGCTTCCTATCTCTTCCTTGCTTAAGCTGCTGGTAGGATGCATGGGTGTAGACATTATCTTGCAGTCATCAAGGTTGAACTTCTTCAGAAGCTCTTTTGTATACTTGCTTTGATGAATGTAAGTGCCATCTTTTCCTTGATTAATTTGGATTCCAAGGAAGAACTTCAATTCACCCATCATACTCATCTCGAATTCATCCTGCATCAGCTTCTTGCTGACTGTAGCCTTGTGCTACCAGTCTAGCTTTATTTCTTACCACTTCACCTTGTTCATTCATCTTATTTCTAAATACCCACTTAGTTCCAATGATGTTCTTATGTGCTGGTCTTGGCACTAGATCCCATACATCATTTCTTTGAAACTGATTGAGCTCATCTTGCATAGCTACAATCCATCCATCGTCAGTAAGTGCTTCATCAACATTCTTTGGTTCTATCATTGAGATTAGTCCCAGAAGTGAATCAAGTTGTTGATAGTCTGATCTTGTCTTTCTTGGACTTTCTTTGTTTCCAAGAATTATATCTTCTGGATGTGATGATCTATATTTGAACTTCCTTCTTGGAGCTTCATCAACATCAGCACTTGGTTGAGTGTCTTCTTCTGAAGTGTCATCATGTTCTTGTGATGCTTCTAATTGAGATGCTTCTTCAGCATCTTCTTCCAATACAGCTTCTGAAGCTTCAACAGCTTCTGATGCTTTTTTAGGTTCTGAATCGATGTATTGGTATGGAACACCTGCATAACTATTATCTTGCTCTGACATTTTACTGTCAGGCTCTTTATCATCAAATCTAACATGTATAGATTCTTCCACTGTGTTAGTTTCAGAATTATACACTCTGTATGCCTTTGAGCGTTCAGAGTAACCTATAAAGATTCCCTTACAAGCTTTGGCATCAAATTTTCTTTTGTAGGCCTTGTTGTTTAGAATGTAACAGGTACATCCAAACTGATGAAAATAAGAGATGTTGGGCTTTCTTCCTTTGAAGAGTTCATATGTTGTTAGATTCAATAGAGGTCTAATATAGATCCTATTTTGAATATAACAAGCTGTGTTTACAGCTTCTGCCCAGAAGTGCTTAGCAAGTTTTGTCTCATGCATCATGGTTCTTGCCATTTCTTGTAAAGACCTGTTCTTTCTCTCTACAACACCATTTTGTTGTGGTGTTCTAGGAGCAGAGAACTCATGGACAATGCCATGATCTTCACAAAAAGTTGCAAATGGTTCGTTTTCAAATTCACCACCATGATCACTTCTTACCTTTAAGATTTTGAGACCTTTCTCATTTTGCACTTGAGTGCAGAAGATGCTGAACACATCATATGCATCATCTTTCACTCTTAGAAACTTTACCCAAGTCCATCTACTGTAATCATCAACAATGACTAATCCATATTTCTTCCCATTGATTGAGGCAGTACTTACTGGACCAAACAAATCAATGTGAAGTAGCTCTAAAGGTTTTGAGGTAGAGACAATGTTTTTAGGTTTAAAAGAAGTTTTTGAAATTTTGCCAATCTGACAAGGACCACACAGAGCGTCTGAATGATATTTAAGATTTGGCAGGCCTTTAACCAACTTTAGTTTGCTAAGCTTAGAGATTGATCTCCAGTTAGCATGACCTAAGCGTTGGTGCCAGACCCACTTTTCATCATTCAGAGATAGAAGACAAACTATTTTCTGCTCAGTGAGTTCTGACAGATTCACCTTATAAACATTACCTCTTCTTAATCCTCTAAACAATATGGACTTGTCAGAGTCATTGATTACTGTACATGCCTCTTTATCAAATTTAACAATAAATCCGCTATCACAAAATTGACTAATGCTAAGCAGATTATGTTTGAGGCCATCAACTAACCAAACATTTTTAACTGAAAGAGAAGAGTTACCAACTATACCTGTACCAATGATCTTCCCTTTTTGGTTTCCTCCAAACCCCACAGTACCTCCCTTTTTCAGAGTCAGGGTTTGGAACATATGCCTTTCTCCCGTCATATGTCGTGAGCAGCCACTGTCCAGGTACCAGCATTGCTGCTTTGGCCTTCTTGGTGTGCAAACCTGAAGCAAATATTATTTGAGATTTTGGTACCCATATCTTTATGGGTCCTTTTGTGTTAGTCTTTACAGGTCTAGGTGGTCTTTGTTTGAAAGACCTATCAGAGCCTCTAGAGTTAACCACCCTTGTTGAAAAGTTTTTGGGTTTAGTATAGCTCTTGAGCTTTGTTCTTGAATGTGTCAGAGCTTCTTTAGATTTAACATTAGCTTGAGGCTTAAAAATCTTAGGTTCTGAGGTTTTATCCTTCTGAGTCTTTGACTTTTGAGCCTCTGGCTTTGATGTTCTATTAGAGGCTGACTCATTTAGAACTTCTGATTGACTCTTTACAAAGACAACCTTAGGTTTTGATTTATCTATATTAGAGAACTTTGAAGATAATGGATTATCTTTAAAACATGAGAATCCAAGACCTTCTCCTCTATTTCTACTTACGTGATAAATCAAAGAGGCTATTTTACTTCTTTTCATTCCATTGATAAGGAATTCCTGAAGAGCAAATTCATGTTCTGGAGGAACCTTATCATCAAGAACATAATGAGTTTCCATAAATTCATTTCTTGATTTTAGAGACTCATTTTGTTCAATTATTTCATTTGCCTTTTCGGTCAGGTTGTTATAGGCCTTTTTAAGGACCTTACACTCACCCGCCTTTTTGGTTAAAAGTTTTAAGGCATCTTTTAAGGAATCTATTAATTCAGAACGAGAAAGTTTAGCAAGTACCTCATCTTCATCTTCTGAATCTGAGTCAGCTTCGTGCTCAGAGTTCTCTTGGTCAGAAGCGGTTGCCATCAAGGCTAGGTTTGCTTCTTCTTCCCCATCAGAATCTGATTCCTGATCCAAATCATCCCAAGTGGCAAGGAACCCCTTCTTGAGCTTACTTTTGTATCTTTCTTTGTTAGAGGTTCTCTTGGATGTTTTACTCAGGTTCTCTGGGCAGTCAGCAATGAAGTGTCCTGGTTTGTTGCACTTAAAGCATTTGTTTTGTTCTTCCTTCTTATCCTTAGAAGCACCAACCTTCTTGGAAGAACCTCCAAACTTACCAGCATACTTCTTGCTTCTCTTAGCCCATTGCGATACTGTTGCAGCCATCAGAACCATTTCTTCTTCTTCATCAGAGTCCATCTCGTGACCTTCTTCAGAAGCTTCTTCATCAGATACTATAACCTTCGCCTTCAGAGCCTTAGAGGAACTCTTGGTGCTCAGGGCTATCCCTTTTAGCTGCTTAGTCGATTCATCAGTCATAAGTTCCATCTCATGACTCTTTAGAGAACTAACCAAGCTTTCAAGAGACATAGTATCTAAATCCTTAGATTCCTGAAACGCTGTCACTTTTGGTCTCCACTTTGGCGGCAAGCTTCTGAGTACTTTCCTTACATGATCAGCCTCAGTATAGCTCTTATCTAAAACTTGAAGTCCAGAAACAAGAATTTGAAACCTAGAGAACATTGTCTCAATGTCCTCTCCGTCCTTCATTTTAAATAATTCATACTGATGTACTAACAAGTTGGCCTTAGCCTCCTTAACTTGTTTATTTCCTTCATACTTGGATTTAAGAGAATCCCAGATAGACTTAGCCGTTCTCTTATCTCCAATTTTCAAGTACTCATCATGAGAGATGGCATTTGTCATCATCCCTTTTACACTGTGGTGCTTCTTATACTCCAGCTTTTGAGTAGGTGTAAAAGCCTTTCTGTCTTTAGAGCTAACAACACCTTCTAAGTCCATATTTTCAAAGTTCACTCCATCTTCTACCATGTCCCATAAATCACAATCAATACTCATGATATAGCTGTACATATTTGTTTTCCAGAACGGGTAGCTAGTCTCAGTTCCATTGAAGATAGGAACTTTATCAGATGACCTTCTTTGTCGAGAGTTTGAGTCATAGTCAAAAGGAACTTCATTGAGATTCTTCTCAGCAGACATGTTTTTCCTCCCTAAATCTTAACTGTTTCACTGATAGGTGAGAGTTAGGCAACAGCCCAGCTCCTGATACCAATTGAAGGTGGAAAAACACAAGAAGGGGGGTTGAATTGTGTTTTTAGAATTAAAAACTTTTTCGAAATAATACTAAGTTCGCAGCGGATATGAACACAAAGTAAAATGGGTGCTGAGAGAGAGAGAGAGAGAGAGAGAGAAAGACACAAAATTTATCCTGGTTCCTCTCACAAATCGAGAGTACTCCAGTCCCCTTGTTACTAACAAGAGATTTTCACTATAATCTACTTAAGATTACAAATTGCTCAAGCACACTTGCAAGAGACTTCTCAGGTGCTCAAGTTTTACTAAACAAGAGACTTCTCAAATGCTCAAGTTAAACTTAACAAGAGACTTCTCAAATGCTCAAGTTAAACTTAACAAGAGACTTCTCAAACAAACTTAAGAATAAGAATGAATGTTAAGGAACACTTGATATACTATCAGAGGTGTTTACAAAATACAACTCAAATTGTTCTAAGACTTAAAATGACAGAATTAAATTATGATGTCAGAATGCTTCTTAGTCTTTGAACGTAATAATAGAATAGTGTTGGTAGAACGGTCGTTGGAACAGTAGTCATTTCTTCCATTTGAGTCTTCTATTTATACTTGGAGGAAGATGATGACCGTTGCAGAGAGAGAGGTGCCAGCTGGAATTTATTCGTACAATTGTGATAGCTGTAGTTACCTTCTTTGGTAAAAATATCCAATTCCACTACCTTGCTATTTGAATTATCACTCATCCATTTTGAGTAATAATAGTACAATAGTACGTTTCTCAATTGCGCTCCACATATGGATAAGGTTAACGTTGTACCAACGAATATTCCTTCCTGTGGACGTGACAGATCCTTGAAGTAGATTGTTCTTCAATCATTGGTTCTGAATATGTCAGCTCTTGAGTGACGTAAATTCCTTTTGCTTCAGATGATGTTATCAATGCTTCTTGAGGCCCTTTTTGCTTCTGAGTCCGTCAGAGCCTTGTTTTTGTCCTCAGAGGCACTTTCTTCAACATACAAAACTTAAGCTTCTGATGAACAGTGATGTGCTTTCAGAGCTTGTTTTGACTGGCTTCTCTGCTATTATTCATAGTGATTCTGAATGAATTTTAACTTGTAGTTCTGCACACTAGAATAATCATTAGTAATTCCAATTGTAATTTTAATACTTTGTTATCATCAAAACCACTTAAACATTAGAGGTTCATGTCAGACCCACTTTGTTCCAACACAAGAGAATTCCTATCGCCAAAGTTGAATGGACTCGGTCACTTGATGGCGAATTCACTTGGAGATTAGAATCTGATATCAGGAAAAGTTATCCTTATCTTTTCGAGATGATTTCTTAATTTCGAGGACGAAATTTCTTTAAGGTGGGTAGATTGTAACATCCCAATCTTTTATTAATCTAATTAATTCCAATTAGAGCTTGTCTAATTATTTAATAATTATATAAGTGGGAATTAATTAATGAGTATTAGAATTGCAAGTGTATTGTGTGTAAAATTAGGAGTACCCTTTTGGACCTAACCAACACATTAGTGCAATATTGTTCACATGTGAGTTAATTAACACAAAAGAAACAAGTCTCCCTCCCTCATAAACTCTCTCTAGTGACTCATACTCCACCCACACTCACCTTCCCTCAAATTCCAACACATCACCTTCCCTTTTCTCTAAGGACTACACCTCACACAAATTGCATGCAAGCTTATACAAGTCTTTTGACTTAGCTTAGCTCTAATTCACTTCAGCAAAATCAGAAAAACAAAACACAAGCTCTCTCCCTTCTTCTCTTCCTCACGCAGCAACAATAACAACAACCACAACTTCAAAACTCATCACTTCCCCAACCAATGAGAGAGGCTTGCAAACCAAACTCTAACCAAACACATACTGTGAACCCTCAGCAAAATCAACTATAAATACCGTCCATCTTAGTGATTCAAGCATCAAATCCAATTCCATTTCCAAGAGTCTCAAGTTCATCAATTTCTCAAAAATTCCAAATCTGTCCAGTTTTGTTCGTGGGGTTAGCTAAGGAGTTCTGTAGCTGTTAGGAAGCTCGAAATTAAAGTTTAAAGCTTCAATTCCAGGTGGGTTCTTTAGGCTAGGTAGTTAGAAATCCCCAAATCAAACTTTGCATGTTAACTTAAGGTTTTAGGGAAATTTATGAGAGTAAGGAGTTTGATCCCGAAACTCCTTCCATTTCTGTGTTGTATTATGATATTATATGTGCAACTAACATGTATTAAGGTTTGTAGGTGGCAATTTCTCAAAATTCTGGTTTTTCTGCAAAACAGGGTACTGGGTCGCGATTTTCGCCGGGCGAGGGAAATTTCGCCGGGCTAAAAATGCTGAGTCGCGATTTTCGCCGGGCGAAGGAAAATTCGCCGGGCGAAAACTGCTGAGACAGAACCTGCATAATTTCAAAATCCCAATTTTCAGCCACTCGTTTTAGAACCTTTACATGACAGTTTATCATTTAAGCACTGTAATAATATAATATGATATAGAGGTGTAAGTCTCACTTTAGGATTGATCTCTTATCTTAGGAAAATAAATAAGTTTGTATGCACCCCGGGTTTTGGGAAATTATGGTAGTAAGAACTAATTTAGTAACAGTCAATTATGAGCGATTTGTGATGTCGCGCTATGGACTCCCAATGGGATAATCCATTAGGATATGTTATTGTGAGCTGTATGCCGTGATCGGATCGATCGACGGACAAGGCGGGCCTCCGAGATATGCTCACCTCGGAGAATCCTTGCGGTTAAAATGAATAAGAGTTTTTATCTGTGTTACACCTTTAATTTCAGTATTATGTTATGATTATGTATATGTTAGCATGTTATGACTGTTTAGGATTCCCCGGTGTAGTCACCATTAGGAGGGTAGTAGGACTCACTGAGGCTTAGTAGTCTCACCCCACTCCAAACAATTTTTTTTAAGTAGACAGGTTAACTGGAGCAAGGACCAGGAGGGAGCTGATGATTGGGGCAGAGCTTGGATCATCGGACTAGAAGACTTTAGTCTTCCTCTTTGTTTTAGTTTTATTCTGTTTATCTTAGAATCTTATTTGTATCCGCTGTATTCTTTAAGTTCATCAAATGATGTAAGAAATTCTTGTAATTCAGTTGTTTAAACTCGTTAATTTTATGTACTCAAAACCATTTATTTATGTCTTGACTAAATATTCTAGATATTTTAGTTGGGGCGTTATATTCTCCCTTCTTCGGAAAAATCAAAGCTCGGTGGTGTAATTAAAATTTTGAGATTCAATGCTTCTCAATAGCTTGATATCTAAAAATCACCGCGACAATAACAATGATAAAAACGATAAAGGAAGACTATGCAATTCTCCGTTCCACTATAATCTAGGGGAGAGAGCAATTCTCCGTTCCATTATAATCAACGAATAACAGAACCAAAACCCATTAACTGCAAAACAATTGCGCCTAGCGCAACAAACAACATGTACCCAGGATTTTTCTAACTTCCGTAACTGAGATTTTATAAAATAATTCAATATTCACTATTAAGAGTAGTAAAAAAAATTGAAAAAATCAAATTTTATTTTCTTGACAAAACAATACTGTAATATTTAATTATTATAATTTTTTAAATGATAGAAAAAATCTTTAAACATACTCATTTAAATATTAATTTAATGACCTAATATAAAGATAAGTTCAAAAGCTTCTTTTTTATGTGAATAAAAAAACGAACAATTTCTATTTATTTTTTTAAAAAAAAAATCACAACTATTTTCAATTAAAATCAACCATTCTCCTTTTAGTATACATGTAATGTAATATAATAAAACATATAAATTTTTAGGTTTTCTCTACAATACTTTTTGATAATTTGGGGTATTTATCCAACAACATATGAGAATAAGTCATATGCATGTAAAACTTTATTACAAGGTAGTTGTGTGTATCACATCCAAATCTAGTTAGAGCTCGTTTAGATTTGACTTATTTTTGAGTTTATAAAAATATCATATGCAAATAATAAATTTTTATGTTAATTCATAAGTTTTCACTAATAAAAATTGTACCTTTATAAGTTGTTTTCTCATAGACTACCTTGAAAAACTTATAATAGTACATAAAAACATATTTATTTGCATAAGTTGTTTGGCATAAACATAAAACCAAGTCAATTCAAACAAATCCTTAATTATGTGACTTGTTCTTATTGATTGTTGGATAAATACCCTCAAATTATTAAGAGATGGTGTAGGACTCACCATATTTTTATGATCAAATTTGCACAAATATATAGTTCAAAGTCAATTATTAATAATTTCAAGTCATTTGATACACATATATTATTTTAAGAAATTTAATTAAAAAAAATTATGATCGTACTTATTATAACTGAAATTTTTTGTATTCAATAATATTTATTTTTACTAAAATAGTATGCCATATAAATCTTATGTTTAATTTATATATTATAATTATTTTAGTGGTCCACCGAATATTATTTTCTGCTTATTTGAATTTTTTGTATTTACTAATTGAACATAAGTTCTTTTAAACAATATATCTTTTAAGAGAAACCAATCGTTAGTTGGTTCAGTTGTGATTGGTGCTGAACTTGGTGGGGAGGACCAAGGTTCGATCCCCCGCAATTGCCTTCAGGAAGGGGCTGGAACCACTTAAAGCCAGAACTGACCCCCGAACCAAATTCAATTGGTGGAGAAAGTCAAAAAAATATATATAGAAGTTCATTAACCACTTTACAATAATTTTGACCTTAAATTTATTGGTTATATAGATATGTATTGTAATATCTCTATTATATACATTACGAGATTCCCACGGAGTTTTCTCGTGCATTCTTAATAGTAATTGCTTATGTGGTATTTAATTAGAGTTTCTCTTGCTTATGTGTCATTCAGAGTTTTTAGCTTAAGGTATGTTGTTCGAATCCCATCGACAACAATAATTGAATTTTTATAATATTTTATGGAAAACTATCTTTCTTATTTAATTGTCCTTTGTCTACCGCTGTTTGGCGTGCCGCTGGTTTGTGGGATAGAGTCCAAAGTGCTGTGAACAATTCAACTGACACTGCTGATGCAATTTTTCGGTTATTGCAGCGTTTATAAATGATCAAGATGCTGCTCACATGGCTGGTATATTGTGGAGTTTATGGAAACATAGGAACATGAGATTATGGCAAAATGTAGTAGAAACATGTGCTCAAATAATTAAGTATGTCTTAGTGGATGTCCATCCTAACTCTTCCCTTTCCAATAACTTCCACTAGTGAATGGACCTTAATTATATTTGTCCTCTTACTTCCTTATTCTTGTCCTATAAATAAGACTCTTATCTTATTGTAAACACATAAGTGAAGAGTATAATACATTGCTCTTATCTTTTCTATCTCTATTATTTATCATTCTTAGTTTATTTCTAACACGTTATCAGCACGAAACTCTTTACCGGCACTTCGACGGGGTTGTTCTTTCTTTCTCTCTAAATTTTACGGCGTCAAAATATAATTTGCTTATGTTTACACACTAAAGGAACCAGGTAAGTGTTTGTAACTAATCTTGATGAAATTCTATTTTATATGTATAGGTGATGATTTATTTGAGTTAAAGAAATTAAAATCGGTTGCATGTGCTAAGGGTAGTTTATTTGAAAATGAGTTACCATCTAAAGTATGTTCTACTCATGCTTCAATTCAATTGAGACTAGGATAATGAATAGCGATAATTTTTTTTTATCTGCCATTTATGTCTTATTCTTGATTTTTTTTTAAACACGTAATATGGTTGGTATATTGATGTGTAGTTTATTTGGTTTAAGAAATAAACTTCGCAAAATGATATATTAACTTCAGTGAAAAGAAAAATATTGTTGACTAAGAAAAACATTGATCCTCATATAAAAGTGTTAAAATTTTCCTCTCTATATTAGTGTCTGCATTTTATTTCTCTATTAGGTTCAGTGGCGACTCCAGGAATAATATTAAGCCTGGGCACAATTTTAACCACAAATGCAAACATGTTTATTGATTTAAGGTTTTCGGATCGAAGTTCAACCGAATCAGACTATTTTTAACTAATAATATATATTTTTTATATACTGAAATTATAATAAAAGTAATTAATAAACAAAAGAACATAAAATTAATTTAAGGAAGTAAATGGTATTTTTTGTTATATATATATATATATATATAAAGAAACAAATAAAAGAAAATAAAACCAAAATAAACAAAGGATTCTTAAAAAAGAGGAGCAGGTAGGAGTTGAACACAGGACCCCAATGTGACAGGCACATCACCCAACCAACAAACCAGTGCACACGCTGCTGACAACTTAATGCTTCATTAATATATAATATTAAAGTACAATTTAAATTTACTGTTCATCTTCTTCAACCTCCAACCTCCAAACCAAAATCAAAAATCGTATTTTTCATTCTTGCACTAAATTGGACATGTAAATATACCATTTTGCTCAGAATTTCATGAAGATTATGAATATACACTTAAATTTTATTAATTTTTACTTAAACATTCCAATTTTCAAATTAAAGTAAGAACCCTAAAAAAAAATTGGGTGGCCGAGCCCGGGCACGTGCCCAGGCAAGCTGGGCGGTAAAATCGCCCCTGATTAGGTTAAAGCTTGCTTACACGGTTTTTTTTGTTTTTTTACCTCTTAGTATGTAATGGCCTATAATAGAATAAAATGATAAAGTATAATGGTTGCTTTATTATGAAAATTTGTTATAGATAAATGATAAACCTGTAAATTTTGGCTTGCAAATAGTTCTTAAATATTCAATATACTCTGGGATGTGACATGCTAATTAATTTATACATATAAAATGAAGATGCATTATGAAATAGTGGTGAAGAGTATTATATATGTTAAACTGCACTATGATGTCGTATTGTATTTACCACATAGAAATTGATTTACTTTCATCCTGTTTCACCTCTATCACAAATTAACTTGTCTTTTACTCTGCACAATAAATCAATCGATTGCTCACAATATATGTACTAAATAATTAACAAAAATTGCCTCATTGTATCATTATGTGAATCAATGTCTCGCTTATGATTTTGATTTCATGATTCTAATTTAATTATATAAACTTTCATATGTGTGTCAATCAGACATTATTGATTAAATTTGTTTTTATACCGTTGTTCTTCTTATCAATACATCTACTATTTTGTTGTGCATAATGTGCTGTATAATCCTCATAATGTGCTATATATGATGCTATTGACTTTTGTTTTTGGTAGATTGTAAAAGAAAGTATTATGAGTTGATTTTATGATCAAATAAACGTGATATATCCATTCCCCCTTTATGTGAATTGTTTTGTTAAAGTGTTATAATGGTGAAGATATTTTAGGTCCAATTTTCTTAATTATATGATACCAAATATTATATATATGAATTTATAAATATTTTACAAATTTATCAGAGATAGATTTTATATATATGCTCAATTGTGAAATACTATTAGAGATAAAATTTTGAACAATTCGAAGACAGTTAAAAAATTAACATATCCTTGCACTTTATTATTTATATAAATTAATAAAATTATTTTTAGGGTATTTTAATTTGATATAACGGTTTCTTGTTGGCTTATGAGTTGTTTGAGATGACACTGTAAAAGATTTTAAGATATATCGAGTCATCAAAGCTCATTGACTCCATTTGCAAGGATGGATGTCACACTTTTGGAGGTTAGTTGTGCATTTATTTATTTATTTATTATTTTGTGACTTATTATTATTGCATGATGATTACAAGTAAGAATTGCTTAGTTTCTTTGTTTTCCCTTCATGAGTACTCATTACATGAAGTTAATTGATCTGTAAGTATTCTCTGCAAGAATTGTTTTAAAATTACTTTTGATACTATAGAATTATTGAAAGCTCCGGAAGAGCTAATCTTTTATTACATAGAGAACAAAATCTGCTTTGAGAATATTGAAACAATAAATGAAGGAGATATTGAATATCTCTATATAACGATACGTAATTTGAATAATAGAAATGTAGTGAAAAAAAATAAAAATTGACATGTATAAGTGCAATTGAAACATATGTAATTGTAAATCAGAAGTTTACAATTCATATAATAAATGTATTGTTTTGCATGACCGGTTGTGATATCTCAAGTCTATAATGATGCGAAAAATTATTGAAAAATAAGTGTAGTGAAAAAGTTATCCCCTTCATGTGAAAGAAATATACCAGGGTATTGTAGACAAAGTAAGAATTGGCCAAAATTGAGAAATTAGATTGAAGTATAATGAAACTCGCTTTGCAAGCAAAATGTTGTTGGACTTGTAGTCCAGACACTTAAAAGTTTGAAATTAGTTGCATATAAATGAGAATGAAGAAATTGTGAAATACAAAGCACGATTTGTTGCTCAAGGATACAAGTACTTTTTGGTACGTAAGATGCCTTGTAGCACATGGAGAGCTCATATTTCACATGATGAATATTGTTACAACATAGTTATATTGCTCATTGGATAGACATGATGATTATATGAAGATCCCTGAAGGATCTCCTACTAGAAAATCCTATAATGGATATAGAGAAATATCTTAAGATAAATATTATGAGAAAACTTTATCTCGATCTATTCAGATCAATCAATTAAATAATTGAATCTTGACAAATTATATTTATTGAGTACATGATATTTGTGTCATGAAAATCACAAATATCTCGGTCTTGAAGACTTTAAATTTGCATGCATGCATATTACTTAAATCTCATATTGATTGATGTGATAATATTATTTTATTTTTGTTAGTAAGACAAGATTTATCACTAACCAAAATGCTTTAGAATAAAGTGAGATAAATGTTTTCATGATAGAGTTAAAACAATTATTTTATGAATATACTACACTTATTAGTGCAATTGAGGCACATATTATAGTAAACCAGAAGTTTACAAATCATATTAATTAGTTTGTCGTTGGTAAGACCGGTTGGGTTATCCCGGATCTATTGCGATGCAAAAAAATAAAATAAAATTTATTTGGATATGTATTGAAGAGCCAGAAGTTTCTTCAATCCAATAATTTGTTCCCAAAGAAAATTGAAAATTTTAAAAATTGAGTCTCTCACAAATTTTGAGAGTAGGTGATATTTGTAAATCAAATCACCAATTACCATTTAGATTTTATACGACTTTAATTGATGCATCAACTAAATATTTAATCAACTCACAACCAGAAGTTTGTGAAATTGGTCGACCAAAATTGATTTGAATATCTTGTAGCATATGCTCATATTTAAAAATATGGACCAGAAGTTCCATTCTTTAGACGTCTAAAGTTAAATGTATGTTTGATTGATACTTATTGAATATTTTGGGAACAAGAGATCAATTACATTGAGTTTTTGCTTCGCATCAAGCCAATAAGTTATTATATGAAAGTACTCCCCTTAATTTATAATTCAGTTAAGTTTGGGTTTATAACCTAATATTTTTCATATAAGCATTTTTGGATGTGTTGTGTATATCACAGTTGCTCCAATATAATGCACTTATATAGATCTTGAAAGAATATTAGGAAAATATATTTGATATGAATGTTTACAAATTGTATTGAGCCAACTTGTTTACATCCCAGTAGGATGATTATCAACTCTTGAATTAATTTTCCCAATATTAGGGGGAGAGAATAAGCAGCTGACAACTGAAACATGAACCTGAAGTTCATGAATTATCTGAAAATAAATATTATCGTCTCATCTTGATCCTCAAAATATAACTCATTTGCAAAGTTAAGAAATTAAAGCTGCTAATGCTCCAAAGAAAATAGATATCCTTGTCGGATAAAAGAATATTGCAAATGAGTCAACCGTGCATAAAGTGTGGTAGACAAATTGGTTCCAAATATAAAAATCCTCAAACATGAAAAGGAGCTAAAAGAAAAGATAACCCAAATGAGGATGTCGAAACTCTTAAAGAGTTGTCTGATATGATTGATTTTTAAGTTCCAGAAGAACTGATAGGTACCCGAAATTTATGAAAATAAAGAGATCTCGATAAGATATGAATGAAATGAGATGGAATCAAAAATGAAAGTCAACATTGACGATGTTTTTAGATAGCGCTATATGTGATAAGATATAACGAGGATCATGAATCAAAATCTATTAATGATTATAGATAAAGATAGTATCTGCAGATGAAAATAGACAATTTCAGTGAAATCAAACTCTATTCATTTTGTTTGTTATATGTATATCGTGGTATTTTGTTTATGTCAATATTTGTAAATGCAGGTATCAGAGCAAAGTCAATCATATGTTTTGTTTCTTAGAGAAACAACATAATCAAGAAAGCAGAGAATGCTTTTTATTAAGGATTATGAGTTTACACATATAATAAACT
Source organism: Trifolium repens (assembly GCA_030408175.1). Taxonomy (NCBI): domain Eukaryota; kingdom Viridiplantae; phylum Streptophyta; class Magnoliopsida; order Fabales; family Fabaceae; genus Trifolium; species Trifolium repens. The sequence goes on along the minus strand of CP125841.1, from coordinate 28,290,469 downwards.
TGTAGTTTTCTCATTATATAAGGAGGCTCTTTGAAAGTTTCAAACACTCAACATCAGTATAATATTTCAAGCACGGCTAATCTAAAGAAGAGAAGAATAATGGTCTTCGCTGTAACACCCCGTTTTTCGAAAGCCAAAAAGGGCATTATTTTTTTTTTTTTTCAACTAACACTCAGAGTGCGCATAAAAGATTTTAAATGAACCGGCATTCAAATATACAAAAGAACTCATTACTAAAAGGTGTTTCGACAAGCAAAGTGTATTCCTGAATAATTACAATTCAAGTCTAAGTATCACAACAAGTTAGAAATCCTATGCTAACCAAAAAGCACGGTGCACAAAACACACCGGCGCATAGTCTAACTATTCTAGGCTACAGCTCCAACCGCTCACTGGGGCCTGGAACAGCCACCGTCGTCACCACGACCTAACCCATCATCTGGGTGGGATGAGCCCGCAAATGAAAGAAAGGGTCACCACAAAATATATAGTATGTATATATATAACAGGTTCGAAAGATTGTACACATAACAATAATTCCACAAACACAAGAGAAAGCTCTTAAACTCAAAAGTAATTCCCACCAACGGGTTTATATAAATAAATCACCAATCCTAATGCAGACTTCTACAATGGGTGTGACAACGGATTACTGATTCGTCACATGCATGATTTTCCGGAAAATTAACCTCTCCTCGAAGAGTCGTGGGGTAGGCAAAGCCACACAGAAATATACGTACCCGCACTAAAAATGCCACACAAGGCAGGTGAAGTCACACAGACAAACACCAGGCGAAGTCACACAGACATACACCAACTCAATATAAATCCAGAAGGATTTGGCGAAGCCACACAGTCAAACGCCCGGTACGTAGGCAAAGTCACACAGACATACACCTAGGCACGCAACTATGAAATGCATGGCATATATTCTCTTTGGCATATACAGGATAGTCACACAGACAAAATCCCCGCGTAGTCCTATCCGACGCACGCATTCATATATGCGCATGCAAACAATCACATAGCCTAAAGCCTATGTACAAGCATCACAACATACATACATTTTCTCAATCATATGTAAATTGCACACATATTTATAACCACCTTCTCATCAACGAGAATACATAAGTACAAACATGCCAAAGCACACAGCAATTGCACACACAGCAAAACAAAGCATGTCGTAACCGTTTTAAAGACAGAAATAAAGTGGAGCCCTTACCTCGTCAAGCACTCAACTATCACACGATCGCACAACACTTACTTGCTTCCTAAAACAAGCAAAGTATACAATCAAAACCATAACCAATCAATCCTTAATGAATTGAACTCTAAAACCCCAAAAACCAAAGGTTTTCTAAGGTAAAATCCCTCTTTCGGATACTATACCAAAAACTACCGTATTGATCAACCCCTATGAGTTATATGTACTATTTTTAGGACCCAAAACAATAGGCCAAAGTCTTAAATAATTTGAAATGCAAAATGGCCGTTTTCTTGCGTTATAAGTTACGTACTTTCCGAGTACCCGAAAAACTCGTTTCCAATCCCCGCCACTTCCATAAATTAATAAAAAGGGATTAGAAAGTTAAAAACCAAGTTTAGAAATCAGAATCCAAAATTTCAACTCTCAGAGCTCGCCCTGGCGAGTTGGTGGCGAGTGAAGGCAGTGAGGACTGGTCTTACTCGCTCTGGAGCTCGCCCTGGCGTGTTGTCATGACCTGTGACACTCGCCCTGGCGAGTAACCAGTCGCTCTGCGAGTTTCAACTGTCATGACAGCAAAAGACAGCAACTCACACCACCTTTTTCCACCCAAGCCTAGTTTGATTCTATCAGTTCCCAACACTTTTTCAAGGCACAAAAGCAAACAATTTTCATAAGCAAGCAATTCATTTTCCGAAAGCTTGTTGGTTGCTTCGAGTGCAAGTTATTTGATTTTCATTTCCAAAATCAAAACCAAATCCAAGCACAAGTTTTATTACGGGCCTTAACCGTCCGGTAATCATTTTCAAACATGTTTTCAAGGTAAAAAGCGACACCACATGTCACAATAGTTTTAACCCACTTTGACCCCAAAATACTACCCAAAAACTCTTAGAAAAATATTTTCATAAACCACAAAATATTTTTCATCGGATTTTTCTAAAACAAAACCATACAACGCATTTCCCTTTTGCTCAAAGGTTCAAAGACAACTTTTCTTTTCAAAACCTTACAACCTAACCACATGTTATTGATCAATACACTAAACTTTCAAAACCCTAACTTTTCTCATGAGATTCTCACAAACTCATGGAAAAATTGAAATAACAAAGCCTAGCATGCTTACTAAACTCCCATGAACAACTTTCATGAACCAAGAATCAATTCCTAACTTATTCTTATGAAATTTCTCCCAAGAACATAACCATAAAAATCCTAACTCCAAGAGTTATAACCAACCAAAATGAAAAGGAAAAGAGTGGTTACCTTAAGAAAGTGATTCTCTACAATGTTCCTCAAAGCTTCCAAGCTTGAAATGGAGTGAAATGGTGAAGAATGGAAAATTTAGTGAAGGTTAAGGTTGAGTGATGGAGTCTACGTGAAAGAGAGAAAGAATGGAGTAAAGGTTGTGATTTTCCTAAGTGACCAAAGTCATGAACCTCCTTACTATTACATTAGCTCTTGCTAACTCATGGCCATTGGATCAAAAACACAATGCCAAGACAAAACCCTAGCCATTGGATCAAACCAAACCAAACCCACTTGAGATAAAACTCAACACCTCTTAGAAACACTCACACGTTCAGCTCTCGCGTGCCGCGACGAACGAAACTCACCAAAACAGAAAACCTACAGAAAGAACGTCTATCGTCTAACAATTCCAAAACTTATCGCCGAATCTTTTTCCGCGACTGTAATTTTCTTCCATACCTTGGAAAATTATTCTCAGAATATATCCTAACTCGCGCAGATATATAAAACTTCCATCCGAAACCTCACTTAAAACAGACGCAGTAAGATTTTCCATCTGCGGGTAAAATCCTACTCGTTTTTCCAAAAACAAGAATAATCCAAAACTCGTTATACTAAAACCACATATAACTTCTTATTCAAGCAACAGGATCACAAGACAAAAGTCTGTACAATTACAGTGCACGAGCACAAAACAGGCTCAATTACAGCAAAAGCTAATAATTACACGATGTTTCATCACACGAACACATCGAAACCCTAATATTCCTTAAACCAACTATACAATGAAATCTTGGGTCTTACAATACTACCCCCCTAAAAGAAGTTTCGTCCTCGAAACTTAGACATCTTCGAACAAACTGGGGTATAATTCTTTCATCTTACTCTCGAGCTCCCAGGTGGTATCTCCCGTAGCTTCGTTCCATATTACCTTCACCAAAGGTATCTCTTTCGTTCTCAAACGTTTCATCTTCCTATCCGCAATCTTGATCGGCGGAACCTCAAATGACAAGTTATCCCTCAGCTGGATGTCATCTGGTGTGATCACATGTGATGGATCCGGTGTATATTTCCGCAATTGCGACACATGGAACACGTCATGAATCAAAGATAGTACCGGTGGCAACGCGATCCGGTATGCTACCTTCCCAATCCGTTCCAAAATCTGATAAGGCCCTATAAACTTCGGAGTCAACTTCTTCGCTTTCAAAGCCCTTCCAACGCCAGTTGTTGGTGTAACACGGAGAAATACGTGATCCCCCTCTTCAAACTCTAAAGGCCTCCGACGCCTATCCGCATAACTCTTTTGTCGATCTTGAGCAACCTTCATCATTTCCCATATCTTTCGGACCTTGTCCGTTGTCTGTTGTACCATTTCCGGTCCCACTATCATACTCTCCCCATCTTGGTACCAACACAAAGGAGTCTGACATCTCCTCCCATACAAAGCCTCATATGGTGCCATTCCAATACTCGCGTGGAAACTGTTGTTGTATGTGAATTCTATCAATGGTAATACATCATCCCAACTTCCACGATCATCCAATACACAAGCTCTCAACAAATCTTCCAAGGATTGATTTGTTCTCTTGGTCTGCCCATCTGTCTGAGGATGATAGGCGGAACTCAATCTCAATTTCGTCCCTAATGCCTCATGCAAAGTCTTCCAAAAGTGTGAAGTAAACTTTGGGTCTCGATCCGACACTATACTTGACGGAATCCCATGTAACCTCACAATCTCAGCAATGTAAACATCGGTCAACTTTGCTGCTGTATCCGTAGTCCTTACCGGTAGAAAATGAGCGGACTTAGTCAAACGATCCACTATTACCCAAATGGAATCATGCTTCCTCCTGGTCTTAGGTAACCCAGTGATGAAATCCATAGAAATGCTATCCCACTTCCACTCGGGGATATCTAATGACTGTAGCATCCCTGCTGGTCTCTGATGCTCAATCTTCGCCTTCTGACAAGTCAGACACGACGCCACATACTCAGCCACATCCTTTTTCATACCTGGCCACCAGAAGTCATGCCTCAGGTCTTGATACATCTTTGTTGCTCCGGGATGTATACTAAGTTTACTCTTGTGTGCCTCCCCTAGAATGGTGTTTCTCAAGTTCATAGCATCGGGTACACACACCCTACCTTGACACCTCAAGATATTGTCCGATCCCACCTTGAAATCTCGGTTGGTTCCTCGAACAATCAAAGCTCTTTTCTCCACGAGAAACTTGTCATCTTGACAATTTGCAATGTCCTCCAACAAACCGCTTGAGATGGTAATCATACCCAGTCTCATATTCCCCAAAGCAAACTCTACCTCTAGGTGCAAGTCACGAAACTCTCTCAACAACTCTTGTTGACTAGCCATTTGCGCCGAACAAACAGACACACTCTTCCTACTCAAGGCATCGGCTACCACATTAGCCTTTCCAGGATGGTATTCTAACGTGAAATCAAAATCTTTCAATGTTTCCATCCATCTCCTCTGCCTCATATTAAGCTCTTTCTGATCGAACGGATACTTAAGACTTTTATGATCACTAAACACGACAAAAGTGCAACCATAAAGATGATGTCTCCAAATCTTCAATGCAAAAACAACGGCCGCAAGCTCTAAATCGTGCGTAGGATAATTCTTTTCATGCGCTTTTCAGTTGTCTTGACGCATAAGCTACTGCTCTCTTGTGTTGCATCAACACACAACCCAACCCTTGATGAGAAGCATCACAATAAACCTCATACGGTTCCTCCGACTGTGGTAACATCAAAACTGGTGAAGTCGTCAACCGTTCTTTCAACAACTGGAAACTCGACTCACACTTCTCTGTCCAAGCAAAAGGTTGATCTTTTCGCGTAAGTTGTGTCATATGCGCCACAATCTTAGCGAAACCTTCAATGAATCTCCGGTAATAACCGGCCAAACCCACAAAACTCCTCACATCAGTCACTGTTTGAGGCTGCTTCCATGAAAGTACCGTATCAATCTTGGCTGGATCCACGGCTATTCCCTCTCTTGATATAACATGACCCAGGAAATTCACCTCTTCCAACCAAAAATCACACTTTGACGGGTTTGCATACAGCTTACTTTCCCGCAAAACTTGTAATACTAGACGAAGATGCTCTACATGTTCCTCTTCATTCTTCGAATACACCAAAATGTCATCAATAAACACCACCACAAACTTGTCCAAAAATGAATTGAATATCCGATTCATGTAAGCCATAAAGATAGCAGGTGCATTCGTCACTCCAAACGGCATCACTAAGAACTCATAATGCCCATAACGCGTCCTAAACGCCGTTTTCTGAATATCCTCATCTCGTACCCTTATCTGGTGATAACCAGATTTCAAGTCAATCTTGGAAAACACTGAGGCTCCCCTCAACTGATCCATCAGATCATCAATACGCGGCAATGGATATCGGTTCTTGATAGTCACCTTATTAAGCTTCCGATAATCCACACACAGACGAGATTTACCATCCTTCTTTTTAACCAATAAGACCGGTGCTCCCCAAGGCGACACACTAGGCCTTATGAAACCCTTCTCTAACAAGTCCTCAATCTGACTTTTCAACTATACCAACTCAGCTGGAGCCATCCGATAAGCTGATTCTGAAATCGGACCCGTACCCGGTTGCAAATCAATAAAGAATTCCACCTCTCTACACGGAGGAAAAGCTGGAATCTCTGATGGAAACACATCTTGGAATTCCTGAACTACACGAATTTCCTCAATTCGAATCTCCGAAGTCACTCCTAAGCTAGCAAGTGAAACTATCTCCGGCTCTCCATTACACATAACCACAGAAAGCCGATTTGCAGACAAGTACCTTCGCACACCTGGCTCGGGAAAGAAAACCAATTTCCGAGTACAGTCTAGAATAACATAATGATAGGACAACCAATCCATCCCGAGGATGATCTCGAGAGATAGAAGCGGTAGACAAACCAAATTAACCAGAAAATCCCTATTTTGGATTACTACCAAACAATGCAAACATGCAGTATTCACTACCAAATCCTTAGCAGGAGTCAAAACATTCAAATCAAACGGAAGCACAGATACATTCAAACTCAAACGATTTGCACATGCCAAAGATATGAATGAGTGGGTTGCCCCCGTGTCAATCAAAGCAGTTAAAGAATTACCTGCGATGTGACAGCTCTCGTGGATGGCATTGCTAGCCTGCCCACTCAACTAAGTGCCCATACAGTAAGCATGTGCCTTTGCCGCAGGTCTGGCACCCTGTGAGCCTCGTGCCACATTTGCCGACGGCCCAGTCTTCGGGGCTCTGCAATCTCAAGCAAAGTGTCCCGGCTTCTTGCAATTGTAGCAGGTGTTTCCCACCTTCGGTTGCGTGCACTCATTAGAAAAATGCCCCGCTTCTCCACAGTTGTAGCAAGCCCCCTTACTACCCTCTGATTTTCCCCGGGTTCCCTGATTCACCGATCGGCCCGGTCCTTTACTGTGCTGAGGATGGTTATAAGGCTTACTCCCTTGCCTCCCACTATTCTGAGTCGAACCACGATCATTGGTGCGACTTGGTCCTCCGGCATTAGAATTCCCTTGGCGGTTCACCCGCTTATTCTTCATGTCTTCCACCTCTTGGCACTTTTCAACCAAGACCTGGAATTGTCGAATACCCAATGGCACAACCGCATCCTGCAGTTCGTACCTCAGCCCATCTTGAAATCTACGGCACATATAATCCTCATCTATCTCATCCCTAAAGAAGCGGAAGAAACGGGATAGTGATTCAAACTTCTTGGCATATGCTTCAACATTCATGCCCGGTTGCCTCAGCCTCAGAAACTCTTCCACATACCTTTCCCTAGCTGTCTCAGGGAAATATTTGGCCAAGAACCTCCTCTTGAAGTTCTCCCAACTTAACTCTTCATGAACATTCTCCATGATCAGTCGGGTGTTCCTCCACCAATACTCAGAACCCCCGAGTAATTGATAGGTAGCTAAGACCACCTTCTCTCCTTCTGGACAATGAATTGCCCCGAATATCCTCTCCACAGATTGGAGCCACAAGTCAGCAGTTTCCGGACCTCCCTCCCCATTAAACTTAGGAGGAGTTTGGTGGTTGAAACTTGAAAGAAGTCTAGATCCAGCCGCAAGTATCTCCCTTTCGCGCTTTTCCAGATCCCTTTGCGCCTTAGCATGGCTCTGGGCAGTCACCGCCGCTGCCATTGTGTTCATGGCATAAGCCATTTGATATATATCAGCATTATCCGTCACAGGTGCTGTAGGTGCCCTTCTTGGAGGCATTCTATTTCTGCACAATACCAATTCTGATTAGATTTCTTATCCAAACATTTCAGAGTCTCAACAGAAAATCTCATCCAACGGCTACTAACACATAACCCGACACAGAACAACCACTAGAACTGACACTACTCTAGCTATGTTCTAACCGACTCTGAACTAACGACTCAAGTATACACTTTCCCTTTGAAGATTTAAAGCCGTGCTCTGATACCAAATTGAAACACCCCGTTTTTCGAAAGCCAAAAAGGGCATTATTTTTTTTTATTTTTTTTCAACTAACACTCAGAGTGCGCATAAAAGATTTTAAATGAACCGGCATTCAAATATACAAAAGAACTCATTACTAAAAGGTGCTTCGACAAGCAAAGTGTATTCCTGAATAATTACAATTCAAGTCTAAGTATCACAACAAGTTAGAAATCCTATGCTAACCAAAAAGCACGGTGCACAAAACACACCGGCGCATAGTCTAACTATTCTAGGCTACAGCTCCAACCGCTCACTGGGGCCTGGAACAGCCACCGTCGTCACCACGACCTAACCCATCATCTGGGTGGGATGATCCCGCAAATGAAAGAAAGGGTCACCACAAAATATATAGTATGTATATATATAACAGGTTCGAAAGATTGTACACATAACAATAATTCCACAAACACAAGAGAAAGCTCTTAAACTCAAAAGTAATTCCCACCAACGGGTTTATATAAATAAATCACCAATCCTAATGCAGACTTCTACAATGGGTGTGACAACCGATTACTGATTCGTCACATGCATGATTTTCCGGAAAATTAACCTCTCCTCGAAGAGTCGTGGGGTAGGCAAAGCCACACAGAAATATACGTACCCGCACTAAAAATGCCACACAAGGCAGGTGAAGTCACACAGACAAACACCAGGCGAAGTCACACAGACATACACCAACTCAATATAAATCCAGAAGGATTTGGCGAAGCCACACAGTCAAACGCCCGGTACGTAGGCAAAGTCACACAGACATACACCTAGGCACGCAACTATGAAATGCATGGCATATATTCTCTTTGGCATATACAGGATAGTCACACAGACAAAATCCCCGCGTAGTCCTATCCGACGCACGCATTCATATATGCGCATGCAAACAATCACATAGCCTAAAGCCTATGTACAAGCATCACAACATACATACATTTTCTCAATCATATGTAAATTGCACACATATTTATAACCACCTTCTCATCAACGAGAATACATAAGTACAAACATGCCAAAGCACACAGCAATTGCACACACAGCAAAACAAAGCATGTCGTAACCGTTTTAAAGACAGAAATAAAGTGGAGCCCTTACCTCGTCAAGCACTCAACTATCACACGATCGCACAACACTTACTTGCTTCCTAAAACAAGCAAAGCATACAATCAAAACCATAACCAATCAATCCTTAATGAATTGAACTCTAAAACCCCAAAAACCAAAGGTTTTCTAAGGTAAAATCCCTCTTTCGGATACTATACCAAAAACTACCGTATTGATCAACCCCTATGAGTTATATGTACTATTTTTAGGACCCAAAACAATAGGCCAAAGTCTTAAATAATTTGAAATGCAAAATGGCCGTTTTCTTGCGTTATAAGTTACGTACTTTCCGAGTACCCGAAAAACTCGTTTCCAATCCCCGCCACTTCCATAAATTAATAAAAAGGGATTAGAAAGTTAAAAACCAAGTTTAGAAATCAGAATCCAAAATTTCAACTCTCAGAGCTCGCCCTGGCGAGTTGGTGGCGAGTGAAGGCAGTGAGGACTGGTCTTACTCGCTCTGGAGCTCGCCCTGGCGTGTTGTCATGACCTGTGACACTCGCCCTGGCGAGTAACCACTCGCTCTGCGAGTTTCAACTGTCATGACAGCAAAAGACAGCAACTCACACCACCTTTTTCCACCCAAGCCTAGTTTGATTCTATCAGTTCCCAACACTTTTTCAAGGCACAAAAGCAAACCATTTTCATAAGCAAGCAATTCATTTTCCGAAAGCTTGTTGGTTGCTTCGAGTGCAAGTTATTTGATTTTCATTTCCAAAATCAAAACCAAATTCAAGCACAAGTTTTATTACGGGCCTTAACCGTCCGGTAATCATTTTCAAACATGTTTTCAAGGTAAAAAGCGACACCACATGTCACAATAGTTTTAACCCACTTTGACCCCAAAATACTACCCAAAAACTCTTAGAAAAATATTTTCATAAACCACAAAATATTTTTCATCGGATTTTTCTAAAACAAAACCATACAACGCATTTCCCTTTTGCTCAAAGGTTCAAAGACAACTTTTCTTTTCAAAACCTTACAACCTAACCACATGTTATTGATCAATACACTAAACTTTCAAAACCCTAACTTTTCTCATGAGATTCTCACAAACTCATGGAAAAATTGAAATAACAAAGCCTAGCATGCTTACTAAACTCCCATGAACAACTTTCATGAACCAAGAATCAATTCCTAACTTATTCTTATGAAATTTCTCCCAAGAACATAACCATAAAAATCCTAACTCCAAGAGTTATAACCAACCAAAATGAAAAGGAAAAGAGTGGTTACCTTAAGAAAGTGATTCTCTACAATGTTCCTCAAAGCTTCCAAGCTTGAAATGGAGTGAAATGGTGAAGAATGGAAAATTTAGTGAAGGTTAAGGTTGAGTGATGGAGTCTACGTGAAAGAGAGAAAGAATGGAGTAAAGGTTGTGATTTTCCTAAGTGACCAAAGTCATGAACCTCCTTACTATTACATTAGCTCTTGCTAACTCATGGCCATTGGATCAAAAACACAATGCCAAGACAAAACCCTAGCCATTGGATCAAACCAAACCAAACCCACTTGAGATAAAACTCAACACCTCTTAGAAACACTCACACGTTCAGCTCTCGCGTGCCGCGACGAACGAAACTCACCAAAACAGAAAACCTACAGAAAGAACGTCTATCGTCTAACAATTCCAAAACTTATCGCCGAATCTTTTTCCGCGACTGTAATTTTCTTCCATACCTTGGAAAATTATTCTCAGAATATATCCTAACTCGCGCAGATATATAAAACTTCCATCCGAAACCTCACTTAAAACAGACGCAGTAAGATTTTCCATCCGCGGGTAAAATCCTACTCGTTTTTCCAAAAACAAGAATAATCCAAAACTCGTTATACTAAAACCACATATAACTTCTTATTCAAGCAACAGGATCACAAGACAAAAGTCTGTACAATTATAGTGCACGAGCACAAAACAGGCTCAATTACAGCAAAAGCTAATAATTACACGATGTTTCATCACACGAACACATCGAAACCCTAATATTCCTTAAACCAACTATACAAAGAAAAGATAACCCAAATGAGGATGTCGAAACTCTTAAAGAGTTGTCTGATATGATTGATTTTTAAGTTCCAGAAGAACTGATAGGTACCCGAAATTTATGAAAATAAAGAGATCTCGATAAGATATGAATGAAATGAGATGGAACCAAAAATGAAAGTCAACGTTGACGATGTTTTTAGATAGCGCTATATGTGATAAGATATAACGAGGATCATGAATCAAAATCTATTAATGATTATAGATAAAGATAGTATCTGCAGATGAAAATAGACAATTTCAGTGAAATCAAACTCTATTCATTTTGTTTGTTATATGTACATCGTGGTATTTTGTTTATGTCAATATTTGTAAATGCAGGTATCAGAGCAAAGTCAATCATATGTTTTGTTTCTTAGAGAAACAACATAATCAAGAAAGCAGAGAATGCTTTTTATTAAGGATTATGAGTTTACACATATAATAAACTTGTAGTTTTCTCATTATATAAGGAGGCTCTTTCAAGTTGAAAGTTTCAAACACTCAACATCAGTATAATATTTCAAGCACGGCTAATCTAAAGAAGAGAAGAATAATGGTCTTCGCCGCCCTTGAGATGGTTGTATGGTTGAGGGGGAGAAATAAATATATTATGTAAAAGGATGGTGTACTCTTTTTCCTTCACTAGAATTTTTTTCCATTGAGTTTTTTTCTAGTAAGGTTTTAACGAGGCACATCCTCGATGGACATCCAAGGGGGAGTGTTATGAATAATTAAGTATGTCTTAGTGGATGTCCATCCTAACTCTTCCCTTTCCAATAACTCCCACTAGTGAGTGGACCTTAATTATATTTGTCCTCTCACTTCCTTATTCTTGTCCTATAAATAGGACTCTTATCTTATTGTAAACACATAAGTGAAGAGTATAATACATTGCTCTTATCTTTTCTATCTCTATTATTTAGCATTCTTAGTTTATTTCTAACATTTCAAATATTTTTTTTAACTCTCAAATTTATTTCTTTTTTTTGTGAAAACTCTCAAATATTATATACTACATTATATTTTTTTTAGAAACTCTCACAAATATTTTTTTTTTTTTATAGAAACTCCCAAATATATACAGGGTTGGGATCAAATGACACCAAGATGTCAAAGTTAGATTGACACAAAATCTTAACCGTTAATTACATTTAATCTAAAGGTTTACATCTATTCACTTAATGAGTCGCATGATAATCTTAATTAAAATTCTCGCCAAATCATGATTCTTTTTTTAGAAATGCGAATCATAATCTTTACCAATAAGATAATTTTCTTTCTTTGATTTTCTCTACCCTCCCTCTCTAATTTTCTTATTTGCGTTGAACTTAAAATGAGCGAACACCGTACCTTCATACTTTTAAAATTGTTGAAACTATCAATTAATAGTTTTAATCTCTTTACACTCTTTTTTTTTTTTCTGTTAACGATTAAATCTTTTTTCTAACTTCATCCGTTCATGAATTAATCTTGGAAAATCACTCAAGAGAGAAAAAATATTGTTGAATTTGTCTTCTACAGCATCATGACATCAATGGTATGGTGCTATGAATTCATAAAAGAATATATAGAGAGTCGATTACTTTTATTTTCTTTTGGTAAATGGTACAGTACATGAAGGTGATAAAACCATGGAGCTAGGCTTAGGGAGAAGGACAAAATCAAAGATCCAAAATTAAGCATTATCCTATTTGGGAAGATCACAATCAGTAATTACTTTATTGGTACAAAGCAAGTGCAAGACTATTATGTGAGTCATTAAAGGTATAAATGTGAGCCTTTAGATTAAACATGATTAATGGTTAGGATTTGGTAAACTAAAGGTATCATCCGTGCGCAACTGCAGATATTAATCCCCTCGATTTAATTGAGATCTATTTAAGGGATTGACCTCTCCTAAAAAATGATTCTCCATATACACCGGTCAGGATCGATCTCAAGACCAAATGGTTAAATGGCCCAAGTATCTACCACTTGTGCGACACTATCTTAGTATATTTTTAATATTTTAATTTTGTAAAATGAAGGAACACTTATATTTAGATTACTTTGAAACAAATTAAAACAATAAAGTACACTATTTTTTTCATGGATAAGATCACTCGAAGAATTGAAGTCTTGAACCCAAAAAATAGCTTATGACATATCTGTAAACTTTTTTTTTTAAGAAAAAACATTTTATTTTATTTTGAAGAAAAAAATTTATTCATTAGAGAAAAAAACAAAATCGAAGATTTTGAGAGAGAGAGAGAGAGAGAGAGAGAAACTCTCGGTATTGGAGAATGAGGTACGGCAAGTACTTCCCATCCCACTATTAAATATACACATTGACAAATTAAAATTTGAATTCCAACTGCGAGAATTATTCTTATTTTCATATTTTATCATGAGGAACACTTATTCAAAATTTTATCTAGCACGAAGAAACGTGATCTCCATGATGAAAAGTGTATGTAGATCATAGTGAGAACTAAGCACATAAATCTAATTGATATTAATTAAAAAAATATAGAATTAACAACTATTTTTTGTTGATGAAGCCTCTATAGAATCATGTAATGGAGACGGAAGAGACATAGAAATAGAGAGAGAGAGAGAGAGAGAGAGAGAAATCTCTTAGTGGTGTAGAATAGAAAACGGGAAGCACTTTCCACCCAACTATTAAAAATACACATTGACTAATTAAATTTTGAATTCCGACTGCGGGAGTTATCCATATTTTCATATTTAATATTTTATCACGGGGATCATTTATTCAAAATTTTATTTAGCACGATAAAAAGTGATCCCCCGTGATGAAAAATGTATGTAGAAGATAGTGATAACTTAACACGAGAATTTTATTGATATTCATTAAAAAAATAATATAGAATAGACAACTATTTTATTGATGATGGAGCCCTTATAGAGTCCTGCGACGGAGACGAGAGAGAGAGAGAATCTCTCAGTGGTATATAATAGGAAACGGGTAACAATTTCCACCCAACTATATATTAAAAATACACATTGACTAATTAAAATTTGAATTTCGACTAAGGGGTTTTTTCCATATTGTGTGTCCATCGCACTTTCATTAGATTACACATGGCTTATGAAATATATAGAAAATCTAAACTAAATTAATATAATTTTGATTTTTTATAATTTATGCTATTTTAAACTTTTCATAACCTTCGTTTGAACTTCTTAAACTTTCCATAACCTTCGTTCGAACTTTTTTAAGAACCTTAATTTATTAATGTTAGTGGAGAGATTCACACATAGGTTTTCCATTTGACGGTCCCGCGTGAAGATTGCTTCTTTTTGGTACGGTGAAAAGGAAAAATTTGAGAATAGAAACTGGGTCAAAGTATATGTTAATATTCATTTAAAAAATAGTATAAAATTTACAATTATTTTTTGTTGATGAAGTCCTACAGAGTCCTATGTTAAAGATATATCGTATTTTTATACTCAAATAAACTAAAAGAAATCAATCTCAAATACAACTGAAAAAATGTATATAGCCTTCTAAATAATATAAAATGAAAAAAAGACATAGACAATCTTCAAAAGAAAAAATAACATATGAAAATAAATATTGTTGAAAAAAGTAAAAATTATCTCGTGTTTGACAATGAACATAATGTAAATTTTCTATAAAGAGTGGGTTTGAGATGAGAAAAATAAATAAAATCATGGTATATTTTAATTTTATGGGTACGGTCCCAAAAAATCTTAAGGCCATGAAAAATCAAAGTATATTTTTTTTTGAGAATGAAGTTTATAATTATTTTATATTTATAGGATCATTATATAGTTTCGGGGGTGAAGATGAGATAAAGAATTTATCTCATAATAGTGTAAAATGGGAAGCGAAGTAATACTCTTAATCTCGCTTTATTCTATAACATCGTTAAATCTATATCATGCAAAACCTATCTCAATTTTACCTCAGAATTTTAAATTAAATTAATCAAATAATATATCAAAATAAACATATAAATATATTAAAAAAGAAAATAATCCCGTGCAGGGCACGGGATAACATACTAGTTCAAATAATGTCACCAAAAGATTAATTGAAGTTCATTAGAAACTTGACGCACAAAAGACACAACTACTAGTTGCACAAAATTTGTGAATCCCGCCACGTCTAGAAGTTCCACAACCACGCGTAAAGCTGCATGTCTGCAATGCTGTCATTGCATCACCAAATTCCTCCTAAAATGACACTTCCACAGTCATGCACATAGACACATGCATGCATATATTATATGTCTACTCTCTACCTAATCTAAACTAAGATAATACTAGAAGAGAAGCATCCATCCAAGAAAAATGTCGACCAACAATGGCCATCCTCAAGTGCCCGGAGAGCCAACTGACACCACCACCTCTGTCCTTGAGACAGTCACATCTACTATCCAAGGTTTTGGTCCCATCAACAAAATCCACCAACACCTTTGCGCGTAAGTCTTTTTGTCAAATCATTTAGTAGTTAGATTCACACACTATAAATAAGAGTTTATAATTTGAAGAAGTGGGAAATTCAAAGTTTGAACTCCGATCCCTCCAATAATATATTAGAAAAAAATACTTGTATAGGCACAAATATAAATAAGAATTGTTTGACACACTCACAACAGAAAAAAGAATTGGAAGTAATATAATTTAATATGACAATTTTTTTTTTTTTAATGTTTTTGATTTGTGTGAGTGCCTAAATGGTTTTGTCTATGCAAGACTTTCCCTATATTAGATATCTACCAACTGAGATACAGTTACACTTATAAGACAAGCCTTTACTTGATTACAAAACATTCATATAAAAAATATTGATAACTTTGTTTGTAGGTTCCACTTTTACTCTCACGACATGACAAGGCAAGTGGAGGCACACCACTATTGTGGACACCAAAACGAGGAGATGAGGCAGTGTCTTATCTACGACAGTCCCGACAAGAATGCAAGGCTTATTGGCCTCGAGTATATCATTTCGGAGGATCTTTTCTTGACTCTTCCGGACGAGGAGAAGCGTCTCTGGCATTCACATTTGTATGAGGTAAAGAGTGGTTCTTTGTTCATGCCAAATGTCCCTAAACCTATTGAACACAAAGACATGGAGAAAGTTTGCAAGACTTATGGTAAAGTGTACCATTTCTGGCAAGTGGATAGAGGTGATGAACTTCCACTTGGGATACCTCAACTCATGATGGCTCTTACTAGAGATGGCCAACTTTATGATCATCTTGTTCAAAGTTGTGTGGAGCGTATGGGTGTAGATTTTGAGAAGGAGAGAAATAATAGGGCTTATATGACAGGACCAAAACATGGGATTCATCCATTGGCTAATGGTGGAGGTAAGGGCATTGAGACAAGACTTAGGGAGGTTGAGCTTAACCATCACTCACCTCCCCCTTCTGCCACAAGGGTGTTTGTTTGAATATGGAACATAAATCAATGATGTGTAATGACTTATAGGGGCCACCCTTACTTATGAAGAGTTCTTGCCACAACAAAGATACTATTTTTTTTTTGACGCAACAACAAAGGTAGTGTGCAAATATACTATGAGTAATTCTTTTCCCACCCCCTGGTTTGCTTTTCCACCCCTGTGCTGCCCTTTATGCCCCTGACAAAAAAGTTCGGTAAACGCGGGCCGAACTTTTTCACCCCCTACGTTGAACCGAACTTTTTTTTTAGTGTAAAATTTACACTAAAAAAAAGTTCGGTTTACGTAAACCGAACTTTGAGAGATAAAATTGGATTTTAGGGGGGTGAAAAAGAGATAGGGGGTGGGAAGAGAAATCTTCATATACTATTAGTGTGCAAATAATTAAACTTTGTATCAGAGTTTTTATTATTAGAAATCTAAAGGTGGCATTTGTGAATGAGTGGAATGAAATAAAAAGAAATTGTCAATAAATTGAGTATTTTTATCATTACATCATATAAAATACAAGTGTAATATTAAGTCTTTTCTGAAACTTCAAAAATGTGAAAGCTGTACAAAATGATTAAGTGAATCGGTTTAGGGAACACGCTCCAGAACTCGTTGTATTGCCTTTTTGATACCTTCCTGATCAAGGGATGTTTTCAGATGTATCTCCTGCACCTGGATGGATGAATCAAAGGATATATATATATATTATTATAACTTGCTCAACAAACCAAAAAAAATAAAACTTAGAAGAAAGGGATACTGCTTTAAACATTTTCTATACAAAACTTAAATTGTTTGTCCAAAATACTAGTGTTGAATGTGATAATATGATGAAATTCTTATAGCAGTAAGCTATGAAGCACAGACACTCCTCGGATTAAGCGTGTCCGGGATACGTGTCGGTGTCGGTTTATGATTACATTAAATTATATCATTTTCTCAAATTAGGACGTATGAGTGTCTGTGCTTTATCCGGTGTCCGTGCTTCATAGGCAGTAAGTAACTAGTTATTTGATTAAAGAAATTTACCTGTCTTCCAGCTCGAGCAAGGAGAGTAAACCTCTGTTCCATTGGAGGTGCCTACGATGATGAAAGATTTAGTAATTAGAAACACCATTTACATATATAAAAATTGTACTACTAATAAGTTAGAAAACTCACATTAGAAAGCCAAAGCTGCAAGTCTTGTGAGACCACTCTTTTTTCAAACCCCTGACGGCTGATTCTTGCATCGAATATGCTGTCAAACAACAAGTTGAATTAGCTCAACGTCATATGTAACTCATTACATATTGCACACAAGAATTCAAACAATCCTGTGACATCAATATCTAATTCTTTCAATAAATTTCCAAGATTTGTTCAGCACGTTACTTATGCGACAATAAATCGACTTGTCATACTTTGTAATAAAGTAAACAAAGAAGGTGGAAACTACACTATGGAGGAAAATATCAGTTTTTCTCTTTTATTTCTATATCACAATCAGGTTTGAGAAGGTGGAACTTGTCAAGAACCAAATTATTATTGTAAACTACATACATGATACATCACTAGTTTTGTAAACAAAAGGATCTGAGCAGACCTTAGGTTCAGTGATCAAAGAGCACTGAATATCAACACAACTACATAACTTATTGGGTGATTCACATAATTCAGATGTAGACTTGTATTACTACAGAGTAGCCAATGAGTGTAATGACGAGTTATAAAAGAAAGCTCTCGTTTCAACCTGTTTGCAGGGGCGGAGCCCTTCATGCACTGGACAGGGCCATGGCCCGCCCCAACTTATTTTTTTTTTTCATTTTTATAGGTATAATCGTATATATAGATATGAGCTTCACATAATATTGCAAGATTCTGTGTGTCCTAGTGGTTGAGTAGTGCACCCACTTTCCTAAATGTCCTGGGTTCAAGTCTCCCCAGCTGCAGTTTTTTCTCTTTATTGAATTTTTTCAATAGAAAAAGAATATTAGTTGTAGTAAAATTATTATTATTTTTCAAAGGTAGTTTTCCTCAATAACATATTAAATTATTAGTTTTCCTTATATTATTTAGTTTTCCTTAAATGTTATATAATTATCTATAAATATAGTTTTCCTTAAATTTTATACCATTTATACATTTTTAACTCCTATAAAAAAAAAAAATTAACACTGTTGCGGCCCCCCAACGTTTTCGTCTAGCTCCGCCACTGCCTGTTTGGTTTAGTTTTCATATTTCAAGAAGCGGGTGTTAGTATGATAAGTTACAATTACAACATAGAGTATCAATTAATTATTTAAAACTGTTTTGTATTATGTTTCAACCCTCTCTTTAGCGTATAAGATAAGAAGTTTTCCAGCAGAAACCGGAATTATGTAAAACTCGCAGAGCAAGCAATTTCCAGAAAAACAGTAGTCAACAACAACAATCATCATTACTGGACTATAACTTGACATTAATTATATGACATCATATATAATGTCCTATCATAAATCATCTCTAAAGACAGCTTTTGAATCTAATTCTATCTATAATAGTTTGTCTATAATTTTACTTGATCACCTTTTATCTATAACTTGTCTATAATCTTATCCACTTTAGCATTTTTGAGCCATTTTGGCATTTCCCTTCGTTTTTTCTATACAAGAGGATTTCTTATCCTTAGCTATTTACCCATTATTACTGTCTCTCCTTTCGTTGTAATAATATTTTATCAAAAGAAATATTGAAACCGTATGGGGCTCAATGCGTTTTTTCCCTTCGTTTAACTAGAAATATTGTAATAATATTTTATCAAAAGAAATATTTCCCTTCGTTTTTTCCACTTTTGGGTATCTCAGGTAGTTAAATATTTCAAACAGTGATTGGAACATACCCATCTTCCTGCAGTAGTTCTTCAAGAATTGTTTCAAGTCCTGGAAGGGGCTCAATGCGACCGCTATCACTGGAAGGAGCAGCTGAACCATCCTGCAAATAAAACTTGGGAGTTACAAAATTGTCCAGAGACAGACACACATGCATGCTCATACACACATTTAGGTACTCACATCGCCACATATCCACACACACATGCATTTAAACACCCATATGTGTGTAGATTTTTAGTTTATAGCTAAATATGTATACATTTAGTTTATACAAACCTGTGGCATCACTTTGTCCAGAGTTTCTAGAAGTGGATCTTCTTCTAGCTGTTTAATTGACAGTGTAATCCTCGATTTTAAGCTGGAAGATCAGGTAGCAAAAAGTCATCATGCATGTTAGATATAAAATCCATTCATTTGCCACCACCTAATAACTTAAGTTTTTGGAATAGTCTATGACATGATATTAGACTCTCCGTAAACATATAGTCTAGAGTTAGATCTTCATCGCCTAATTATTATATTCCATTTTGCATTTACGATAGTGGGAAACACATAAGGTTATTTTAATAAAGAATTTATGTATTTTGACAACATTATTTCATCTTTTAATCTGTGTAAAAACCTTAAACAACACTCATTTTAAAATGGACATAGTATTATACAAGAAAATTGGGCAATGGCCCTCTAACCCAATGATATTAAACATATTTTAGTCTTCCAGCAATACTGATATTAAAACATTCTTAAAAAGGCATAAATATTGGGAACCTCACCGATCAATACTGATAACTTTGGCCCTAACTTCCTCGCCTTTTTTTAAGAAGTCTCTGACATCTTGAACTAGATCCCATGACACTTCCGAGATATGTATTAGTCCAGTAAGGTGATAAAGATCTGCAGCATTCTGTGATGTTACTTGTAACTTTTCCGTGATAAAGTGAAAAGGAAAACCATGAACATGAGGCCTATGCATAGTAGTTACCGTCAGGGAAGCGCAGCTCAACAAAAGCACCATAGTCCTCAACAGAACTGACTCTTCCTATAAAAATGTCCCCTATGTTGACATATTTTGAATATTTAGACCAGGAAGCTTTCTTTTCAGATAAGACCAATTTCTTTGTCTCTTCATTTACATCAATTACCTAAGGGAAAAAGAAACTCACATCATTTATAAATTAAAAACAATACCTAACAAGCAGGTTAAAAATATTATAACCTAATTTGGCATAAACAAAGATTATGATGCCAAGATAACAAGAATATAAATTAGTTTCCAAGTTTCAGGGAATGATGATTCTTTTACACCGGAGTTTCAGGACTAATAGATAGAGGCATGTAGTGTTGTATTCACAAGGGAAAAAAAAGGTATTCATTAGTTAAATAATATAAATACCTTCACTGATAAGATGGAACCAAGCATGTCTCTTGCAATTTCTTGGATAGGTTTATCTGGTTCTGCACAAAAAAGGATCAAAGTTGCAATAAGCATTATGACTAAATTGTAGCAACTAAAGTACATCCACAGTCCACACAACTAAGTGACTAAATGGCATGTATAATATCATAGGTTATGGAAACCAAAACCATTAAACATTAAGGAAGAACATATGGGTAGATACCTTTACATGAATGTGATGGGCTCAACTGTGGGTATGGAAGAAAGCCCATAATAGAGTAAAACCGAAGCAGCAAGCCGCCAGAATTAATACCCTCAACCCTACCATTGTAAATGAGTCCACTATCTTTGTATGCGTTTGCAGCCTTCCAATCTGACGATCTCTACTTCATTGCATAAATGAAGTTTTAGAACACAACACTTACTTTATTGTGGTGTTTAAATTAAAATTAGGGGAGGATTTACAATGGAATTTACACACAACCTAACAACAGGAGAATTTCATTTTGAAACCCAAGCCACAACTACTGTGAACAGAAGGTTCAACCATCCATATGTGCCAAACCACTTTGGCGATCAGAACACGACACAATACATACTGAAGTGATAGTAATTGACATCAATTCAAAACTGATAGTTATGTTTAAGGGTGTAATTGGTTCGGTTTGGACCGATTTTTAGTCAAAAAAATGTCTGAACCGATGAAATCTCCATCGGTTCAGTTTGGTTCGGGTTTTAGTGTTTTTCAGAAATGGAACCGGTTTGGTTCGGTTTGATTGATCGGTTTGAAACGCTTATTTTTTTAAAAAATAATACATCCATCCTATGTATTTCCTACTATCATTTTTTTCGATGTATTCTCTCTACTATCAATTTTTCAAACTATCATTTTTTCATGCAAATTATTTCATGCTCTCTATTTTTCAAACAACTTCGAATTATCTATAAACAACTTCCTATGATACTTTCACTTGTCATTTGCCTCAAATTTTACTTACCTATAAAAATACTATTCTACATATCGGTTCGGCTCATCGGTTTTTAAAAATTAAATCTATGAACCTCACCAAGTCGGTTTTCATCGACTCGGTTCGGTTTTTTAGCCGAACCAGAACAAATCACCTTTTTCCCGATTTATATTGGTTTAAATATTTGGTTTAATCAGTTTTTTCTGATCCACCTACACTTTCTAGTTATGTATGTTTAACTCAATTACTTGCTACTAAGTCACAACTTAAATTAAAACAAATAGTAAATGTCGCAGCAAGCAATCATTGAGATTGCACAACTAACTAACATGCTGTTAGGTAAAATAATATTAGTCCCTATTATAATGAATGTAATTAAATAACATTTAAGCAAAGTATATGAATGTGATTATAATGAATGAATGAATGAAAAGTTGAAGAAAGACAGACCCTGGCTTGACGAAGGGTATCTAGAGAGTTAGGAGCAGAAGGGCGTTGAAGAAGACCATTGTCGACTTCATCAATATGAGTATTATTAGTATTATTACTACTAGAGACCATCATGATTTTAGAACGATAATATTGTAACTTGTGGGGGAATTTAGGGAAATTGAAAGGGTCAGGTTGTTGTTGTTGTTGTTGTTGTTGTTGTTGTTGTGAATGTGAATGTGAGAGTGAAAGGAAAGAGATGGAACCAAATGAACCTAGCGTTGCAGAGAAGATGCTCATTGTTGTTGGTTGTAACGTTGGTGAAGAAGAAGATAGCAGCGAATGAACTGAACTAGCTATAAGGGTTTGTTTGGTTTTGGATTGAATTTTGGATATTGTTTTGTTTGTGAATAGATAGAATAGAGTTTAGATTTCATGTGTCATTTCTTCCACCACCAATATCTTTTCGACTCACTCCCCAATTATATCTACTGCTGCCACTTTTATTAAGTACTACTACTTTAATAGGGACACTTTTATTGATTTGTTTTTAGGTTCATGCTAACTTATGTCTCCATATCACTAGTTAAAGATACCTATGATTTTGTTTTACATTTTCATCGGTATTTAAATTAAATTCATAATCCATCAAAAAAAATTAAATTCATAGAAAAATGTTAAAATTGTTAGGCGGCACATTATAGCTTGAGTTCAAACTCTAGTTCTTTTCACTTTTGTGTGTAAATTTGTGATAGCTTTATCATTTTTCCTATAAAAATTAAATTAAATTAAATCTATAAAAATAGTTGATGTATCGAATCAATGAAGAAGAATTGATTTGGTTTGATTTAATTGAGTTGATATTTTTTAAAATAAAACTATTAAAACAAGTTTAAAAGTACATAAATGTATGAGAAAATTTATTTATATATATAGCAAACAAATATAAATCAATTTAATTAGTTTGAAAATTTAATCTATAGCATCTATATCAATATGTAAAAGAGAATACACTCTTTAGTGTGGACTTTTCTTATTGCCACTTTTACCTTTCACTCTATTAATTTTTTTTTTGACACAGATTCAAATATTTGTATATGTTCAAAAATAACTTCCGCACAAAAGTTGATTTTCATTTTTTTTTAGTAAAAAAAAATTTTTATTTTCTTTTTAATAACTAAGCACAACAAAAAATGAGATTAAATAGTTATCAATTAACTAAGCACAATAAAAAAGAAGATTAAGTAGTTATTAATATTAACACAATAGAGAATGTCATCACACAAACGGACACGGAACGTGCCCGTTTGGCCGCTAGTTTTAGATAACTAAATTGTACTTTTGGCTTGTAACTTTTACATAATTACAATTTTGACCCCATAACTTTAATAATAGCACCTTTGGCCATATATATCAATGGGGGACAATTTTTTGCAAAAGGGACTAAAATTAGGGGGCCAAAAATGCAATTATGAAAATTTATGGACCAAAATTGCAACTTTTTTTTAACCAATTCATATTTAAATTTAAATTCACTAATAATGAATAATTTTTCCTATATTCAAAGACCAGAGAGAGTGCATATACACCCAAAACAAAAGTTGACTAGGCTTCTTTTTCAAAAAATAATATAGCTATGGATTGTATTAGGAACAACAAACTCTCATACAAATTCAAAATAATTACAGCCTCCAAACAAAGATTAAATATATACGGGTCTGTTTGGCAAGTAATAAGCGAGCTTATAACTTATAATTTGTATGACTAAAAAAGAGCAGAAATGATATCAACCCCTATTGTCTTTGTTTCAAAGCAATAAAGTTACATGCCCAGAAATTTTTTTGACAGAATCATTTATCATTTCATTTATCATTTCGCCAGTGGTGACATTTCTGATTTGAGCTTGAGTAAAGTGAATATGGGATGTGCTATAAAGTTGGCTTTTATTCAAATTTATCGTAGATTTAGCGCCTTAAAATCTGAAAACAACTAACTAACCGCTTCGGTTAAGAACAATTTCTCAATGAGAATTATTTGACTGGTTTTGAAAAATGTTAATTGACTGATATGCCAGTATACAAGATAGAAATTTTTTTGTTGACGAAAACTGGGTATACAGGATTAAATAATAAACAGTGACATGATATTACAAGCATGGCTACATTTCAGGTATTGGCCACACTAAAAATAAAGTCATGAACTTCTAAATGCTAATATTGGCTTTTCCCTAGAGTTGATTGCAATGTATCATCGTCAAAATATTTGACGTGAACCTGTCTATGTATGAACTGATATGGCGACTCAGATGGCGTAGTTGATATGATGCTCATGAATTCTTACCATAATTCATTTTCAAATCTTGTTTTTGTTAAACAGTACTTGCTTGAGCTATTCTTTTCTGGCCCCGAGTAGTAAGTAGATCCGAATCCTGCATATTTTTAGCATTCCTCAATGACAGCAATGTGATAGGTAAATGATAAAATGATAGACCAAAGCAAAATTATCTGAAAACTTTATTTAATAGCTAAACTTTTGTGGATTACTAGTTCAAACATCATATAAGTAAAATGTAGATCAGAGTCTAACTCAACCCCACAAAATCGGTTTGTAAGATGAGAGAAGTCCACCACTTATAATATAAGCACTATCCAATATAGAACTCTCAACAATACTAATTCTTCATATCAAATTATAAATTTTGTTTAAAAAAATATATCAAATTATAATTTCAAATGTGTTAAAAGTTTAGCATTTATTGCTGATGGTTCTTTTATCCTTCTGCTGTGAAATATTATGCAGATGTTTGCGACAGTTTTACCTGTATGATAGCCTGTGCACAAAGCTTCCCAGAAAGTACGGCGCCTTCCATAGAAGCTAAATATTTTTGTTTTGTGAAATCTCCAGCTAAATAGAAACCTTCTATAGGAGACCTTTGTATGGGACGACAAGGTTCACAATTTGGCACAGTTTTGTAAACCGACCTGAAACAATGTAGACATTTCCATTAGGACTCAGAATGCAACAAAAAGAAGCCACAAGTTCAATATATGTTCATAAAAAG
This sequence comes from Trifolium repens, assembly GCA_030408175.1. Taxonomy (NCBI): domain Eukaryota; kingdom Viridiplantae; phylum Streptophyta; class Magnoliopsida; order Fabales; family Fabaceae; genus Trifolium; species Trifolium repens. The sequence continues at coordinate 28,265,219 of CP125841.1, read as the reverse complement.
AAGTTTTAAAAATAATCCAACTCAATGAGACTCAAACCTTGGTGTTTTAACAACATGGTACTTGAGAATTTTTGCTTTGCTTTGGTCTGCAGAAATTTCATCAGGGAAAAGTTTGGCAAGTTCAGACATTGTAGCATCGATAATATCTTCATCACTGCGTGAAATCCATTCTTCAGCAGGTGCAAAAACCAGCTCCAACATAGACTGGTTTGGGTTATAATATTCCTAAATAAGATAGTGAAACACAATTATCAAACAGCATTCCAACGTTCAATGATAACCAAACAAATATTTATATGCAGAAGAAATTCAGTCACGGATAACAAAACTGAAAATGTGTGCAGAGTTTACTGTTTACCCAGAAAGCACTATTTTATTCATGTTGGTGTTTCGTTTTAATACAAACATATATAAGTATATGCTACCCTAGACAATTGAGGCCACAACTTTGAGATGGATAGAGGAAATACATCAGTTCTAATCAATACATTTGAGTGGTGGTGGCTTTTACCTTACAAGTTAACGACATGTCAGCATATACACTCAGAAGGGGACTTCTGCATGAAGAAAAATATAAATTGTAGATGTGAGGTATGAAACGATGTATTTATAATCCACAAGTGCTATCGGGAATGCAAAGACGGAAAAAGGACTATTTGACACAATAAAAAAGGGATCTCATAGCAGAAAACCTCAGACAATTGCAACATACACAAGCACAATTAAAACTCCGCTATCCTAAGCAAATAAATTGGTGATATGCTAATATCATATCACTACAAAGCACAATTAAAAACCCTCCACCCTAAGAAGTAAGCACAATATAAGTTTCTCCATATCATTGGCAATTATGTGAACATGATTTTATGATTCTATCCCTTCCAGACATCACAAGTGTTTCAAAGTGTGAGGAAGACTTGACCTGCTAAAGAGAAGGTGATCATATGTGTTCTTCAGTTTTCTGTCAAACCTGCAAATTTGAGATGTAATTAGTATGTCACCACACCGGTGGAGCTGATAATATAATCCTCATAGACAAATATTACAAACTAATTTTGTTGTTGTTCTGAATTTTGAGATGCGCCAATATAATAGAAATTGTTTCAACAACAACAAAAGTATATTACTGCATCAGTTAATGCCAGTGATTATTTTACATATTACACGTTGAAATAGGTTTTTCCACAACTATCTTTCTTTCTTTCTTTGTTTTTTTTTTCATTTAACAAAACTATTACATCCGGTTAAAATATAACTTACAGATTTTGTATTAATAAAATTTAAGACAAATGGCACATCCACAGATTTCTATTCCAAAGTTATCAGTGAACATGAGAGTTTATACATCAAAAGGAGTGTGACTTTTGCTCGGTCATGGTTTTCAACATAAAAAGACATCACTTACCATATGTGAACATTTATGACTGGAACTCCAACTAATTTCTCCAATCTCTGGAAATAAGGAACCCCTTTCCAGTTCTCAGGCAGAAGAAGCTTCAGAATATCCACTGTTTTAAGGGGGAAAATCCTCAAAAATGTGAAGAGATGGAGACCAAGAGTGCTGATAAAAATAATTAATTATTAGCGCGGAAGTCTTAATAGCATACCTGGTGCTGCACAAACATAAGCATCCCCTTCAATCACCTTCCCATTAGTTAGTAAAAAGCTCTTCACTGTACTGTCATCGTTTAGTTCAATTTTTTTAATGCGCGAATTAAGATGGACTTCACCGCCCAAGGACTTAATATGATCGACAATTGGCATACAAAGTCTTTCGGGGGGATTGCCATCCAAAAAGGCCATCTTAGAACCATGCTTCTCCTATTGAAAAATTCAATAATAAAAAAATTAGTTGAGAAAAACTTGATCCTATGTTTCACAAACCCTGGATTTAAGAATGAGTTTGTTGCTAATCTAATTCCATTCAAATATAATATGAATTAAAAATGTCCTTGTTAGATGCATGCTTACGCTGGAAGAATAATGCTAAAGAAAGTAAATGACCGCACCTGAAGAAATCGGTTTAAAGCAATCAAAATACATTGCATTGAAAGTTCATCAGGATTGATGAAGTTTAGAGCCTTTGACATTGCTATGAACACTTCATCAGTTACCCGCTCAGGAATGCCCTGTAATATGGAGTAAACAGTTTCTTATTCTCAAACTATTTGCAATACGTAGGCCATGAGAAGGTTGCAGTATGTTCAGGTGAAGATCATCTGAAGGTAGATAATTTAAGTAATATTGTATCGTAACAATAAAAACTACAGATATCCTTTCTTTAATTCCCAGTAATGAAAATTACTAGGACTGTCACCATTAAAGAAAGATAAACTAAATACAAGAACAAATTACACAATCTATTTTCCCACTCTTGGAAGTAAGGAATTAGGAAACCCTTCTTTACAAGAAGATCTTTTAGTGCATTATTTAATAAGTATAATATCAGTTTGTTTTCAAGTTGATAGCTGTAAAGCATGAAAACAAATTACTATAAAATTTCATCTGAGATGATTTGAATTGTAATGATAAAAGGACTCATTAGTATTAGTATCACACTATCACTAAGATGGTTAAGACTCTCCATTAACAAAATGACAAGATTTCCTTCCGAAATTTTCAAGTCACAATAGACCATGACCTTGACTGGTTATCCAGTCAAGTAACATAAATTTATTATTGAATTTCTACAGTTACAGAATCAAGACAACTGCCATACCTGCTTACTCATCCATTCTTTAACAGAAAGACCGTCTTGAGCCTCAACATACGCTTGTCCACCGAGTATAGCTGGAAGAAGTCCAATTGCAAATTTGATTTTCTCAGGCCAGGTCAGCATCTCATTATTCCTCAAGATTGCCCATATTCCTGTTATCACATTCATTCGCAATATGCAACTTGTAAACACCAGTAAACAATAAGGAAGAAAATAAGTTGGTTCTTTTTACAAAAGAGAAGTATATTCCAGTCCAGCAAACCAGATTAGTAAGAAATAAAAAGAAGCAAAATACGAGTCAAATAAGTAAAATAAGAGAATCAAAGAATATAGGAATCACTTTTAAACACCAAAACCTTTGATCGCCACTTGTGTTATCGATTCACATAAAATAGAACCAATTTAAAACATTTGGTTTCAATGACTATCAAATGTGTTTGAACTTTGAATATATGAAAAAGAGATCTTGTAATATCTTGATCATACCATGGAGCAATTTATTAATATTAAATTTTTTAATAACAGAGCAATTTTATTTATACAAAAAATTTAAGTGCCATATCAAAAAATTTATCGATATATTCCTTTTCCTTCCTTTATACTAAATAAAAGACTACCCCTATAACTTCAAAATGACTTAGAATATATTCAAAAACAAATTTTATCTGGTATGCTGTGTTAAAACTTCCGAGGGTTATTTATTTCTTAATCTGAATAGGCAGAAAAATTGCCAGATAGTATTAATGTATTGTACATTTTGTAGCAGACATGCAAATTCCAACATTGTACGTTGTTTAAAAGTAGAAGGAATTTCATATGCAATCATGTGTTAAGTCTTGCATCTTACCATTTAATGGAGATGGAAGGACTTCAGGAAAATCAAATCGACTAAACTCTCCAGGCTTGCTTGGCATGGCAAAGATCATAGAATGCTCCTTCCATTGTAACCGATCATTAATACCAAGTTCTCCAAAAAGGTTCTGCACATTAGGGTAAGCCCCAACTTCGGGAAAAAGAAAAAGAAAATGTAAAGCAAGGATAATTATAAAAAAAGGATTCAGATAATTAAATAACCATATTGATTAAATACTAGCATTGAGTTCCAGTAAATTATTTATTTAGAATGATAAACTAAAAATAAATATCAAAATAGTTCAATACATGTGCCAAGGGCTAACTTGTCCACAAGCACAGTTAGGAGAAGACCACTTGGTTAGGTTATGAAGGCAAAAGGCCTTTGACTTGGTACTGTGTCAAAGACCAAATACACTAGTAGAAGATCGAAGAATGGTTTTGTTAAGTCAGTTTCTTTATCTCTTTACTTTTTTTCTCCAGTGGGGTCTTTTGATGCTCTAGGAGGATTCGTAATCCTCCAGTTTTTGCTTTTCTTCCCTCTTTTAGAGCAAAGAAAAAAAGGTTCGCTAAAAGCGTGATAGTATTAAATTAACATATATATATATATATATATATATAATAGAAAAAGTTAAGCTTGAGATCATAATGAACTTACAGAATATATGTAAGCCGGTCTCATACCAGTCTCCATCTTCATCTTTCCATGCAGCAATCTTAGAAAATGAGACAATAGTGTGAAAACATTTAAAATTGAGTTATAATAAATAATTCGCATCCATAAGATTATTTAGCAACAGTCCAATAAGAACAGGTTTCTTATTTAATTAAACAAAAAGCTAAAATGATGAAAACAAAAGACACAAAATAGAAACTTGTAGATAAATGGGATTAAATTAGCCGGAAAACCTTTCCACCTAGAACGTCTCTTGCCTCCAGCAATATTGGCTTGTGACCAGCATCTGCCAAATATTTTGCAGTTGATAAACCAGCCAGTCCTGTGATGTTTTCAAATACACATTAATCCAAAAGAGAAAGAAAAAGGTCAAAACTCATACGCAAATATCATAATCAATTTCGCTTAAATATCAAACATGATAATATGGTCCCATACATTTGAAATTTCATGAAAATTGAAAATGCTACGCTACAATCAATTCCAAAACCTTTTTTTTATTGACACTGCATCTCATGCAATGTGATAAAGCCTTCACATATGTACACCTATATTTTGTCAAAAGAAATGAACTCCCAATTCCTAACACCAAAAAAGTTACTTCTGCTTCTTGAAAGGTAAAATTATACAAACAATAGTAATGGTTAACAAAATTAATAGTAATACTACCAACTTTCTTCATTCTTGTGATTAACTAGTCAACAACAGTATCTTTCTCGAGTAAACTACAAAATTCGTCCCTGACTTTGTAAGGGGCTCTCAAATAAATTGACTTTATAATATTTCAAAAAGATTCCTGACTCTATCAAATTTTACTCATATCAGTCTTAGAATATGTTAAGAACTAAACTGATAGTAAGTGGATAAACTTACAGACCAAATTGATAGTAAGTTGTTAAAATACATGGACTTAACTGATAATAACCGGTTAAATATAGGGACCAACTTTTTGAAATATTCATAATCTCATGTACCTATTTGAGAGCACCTACAAAGTCGGAGACTAATTTAGTGGTTTAATCATATCCTATATTTAGTGTTGAGCTAGTAAGTCCTAATTCTGAAAACACACAGTATAACAAAAGCAAGAAATATAACATTGACTTCATGAATATTTCAAAAAGATCTTTGACTCTATCGAATTTTACTCATATTAGTCCTTCTTAGAGTATGCTAATCATCACTAAATCAATAATAAGTGGATAAAGTTAAGGACCAAACTGATAAAGTGGTTAAATAATGGGACCAACTTGTCAGTTTAATAGAGTCATAAACATTTTTTAAATATTCATAATCTCGTGTGCCTATTTGAGAGTACCTATAACGTCAGAGACTAATTTGGTGGTTTACTCGTATCCTATAAATTAGTGTTGAGGTAGTAAATCCTAATTTTGAAAACAACAAATAGAACAAAAGCAAGAAAAATAACAAATTTGTAAGGAAAGTTAGAATTTTGATAGATAAAATGAAAAGGGTATTTGTTACCTGCACCAGCAATAACAACCTTCAAAGGTTTAGAAGGACGAGGATAAGCACGAAAGGTTGAAGACAAGTAAGCAGCTTCAATGAAATTAACAGTATTATCAATTTCAGGTCGTGGATAATCAATGCAAACTACCTTCAAAGGAGAATAACCATGGTTCCTAAACCTATTACTCTTAGCAGAACGAGTTGAAGCAAGGTTTAACCGACCCATTGATACACTTCCAGAAAATGATAAAGAAATTGTGGTATCTGAGTTGATAGAAGAAGTCAATTTTGATATGTATTTTGGGCCAATTTGCCAATTCAAGTTTGGTGAAGAAAGAGCCATTTGAAGGTTGAGAGAGTACAGAGCTTGGTAATGGTTAATAATGGAAAATTGGGAATGGTGGAAATTGTGAGGAAGAAATGAAAACCAGTTGGTGGAGAAGACACCACGCCACTACTCTCTATACTTTCATTTTAGATTTTAGATGTGTTGTTTGCTGTGGATGTGGATTATAAATTATATTTTAATTGAATATAAGGGAAAAAAAAATTAACTTTTAGGTACATTGAATAAATTATGTATCTAGAAAATAAAATGGTTTAGATACATGTTTTATTCAATAAACTTACCAAATTGTTTTTCTTTCTTATATTTAAAATCAGAAGGAGTACATATTATAAATCAAAATTCATTCGGTGAGTTTTTTTGTCAAATTATTTAGTAGTAAGATTCGCACATTTAAATAGTTAAGTTTATTGAATAAAAATTTGATGTATTTAATTTATAATATACGTATAATAGAAGTGGATTATTTTATCGTATTAATTTTTTTCATTTTTTAGAAAAATGGAATTAAAAATTTAGAAATCAACTGAAAGATAGTAAATTTTAACAACAAATTAAATTAAAGTTGAATTCTTTTGATAATTCTTTTTTTATTTTGTTGGATTTCATTAATCTTTTGAATTTAATTGTTTATTAGATGAGTAAATCAGTCTTTGACTTTATAAATATTTTTAAATAAGTCACTGATTTTATTAAACTGTCAAATTAGTCTCTATGTTTAAACAATTAATATTAATTAAGTATTTGTATTTTACAATTTATCATCATTTAGATCCTTTAATTCATCTATTTATTTTGAATTTCGTTTCCAATATATTTTTCGAGATTAATATAAATAGAATTTAACAGAGTAAATTTTTTTTTGAGATATTTATAAAATCAGATATATGAATTATTAGGAATACTAATTATTAATGAATAAATAAAATATTGGTGTGTAAGAATATTCTTGAGTGAATGGCGAGGAAGAGTAGGACAAACATATATTGTATTTATGTTTGCCAACTTTGTAATGTTTGTTTCTTATAGATAAATGGATATAGGTAGGGACACACTATAGAAACGTCATTCTAAACTCCATCCAATACAACATGGTAGTGGTTGCAATCACATTAGTTAAGTTGTATTTTTTTCTTTCTGAAATATTGAATCATCTAACCATAATTGAGATCGAATAGATTAACTAAATTAAATTTATAATGTAGTCATGTAGATAAAAACAAGTCTGTGCATACTGCATAGTACAATACTTATGTCATTTGTGCATCATAGACTTACCCTAGGGTGTAAGATTTATATTTTTATTTATTATTTTACCAAGGTTTTTTTTGTTGTCACGGTATAAAATTTTAATCCTAAAAAATTCTCAAATTTTTTCTCGGCTATGTAATTGGTCATCCACCAAAATAAGAAAAATCAAAAGACCTTTGGCATAGGTTTTGTCCAATATGCATAAATAAGACAAGCAAGTAAGATAAGCATTGCATCATGCACAAACTAGTTTTTACTATTGAGTTAGTCTCCCATTAGATCAAATGTGATGTGACATTTATTCAACAATGAGACTTATTGATTGAATGGTGAAAACAAGGTTGTGCGTGGTGCAAAATTTATCTCATTTATGCATTATAGATTTGGCCTTCGGTGTAAGGGTTATTTTTTTTTCCCAAGTTTTATTTTGTTATCATGTTATATGTATAATGCTTTTACCGTCGTTTAGCAATAATTGATCTCTGTCAAAGAACATGTGTGTTACACAAGGCACATTCTCTCCTCTCAATCGATTATTTTTATATGCAAGAGTCAGATATCAAACTCATAACCACCTACTTAAAGGGGTTGTATCTCTTAATTTCTTGGATCAATCCATTGTTGGTAAAACAAAATTTTTAAAAAAAAATAGGAACATTCGGAGTACATAATAACAAAAATTCTTTTATTTTTGTAGAGAGAAAAAAAAAACAATTATAAATTTACATATATAAGTGGAGGAGTCGGGTTCGAATACCATGATAAGAATAATAAAGAAGCATAACTAATCAATTTTATTATGTCTCCTGCTACTAATCAAAACAAAAAAATCTCCAACGTTGATTATTTTGTTTCCATTTTGATCTCCTGCTACTAAGAACAAATTTATAGTAATTGAACAATAAATAAATGAATCACAAGATAGTTCAATAAATGTGGCAAAAGTTATATTATATATTGAAATAAGCAGTTAGAAATCTCGGAAACTCATTTTTGGATCCATCATTTTACCACCCCGTCCGCCTTTTCTTCCCCCTCTTCCTCTTCCTCTTCCCCGTGAACTTATCCGCTTGAAGCCTCTCCCGTGTTTCATCTCCACAAGGGAATGTAGTAATACATCGCAAAGAATACAACCACGGTGCAATGTAGACCCGTCTGCCAGAGGAGTTGTTTTCTTGTTGAAGTCCACTTCTATGATTGAAGAGTCACACTCAGGGCACCGTTCTTTAGTTGTCGAGATTCTATGAGCCCCCTCTGCAAGAAAAACTAGGCAATTGCACATATTGCAACACAGTCGCCATTTGGGAGCACTTACAGGGTCTAAGACAAGTGTCCCACTGCATTCTGGGCAAGCACATACACCCTGGGAAATTAAAGAATTTGGGCATGTGGGATGGGGGCATAGGTTGCATGGCATGCCAGCTCCCTTGCCAGTCTTGCCAGAAGTACTAGTTTTAGCTGTATTGATGAGTGATTCGATACCTTCAAATGGGGGATTGCTGTAGCAGTAAGGGCATAGTGGGAATGATTTACCCTCTGGGCCAGGCATGGAGCAGATCAAAAGCTCAAAATTATCTAAAGGACAAGTCAGTTCCTTGTACAGCTGCAGAAACAGATAGTGCAAATGAGGATAAGAGATATGGAGCACATCACACAATATAATAAAGCAATAAAGGCATAGCATGATGAAAACAGTGAATATCAAATGGAAAGATACCATGATTCCCTCCCCTAATCACTTTTAACCTTCCAAAGTAATGTTGCTAATCAGGTATTAGTCAACCCACGGGAGCAAAGTTCTTAGAGATCAAATTACAGATACCCAATGCATTTTCATTCTTACCTTTTTTTCATACACCTGTGAGAGTATGCCTAGTAACGCAAATGATTACGAGTTCAGCCAAAGCTAGTAAGGAATGAATGGTGAACGGCATGCTGCAAGACTTCAGGGTCATGGCCAGACAAATTGGTTAAATCACTGGTGCATGCTAGTACATGTAATATGGTCATAACAATCGTAAGTCACTGGCCGGGCCCAGCTGTTCAATGCAACTACTCTGAGGGAGAGATCTAAGTTCAAAAGCTATAACAAAGATTCTGATAATGAAATGGCAAAACTCTAACAGCCTTCTGAAGTGACAATATATGTGCAGATCAGAGGTCTTGACTCTTGAGTCCTTAGAATATCAGGGTTTTGTATGATTTTTTTTAATAGCACTTTGCACAATATTCTTTTCAAGGCAAAACGCATAGATGGTTGAAAGGAAGTTACGCCTATACAAAACTGATGTAGTGCAAGAGAGGCGGTACACTTTTACTGTACAATGAATATAAACAGGGTCAATCGAGAGGAGAGAATGAGAGAAACAAATTGTAAATAGCAAGGGAGGAAAGCTTTACTCTTCAGAATAAGAGGGAAGAAAAAGGAAGACTGCTGAGCACAATTGGTCATATACTATTTTCTTTTGATAGAAACCATTCACAGTTCACTACAGCTGAATTGTTTTACAAGGGACAACAGGTGAAAAGTGAAAACAGCAGGCTTATTGTTTAGAATTGTAAACATATGGTTTAAGTGTTAAGGAAGTTTAATAATTTAGGTTAAAATATGTAAAAAATGTCTCTCATAATACCTGGATTGAATTTTAGAGTTATTTACAATATCTTATAGTCATTATAATCAGTTTCCTTATATGATTAGAATTAGGAGTATATTTATATAAATAAGTGTTAGTGCTTAGTCTTTTGCATCAAACCATAATTCAAATCTATTATACTTTCCGTTCCCTCCCGCCTTATCTAAAAACACAAATTTCAACAGTTCACAACATATCAAAATATCATGTATGATAAGAAGAAACAAAGAGGAAAAGACAGGATAAGCTGAAACCAGATTTTGATACTATTAAACAGGTTATATGATACTACCTTTATTATGCCCTTCTGTGGAAGATCATAAACTTCCTCACATGTCTCGCAATACAAACGTGGTGGCTGAGCAGAAATATACTTCATATACCGCAAGCATTTGCCACATTTACTCAAAATACGCCCTGAATCTACAAGTGTAGAAAATTGTGCTTCAAATAATGCATCCATGGCTTCAATCTGAGCCCGGACAAAAAGAAACACAATTAGTAGATGAACAATGTAGAATACATCCATGAATCAGCAACTTATTTGCAAATATCATGGTGACTCATGGTCTACAAAATTTGGAGATGAAGGAATATATAAGGAAGCTATGGAACATCTCGTGATCAATTAAATCCAGCAGCTCACAGATACTAAAAAGTGCGTCCATGCAATCTCCTGGACCCCAGATAATTCTACAGTCACATTCTTTCAAAACTTAGTCCTAAAATATAGCGACTATTCTGTTATCCTAATGTAGCGAATGAATCGTCAAGTACTATGCAACTGATGCCGTACATCAATAACCAGTACTTGGATTCTAAAAAAGTACCCTAGACCCCTATTCAAACGGATACAATTTTACAGTGAAATTTGCTATTTTAAAATGAGTCATGTTTGGAAATTTTCCCATAAAAAGTTGAAAATCATTATACAAATGCAATTATATATCATGCTGTTGGCTTGAAAAAAATAGAAAGAGAAAGTTATTAAGCATGCTGACAAATTGGAGTAGCGTCATAATAAATACTAACTTACAATACAAAGTAAGTTCCATAAAGCACGGACTATAAACTTATATTTAAAAAACATAGATATGACTTTATTTCTGTCCGTAGGAAGAAGAGTTAAAAATTTCACACAAGCTTGTTTTCATTAATAAAAAGGTTTGACAGAAACTAAAAGATGGAAACAAACCAGGAAAATAATAGATAACGGGAACATGCATAAAACATCGCCTAATCCAATTATGGCATATCTAACTGAAAACAAGAATATGCAGTCATTTTAGAATTGTTAATCAAACAAGTTCAAAACGCAAAATGTAAATGATGTTCAGGTTGGGATTGGAAACAAACTAAAATTGAGAAACATTTTTTAGTTGAGATACAATAAACAAGTGAAAACTTGTCATGCTGTGAAAACTAAGAAAAATCATATAGATACAGATGATGACCAAAAACAAGCACTAAAAAGTAGATAGCCAACCTTCTTGACAAAGTAACAAAACTTCTGTTTGAATTGTTCAATTACATGCTGAACTACACGATGATGATCGACCTGACCCTTAGCAATAAGAGTAATTTGTTGCTCAATAAAGCTACGGATATCGGGCAGGCAGAGGTCTGGATCAATTGATTGATAACCTCTTACTAAAGTTATGCCTAATGTAGTGGGGACAAGCTTCCTGCCTGCTTGTACCTGCAATTTGATGGGATGAATATCCAAGCATTGTAGAAAATGATACAAAAACTACAGCTCTATGTCAACTACCTGCACATAATTCCGCTCACATATATTGTTAATATGTACAGGAATTGATGCATCTGTTCCTATTCCATTCTTCTCCATTAGAGAGATCAGCTCACTTTCAGTAAGAAAATCTGGAGGTGTGGTACTCCCCTGTGGAATTTATGGCGTTAGCTATCAGTAATACATACAAAAATTGTGTGACATCATCTTATCTTCCATGAAACGGTTATATATGATCCAGCCCAAACGTGTATTATTATTAATGACCCATGAACAGATCCCTTAATGGCTTACCCAATAACACCCCCCAAAAAAGACAAAACAAGATTAGTAACAAGTAGTCAGGACAAATCTAAAAAACAATATAGAGAAACTGAATTTTAGGCAGGAGGTTCCACACTTACTTCATAGAGCTCAACTTTTGATACTTTTATTTTCTGCCCTTTTGTAAATGATGGAATACTTTTATCATTTATTGCCAACCAAGGCATAATAGCTGTAAAGCCTTTGGTGATAACATGCTGCCCTGTACAATGAAAGGACTCTCCACCAACTGAAAATTCAACCTTTTTCCTGGAAGTAGGAGAGTAGTGTATAAGAAAACTAATAGTTTATCCAATTCACGCAATAAGACAAAGCATCTATAGGTGAATATTTGCAAAGGTTTAAATAAAGAGTAAGCTTAGATGGAAAATTGCAAATAATATGCCAATATAATACTCCCTCCGGTCTTGGACCAAATACATCAGCTTTTGTTGACCCAACTTTCTCTTATATTTAAGACTAGAGAGAGTACCAAACAATTATATGATTACAAATTTGGGGGGGGGGGGGGGGAGCCACATCCTGTATTCCTCTATCATACACACTTTTGCAGCAGTCCTACAAGAGGAAAATCCAATAGGTTCCAGAGCATACATATCATGAACTTATGAAGAGATATTGTCATGGGCTATCAAGTTGGTAAAAAATGTTTGACATCAATACTAAGTATTCCGTCAAAAAAAAAATCAATACTAAGTATTAGTAATTTAGTATTGCTTGGCTTGCCATTGTCATAAATTCATAATGATTCAATATGATAACATGGAGAGACCACAATAAGCATAAACAAACCAGACTGTCTCTGGTAACAAAGGACATTTGTGGAACAATTGAATGAACCAAAACCAGAAAAGGAAATGGTCGAGAAATGTTGTTGGGATAGTATGGATTTTACCTTACATACTTGCAGTCCGGAGATACTGTCCCTATGAAATATTGACAGATATATTGGTACAGCTTCCAAGCATCATTACCTAGCATATCCTCTGATGCAGATCTCATCGGAGTAATGGGAGGATGGTCACCCGCATCTGTTCCCAATCGAGGTTTCTGATAACCACTGGTGAGTAGCCCTTCTACATAGTTACCCCAAGTTGGATTATTTCTTTGTGCAGAGAGCGCACCACGAAAGTCAAATGATGGAGGGTATGCTGTGCTTTCTGTTCGTGGATAGCTTAAGAAGCATCATACAGGAACCAATCAAAGATTATTTCATGTGTTTATGAAAATCTTACCTTATAGTAGTAATATAATAGCTAATAAATTATGTGAAAACCTGATGAAGCCTTGAGTATACAAGCGTTCAGCTAGATGCATAGCTGCCTGAGGACCAAATCCTAGAGCACTTGAAGCAACCTGGAAAGAGCAAACATTGTAATAAAGTTATTTTATCAAACAGGTATAATTAAAAGAAGAGTGAAGACCAATTTTGGTCCTTCTCAAATTTCATACGGGACAATTCAATCCCTGACAAAAATAAAACTCAAATTAGCCCCTGACATTTTCATATTTAGGACAAATTAGTCCGTCTGTTATAACTCAAATTAGTCCCTGACATTTTTGTCAGGGACTGAATTGTTCTGTCAGAAAGTTGTGAGGGATAAAAATAGATCTTCACCCTAAAAAGAAAGCAGCTAGATATACAATAACTATTCCCATTCTCTTAGAAAATGAAGTCAAACTCCTTTATTCCATTTTTAGCAACACATCAGAGAGAAAAATATATTTTGGGTTAAAAATGCTACTAAAGAAAGAAAGAAAAGTTATCAAATAAAAATGGATAAGAAATTCTCCATTGCATTCACAAATTGAGAATAGAAAAAGAAAACCCCAAAAACCTCAAGCAACCTTACTCATATATCGAATTATCGATTCCCTTACCAGGGATGAATGTCATGGCAAAAAAGCATTTAGACTTCCACTTGCTGACCCATAATATGTAATTCCCAATACCAGCTAACTTTGAAGGACACATTTAATATATATAATGATTGAATTTTGCATCTAATAGACTGTTAAAATGTTGCTATTACTTGTTAAAGAATTGACCACTATCATCCCCATTTGATCACCAACCTTCAGAAGATTCACTGTGTTTAGACCAACAGGGCGACCTTTTGTTTCTTGTTTTTCTGATATATCGGTCACTTCCAAAATTCCATCTTCAGCAACCAGTTTTTGAAACATCATAGCAACCTGAAAAGGCATAAAAGTATCAAATGGACGTCTTTCGTAAGTTCAATATGAGAAACTGATACTTTGCGAGAATAGAAATGTTCACACATTTATGTCAAACAATTTGCTCCGTTGCCATTCTAGTAGAATTTCATAGCCACTGTGAACTATGTAAGGGTGCAAACTCCAAAACTTTTCTGGCTTGAATGTATTTATTTGCAAATACCGCTGCACACAAAATCCTAAAGTTGGAGTTTGACAGGGTCCATAGCTGAAATATAAAGCAATTATTAATAATGTTATCTATGCTTAACCAATATGATATAATGACAAGTATGTTGGTTGATCAAATATTTAGTGGAATGTCATTATTCCTACAATTAGTAGAGTTGAGAAGCCAGTAAATCTGGCGGGGTAAGATATTGCATCTTGCTTTACCTGTTGGCAATGCATATCTAGCCTAGAAACCTAATCAATCCCAATTCCCAAACATATAATTAAAACATGAACAGAACAAAGCACAGCAAGGCCATATTAAAGACATAATTACCAATTTATTACTCCTCTGTCTCATAAAAAAGTTTCACATTTGCACTTTTTCTCTGTCTCAAAATAATTGTCATTTTAGAATACCAGCGCAACATTTATTATTTTTTTCGCACTAAATATACTCTTATTTACTGAATTTCACTCCACTTAACTACTCCAATAACTATAATTAATAAGGGTGTTTTAGTAAATGATATTAATTTTACCATTGAAATCAACCCAACTAATTGTTTCCTTAAAAACCACGCACAAGCATAATGTGACATTTAATTTGGAACGGAGGGAGTACTACCAGCTACTTTAGTTAAAAACGGATTAAATTAGGATACCATACCATGTCATACTACTAAGTGTCCCATAAGCTCAAGCTAAAAGAAAATGGATTCATATAATCACCAAGCTAATCAAAAAACCACTTGTATAATTGTGAGAACCGAAAACTAAAGCTAGCCCTCATTCAAATCACACCGACTCACAAATATTAGTTTTGACATTATTATCGAAGCAGGTTATATTTGAAGCACTAAGCATTGAATCTTTATTCAACTCATTGTTAATAATCTGGGATGAGCACAGGTTGCATTATTTTTCTTTCTAATAAATCTAAAAATACAAGCTGTACTTCATAAAAAAAAAATTTAAAAATAACTAATTAGGAAAATGGCAAAACAGAAAATACAAGAGATAAGAGAGCAGAAAACCAACGAGATAACTCTGGCATCTAGGTTCCCATATTTTCCCTGGAAAAAACCCGTCTGAAATCGCGTAAAGGCAACACCAACTTTCAAATCTATCTCTTGCCTAGCATCTACAGCCATTGCTTCGTCTCTGTTGGGTCTGACAAGGTTGTCGAGAGCATTCAGAACATCTTTCTCAGTAACAGAAGAAAACCGTGCACGATAGACATCATTTATATTGAAACCGGTTGATTCTATAACTGCAACAACATTCAATATTTTAAACAGTTAAAAAAAAGTTTCTGAATGACAAAGGTTAGTATGTTACTGTTTCTTACGTTGTTTGAAATTTGATATATATCATTTAAAAAACACTAAAAGAGAAGGCAAGATTCTGTGCGTAGCAATATATCTTATTTTACACATGCAAGGGAAATTTAATTATTGAGAAAGCCAATTGTAGGCCATAAAGAAAAGGCACTGACAATACGTGGCACATTAATTCCTGGAACAAATCCAAATCTCTTTTTACTATCTAGAGGAGTATCTAAAACAAAAAGGACAAAACTTAAGGTTGGTGGTCTTTTACTTTCTTTTTGTGATGATTACCGACAGCTAGGAGTTATTTGTTTGAAGGGCTAAAGTTTATTTTCTCAAGAACCAAATCATCAAAATAATAATTTTACATTACAATCACAAATAAAAAGAACAACAATGATGGTGAGTGGTGACTATGTTAAAAGGAAAAAAGACAAAAGTTACCCTCAAAACATATATTTTCTCCTTCACGATCACAATCCAACCACAATACCAAATAACGACACCCACGAGCTTCTTGATTTAAATGTCTACAAATATGCGCCTGAGTGAAACATATGATGTTAATAACTTGGAGAAATCACTGGGAAAAAAATTCAACAGTAGACAACGCATCTCCACATGCAGTCAAACACAATTTATAAGCAGTTAGCATTAATGGACTAACACTTACCAATATGGGGGCAGGAAGAGGGGGGGACAATTCAAGTTATTATTTTGATGTATTCAGGCTTTTAGACACCAGAAAAAAGCATTTAAAATGGCATCAACCATCAAGTCATTATACGGCACCGAAATGCCGGGTGGTGAAATAAGAAGCAAAACAAAACTATAAAAAACATATTAAAAAATGTAGATCCATGCTAAGAGTCAAGATTAAGTGAAACTCTGCAATGGTACCTTATTTGACCAAGTATATTATGCTCTATAGCATAAAAAGATCAAATAGATTTAAATCCAAACTCCAAATGTTGTTCATTATTAACACAAAATTGTAAGAAAAGAATGTGTTTTTCATATGTAAAGGCAAAATATGTTTGCATACCTTGCAGTATGATAAGATTGTATCAGTTAGGGAATCAGAGCAATGCAGCTCGTGTATTGTGTTAGCATCAGTTAGATCTGTATTAATCCACATGTGTACATTGGAGCTACGATGTAACTGAATTCTATTGTAGCTCTGACAGAATTACAGTAGTCTATAATATCTCGATACTGTACTCAGTTGAAGTTATTTTAAATACAGATTTCGAAATAACGGTTTGAAATATCTCTCCGCTCTAAGAACCAAGATTTTCCCTCATTTGTTGTTTTCTTGCATCTAACCTGATCAACTTCTAATAACATAACATGAGCATAAATTTTAGAGATATAACAATTCTTTCAATGATTTTCAAAGCTACTAAGACCCTGTTTCCAAAAGTAAAATGTCTAGAGTTTATAAACTTCTTCAACTTTTTCTTCTGCTAGGTATGTGCGGTTAGCATTAGACTCCCAACAACTTCTGAAAAGCACTTAATAGTATGTGGTATATATGCATAATTATTTGAGATAGTGTTTTATCTATTTGCCATTGGAAACCACCAAAATGCATGATATCCTCAACATAGAGACATATCAGCATATCGCAATAATATATCCTCAACATTCTTTAGGAAATGCATACAAAGTACAGACATATCACTGACAAAAATATTATTTTATTTCTTGTAATGACCATTTAAAGCATCTCGGAAAATGGGGTCTCAGTTAAAAAAACACAGACAAACCAACCTAATAGCTAAAATAATGCACAAATGATTATATGGAAAGATATAGAGGAACTAAAACTGAAAGGAAATATCTATAAAGAAATACCTTTGGATTTGATTCATTCTTTATAACCTGAGCTTGAAAAAGATCTAAGGGATCTGTGGCCGCCCAATCTTGATATTTACCAGGAAAATCTACACTAGATCATCAACAAAAGACAGAAAAACTGCAGTGAATACTCAAATCAACCAGGAACAGACATGCCGATATCAAAAGATACTAAATAGCAGGGTTTTCAGTAAGCTACCATTTATTTTTCAAAAAGATAAGTACATAACAAGATGATTTCCGCTTGCTACACTTCCAATGACAATATAATTTTACGATTAACTATACAGATGCCCGTATCAAATAACTAGTGCGCTATTTTTCCTTCCATGAACAGACTAAACAACATCATAATATAAAATGTATTATTTCTTTCCCTAAGTACTCACAGTCACTGACATTAAATTGTGTACAACTACCACATAAAGGATCATATCATAGAATAGCAAAATATATAAATAAGTGGCATTTTATTCGAGAAATAGTTGGAAAAGGACCTGAATACATGTCCAATGACTGATGTAACTTTAAACCGCGCAGGCCCTCGAAGAAACCTCCCCTCGAATTCGTGAACTTCTGTGCTTCCTTTTCTTGTATACATCTGTTCATATAAACATCTTTCACAAAGTCACTGACATAGTAAAAATCAATCGGAAAGCTTAATTGCGTTTTTCAGCCAATTTTCAGGTCATAGTTTTGTTTTGATTATGGCAATAAAAAATACACTAAATTAATAATCAAATTAAATTAAACGGGATAGGAGAAAGTGTACCTTGCCGTGGGAGAGAACAGTGGCGATGGAGAGAGCGATGCTAGGTTTCTCTGCGACCATGAGAACTTTGGGAGGAAGGGCCATGTCTGTGTCGGAGTGCTACTAGTCTCTGCCTCTTCTACTATTGCGAATCGGTGGTAGGTGTTTGTGAAAAGTCCCCAGTGACAATATCGCCTCGTTTTCAAATTCGAACTCGAAAGTTACTACTATTGAGGGATGAGTAATGATGGTTTTAGGCCCCCATTTGGATCAATTTTTTTTTAACTTATGCAAACACCTTATGCAATTTTTATGTATTATTATAAGTTTGTCAAGATAATTTATCATAAAATAGCGTATAAAAATACAATTTTCACTAGTTTGAACTTATAAAATACCATAAAACTTAATTTATATTGCATAAACTATTTACATAAGCTAAAAAATAAGCTAATCAAAATAGGGCCTTATTGTGTATCCTCCGATTTAAAATATAAACAAAGCATCATTTTTTGAAGTTTATTGAATAATAAATCTTTTATTAGTTGTGTTTAAATATTTTTTTTTGTTTATAATTGAAACTCGCACACACAACTGTGAAATTTTATATTCAAACTGCGATATTTTATATTTGAACTCGAATAAAGGTGTTCAACTTAATAAATAATATCAACATTGTTGGTTATGTTAAGAAATATGTGTACCAGTTTTTTTTTTTTTTACTCTGTTTAAATTAAATGGACTTTTCTTTGGTGAATATATTTATATGATATGGATATGTGTACTAAAACAAAATTATCTTAGAAATGATGCTTAATTTTCGATTGATTTATTTGAGATTATTATTGATGTAAACACCTCTCTGACAGGGAAAGTCTTGATTGGGCACAAACTTAACACTTATCATTTGGACACACACATAATTTTTGAAAATTTAAATATAAAAGAATTGATTAATGATAGTTGATGTGACTTTATCATTTATGTTAAAAAATTCTCTTTGATGTGTGTGTGCCCAAATATTTTTGATTGGGGTTGTGCCTACCATAGAATTCCGCTCTTTGACAATGTTTGAAATAGCATGTATATAAATGGTTTTTAGCTTCTTTTCATCATCTCTCAAAGAGTCTTGAAAACAACTTAAGTAATCTCTCAATGTTTGAAACTATATACTTATGAAAACAACTTAAGTATATAGTTTGGCTTATCTTTTATTGTATGTATAATAAACACATACTATAATCATTTAATTTCAAGGGTCTTGCTAAAGAAATTTAAAGAAATTTTTTATTCAAAAATTAAACACTGCAATTTCCAATGCATTGAATTTACAAATTTCCATAAAATTTTATAAAAACTTAAAAGAGTTGGATCATTGCCTGCCTATATGCATTATCATAATTTTGATGACATTCCATCACCATGTATCGCATTCATTTGCAATGAAATTACATAATCTTTCTTCTTTCAGAAAAAATATTAACAACATTGTGATGGTGGTCATCAACTTTAAATGATATTTCCATAACACTTGCCATGCCAAAAGAGTACCAAAATTTTATTAATAATACCAACTTATCAAAATGCAATCAAGAACAGCAGAAAAAATTGGTGACACAAAGACATACAAGACTTGCATCAATGTCAATAGCTATTACACAACTGAGGATCTTGATTCTTCAAAAACATACAACATACAAGACTTGCATCCACCTTATAACGACAATCTGCCAATTTATATTCGGCTTTGCAGTAAAAAGAAAGATATATAGGGGGGTATGGGGGTGATACAGACTCATTTATGCCCTCACAAAGGGTAAGAACGAAAGAATACAATCATTTCTTCAAATCATATCAACAAGCTAATACAAAATGACACAGAATGATGATTTACATGTTGCACCTGTCATAACTAGAGAACCAGGATGGTTCTGCCAATTTAGCGAGCTCGCCATCTTCTGCAATATTATTATTAAAAGGCTCAAACTGATCACTAACACAGGGTGGCTCCTTTGAGTCATCATCATAATTGGGCATGGCAACATCATCATAAACCGGCAGTACCGATTCCTTCTGCAGACGTGCTTCTGCAACAAGCTCATTAAGTGAGACAATCTCTTTCTCGTGTTTCTTCTTCAACTTATCAATTTGTATGTAGGCCTTTGCGGCTTCCTGCTCTGCATCCATAGCCCGTTTCTGCAAACGACGTGTAAAAGTCAATCTCAAATAAAATGACCCAGCACTTTAAATAAAAGTCACCATCAATCCAAGCAGAAAATTAATATAAATAACAGTGCAAGAGATGTTATATGTTCAAAAGTCACCACTGGGAAGAAAATAACAAGGCAAGAGATGTTATGTGTACAAAGAAAACAGACATGTTCGAATAAAATAACAACACTGGAGAAGTATACGAAAAGTAAGAAGGTCGAAGGAGCCAATACAGGGAAAGCATTAGATAACAGTGAAAGTATATGAACTCAAGGAGCCACTTAATTTATTTTGACAAGTTTATGCCACTTGGTTGATAACACAAAATAGCAGTAAAATTAATTCCTTACTAACCTGTGCATTAACGACAGATTCTTCGGCTTCTTTAAGCCGGAAAAGCAGTTCACCTGCCGCTTGCACTGCTTCTGCAGTATCCTTCAATTGGGCTTGGAGCCCTCTATTTTCGTTCCTTAAGATTCGCCTTTCTTTTTCCCTTTCTGCTTTTAATGCTGAAATTTCAGCAGCAAGGGCATTTATAAACTTGGACTCTGCACCTCTTACCCCAGCTCTGGAAGCTGCTTTCTTGACATCCTCAATTCCTTCTTGGATCCTTCTATGCCTTGCAAGCAATTGGACGTGCTGCTCTTCCAAATCTGCATACTGTTCTAAAAGCCGTGCATGTCCTTCTATAGCTGTATGCATGGCTTCCTGAAGTTCCTTAGTACACTCCCTCTCAGCATCTAATTCGTGCTTCCTCTTTTCAGCTAACGACCTGTTAGCTTCAAGATCGGCTCTCAGTTCTTCAGAAAGAGAAATCCACCTGCTTTCTGCCTCAGTCCATTTAATTCGTTCTTGTTCAAGTTTTACTTCAAAACTGTCTTTGATTGATGCTTGAATTCCAATTGACTCATTCGTCTCCTCTGTTGACTCTGGAATGGCAGTGAGAGTTGTTGCTACCAAACTGGGTTCAGATGAACCAGTCAATTGCAATAATGGATACTGCTTCTTTGCTGTGGATGAAGAATCGATATAAAATTGAAGCTGGCTTCTTAAACTTTGTATCTCTTCCATCAATACTTCCCTCTCTCCCAATTTGTAGAAATTTTGATACTCTTGTAGCTCATCTTGTAATCTTTTTAACTCTATATCCATCTTCAATACTTCTGGATGGTTCTCGCATTTCTCCTTTAAAACCTGTTCATAATAATTACATGATAAGCATTGATCAAGTCATAATGGCAAACCTTAAAAGAACATATTTATACCTTGTGTTCATGGGTAAGGGCTACCAGCTCTTCATCCATAAACTCCTTGGTAGGTAAGACACCATCCATAAGGCTCTCAAGGCGAAGAATTTTTTCATCCCTTGTCTTTGCAATTATGGCATTGCATTCCCCCTCATTCTTGTATTGTTGTACCTACAAACAGCATGGGAGAACAGTCACAAATCACAATGACAGAAAGAAATCAATAAGATGGTTGTTGGTAGAGAAAGGGAATCTACCAAGCGATTAAGCTGCATTATTTCAGAAGTCTGCTTTGCACAAAATTCCTCAAGTGCCATTTCTCTCCTTATTGATCCTGCTAAGACCTTCTCTACTGCCTACAACGCAAGAGCAAGCAATTCTAATTATAAATAGTGTATAAAGAATAAGTTATATTGAAAAATGCACTTGCACTCTCGCACTTACTTTGAGAACTTGCCTCCTTGGCTTATCAGCAGACCCAGAACAATCAACAGGTACCAACTGTAGGTTTGAGCTATCAACAGGTACCAACTGTAGGTTTGAGCTATTGTCAGTCTCATTGACATCAAGTTGTGTTCTGTTTTTACAATTACTACAGGTGAACAAAATAGAATCTTCTTCAACATTGTCATCAAGCGAGGTCTGCACGCCCACATCAACTTTGTCAACTGGGAAAATTTGTCTGGATTCTCTTGGTCGTAATGAAAACCTATATGATGACTGCCTCAAAGCTGCACTGCGATGACTATCTATAATTTCAAGACCATGGCGAATGCTTGCAGCTAAATTTTCAGTTTTTGTGAGGAAACTTGGACCTGTCTGACTAGAAAAGGCGGTAGATGAGCTTTTCAGATTGCTAGTTTTTATGCCCAATTCACTTTCAACATGAACATCATTCTCAGAAGGAGATACGCCCGATGATGTCCTAAGACTTTTCCTGCTGGTGCTGATTCTAGGAGAAACACTAGGAGTTGGCGATTTCAGGATTGGGGATATTTCACACTTAACTATGCTAAGGCCACCAGGTGAGACACAGTTCACTGTGGCACTGGGAGAATCACCAGATGGATCTGGGGCTGTAAAACCGGTGAAATCTCCACCGTCAGGTTCACCCACAGGACATGATGATTCTTCATTCAGAAACTTACCGCCAGCAGAGACATTATTTTTCTCCGCACATGGTTGGGCCAAATCTTGATCATCAGTGTCCATTTTGTTGTCATTTTCTGATGCAAAATTTACTTGATCATGGTCTTCAACCTCTTCCTCGTCAATTTCCATCTCCTCATCACCATCTTCATCGACACGGCATAATGGTGGCGGTCTATTGAGGCTAGATTGTAATATGTTCAAGCTTTTTCGGACCCAAGCTGCTGAATGACCTCCACTTGGGTCCATTGGATTGTAACCATTTTCTTTAATTCGATGCAGTTCATCCTGTTCATATGATAAGTTACTCAAGTGAATTTCAATTTTCATTAAAATGGCTAAATCAAAACATGACCAAGAATAGCTGTCAAAAAATAAAACATGACTGAGAATACTGTAATAGAATATACCCTTAGTTGTCGTATCACTTGGCGCAAATGGTTCACATTATCCTGCATAACTTCGTTAACAACTGCCTTGTTCTTGATGGCTTTGGCACGTTGTGCAAATCTCAATGTACTGAAAGTCTCACTTCTACAACTGCAATACCATGTCATGTAAAAATTAAAAAAATCATAATATAAAAGGATTACTAGGGAAAACATTTCAAATGACCGGTGGTTACATACTACCTTTGTGCTGGTGAAATAGCACAAACCATTGCTAATTTAGCATTTCCTCCGAGAGACTCCTGCAACAAAAAAGTCAACCTGGAATCTCTGTATGGTATGTGCCGCTGCTTTCCTGTTTGAGAGACTTCAGCAAGAATGTTTATCAAATTCCTACAGTTCAATTTAACCTCAATAAGAACTAGCTCCAATAGAAATCATCGATTCCAAAAATCACCCACAACTCTGCCATAATATAGTTTGGCCACTTTTCCACATTTTCCTATTTTAAAATCCATTGGGATTATTATTTTAGTTTCAAACTGCAAATGAAATTAAGAAACTGTAACAATCAGCTTTGAACTGTCCTTTTTAACATTTATTCTAGCTTCGGCTTCAGGAGGACATGTTATTAGGCTTATTTCTGGGTCTCATGGTGGTTTATAAATTTACATTGAAGATTGAAAAAATGTTAATAGGCATTCTTTGTGTTTTTGGCTAAAGCTTCACTCACTTGGCCTTTTTCTAGAAAATTTGTACGAATACAATTCACATCACCAAATCATTTTATGTAATTATCTACAAGTCTGAATGTAATACACATGGATGCTAAACCATACCCAAGCTGTGAGAGTGATCTGTTAATATTGCCAGCCTCCTTCAGGAGGACATGTTATTAGGCTTATTTCTGGGTCTCATGGTGGTTTATAAATTTACATTGAAGATTGAAAAAATGTTAATAGGCTTTCTTTGTGTTTTTGGCTAAAGCTTCACTCACTTGGCCTTTTTCTAGAAAATTTGTACGAATACAATTCACATCACCAAATCATTTTATGTAATTATCTACAAGTCTGAATGTAATACACATGGATGCTAAACCATACCCAAGCTGTGAGAGTGATCTGTTAATATTGCCAGCCTCCTTCAATCGCTCTCCGGCAGCACCTGTTGATTTTTGTCGTTCTGACCCAGCCAGATCAACAAGATTGATTCTACTTGTTTTTAATCTGCTCACACCATCTGCTGCACTCTGCAAATATGAATTTACTTTAAACCCCCTTCCAGATTTAAAGCTCAACTATAGGCAGTAATAACTTCCAATTACACGTTCTTCAAGAAACAGTTACCAAGATAAAAAAAAAATTTAAAAAAAAACATAGAATGAATATATTTCCTTAATAGAATTCCTCTATAATATGATATCGGGAGTTTGCTGATGTTACAAAAATTAAATAAATCGATATATTGACATAATCTGCATGCCATAAGGGAAAAATGTATCACCTTGCATCGGGACTCAACAACACAAGTAAAAACAGTATGTGAGCGGGAACTTTCAGAATTTATACTCGTTGCACCTAT
The DNA here is from genome assembly GCA_030408175.1 of Trifolium repens. Lineage (NCBI taxonomy): Eukaryota > Viridiplantae > Streptophyta > Magnoliopsida > Fabales > Fabaceae > Trifolium > Trifolium repens. The sequence continues at coordinate 28,240,291 of CP125841.1, read as the reverse complement.
TCTCCTGTTTGATAATCCCTGCACAATGAATGAAGGGTGGATTGTAGTAAAATAAGTGAAGGAGTAAATGACACACACAATCACAGTTTAAATTTAAAAACATTTGGATCATCAATAACATAAAACTATACAATTTTTTTGGTCATCAATAAGAGCCTGAATTATTTCCACTGAGCTACTTGGGTTTCAGTCTTCAGAGTATGAAAAGTTAACCTGCTGGATAACAGCAGGCTAAGGCCTAAGACTAGTTTGATAGACTCGCTCAAAGATATGTGACAAAAATAAAAATAGTGATAATATTTGCATTAATACAATGCATGGGATGACATGTGATATATGATGAATCACACCTTCAGTAAAAGCTGAGTAACATCCTTCATTGTAGACACCTGCTCCTCTGTAAGATTTTCAACATAGACACCTGATTTAACATCTTCTCTAATCTGGATTAAGTACAAAGGATCAGTTAGTTACTGTAAAAATCTATAAAACATGAGAAAATAAATAAATAAAATATGTAGTGTGAGATGTTACCTGAAGGTTCTTTTGATTTGGATCAAACAGATCTGTGATCTGCTCATTATATATCTGGCAAAACAATTTGTGTTATTATGTAAACTAAAATTAAAATTACAAGCCGAAGTCAGGAACATTGAAATAAATAGGAGTCAATCAACCAACCTCGAGAAAAGAGCAGTGGCACTGATAATTGAGCTGTTGATCAGAGTTCTTAGTTTGCTCCTGTACAGTAAATACTTTAGTAAACAACAGGAAACACTGCTAACAATCTTCAAATAAATTTTATAACGAACAAAATTGAATGCTCACTTCATTTATACGCGCAAATAGTCGCTCAAAAACTCGGGGTGTTAGTCCTTGTTGCTCCTTTGCTACATTTTCTCCGGCCAAAGAATTGGACGGACCCCACATTGTAAAAGTCTTTCCACTCCCCGTCTAACAATTTCAAAAATAAAAGCATATATAGCATCAAATCTAGCACTATAACAGAAATGCAGCAAAATAAGAAAGTATAGTGAGAAAAAAGAAACCTGTCCATAAGCAAAGACCGAACTATTGAAACCAGCCAAACAATTCTCAACCAGAGGAACCCCAACATGTTCAAAAATATCAAGCTGAAAAACAAGTCATAAAATGCAGTAATTATTAAATTAAACACACTGAAAATAAAGTACTAATTCTGAATCAGTTTCATCATTAACAAAATTAGAAACCATACCTGAGTAGAATCAACATCAGCAACAGAATCAAAGGTAAAAGTGTGGCCATTAATGGTTAAAGAATCACCAGAAATCTTCTGAACAATAGGATCTCCTTCATCCTTATCATTGCGTAACGGCCTCATCCTCACAATAACCTAAACAACACACACACAGATATACAAAATTAAAAACCGAAGAAAAATTGAACAAGATCTGAAACCCTAAAAAAATAGTTGGAAACCTTGACACCGGAATCGGATGTTGCCGGGAGAGAATTATCGGCGGCGAGAGTGTCAAGAGCGAGCTTGCGTTTGAGAGGATTGGAAGATGGAGGTCTTGGTGGTAATGGACTCTTCAATTTGACATGGGAAGGAGAAGAAGTGACGGTGAAATTGGGATCTGAGTTTTCTTTGGTTTGGCTGTGCTTGCGAGGAGTGGGTCTGGATTTGGCGGAGCTACTGGGACTTGATGAAGATGGAAGCTCTGCGGCGTCTTTTGCGGTTGCGTTTCTTGGAAGCATGAAGTGCTTCATCTTTGCCGGTGGAGAGAGAGAGGGGGAGAGAGAGAGGTTTGAAGTAGCCGTTGGGGGAAGAGAAATGGAAACGGAATTTGAATGAATAGAGAGGGGCACTGTGTTGACCCTTTGGGAGGGAGAGAGAGAGAGGAGAGAGAAACTCGATTTTTTGAATTTTTATTGGATTTGGATCTTGATTCTGGACTTACTTATTTGGGTTTTCTAGTCCAAATAGTAGAAAGATCCATTGAGGAGCCTGATTATTAGTTTTGTTATAGTTTTGTTATTCTATGGTTTTTGGGGCGCGCCCTATGAAATGATCAAAATGTTCTTGTTTGTGATTTGTGATACGGACACCCCCCAAAAACACCTTACAATTTTTTTAAAATTACTCATTTTTCCTACATCCGTGACTTAAGCCACGAAAGGATATTTTGGTCATTTTGTAGGACGCGCGAGTAACTCGTAGGGTGGCAAAAGGAAAAGTCCTACGATAATCAATTAATTCAAAAATATTAATATCTTATGCGGATTTACTATTCTCTTCTTCCATATTCTAACTTTTTATCTATTTATATTTTAACATCACATTCTCATTCTCATTCTCTCACGATTATATTTTTACACTTTTTAATAAAGAGGGAGTGAGATTCAAAGAGTTATAGAGTTGGAAGATGGAAGAAAAGAGTAAAGATGATAATCTATATCACACATTTTAATGTTAAGAAATTGACATTTTGTATATTTGACGTATTTATAATTTATTTATTTTTAAAGAAATATAGTATAGATGAGATGAGATTTTATTTTTTTTGGATACTGATGAGATGAGATTTTTGTAACACAAAAATTAAGTTGTATCATTAACTAAGTTCACTATTTCATTAATCACAAAAAAAAGTATGTTGTTAATCACTTTTAAAATCTATATAAAATAAGTGGTTAGTGATTTTGACTACTTTAGTAACCAAGAAAAATTAAGAAGTCTTGTCGTAGACACGTAGTTTGTATAGATTAGATAGAGAGAAAAGCTTTTGCTTAAAAACAAAATATATGTTAGAGGATTGATGGAGTTTTACACATTGTTTGGTTGGCAAGAATGTGGAAGGAAAGATTGTAAGAGGATGGAAAGCACGCAAACCAAAAATCTTTCCATTGTTTGTTTCAATAGAAAATTGAGAGAGGAAAGAAACTGGCGCGGGACCCACTCAAAAAACAGATCCCTCCATACTTGGACGGAAAGATGAAAAAGTGTGGTTCTTCCACTTTTATCCATGGTATAATAATAATATATAAATAACTAATAAATGGTTAACCTATTTTAGGATAAGGGTAGTTATGTCATTTACTAATAAATATATCTTTCTTTCTTCTCACTTTCACTTATACCAAACAACTAAAAAATCATCAAACTTTCTTTTCACTTTCTTTCCTTTAACAATCTTTCCTCTCACATTCTTTCCTTCCACTTTCTTTTGTAATCCAAACGCAGCCTTAGTTTTAGGCAAAAAAAGAGATGAATGCATCATAGTGATTCATTAATATCGCAACTATATTGTCACTTCAATGAACTATTAATTAATTCTATACAATTTTTTTAAAAGTATCTTTGATATGTGTTCTAAACTGGGCTTTCTGTCGGCGGTGTCTTCGAGTTTTTAGAAGCTCTGTGCAAGATATAAAAGTGGCCCTTTAATAATAATAAAATAATTTAAATCATCGATTTAAATTGCATATAATTTTTTTAAAAGAATAACCATTCTTATTCTTGTAAACATATAAATTATCAATATTAAGAGCTAAAAAAAATTATCAATATTAAACCAATTGCATTAAATCAAATAGGACAAAAAAAAATACCTCAAAGAAAAAATGACAAAAAATACAAAATAATTATCTTTGTATATAACGTCAAAAAGGAACATCCTAATCTAAGATTAAGTTTTATACCAAGATTAAAATGGACTAAAACTATATTTATGAGTATAGATAACTAATTTATTGATACTCATTTGATATTTTATGAACATTAACAATATATAACTATTATTTTAGAGCCTAAAAATTAATCTATTAATATACATCTGATATTTTATGGGTATAAATAATATATAAGTAATATTATATGACCTCAAAATTTTGAGTTGAGGCCCTCAAAATTTGGAGGCCCGGTGTCGTCGCACATCCCGCACATGTGTGTGGGACGCCCCTGCTTTCTGTCTAACATCCGAGGAAGCCCACTTCCTCAACGCTTCTAACACGGACCAGTTGCGAAGCAGCCCAAATCCTACGATTCAAGTCAACGGACGATGATTCCGCAAATTGTAACGTCCGACATCGGAATTATTTAGAGAGAGAGAGAGAATAAGAAATAAGCATAGTAAAAAGAAGATAAAAACATGGTGACCAATAAATTGTTAGATATAATTCTACCAAGTGAATGTTTGAGAAAAAAACTTTACAAGAAATCAATTTATTATCAAATTTTTGAAATCGTTGAAATCGTAGATATTAAAACATAGTTACATATATTTAAACATATTTACATGCAGTGTAAAAAAAAGGTAAATAGGTCTTTACCCCCTGCAAAGTATGCGAGTTTTGTTTTACCCCCTTGCAAAATATATTTTTTGGTTTACCCCCTTGGATGCACTTTTTAAATCGGTTATTTTGCTCAACCGATTTAAAAAGTGCTTTTTTTAAATCGGTTATTTCTGTTCAACCGAATTAAAAAGTGCACTCAAGGGGAGAAACCAACAAAAAATATTTTGTAAAAGGGGAATCTTAAAGAAATTTTTGCATGGGCTAAAGCAAAATTCGCATACTTTGCAGGGGGTAAAGACCTATTTACCCAAAAAAATAATATTTACATGCAATTAAAATTCACTAAAAATTCCAAAATTATTAATTTGATTTTTTTAAAATAATAATGTAACTATTTAGATAAAATAGTGAGATATTTGTAAAAATAGGATGACATTTTTTTAACCAAATAATAAGATGATGTTAAATGTTAAATTCTTCTAAAATGATAAACTTTCTTTACCTTAGCCTAATAACTAATAGTTTGTTTGGTTCAACCGAGGGGGAGGGGAGGGATTTTTAAGGAGGGGAGGCGAGGTAAAACATAATTTATTATGTTGACAAAATTACCCTCACTTTTTTATTAAAATTCTAAATTATCCTTGTTGGAATATTAAAATTTTAGGTTATATTTTTTTTTACAACAAAAAAAATTTAGGTTTTCTACTCATTAGATTTTTTTTTTGGTTATATATCCATTATAATTTAATCCTTATTTTGAGTTTATAAGGTTAAGGGTAAAAAAGTAAATTACTTCTCTCCTTCCCTCCCCTCCCCTCGTTAAAAAGTTGAACCAAACATAAAAATTTAAAATATCACCTCCCCTCCCCTCAAAAACCCTCAAACCAAACAGACCCTAAACCTATATTCAAATATATGAAATCATCGTCCAAACTTATATATTGGAACCAAAAAAAATATTCAAGTTTATATAATAACAAAAATAAACTAAATATTCAAGAAAATATTATTAATTAAGAGAGACAAAAACTAATAATAAATTTGAAGGGACACAAACCTCACCAAGAAAAAGAAAAAGACAAAAAAAAGGACCAAGTAATAAAAATGTAAACCAAACAATAGACTAAAAAAATTCGGACTAATAAAGTCGGAATAAATTCCACCAAGTAAATATGTGAGAAGAAACTTCAAAAGAATGAGAGGGGAGTAGATAAGCGATTTGGTACCTTAAATTGCATAGAAGAGAGTAAACAATTACGCTATTTCAAACGTAATTTTCAAAAAATGAGATCCCGTGTTAAAAAAAGTCAAAGACACCATATATGAATCATATTCTATAACCAAGTTTACTTCTACATTTCTAAACAAAGTTTATTTCAACATTTCTAATGAGCAATATTGTCAGCAAGTATGCCCCAACTTTTATTGAAATAAAATAAAATAAAGGATACATCAAAAATAAAAAGCAAAGTGACATGTGACTATACAATTGCAACTCATATAAAGAAAATTAAGATCTTATACGATTACTGTAAGACCCAAGATTTCACTGTACAGTTTTCTAAGGAACTCTAGTGTCGGCTACGAGTTTTAGGGTTTTTGGTGAGGCGGTTTTGTGAATATCGTCACATTAATGAGATTTTTGCTGAAACGGAGCCTGTTTTGTGCTCGAGCGCTGGAAAGGCACAGACTTTCGGGTCGTAGTCCTCTTTTAAGTATGAGGAGATTTCTGTGGATTCAGAATAACGAGTTTTGGATTATTCTTGTTTTTGGAAAAACGAGTAGGAATTTACCCGCTGATGTGAAATTTTACTGCGTCTGTTTTAAGTGAGTTTTCGGATGGAGGAAATGCGTTGTATGGTTTTGTTTTAGAAAATCCGATGAAAAATATTTTGGGGTTTATGAAAATATTTCCTAAGTGTTTATGTGAGGTTTTTGGGGTCAAAGTGGTTTAAAACTCTTGTGACATGTGGTGTTGCTTTTCGCTTTGAAAACATGTTTGAAAATGATTACCGGACGGTTAAGGCCCGTAATAAAACTTGTGCTTGGATTTGGTTTTGATTTTGGAAATGAAAATCAAATAACTTGCACTCGAAGCAACCAACAAGCTTTCGGAAATGAATTGCTTGCTTATGAAAATGGTTTGCTTTTGTGTCTTGAAAAAGTGTTGGGAACTAATAGAATCAAACTAGGCTTGGGTGGAAAAAGGTGGTGTGAGTTGCTGTCTTTTGCTGTCATGACAGGTGCAACTCGCTGAGCGAGTGTTTACTTGCCAGGGCGAGTGTCACAGGTCATGACAACACGCCAGGGCGAGCTCCAGAGCGAGCTAGACCTGTCCTCACTGCCTTCACTCGCTACCAACTCGCCAGGGCGAGCTCTGAGACCTGAAATTTTGGATTCTGATTTCTAAACTTGGTTTTTAGCTTTCTAATCCCTTTTTATTAATTTATGGAAGTGGTTGGGATTGGAAACGAGTTTTTCGGGTACTCGGAAAGTACGTAGCTTATAACGCAAGAAAACGGCCATTTTGCATTTCAAATTATTTAAGACTTTGGCCTATTGTTTTGAGTCCTAAAAATAGTACAAATAACTCATGGGGGTTGATTAATACGATAGTTTTTGGTATGGTATCCGAAAGAGGGATTTTTCCTTAGGAACCTTTAGATTTTTGGGGATTGGTGTAGTTTCAATACTATTGGTTAGAGAACAATGTATTGATTGTTGCGCTGCTTGTTTTAGGAAGCGCGTTGTGTTGTTTGAGCGTGTGTTGTTGACGGAAGCTTGCTGAGGTAAGGGCTCCACTTTATTTCCGTCTTTTTAACTGGTTATGACATGCTTGGATTTCTGCTGTAATGCTTTGCTGTGTGTTTGGCATGTCTGGTTGATGTATTATCGTGATGAGAACGTGTTTAAAATACTTGCGCTGTTTACATATGATTATGAGAATATATGTATGAACAGGTTGTTGGAATACATATGATTGGAAATGTATGTATGTCGTTGTGTTTGGTTTACATATATCTGTGTGATATGTAATTGTTGCATGAGCATGTATGGAACGTGTAAGTCAGCTGGGACTACACGGGTGGATGTGTCTGTGTGACTTCGCCGGGGCTGTGTCTGTGTGACTGCCCTATATATGCTTAATTAGAAAGTACGCTCATGCATTTCATAGTTGGCGACAGCATCTGTGTGGCTGGTAGCATCTGTGTGGCTATTTTCGTCTGGTGACAGCATCTGTGTGGCTGACAGCATCTGTGTGGCTATTTTCACCTGGTGATAGCGTCTGTGTGGCATCACCTGCCCGTGTGGCTTTAGTGGGTTGGACCTACGATTCCGGAATTCATGCATTGTGGTAGCTAGGGTTAGTACCACGCATTGTAGAGGTTGCATTATAGGCTATGTGTGCATTGCTTATATGAACCCGTTGGTGGGAATTGCTTTGGTGGTTAAGAGCTTTCTCTTGTGTTTGTGGAATTATTGTTATGTGTACAATCTTTCGCACCGGTTATATATATACATACTATTATTTTGTGGTGACCATTTCTTTCATTTGCGGGCTCATCCCACCCAGATGATGGGTTAGGTCGTGGTGACGACGGTGGCTGTTCCAGGCCCCAGTGAGCGGTTGGAGCTTTAGCTTAGTTAGACTATGCGCCGGTGTGGGTTGTGCACCGTGCTTTTTGGTTAGCATAGGATTCTAACTTGTTTTGGTTGTAAGTATTTGAATGCTTAGACTTGGATTGTAATTATTCAGGAATACACTTTGCTTGTCGAAGCACCTTATGGTAATGAGTTCTTTTGTATATTTGAATGCCGGCTCATTGAAAAATATTCTATGCGAACTCTGAGTGTTAGTTGAAAAAGAGAAAAAAAAAATATTGCCTTTTTGGCCTTTGAAAAACGGGCTGTTACAATTGGTATCAGAGCACGGCTTTAAATCTTCAAAGGGAAAGTGTATACTTGAGTCGTTAGTCCAGAGTCGGTTAGAACATATCTAGAGTAGTGTCAGTTCTAGTTTTTGTTCTGCGTCGGGTTTTGAGTTAGTAACCGTTGAATGAGATTTTCTGTTGAGACTCAGAAATGTTTGGATAAGGAATCTAATCAGAATTGGTATTGTGCAGAAATAGAATGCCGCCAAGAAGGGCGAATTCAGTTCCTGTAATACCAGAGGTTGATGTGAATCAGATGGCGTATGCCATGCATACAATGGCAGCGGCTGTGACTGCTCAGAGCCATGCTAAGGCGCAGAGGGATTTGGAAAAGCGTGAGAGGGAGATCATTGCTGCTGGATTTAGGCTTCTAACCAGTTTCAACCATCAGGCTCCTCCTAAGTTTAGTGGGGAGGGAGGTCCTGATACTGCGGATTTGTGGCTCCAGGCGATTGAGAGGATCTTTGGGGCAATCCATTGCCCGGAAGGAGAAAAGGTAACCTTGGCTACCTATCAGTTGCAAGGTAGTTCTGAATACTGGTGGGGAAACACCAGGCTCATTATGGAGGCCGCCTATGAGGAAATAAATTGGGAGAACTTCAAGAGGAGGTTTTTAGCCAAGTACTTTCCCGAGACTGCTAGGGAAAGGTATGGGGAGGAATTCCTGCAGCTACAACAGGGGGGCATGAATGTTGAGGCTTATGCCAAGAAATTTGTATCACTATCCCGTTACTTCCGCTTCTTTAGGGATGGGATAGATGAGAATTATATGTGCCGTCGGTTTCAGGATGGACTGAGGTATGAACTGCAAGATGCAGTGGTGCCATTGGGCATTCGACAATTTCAGGTCTTGGTTGAGAAGTGTCAAGAGGTTGAGGATATGAGAAACAAGCGGGTGAACCGCCAGGGTGGTTTTAGTGCAGGAGGACCTAGTAATTTAAGTGGTCAGACTCAGAGTTCGAGTCAGAATCAGAGGAGGCAAGGGAATAAGCCTTATAACCGTTCCCAGGATAATCAAGGACCAACTCGCTCTGTGAACCAAGGGACTCAAGGGAGTCAGGGTGGATGGAAGCGAACTTGTTACAACTGTGGACAAGAGGGTCATTTTGCTAATGAGTGTGGGGTTTCGAAACCAAAGGAAGGAACTATTTGTTTCAATTGTCAGAAGCCGGATCACTTTGCTAGAGATTGCAAAGCCCCGAAGGCCGGGTCGTCGGCGAATGTGACGCAGGGAACTTGACCCGCGGCTAGAGGACGTGTTTACTGTATGGGCACTGGAGTGAGCGGTCAGACTGGTAAGGCCATACAGCGGGATTGCCAGATTGCAGGTAACACTTACTGCGTTGATTTCTGTTGGGGCAACCCACTCTTACATGTCTTGGTGTGCGTTTTGCTAGGAATTGTTTGTTTGTCTTTGCTTTTATTTTGAATGTTCTACTACGTAAAGGACTTAGTAGTAGCTATAGCATGTTGCGCTGTTAGTGGTAAGTTGGGATTGCGTGTCACACGTCAAGGGTCAGTGGACCTAGTGTCGTTGATAACGAGTATGCGAATAGCGGATACCTTAAGAGTTGAGGTAAGGGTGTGGGATCTAGTAGATCGATGAGTTAGTCGCGAAGGAATGTTAGTCGTTGGAAAGAGTCGCTGAGAATGAGTAAGAGAAAAGCACATGATGATGTGGCTTATGTCAATAGAGGATTGGCGGAAAGAATTGCCTCACACCTAGATGGAAAATCATGGTTGTGCGGGTATAGTACGGATTCAAAAGCACCACCTGAATGGATGTCATGACGGTGTGTGTGTTGTATGTAGACATAAGAAGGATAAGGAATTGTCTAATGGCAAGTTGATGGAAGTTAGTAGAGCTTTGATTCATTGTAGTGGTTACAATGAAGAGAGACGTGGTATGATGGAAATCGGTATTGAGTAAGTATAAGAGATTCGTATGTGAGCAGACGGTTCGGCATATTCACTATGTTGCGGACTTATGGATATTGGTAGAGCGGGAAATTCTTCTATAGAGAAGACAACTTGTTCGGAATGTGATGATTTTGGTGGTACCTGCCGTGGTGGCATTGTATTACTGTTGAATGATGTTCAACAGAGATTTCATGAGTGGAATCATGAGAGCTTGAGCGACGTGTTTTGAGTGTTGTGTCTTACGAATTCGACCTTGTATTCGTAAGAGATCGAGGGAAACGTTAAGGAAAACCTCGAAAGATTTGTGGAACCCTTGTGACTCGGAAGACCTTGAGCACAAGTAGAATGAAGTATCACTTAAGTCGGGTAAAGATGGTCTAAACCACCATCAGGATTGTCGGCTGTCTATTGACAAATTGAGGGACTGGCCGTCCTTAATTTATTGTTGATGATAGACGAGAATCATGTTGATTGGAATTGACTAGTTTTGCTAACTTTGGTGGTGCGCAGAAAGTTTCGGTGTTTCTTTTTGGAGGGTAGCCAGTAACTGCTTCGCGTGAACCTAGGGAAATTGGCTATGTCGCGGAGGCAAAAGAAGGGATTTTGGAAATTTTTGTGTGAACCTTTGGACTTTTGAGGAACTAGAGGTTGTGAACCTCTGTTGTGAGGTTAATTTTGAGTGGTGAACTCGTTGAGTGTTGCGTTTGGTGCACGGTTGTGCCAGCGTGTTGGTGAGAGTATCTGTGTGACTTCACCTGGTGTTAGCATCTTTGTGGCTACACCTAATCCTAAGGGATTTTGTTGTGTTGGTGATGGTAATAATTAGTTGAGTTGTTACTCTTACCTTTAGTTTCGAGGACGAAACTTCTTTTTGGAGGGTAGTAATGTAAGACCCAAGATTTCACTGTACAGTTTTCTAAGGAACTCTAGTGTCGGCTACGAGTTTTAGGGTTTTTGGTGAGGCGGTTTTGTGAATATCGTCACATTAATGAGATTTTTGCTGAAACGGAGCCTGTTTTGTGCTCGAGCGCTGGAAAGGCACAAACTTTCGGGTCGTAGTCCTCTTTTAAGTATGAGGAGATTTCTGTGGATTCAGAATAACGAGTTTTGGATTATTCTTGTTTTTGGAAAAACGAGTAGGAATTTACCCGCTGATGTGAAATTTTACTGCGTCTGTTTTAAGTGAGTTTTCGGATGGAGGTTTTATATATCTGCGCGAGTCGGGATATATTCTGAGGTTAATTTTCCAAGGTGTGAAAGAAAATTACAGTCGCAGAAAAAGATTCGGCGATAAGTTTTGGAATTGTTAGACGATAGACGTTCTTTCTATAGGTTTTCTGTTTTGGTGAGTTTCGTTCGTCGCGGCGCGCGAGAACTGAACGTGTGAGTGTTTCTAAGAGGTGTTGAGTTTTATCTCAAGTGGGTTTGGTTTGGTTTGATCCAATGGCTAGGGTTTTGTCTTGGCATTTTGTCTTTTGATCCAATGGCCATGAGTTAGCAAGAGCTATAGCATAGTAAGGAGGTTTGTTGATTGTGGACTTAGAAAAACATCACATATTCTCTCATTCTTTCTCCCTTGGCCGTGGCTTTCTTTCCACCTTCCATCTTGAGAAAATTTCATTCCTTAACCAAAGCACTTGATCTTAAGCTTGTTGGAAAGCTTGGAGTTGTGAGATTCTTCTTCCTAAGGTAACTAGAACTTCTTTCATCTCATAGTTGGCTAAACTCTTAGAGATTCATGAGATGTTATGATTATGTTCTTGGGAGAAATTTCATAAGAATTGGTTGTGAATGGTTTTTGTTCCATGAAAGTTGTTCATGAGGTTTAGAGAAGCATGTGTAGGCTCTGTTATTTCAATTTTCCATGAGTTTGTGAGAATCTCATGAGAAAAGTTAGGGTTTTGAAAGTTTAGAGTATTGATCGATTTCATGAGGTTATGTTGTTTGGTTTTGGAAAACGAGGTTGCTTTCGAGCCTTTGGGCAAAAGGGAAATGCGTTGTATGGTTTTGTTTTAGAAAATCCGATGAAAAATATTTTGGGGTTTATGAAAATATTTCCTAAGTGTTTATGTGGTGTTTTTGGGGTCAAAGTGGTTTAAAACTCTTGTGACATGTGGTGTTGCTTTTCGCTTTGAAAACATGTTTGAAAATGATTACCGGACGGTTAAGGCCCGTAATAAAACTTGTGCTTGGATTTGGTTTTGATTTTGGAAATGAAAATCAAATAACTTGCACTCGAAGCAACCAACAAGCTTTCGGAAATGAATTGCTTGCTTATGAAAATGGTTTGCTTTTGTGTCTTGAAAAAGTGTTGGGAACTAATAGAATCAAACTAGGCTTGGGTGGAAAAAGGTGGTGTGAGTTGCTGTCTTTTGCTGTCATGACAGGTGCAACTCGCTGAGCGAGTGTTTACTCGCCAGGGCGAGTGTCACATGTCATGACAACACGCCAGGGCGTGCTCCAGAGCGAGCTAGACCTGTCCTCACTGCCTTCACTCGCTACCAACTCGCCAGGGCGAGCTCTGAGACCTGAAATTTTGGATTCTGATTTCTAAACTTGGTTTTTAGCTTTCTAATCCCTTTTTATTTATTTATGGAAGTGGTTGGGATTGGAAACGAGTTTTTCGGGTACTCGGAAAGTACGTAGCTTATAACGCAAGAAAACGGCCATTTTGCATTTCAAATTATTTAAGACTTTGGCCTATTGTTTTGAGTCCTAAAAATAGTGCAAATAACTCATGGGGGTTGATCAATACGATAGTTTTTGGTATGGTATCCGAAAGAGGGATTTTTCCTTAGGAACCTTTAGGTTTTTGGGGATTGGTGTAGTTTCAATACTATTGGTTAGAGAACAATGTATTGATTGTTGCGCTGCTTGTTTTAGGAAGCGCGTTGTGTTGTTTGAGCGTGTGTTGTTGACGGAAGCTTGCCGAGGTAAGGGCTCCACTTTATTTCCGTCTTTTCAACTGGTTATGACATGCTTGGATTTCTGCTGTAATGCTTTGCTGTGTGTTTGGCATGTCTGGTTGATGTATTATCGTGATGAGAACGTGTTTAAAATACTTGCGCTGTTTACATATGATTATGAGAATATATGTATGAACAGGTTGTTGGAATACATATGATTGGAAATGTATGTATGTCGTTGTGTTTGGTTTACATATATCTGTGTGATATGTAATTGTTGCATGAGCATGTATGGAACGTGTAAGTCAGCTGGGACTACACGGGTGGATGTGTCTGTGTGACTTCGCCGGGGCTGTGTCTGTGTGACTGCCCTATATATGCTTAATTAGAAAGTACGCTCATGCATTTCATAGTTGGCGACAGCATCTGTGTGGCTGGTAGCATCTGTGTGGCTATTTTCGTCTGGTGACAACATCTGTGTGGCTGGTAGCATCTGTGTGGCTATTTTCACCTGGTGATAGCGTCTGTGTGGCATCACCTGCCCGTGTGGCTTTAGTGGGTTGGACCTACGATTCCGGAATTCATGCATTGTGGTAGCTAGGGTTAGTACCACGCATTGTAGAGGTTGCATTATAGGCTATGTGTGCATTGCTTATATGAACCCGTTGGTGGGAATTGCTTTGGTGGTTAAGAGCTTTCTCTTGTGTTTGTGGAATTATTGTTATGTGTACAATCTTTCGCACCGGTTATATATATACATACTATTATTTTGTGGTGACCCTTTCTTTCATTTGCGGGCTCATCCCACCCAGATGATGGGTTAGGTCGTGTTGACGACGGTGGCTGTTCCAGGCCCCAGTGAGCGGTTGGAGCTTTAGCTTAGTTAGACTATGCGCCGGTGTGGGTTGTGCACCGTGCTTTTTGGTTAGCATAGGATTCTAACTTGTTTTGGTTGTAAGTATTTGAATACTTAGACTTGGATTGTAATTATTCAGGAATACACTTTGCTTGTCGAAGCACCTTATGGTAATGAGTTCTTTTGTATATTTGAATGCCGGCTCATTGAAAAATATTCTATGCGCACTCTGAGTGTTAGTTGAAAAAGATAAAAAAAAAATATTGCCTTTTTGGCCTTTGAAAAACGGGCTGTTACAATTACGCTATTAAAATAAAATATGAAGTAGATTACTTTAAAATATAAATCAATAAAAGAATCTTAGATATTTCTAAACATATATTAATATTAAATATAATCATATTTTAAAATAGTGTCCATCATTTAACTATATAATTATACTTATCACAATTATTATTTTTCATTTATAAAAATATTTTAATTATAAAGTTTAACCGAACTCGTGTTGCATGGGTTTACCTATAGTGACTAATAAACAAGGTGTTATATACATCTACAATTATGAGCAAGTCTAACGAATAAGTCAAATGATTGTGTTAGTTCCTAATATTTAGTAAAATGATAGAAATATAAGTCTCATGAGCTTAGTTGGTTGACAGAGATATTATATTATATATACGGCGACCGAGATTCAAACCCCAATTATCTTATTTATTCATCTTAAAGATGAAATTTTTAACCATTAAAATTAATTGACAAAAAAAGAAGAATAATATTTTGACATAATTAGTTTCTTGTAATTATGTTGTATCATAAATAGTATAATTGACTAAAAGTTATTCATTAATGTAACCTTGATATTTACGATACTACATAATTACAGGAAATTAATTATGTGAAAATATTATATTCTATCAATTCTTGTTTCAAGTTGCGCACAATATTTGGCAATGGTACCCCAAAGAAATATATTTCTCCCAACCACCATTTAAGAAGGAAAATTGGTGGAATGAGATGCGGAGAGGAGAGAGTGGTTTATACAATTTTCACAAGGCGGAGAGAGTATGAAACAAACGTCCATCCTAATTACGAAGCAATTACAAAAATGATTTCACATGTTTTTCCAATTCAATTTCCTTTTTGGGTTTTCAATTTTTAAAGGTTTTTAATGTATTTCTTCCATTCTCTTTTTTTTTTTTTTTTATCAAGTAACTTAGTAGCTAGAAATTTCATCCTTAAGGTGAATAAGTGAGATGACTGAGGTTTGAACCTCGGTCTCCTACATATATAATGTAATATCCTACCAATTGTGCCAACTCACGGAACTCATTCTCTTATATTATTATTATTAATATTACTACTAATTCCCCACCAAAATTCTATTATTATTATTATTATTATTATTATTATTCAAATTAAATGAAGAAATTATAGGAAGTGACAACTATGAAAGTTTTTTATTAATTGAAAGTATTTATAATGATATGTTTTATCACTTTTTTGATATAAGATGTGTACCGGTGTGTGAGGGGCACCAAGTACTAAGGGCCTGGTTCTATACAATTTTCACAAGGCGGAGAGAGTATGAAACAAACGTCCATCCTAATTACAAAGCAATTACAAAAATGATTTCACATGTTTTTCCAATTCAATTTCCTTTTTGGGTTTTCAATTTTTAAAGGTTTTTAATGTATTTCTTCCATTCTTTTTTTTATCAAGTAACTTAGTAGCTAGAAATTTCATTCTTAAGGTGGATAAGTGAGATGACTTATGTTCAAACCCCGGTCCCCTACATATATAATGCAATATCCTACCAATTGAGCCAACTCACGGAACACATTCTCTTATATTATTATTATTATTTTTTAACAAGATTATTAATATTATTACTAATTCCCCACCAAAATTCTATTATTATTATTATTATTATTATTATTATTATTCAAATGAAGAAATTATAGGAAGTGACAACTATGAAAGTTTTGTATTAATTGAAAGTATTTATGATGATATGTTTTATCACTTTTTTGGTATAAGATGTGTACCGGTGTGTCAGGGGGTACCAAGTAAGGTAAAGAGGGGGTACCAAGTACTAAGGGCCTGTTTGGTGCGCTGGATAAGAAAACAGGATAGTATAAAGTTAATCTATCATGTTTAAATCCTTTGTTTGGTGCACTAATAGAAATGATAAACTTAACCTATTTTTAATCCTATCATATTGGCTCTTTGTTATTCTAATCATTAATTTTTGGTGGGTTACCAACCTGATAGAGACGCGCGTTTTCTATTCCTTAATGACCCTTCTTCGACTCTTACTTACCGCAATTTTTCTTTGTGTTTTCTACTCCTAAATTTGATGCCTCTTCCTTTCAATTTTTCCTAATCTCCGATAGACACTTCTATTCCTAAATTTTTTCATGGTCGATGTGTTGCTGTGATACTACAATAAGTAAAAGACCTAATCGATGTTCTGTTTTGTTCCTAATTTTCAACACATGTAGTCCTAATGTTTTGTTTTACTCATAATCCAAATCCCGACTACAAAAAGGCAAAAATGATTTTGTATATTCATTTTAATCGATAAAATACATGAGCAGTGCTATATTCAGCGAAATTTTCAATCACGAAATACATAGCGAAGTATGTTTTGAGCATGCTGAATTTTTTATGCAACGTTTCCCCTGCCTTTGACGGAAATCATGTGGGGTGTATTTGTGATAATTAGCCAATAACTAGTTGCTACTTCATGTCGTGAAAGTGTCGTGAAATTTTTTTTCGCTACATTCAGCATTCTCCAAAATACACATATTTAAATATGTTGAGAATTCTTCCCCAAAAAAAATATGTTGTGAACTCGAATCTTTTGGTCAATACCGACAAATACAAAGATTGAATCAAATAATAATATCATCCATTATTGTAAAAAAAAAATATCATCCATTAACTTCCGTAAAAAAAAGAAAAAGAAAAATTAATATCAACCATTAATTAAACAGTCCATATAATAATTTAATATCAATGGATGAAATTATAGAGATCAATTACCAATTTTTTTGGGAGGCCTAAAACCCTAACTTTTGTAGTTAGGCCTTAGGCCGACCATGGATTTAATTCATATCAAATACGGAAGTCAACCATCGGAAAAATATTTGTAAGTGTTGTAAAATTTAGGGTACGTTGATTCAATTTCAACTAAACAAAATCTAAAATCTTGATAAACTAACAAAATGTTATATTTTTTGCCTCAATAATTTTACGGGAGATACTGATATAAAAATGAAGAAATAAAAAATTACGCGCAAAAATTTGATTTTAAAAAGTAGAAAATAGGAATTGTAAATTAAAAAGTGTTTATTTAAGTTTGACACAATGTCAATTCTTATGAGAGGTACATTTGATTATGTGGAATCTCTCGCATAAACATACAAATTATTTATTATTTAATGTTCTTGCAACGCTTCAACCTTGAATCATTGTATGTATGCACGAGCACCTACAACGTAAAAACAAATATATATAAATATTTCGATTTGTTAAAAAATAAAAATATATGAAGAGAAAGCAAACATATAGATACCATTGATAATGCTAAGGATCATGGTAATGTTTTGGTTTTCATCGTGGCCGTGCAGTGTTGCTCACAATCTTTCACGCACTTATCAAAATCATCTGATAATCTTTTTCCCGCACATTTTAAGTCACACTTTATTTCACAAATAGCTCCTTTCAAAATAACTGGCCTAGACTCTTGAGAAGTAGTGATGCATATAACTTGTGTTACAACTAACATAATCATTAGCATCATCACAACACATTTTTTTATCATGCTCATTTTCATTTCCATGACTCTTTTGGTTGTGTATCTTTTATCAATCGGTATTAAAATTGTCTTTTTTGTGATGTTTTAGGTTTTTCCCATACGATTGTATTTATAGCCAAACAAGAGTTTTCAAACCTAACCAAAAAGACATGATTATTAATTTAATAGTAAAAAATAGTCAAAGTCTAATTATATAAAAATTAGTAAAAGAAAATAATATCCATATTTACTTAATATATTGATTCTATTTTTAATCATATAGATACATATAAAGAATAAATTTTGATTATGGAAGCAAAATGTTATTTTTTACCAAAAATAAAGTGATATTGATTAGATTTTATCCTTGGGTCATGCTAAGAGGCACTAATTAAGGAGTCAAAAAGTCGAAAACTTTGCATTGGAAATTATACTTTTTATCTTTTAATAATTGTAACACCCAAGATTCCACTGTACAGTTTTCTAAGGAACTCTAGTGTCGGCTACGAGTTTTAGGGTTTTTGGTGAAGCTGTTTTTGTGAGTATCGTCGCATAAATGAGATTTTTGCTGAAACGGAGCCTGTTTTGTGCTCGTGCGCTGGAAAGGCACAGACTTTTGGGTTGTAGTCTTCTTTTAAGTATGAGGAGATTTCTGTGAAGTCAGAATGACGAGTTTTGGATTATTCTTGTTTTTGGAAAAACGAGTAGGATTTTACCCGCTGATGGAAAATCTTACTGCGTCTGTTTTAAGTGAGGTTTCGGGTGGAAGTTTTATATATCTGCGCGAGTTAGGATATGTCCTGAGATTAATTTTCTAAGGTATGGAAGAAAATTTCAGTCGGAGAATAAAGTTTAGCGATAATATTTGGAAACGGTTTACGACGGACGTTTATTGGTTAGATTTTATATTTTTGTGATTTCCGTCCGTTAGCGAGGTGCGACTCGCCGAGAGCTGAACGTGAGAGTGTTTCTAAGAGGTGTTGAGTATTATCTCAAGTGGATTTGGTTTGGTTTGATCCAATGGCTAGGGTTTTGTCTTGGCATTTTGTTTTTGATCCAATGGCCATGAGTTAGCAAGAGCTATGGCATAGTAAGGAGGTTTGTTGCATTGTGGACTTAGAAAAACATCACAAATCATCTCCATTCTTTCTCTCTTTCACGTGGAACTCCATTTCTTAACCTTAACCTTCACAAATTTTCCATTCTTCACCATTTCACTCCATTTCAAGCTTTGGAGCTTTGAGGAACATTGTAGAGAATCACTTTCTTAAGGTAACCACTCTTTTCCTTTTCATTTTGGTTGGTTATAACTCTTGGAGTTAGGATTTTTATGGTTATGTTCTTGGGAGAAATTTCATAAGAATAAGTTAGGAATTGATTCTTGGTTCATGAAAGTTGTTCATGGGAGTTTAGTAAGCATGCTAGGCTTTGTTATTTCAATTTTTCCATGAGTTTGTGAAAATCTCATGAGAAAAGTTAGGGTTTTGGTTTGGTTATGTATTGATCAATAACATGTGGTTAAGTTGTAAGGTTTTGAAAAGAAAAGTTGTCTTTGAACCTTTGGGCAAAAGGGAAATGCGTTGTATGGTTTTGTTTTAGAAAATCCGATGAAAAATATTTTGGGGTTTATGAAAATATTTCCTAAGTGTTTTGAGTAGTGTTTTTGGGGTCAAAGTGGTTTAAAACTATTGTGACATGTGGTGTCGCTTTTTACCTTGAAAACATGTTTGAAAATGATTACCGGACGGTTAAGGCCCGTAATAAAACTTGTGCTTGGATTTGGTTTTGATTTTGGGAATGAAAATCAAATAACTTACACTCGAAGCAACCAACAAGCTTTCGGAAATGTATTGCTTGCTTATGAAAATGGTTTGCTTTTGTGCCTTGAAAAAGTGTTGGGAACTAATAGAATCAAACTAGGCTTGGTTGGGGGAAAAGGTGGTGTGAGTTGCTGTCTTTTGCTGTCATGACAGGTGCAACTCGCTGAGCGAGTGTTTACTCGCCAGGGCGAGTGTCACAGGTCATGACAACACGCCAGGGCGAGCTCCAGAGCGAGTAAGACCAGTCCTCACTGCCTTCACTCGCCACCAACTCGCCAGGGCGAGCTCTGAGAGTTGAAATTTTGGATTCTGATTTCTAAACTTGGTTTTTAACTTTCTAATCCCTTTTTATTAATTTATGGAAGTGGCGGGGATTGGAAACGAGTTTTTCGGGTACTCGGAAAGTACGTAACTTATAACGCAAGAAAACGGCCATTTTGCATTTCAAATTATTTAAGACTTTGGCCTATTGTTTTGGGTCCTAAAAATAGTACATATAACTCATAGGGGTTGATCAATACGGTAGTTTTTGGTATAGTATCCGAAAGAGGGATTTTACCTTAGAAAACCTTTGGTTTTTGGGGTTTTAGAGTTCAATTCATTAAGGATTGATTGGTTATGGTTTTGATTGTATACTTTGCTTGTTTTAGGAAGCAAGTAAGTGTTGTGCGATCGTGTGTTAGTTGAGTGCTTGACGAGGTAAGGGCTCCACTTTATTTTTGTCTTTAAAACGGTTACGACATGCTTTGTTTTGCTGTGTGTGCAATTGTTGTGTGCTTTGGCATGTTTGTACTTATGTATTCTCGTTGACGAGAAGGTGGTTATAAATATGTGTGCAATTTACATATGATTGAGAAAATGTATGTATGTTGTGATGCTTGTACATAGGCTTTAGGCTATGTGATTGTTTGCATGAGCATATATGAATGCGTGCGTCGGATAGGACTACGCGGGGATTTTGTCTGTGTGACTATCCCGTATATGCCGAAGAGAATATATGCCATGCATTTCATAGTTGCGTACCTAGGTGTATGTCTGTGTGACTTTGCCTACGTACCGGGCGTTTGACTGTGTGGCTTCGCCAAATCCTTCTGGATTTACATTGAGTTGGTGTTTGTCTGTGTGACTTCGCCTGGTGTTTGTCTGTGTGACTTCACCTGCCTTGTGTGGCATTTTAGTGCGGGTACGTATATTTCTGTGTGGCTTTGCCTACCCCACGACTCTTCGAGGAGAGGTTAATTTTCCGGAAAATCATGCATGTGGCAGCCAGTGATTGGTGTCACACTCATTATAGAAGTCTGCATTAGGCTTGGTGTGCATTATATATATAAACCCGTTGGTGGGAATGACTTTGGTGGTTAAGAGCTTTCTCTTGTGTTTGTGGAAATATTTGTTATGTGTACAATCTTTCGCACCGGTTATATATATATATACCTTTTATTTTGTGGTGACCCTTTCTTTCATTTGCGGGCTCATCCCACCCAGATGATGGGTTAGGTCGTGGTGACGACGGTGGCTGTTCCAGGCCCCAGTGAGCGGCTGGAGCTTTAGTTTAGTTAGACTATGCGCCGGTGTGTTTTGTGCACCGTGCTTTTTGGTTAGCATAGGGTTCTAACTTGTTTTGTTGTAAGTATTTGAATACTTAGACTTGGATTGTAATTATTCAGGAATACACTTTGCTTGTCGAAGCACCTTATGGTAATGAGTCTTTTTGTATATTTGAATGCCGGCTCATTGAAAAATATTCTATGCGCACTCTGAGTGTTAGTTGAAAAAAAAAAAATTTAGTGCCTTTTCTGGCCTTTGAAAAACGGGTTGTTACAATTGGTATCAGAGCACGGCTTTAAATCTTCAAAGGGAAAGTGTATACTTGAGTCGTTAGTCCAGAGTCGGTTAAAACATAGCTAGAGTTGTGTTAGTTCTAGCGGTTGTTTTTGTTGTGTTGTGGGTTATGTAGTTGGTTGTTTTGAGTCTAGCATGAGATACGCTTAGACACTGGATTGTTTCTTACTGAAGTACTATCGGGAGCGATGCTTCAGTGAGTAGAATAGTTGAAACCCCCGAGCATTGGTCGAATTTGGTCGACCAGTGTGTTTGAATTCCTTAAACGAAGTGGTTCGAGGAGGACTGACTTGAGGCGAACAAGGATTACAAGGGATTCTTGGAAGTAATATTATGGATTGAAAGTGGCATTGTGTCGTTGTCACTCAAAGGTATTGAGTATGGACGTGTGGACGTCGACTGATAATGGATTGTAAGTAAGGATCGGATTGGGACGACCTTTTGAAGAAGATATTGAATATCTGCTCTGGTGAGTTAGGGTGCGACTTGATGAAGTCATTAGGTTTTCAAGAGAACGCAGCCACTATGGAATGGTGGAGCATGCGAGATGTCAATTGGATTTAATTACAATGATTGGATAATCATTGGGGCAACACTACAAGAAAATAAGGACTTTGCGACGGTTAAAATTGCACTCTGCGACGGTTGAAAGTGTCACAATTGCACATCTGCGACGGTTGTCCAACCGTTGATGATTTCGGTGTCGCAAGAGAACATTGCGACAGTTTTAAAAACCGTCGTAACCATGATTTCAAACCGTCCCAATATTTTTCCAGGAAAGAGATTTAAACATTGCGACAGTTTTAAAAACCGTCGTAACCATGATTTCAAACCGTCCCAATATTTTTTCAAAAAAGATAATTAACCACAGATATTGCAACGGTTATAAAACCGTCGCAAATGTTTTTTTAGTATTAATTTAAAATCTATTTTTTTATTTTTTATATTTGTTTCCTTTATTTTTATAGCTTATTAATTAAGCCTTGCATTACAATATCCATACAAGAGTAAGAAAATTATAATGAATAAGTATATAGATTTAAATTACTTAATCTCATTCAAATAATGACAACTTTCATACATCAAAAAGCTAATTAAAGTACTTGAAACTCAAAAAGAAACAAAACTAATATAGTTCAAACAATTAAAAACATAAATATTAGTAGAGATGCTCCTAAACATAAACATTGCGTCAAAATAAAAAGTTCACAAAAATATCTAAATATTCCCTATGGTATGTGATGTTGCTTGATGATCCTTAGTTAGTGTTAGCTCTATACTCAAAACGCCTACCATCTCTTGACTTGTCTCATTCAGGTACCTGAAAAAACAAAAATATATAATATTAGGTTTTTTAAAAATTCAGCAAAAATATTCCCTATGGTATGTGATGTTGCTTGATGATCCTTAGTTAGTGTTAGCTCTATACTCAAAACGCCTACCATCTCTTGACTTGTCTCATTCAGGTACCTGAAAAAACAAAAATATATAATATTAGGTTTTTTAAAAATTCAGCAAATTTTTATTAGAAAATTATTTGAAAATAAGTGTCATGTATGCACAAACAGTGCAAAAAAAACACTTATAAATTAGAATGCCTAATGCAATTGGTAAGACAAACACTTCATATAATTTGCTTAAACTTTGCATGCAATTATAATTATGCTGTTATAATAATCCTATACAACAATTAAGAGCTATATAGGAGTATAATCTACAATACAACAATTAATAGCAATATAAGAATATAATCTACAGTATTTATACAATCTTAAACTACTAGTTGCACATGCAAGACATAACATATATTGGCTTCTTACTAAGGGCACATCATAGCTCTAAATAAGAATAACACAATTACCTAAATAAGAATAACACAATTACCTGATTTCCATTAGAATTATGTTTTTGCATTAAGAACGCAACCTGCTCCTTCAATATATCAACTTGTAAAGCCTTGTCCTTAAGCGAATCAATTTCAGCTTGCATTTGCTTCATCTTCTCTTTATCCTCCGAGGAAGATGTCAATGTTGGAGAGCGAGTAGTAGTGAGCTGAGATGGTGTTACCCCAAGTCCCATACTACGAGCAAATCCACCATGTTCTTTTCCAAAGACACCCACAAATGCTTCATTCTCTAAATGAGTCTTTGCAATTTCAGCTTGTAATTGGTCCTGATTATGAAATGAATTTTATTCTAACAACTAGCATTGCCGTAGCCATAAAACAGAATTGCAGCAGCATACTCAAGATACATCACAAACAACAGAGTTGCAGTAACCACAAAACAAAATAAAAAACAATTCAGCAGCAGCAGCAGAACAGCAGTTATTTCAATAAAGAATGAAACACCAGAACAGCAAACAACAGAAAAAACAGCAGAACAGCAGTTATTTCAACAAACAAAGCTGCGCAGTTATTTCAAACCAGCAGTGCAATCTCACAGTAAATGAACAGATCCAAACCAGCAGCAGCATACTACTAATTTTTTTTGAATATCAAATGAATTTATTAAAGCACAAAAAGCTAATACAAGAGACAGATGCAAACTACCAGCCCCCTAATAGGGTACAAGCACCAGACAAAGAGTACAAAAGGAATCAAAAGACAAAGCTAGAAAAACTAAAGAGGAAACTAAAAACCAGAGACAGATGCAAACTACCAGCCCCTAATACAAGTTCAAACAACCAAGACAATAAAAATTAAAAATTTCAATACTGCACTTACATTTTTTTTCTTAGCCTCATCATTGACAAATGACCCATTAGGCTTTTTGTGACTAACTCCAAACATGTCTCCCCTACTATATTTTCGACCAGATCTTTTTTCCTACAAGTAAATACATATAATAAGTACTTGTGCCATTAAACATACAATCAATAATAGATTGGGTGAATCATACCAACTCTTCTTGTGTCCTTGCAATGGACTTAGTCCCTAGTGTATGATTCATCTTTAGCTTTGCACGATTTGCTGCATTTTTTCGTGCCATCTCCTGCATTGATAACAAATTACGACAGTGTAACAAAACAAAAAAATAAATCACGACAGTGAACAACGGCAGCCCATTACCACTGTTTTTGGCTTCCGCCTATATTGGACAAAAGCAGCCCAATTATTTGGGTCAATACAACGTGGATAATTTCGAAGATTTTCCTCCAAAGTAAGATCCCATTTATAATATTTTTTAAACAATTGAGATTTGGCATTCCTCCATTTCGTTGCAATACTCTTGAGGATGTATTTTTTGTTGTCTTCATCATTAACAACAAATTTTGTCTTGCAAAAGAATCATAACACAATAGTTAGTTAACAAAACAAACATTAGATAAAAAAAATATTCAGTTTTTTAACAATGATACCTTTATCTTTTGATCATAAAATTTGTGCAAGAATTTCATGTCCAGATAATGTTTTCGGTGGACTACGCATATCTTGTTGATTATCAAATCGGACCTAGTTCAATCTAAATTTATGTCCCCGATCAAGGAAACGACGATGGCCCATAAAACACCATTTTTTGCTCTTAGAAAGACGGAAAGGAGTAAAGTCAATGTTACATGATGGGCAAGCAAATCCGGTGTATGTGTTCCACCCAGAAAGTGCACCCAAACCGGGAAAGTCACTGATCGTCCACATCAAAGTTGCATGTAATGTGAACCTCTCTTTCTTAAAGGAATCATGTGTAACTACACCCGTTGTCCATAACTCCTTCAACTCTTTGATTAAAGGTTGTAAGTAGACATCAATATCATTTCCTGGCATTTTTTTACCGGGAATTATCATTGACATTATAAAAGATGTCGACTTCATGCACACCCATGGAGGAGTGTTGTATGGGATAAGCATAACTGGCCAAATACTATAATTTGTACTCATCATACCAAATGGATTAAAACCATCACTAGCCAATGCAAGGCGCACATTTCGCGGATCTGATGCAAACCAAGGGTGTGTCAAGTCAAATTCTTTCCAAGCTTTAGAATCTCTAGGATGCCTCATCATTCCATCATTCTTGGGATCAACTGCATGCCATCTCATATCCTCGGCTGTCTTTGATGACAAAAATAATCTCTGTAATCGAGGTTTTAACGGAAAATAACGAAGAACTTTTGCAGGAACTTTTTTCTGTTTATTTCCATCAGAATCCTTTGCTTTTGATTTCCATTTTGAAGTGTTACACTTTTTGCATGTCTCCCTTTCTTCATCTTCTCCCCAATAAAGCATACAATTGTTTGGACATGCGGGTATCTTTACATAATTCAAACCAAGTTTTGTGATTGTTTTCTTTGCTTCATAGAACGAACTAGGAATTTTTGCAAATTCAAATGCATCTTTTAGCAACTCTAAAATCATTGTCATTGACTTATCACTCATTCCACACAAACACTTGATGTGATACAACTTTACCAAAAAAGACAATCTTGAATATTTTGTACACCCTTCATACAAGGGTTGTTCTCCTTCTCTAGTTAATTCATAGAACTCTTTGGCTTCATTCCTTTCTTGAGTTTCAGTTGGCATCACTTCTTCATCTTGATTAATCTCTACATTTGATGCAACCGGTACTTCATTTGTCTTATCCCTATCTACTCCAAATGCATCATTGATCATGTTTTGAATAGAATCTTCAAAAACTACAGCATCTTGGCCTATATTTGGAATAGTACTAGTTTTGCCTAAGGTTTCCCCATGATGCAACCAAATGGTGTATTCCGTTGGAAATGGTGACCACGATAAGTGGTCTGACATTACACTCATACTTTGCGGTTTTTTGAAACCACAATATTTACAAGGGCATATTAGTTCAATATTTTTCGGTTTATCTTTAAAGGCAAATTTAATAAATTCCTTCACACCTAGCTTATATGCATCCGATCCTTGTGGCTTCATAATCCATGACTTATCCATTGCTATAAACTATAAGCATTTAAACATAGACATGTCAAAAAAAATACAATAAATGCATTTTTTGTTTCTTCTTTAAAGTGTACATATGAGACTAAGAATAAACAAGAAACTATAAGAGTCATTTTTTTAATCAATCAAATCTTATTAAAAAAGAGCCGATGAGCCAAGCACAAGGAGTGCATCGGCAGCCGAATCAATTACGAACAACAAATAACCAGCACAACTGGAGCCCAACCCCCAAACTAAAAGCAACAAAAAATAAAGAAAAGAGACAAAAGGACAATGGACTTACGAAAACGGCAGCAGAGTTACGAAATCAGCAGTAGAGTTACAAAAATGGCAGCAAACTAGAGAACCGGTATCGCAAAATCAGAAATGCTTCTTTCTTTAGTTGAATCCAATCACTATCTGTATGAGTAAACAAAGTAGAGAAACACATGAATGACCAAATCCAACAAACAAGAGACAACAATAAAGTTAAGTAATTAGAACTTGGTAAGGATTGCCTTTTATTTGATGTTTCAAAGTTCTTAAATGAGTTTTTGACATTAGAACAACAAAACAACAGGCACTAAAAAAAGAAGGAATGATCCACCTTCTTTCAAGCTACTATTAATAATACATTTAGCAAAAGTAGTAGTTTTGACTTGATTGGAGAGAAATTAACTAATAACCAATTATATCATATTTTCAAACAAAGTTCATGATAAACTAACTATATTTAGGTCAATCATAAGAACAATATAGTCTAATCTATAATCTAATTTTGAAGAATTACATAAATTAATAAATTCAGAATTTCAACACATGATGATTCCCATAAGTCTATGTAACATCAAAAAGACTCATAAAACATATACTACAAGTCTATGTATATTTTTTATGATTCCCATAAGTCTATACATCAGAATTTCTTGCTTTTTCTTACATACATCAGTAGCTTTTTCTCTAGTTTTTGTTATGCAGTAGCTTATGGTTACATAGTCTATAGATCAGAATTACATAGACTTTTTTCTTGCTTTTTCTCATAAAACATATCAAGACAAACAGCAGCTACAAAACATAAACTACAAGTCTATCTATATTTTTGTAACAATTTCCAATCAATGATAGATAACAAGCTAACAACATATACCTAACAGTGAAAAGAGAACCCATAAGGATACAAGAAAAGACTTTAGCACAACACTGCTAAAATCTAAGACAGATCATAGAGCAAAAACAAAGGCCTTCCTCTAAAAACCATAAGCTACTGCATAACAAAAACCAGAGAAAAAGCAAGAAAAAACAAGTACAAAGACAATATGGTTACGGTGCTGCCATAAAGCCCAAAAAACCGCGCCCCAAACCATCACCAAGGCCTGATTTATCTGCTTTCTCCCAGAAGCAGCACCCGTAAAATTCAAAAGGGATTGGAAATTTTGCGGGAACTGGAGAAAAACTCCCAGCCAGTCGAAAACACCACGCCAAACAGACATAGAAAAATCACAGTACAGCAGCAAATGGAGCGAAGTTTCAATACCATTCCCGCAAAAAGCACAGGCCTATGAATATTATAATTGTAACACTGCAGGTAGTGCTTTGAAATTTCAATATATCACTAATCTAAATTCAATATATTAGTTGAGTTTCATTAGTGCTTTGAAATTTATCAGAACACAAAACTTTGTTTTTCTCATGGAAGCAATTCTGTTCATATTTTTTAAGTTCCTAACTTTTTTTTTGAACTGCAAATCAAATTTTATTAAAACACAACAAAGCACAAGAAGTGCTAAGAGGTTACATGATACAACAAATTAGCGAAAAATACTCTAGCACCCAAAAACACGGGGTCTGAGATCAAAACTCAGGGAAAACAAACAGAATCGCAATAAATCCAGTTCCTAACTCATAGATAAATAAATAAATTCAGTTAGGTGTTGTAAGTTCGTAACTGGTACTACCAAAACAAACTAAAAAATCCAGAACTCATTTACAACAAATACATAGCTTTAACAATTAGCAAAAACAAACAGAACAAACAGAATCGCAGAAACAGAACAAATAGCAAGCGCTTCGAACAAACAGAACAAATACATAGCTTTAACGGTGAAATACAAAACGAACCTGAATCTTAGATGAAGAACAAACTCTTCTCAACAAATGAGAGGAACAACCGGCCACTTGTGATTTAGGGGGATTTAGCAATTTAGGGAACAAATAAATTGATTGAGGGATTAGGGTTGTTGAAGAAAAGGAGTTAGGGATTAGGCTTGTGATAAGAATCTGCGATGACAAGATGAGTTAGGGTCATGGTCGGTCAAGGAAACGAAGGTGAAGAACGGTGGTAATGGAAAAACGGTGGCGACAACGAGGGAGATGAGAGATGGTGTTTTGAGGTGAACGAAAACGGTGGTACTGGTAATGTAAAGTGTTTTGTGCTTTTGTCTGAGTGTGACTGTGTGAGGGTTGAAATTTTTAAATTTTTTTTTTGGAACCAAAGGTTTAGGCGCTAAAGTGAAAATTTTTCCCGCATACATAGCAAAACACTGCGACGGTTGTAGAAACCGTCGTATCCACCGTTGCAAATATCTTTAAAAAATCACATTGCGACAGTTTTGTTAAAGGTGTCACAATCTAAATGTCGCAAAGTGCACATTTTCTTGTAGTGCAACTTGTATTGGAAATAAAGTGCATCGCGCGTCAAGAGTAAGTGAACTTGGTGGTGTTAGAAGACGGTTGCGCGAACGATGGGTACCTTAAGGGTTTAATTCAAGTGTGTGAGATAAATTAGATTCGAAACTAAGATTAGTAAGGATGAATCTTGTGATGATTGAAGGTAGGAGACCAAGTATCACGTTGATAAGTGACAATCTATACATAGTTCGGGAGATAGTAAATGTAGATGTCGATGTGAGATACAACGAGCGGTAATTGATTGTTGAATAAAGTTGGAAGTGGAGATATATTTAGGTAAAGAACGAGGAGTTCAACCTTGAAAGTGAGTTGCATATCACTGATAGGTGATAATAGAGGTGTTTATTATGGAAATGTCCAAATAATTGTAGCAGTGTAAGCTAGAATTGTTAATTATTGGCAAGTAAACCATAAGGGAAAGTAAACTGGTTTAGCAGTTTGAGGAGATTAGTCAAGATTGAGTAGAGATCCTGTGTGGATGCGCATATAAGTTAACGATTTTGATCGACCAAGATGGTTGAAGGACTAAGTAGCAGCTTGAATTTATGATACCATAAGAGTTGAGGTGGGCAAGTTTTGAATAAATTCAAGTTATGGACGAGAATTTTTAGAGGTATTCTAGAAATGTCGTGTATGAGCAGGAAAAGAGTCGTTAGTAAGAGTACTAAGACAATAAGAGTTGATAGTTGGAAGGACTTTTATTGTATATTAGGATTAAACGGATGGTATGACAAGTAATTGTAGTTCTTGAGCAGTAAATTCAAGAGTTTGATTTGGGTATCGAACGTACTAAGGATAAAATCATAGCGAAGTGTCGTGCGTTGGTAGATATTTTTGATAAGTCGGGCATTAAGATTTGAGATGAATGTTTAATGGCTTGATGGATGAGTAAGACGAGTCGATTGGTAGGTGAATTGCAGTGACCTTTTAAGGACGAGTTAGAAGTGAATAAGAAAACGATGAGTGAATAGATGTAAGAATATGATTGGCCAGAACTTGAGATCTGGGAATTGATTCCCTAGTGGGAACAGACCTTATGACTTTAGAATAGTCACGATGATGAAGGACCAGTCGAATGGAGATGAGATACTTAATGGGAACTTGAGGAATTAATCATTTGGAGCGTTTGATTACGACACGTACATTAGTTGACACCGTAAGGGAAGTTAGAGATGGTTAAATCCAGTTAATGAATGGATGTGTCAGGTTGGATAGCGAGAACGTATGTGGGAAGTTGGTTATTGTTATTGGAGAATACTGTAGCTTTAGATGGTTATGAAGATTTGAGATTGGTCGAACGGAGAAGGGTATGCTTGTGGTGATTCAAAATTATGTGAAATGAGAGAGCACTTGAATTGTGTGCGGCGAATTAAAGATGTTGTTTTGATTTAGCAAGTTATTGGTCATGGTGGTTTGGGAACCAACTCTAGACAGTTGTTGGACTAGAAAGTTGCAAAGTAGTAGATTGATGATACAGACCTGATTGGAGTTTTGTAGAGGTTATGACATCGATGCGTTAGTCGTAAAGGGAGGTTAGTCATGGAAAGAATGTGTTCACAATAAGGGTGGCTAGTGGTGTTTCTAGCCGAACTCGTAGAGAAAACGTTCCATTGTTTGGTTGTCTTTCAATTGATGAATTCATCTTCAAAGAGGAGAAATAGTGATGGAAATGAAATGGTTTGTGGATCCGTTTCTAGGTCTAGAAAAGAATGAGGATTTAGAGAGAAGCCCATGAAGATGTGGCTTATGCCAATTGAAGATTGGCGAAGGGATTTGTCTCACACCTAATTTTGGAAATAAGAAGGATAAGAAATTGTCTAATGGCAAGTTGATGGAAGCTTGTAGAGCTTCGATTCATTGTAGTGGTTACAATGAAGAGAGACGTAGCATAATGGAAATCTGTATTGAGTAAGTAAAGGAATGCGGATATGGTCTACATGGACAGTGGAACAATAGTGATGTGATGAGTACCTTAAGATTTATTTTGGAAGTAGGTATCTCGACAGAAAGGGTGATGTTGGGAATAATTAAGAATGGTCAGAGTGACAAGCTCTTTTGAGTAAGAGAGGAATTAATTGTAAGAGAAAAAGGAACTCAGGAGAGTTCAGGAATAGAACGAGAATACGATGTAGAGAGGATGTGCGCCGACGATGGTAGTCGACGAGGATAAGCGTTTTGTTTAAGGCACGCGAGATTTATCTAAGTGTCGTTTTGGAAGTAATGTTAACGTATAAGGAACCGATTCTGGGGAATTGGAGATTTGGATAAAGGGAGTACAAGAGAAATAGATGGTATAGTTTGGCAAGTGACAAGACTATGAGGAGCTGTAATCACCAACCGGAGGTTGGGATAGTATTATTTAATTCGTGTTTGGAACGAGATTCGAATGTGAACATACGGTTCGGCATATTCATTGAGTTGCGGACTCAGGGATAAAGTGTGAAGTTCTTCGATAGAAAGGACAACTTTTGTGGAACCCTTGTGACTCGGAGGACCTTGAGCACAAGTGGAATGAAGTATCACTTAAGTTGGGTAAAGATGGTCTAAACCACCATCAGGATTGTCGACTGTCTATTGACAAATTGAGGGACTGGCCGTCCTTAATTTATTGTTGATGGTAGACGGGAATCGTGTTGAGTGGAATTGACTAGTTTTTGCTAGCTTTGGTGATGCACAGAGAACTTCAGTGTTTCTTTTTGGAGGGTAGCCACTCACAACTTCGTGTGAAACTAATGGAGTGGGCTATGCCGCGGAGGCAGAAGAAGTGACTTTGGAAATTTTGTGTGTGGACCCTAGGAAATTTGCGGAACTCGAGGCTGTGAACTTCTG
This sequence comes from Trifolium repens, assembly GCA_030408175.1. Lineage (NCBI taxonomy): Eukaryota > Viridiplantae > Streptophyta > Magnoliopsida > Fabales > Fabaceae > Trifolium > Trifolium repens. Next base: position 28,208,524 of record CP125841.1, on the reverse strand, counting down.
CTGTGAGGTTAATTTTTGAGTGGTGAACTCGTTGAGAGTTGCGGTTGGTGCACGGTTGTGCCAGTGTGTTGGTGAGAGTATCTGTGTGACTTCACCCGGTGTTAGCATCTGTGTGGCTGCACCTAATCATGAGGGATTTTGTTGTGTTGGTGATGGAAATAATTAGTTGAGTTGTTACTCTTACCTTTAGTTTCGAGGACGAAACTTCTTTTTGGAGGGTAGTAATGTAAGACCCAAGATTCCACTGTACAGTTTTCTAAGGAACTCTAGTGTCGGCTACGAGTTTTAGGGTTTTTGGTGAAGCTGTTTTTGTGAGTATCGTCGCATAAAAGAGATTTTTGCTGAAACGGAGCCTGTTTTGTGCTCGTGCGCTGGAAAGGCACAGACTTTTGGGTTGTAGTCTTCTTTTAAGTATGAGGAGATTTCTGTGAAGTCAGAATGACGAGTTTTGGATTATTCTTGTTTTTGGAAAAACGAGTAGGATTTTACCCGCTGATGGAAAATCTTACTGCGTCTGTTTTAAGTGAGGTTTCGGGTGGAAGTTTTATATATCTGCGCGAGTTAGGATATGTCCTGAGATTAATTTTCTAAGGTATGGAAGAAAATTTCAGTCGGAGAATAAAGTTTAGCGATAATATTTGGAAACGGTTTACGACGGACGTTTATTGGTTAGATTTTATATTTTTGTGATTTCCGTCCGTTAGCGAGGTGCGACTCGCCGAGAGCTGAACGTGAGAGTGTTTCTAAGAGGTGTTGAGTATTATCTCAAGTGGATTTGGTTTGGTTTGATCCAATGGGTTTTGTCTTGGCATTTTGTTTTTGATCCAATGGCCATGAGTTAGCAAGAGCAATGGCATAGTAAGGAGGTTTGTTGCATTGTGGACTTAGAAAAACATCACAAATCATCTCCATTCTTTCTCTCTTTCACGTGGAACTCCATTTCTTAACCTTAACCTTCACAAATTTTCCATTCTTCACCATTTCACTCCATTTCAAGCTTTGGAGCTTTGAGGAACATTGTAGAGAATCACTTTCTTAAGGTAACCACTCTTTTCCTTTTCATTTTGGTTGGTTATAACTCTTGGAGTTAGGATTTTTATGGTTATGTTCTTGGGAGAAATTTCATAAGAATAAGTTAGGAATTGATTCTTGGTTCATGAAAGTTGTTCATGGGAGTTTAGTAAGCATGCTAGGCTTTGTTATTTCAATTTTTCCATGAGTTTGTGAAAATCTCATGAGAAAAGTTAGGGTTTTGGTTTGGTTATGTATTGATCAATAACATGTGGTTAAGTTGTAAGGTTTTGAAAAGAAAAGTTGTCTTTGAACCTTTGGGCAAAAGGGAAATGCGTTGTATGGTTTTGTTTTAGAAAATCCGATGAAAAATATTTTGGGGTTTATGAAAATATTTCCTAAGTGTTTTGAGTAGTGTTTTTGGGGTCAAAGTGGTTTAAAACTATTGTGACATGTGGTGTCGCTTTTTACCTTGAAAACATGTTTGAAAATGATTACCGGACGGTTAAGGCCCGTAATAAAACTTGTGCTTGGATTTGGTTTTGATTTTGGGAATGAAAATCAAATAACTTACACTCGAAGCAACCAACAAGCTTTCGGAAATGTATTGCTTGCTTATGAAAATGGTTTGCTTTTGTGCCTTGAAAAAGTGTCGGGAACTAATAGAATCAAACTAGGCTTGGTTGGGGGAAAAGGTGGTGTGAGTTGCTGTCTTTTGCTGTCATGACAGGTGCAACTCGCTGAGCGAGTGTTTACTCGTCAGGGCGAGTGTCACAGGTCATGACAACACGCCAGGGCGAGCTCCAGAGCGAGTAAGACCAGTCCTCACTGCCTTCACTCGCCACCAACTCGCCAGGGCGAGCTCTGAGAGTTGAAATTTTGGATTCTGATTTCTAAACTTGGTTTTTAACTTTCTAATCCCTTTTTATTAATTTATGGAAGTGGCGGGGATTGGAAACGAGTTTTTCGGGTACTCGGAAAGTACGTAACTTATAACGCAAGAAAACGGCCATTTTGCATTTCAAATTATTTAAGACTTTGGCCTATTGTTTTGGGTCCTAAAAATAGTACATATAACTCATAGGGGTTGATCAATACGGTAGTTTTTGGTATAGTATCCGAAAGAGGGATTTTACCTTAGAAAACCTTTGGTTTTTGGGGTTTTAGAGTTCAATTCATTAAGGATTGATTGGTTATGGTTTTGATTGTATACTTTGCTTGTTTTAGGAAGCAAGTAAGTGTTGTGCGATCGTGTGTTAGTTGAGTGCTTGACGAGGTAAGGGCTCCACTTTATTTCTATCTTTAAAACGGTTACGACATGCTTTGTTTTGCTGTGTGTGCAATTGCTGTGTGCTTTGGCATGTTTGTACTTATGTATTCTCGTTGACGAGAAGGTGGTTATAAATATGTGTGCAATTTACATATGATTGAGAAAATGTATGTATGTTGTGATGCTTGTACATAGGCTTTAGGCTATGTGATTGTTTGCATGAGCATATATGAATGCGTGCGTCGGATAGGACTACGCGGGGATTTTGTCTGTGTGACTATCCCGTATATGCCGAAGAGAATATATGCCATGCATTTCATAGTTGCGTACCTAGGTGTATGTCTGTGTGACTTTGCCTACGTACCGGGCGTTTGACTGTGTGGCTTCGCCAAATCCTTCTGGATTTACATTGAGTTGGTGTTTGTCTGTGTGACTTCGCCTGGTGTTTGTCTGTGTGACTTCACCTGCCTTGTGTGGCATTTTAGTGCGAGTACGTATATTTCTGTTTGTCGGAAAGTACGTAACTTATAACGCAAGAAAACGGCCATTTTGCATTTCAAATTATTTAAGACTTTGGCCTATTGTTTTGGGTCCTAAAAATAGTACATATAACTCATAGGGGTTGATCAATACGGTAGTTTTTGGTATAGTATCCGAAAGAGGGATTTTACCTTAGAAAACCTTTGGTTTTTGGGGTTTTAGAGTTCAATTCATTAAGGATTGATTGGTTATGGTTTTGATTGTATACTTTGCTTGTTTTAGGAAGCAAGTAAGTGTTGTGCGATCGTGTGTTAGTTGAGTGCTTGACGAGGTAAGGGCTCCACTTTATTTCTATCTTTAAAACGGTTACGACATGCTTTGTTTTGCTGTGTGTGCAATTGCTGTGTGCTTTGGCATGTTTGTACTTATGTATTCTCGTTGACGAGAAGGTGGTTATAAATATGTGTGCAATTTACATATGATTGAGAAAATGTATGTATGTTGTGATGCTTGTACATAGGCTTTAGGCTATGTGATTGTTTGCATGAGCATATATGAATGCGTGCGTCGGATAGGACTACGCGGGGATTTTGTCTGTGTGACTATCCCGTATATGCCGAAGAGAATATATGCCATGCATTTCATAGTTGCGTACCTAGGTGTATGTCTGTGTGACTTTGCCTACGTACCGGGCGTTTGACTGTGTGGCTTCGCCAAATCCTTCTGGATTTACATTGAGTTGGTGTTTGTCTGTGTGACTTCGCCTGGTGTTTGTCTGTGTGACTTCACCTGCCTTGTGTGGCATTTTAGTGCGAGTACGTATATTTCTGTGTGGCTTTGCCTACCCCACGACTCTTCGAGGAGAGGTTAATTTTCCGGAAAATCATGCATGTGGCAGCCAGTGATTGGTGTCACACTCATTATAGAAGTCTGCATTAGGCTTGGTGTGCATTATATATATAAACCCGTTGGTGGGAATGGCTTTGGTGGTTAAGAGCTTTCTCTTGTGTTTGTGGAAATATTTGTTATGTGTACAATCTTTCGCACCGGTTATATATATATATATACCTTTTATTTTGTGGTGACCCTTTCTTTCATTTGCGGGCTCATCCCACCTAGATGATGGGTTAGGTCGTGGTGACGACGGTGGCTGTTCCAGGCCCCAGTGAGCGGCTGGAGCTTTAGTTTAGTTAGACTATGCGCCGGTGTGTTTTGTGCACCGTGCTTTTTGGTTAGCATAGGGTTCTAACTTGTTTTGTTGTAAGTATTTGAATACTTAGACTTGGATTGTAATTATTCAGGAATACACTTTGCTTGTCGAAGCACCTTATGGTAATGAGTCTTTTTGTATATTTGAATGCCGGCTCATTGAAAAATATTCTATGCGCACTCTGAGTGTTAGTTGAAAAAAAAAAAAAAATTAGTGCTTTTTCTGGCCTTTGAAAAACGGGTTGTTACAATAATAGTAATTATACAAATTTTAAAATAACTTTACTAGTGTATATAGTATTGAGTTTTTTAACTAGTGTTCGAAGACACTATTTAGCATTTTTCTTTATTTTTTCATTAATGTTTTTAAATGAAATGGTTTATTGATAGTTATTTCCAAGATTTGGAGCAGATAATTACTTAAAGAAAACTTTATTTCTTTTAAAAGAGGGACTATTTTTTGTTCTTCTTTTAATGAACATTTTTAGTAAGTTTTTTCTTGGTTGGCTTCCAAAAGTCATAGGCACACTACACACCTTGATGTGGCACCAATATAAAATCGTCACTTGTAATACACTATCTTTCCACACACAAATTACATATTTACAGTTTTTTACACATCTTTCTCTTAATTGCATGTTTACCAATTACATTTTTTTTTTTGATAAGCGAATATTTATTATAAGGGAGTACAAGGGGTACTCAATCCCTTACAAAATATAGCAGATTAAATAGTGTTATTGATACAACCCAAAGGATCAAGACACCAATGCAAAAAAGATGGACTAGTGTTACGACCATAACGATTCGAAAACCAAAGCCAAGAGGTAGTTTTGATTTCATTCACAAGAGTCGTTGTGTCCGAGGTAACTCCTTTGAAGATCACATTGTTTCTATGCTTCCATATACTCCACGTAGTAGCCAACCAAATCAACCGACTAACTCGTCCTTCATCTTTTTTCAAATTAACCAAGTCACCAAACAACAAAAAATGCTCCCAACCCCCAGCATCTGTTATAGCAGCTTTTCCAACCCAACTAAAAATAGCAGCTCACACCCCCTTACTAAAAGAACAAGATTAAGTTTACCAATTACATTAATTATCCATTAAGTTTTTAAATTGTTTCTACTTTTTCGAGACAATAAAAACAAAATGTCCCCTGCATAAAAATATGGCATTGCTGATTTACTTGGCATATCAGCATTTTTTATTTTGTTATAACCATATGATCAGCAGTTTTTGTCGAAAGTTTTTCTTTTGTATATAGACGAAATGACAAAGTCATTATAAACTCACACACACAAGTTAGAGAGTCGGGGTTCGAACCCCGGTCATAGCAACCAGCCTAACAATTTTGGCAATATTTTGTCAGTTAATTTAGGACTTCTAGACGAAGTTTTGATTAAATTGAAAGCATGATTTATTTGGCAAATCATATTACCATTTTTTTTTAAAATTTAATACAGAAAATTTTTTATTATAAAAAAATAGAGAATGGATTTTTACTAGAGATTTTTTATGTCATCATCATAAACTTCGCATATATATTTTTTATTATTTTAATGATATTCTATTGTTAGATTAAAATATTTATAGGGGTATAATTTATAGTTTTATTTTGTTATTGATGCTCTCATTTATTTAAATTTAAGTTAACTTTTTTCTTCAATATATGATATTCATTTATTTAAATCGGTAAAGTATATCAATTAAAAATCATTACATATTCACGTTCGCTGAAAACTAACAGTCTTACCAACTAGGAAACTAAAAAAAAGAACTTTATATTTAAAATTACATTTTTCTATATATTGAAAATGTATATTCTCTTCGGTCCCAAGGAAAAATAATATTCTTTATATATTGAAAATATTATTAAACTTTGTGATTGGGTTTTTGTGGCGACTTGTTTTATTTTCGACTGAGGCCTCAATGTTTTCTTTGGATAAGTGTTTTTTTGTACTATTTGTTTTGTAAGAATATTTACTTAAAATATTTTTACAAAGGAAAATAATAATTATAATAAGTATAATTATATATAGTTAAATGATAGATGTATACTATTTTAAAATATAATTATATTTAATATTTATATATGTTAAAAATAAAAATGTTGCTTAGTAATATGAGATTTTTATTGATTTGTATCGCGTATTTGTTTTTTTTATTTTTTTATATGTTAAAGGTATCCTCCGCGCATAAATGCGGAGACTAATCCCTTCGAGGTAACTGAGATTCTTTTAAGGGGCTAATCTCGTCTGATAAACATTTCACATTAAAAATAAATAATATAACTTGCAATGGATCTCTTATAATATTTTATATAATAGTGTAATCACGTATAAGAACTTATTTTTCTTTATGAGTTGTAGTTGTATAGATGCAATTTATTTTGCTTTTTATTTTTATATATCTCTTATTAATATTTTATTCTAACTCTTTATAAGAGTTAAGATATAGAAAATATTGGTCTCGAGAAAATAGAAGATGATTAATATATGGTGGTTTTGTCTCTTTTTTTTATGATGTGATATCATTTTTTGAAAATTATCAAATAGTTTAACTACATACTTTTCTCTAAGAAAATTAAGGTCCCTTATATTCAACAAAATACATATATTTAAATATGTTGTGAACTCTTCCCAAAAAAAATGTTGTGAACTCGAATCTTTTGGTCAATACCGACAAATACAAAGATTGAAGTAAATAATAATATCATCCATTATTGTCAAAAAAAAAAATATCATCCATTAACTTCCGTAAAAAAAAAAGAAAAATAAATTAATATCAACCATTAATTAAACAGTCCATATATAATAATTTAATATCAATGGATGAAATTTTAGAGATCAATTACCAAATTTTTTGGGAGGCCTAAAACCCTAACTTTTGTAGTTAGGCCTTAAGGCGACCATGGATTTAATGCATATCAAATACGGAAGTCAATCACCGGAAAAATGTTTGTAAGTGTTGTAAAATTTAGGGTGCGTTGATTCAATTTCAACTAAACAAAATCTAAAATCTTGATAAACTAACAAAATGTTATATTTTTTGCCTCAATAATTTTACGGGAGATACTGATATAAAAATGAAGAAATAAAAAATTACGCGCAAAAATTTGATTTTTAAAAGTAGAAAATAGGAATTGTAAATTAAAAAGTGTTTATTTAAGTTTGACACTGTCAATTCTTATGAGAGGTACATTTGATTATGTGGAATCTCTCGCATAAACATACAAATTATTTATTGTTCTTGCAACGCATCAAGCTTGAATCATTGTATGTATGCACGAGCACCTACAACGTAAAAACAAATATATATAAATATTTCGATTTGTTAAAAAATAAAAATATATGAAGAGAAAGCAAAAATATAGATACCATTGATAATGCTAAGGATCATGGTAATGTTTTGGTTTTCATCGTGGCCGTGCAGTGTTGCTCACAATCTTTCACGCACTTATCAAAATCATCTGATAATCTTTTTCCCGCACATTTTAAGTCACACTTTATTTCACAAATAGCTCCTTTCAAAATAACTGGCCTAGACTCTTGAGAAGCAGTGATGCATATAACTTGTGTTACAACTAACATAATCATTAGCATCATCACAACACATTTTTTTATCATGCTCATTTTCATTTCCATGACTCTTTTAGTTGTGTATCTTTTATCAATCGGTATTAAAATTGTCTTTTTTGTGATGTTTTAGGTTTTTCCCATACGATTGTATTTATAGCCAAACAAGAGTTTTCAAACCTAACCAAAAAGGCATGATTATTAATTTAATAGTAAAAAATAGTCAAAGTCTAATTATATAAGAATTAGTAAAAGAAAATAATATCCATATTTACTTAATATATTGATTCTATTTTTAATCATATAGATACATATAAAGAATAAATTTTGATTATGGAAGCAAAATGTTTTTTTTTTACCAAAAATAAAGTGATATTGATCAGATTTTATCCTTGGGTCATGCTAAGAGGCACTAATTAAGGAGTCAAAAAGTCGAAAACTTTGCATTGGAAATTATACTTTTTATCTTTTAATAATAGTAATTATACAAATTTTAAAATAACTTTACTACTGTATATAGTATTGAGTTTTTTAACTAGTGTTCGAAGACACTATTTAGCATTTTTCTTTATTTTTTCATTAATGTTTTCAAATCAAACGGTTTATTGATAGTTATTTCCAAGATTTTGAGCAGATAATTACTTAAAGAAAACTTTATTTCTTTTAAAAGAGGGACTATTTTTTGTTCTTCTTTTAATGAACATTTTTAGTAAGTTTTTTCTTGGTTGGCTTCCAAAAGTCATAGGCACACTACACACCTTGATGTGGCACCAATATAAAACCGTCACTTGTAATATACTATCTTCTTCTTTCCACACATAAATTACATATTTATAGATTTGTATACATCTTTCTCTTAATTGCATGTTTACCAATTACATTAATTATCCATTAAGTTTTCAAATTGTTTCTACTTTTTCGAGACAATAAAAACAAAATGTCCCCTGCATAAAAATATGGCATTGCTGATTTACTTGGCGTATCAGCATTTTTTATTTTGGTATAACCATATGATCAGCAGTTTTAATCGAAAGTTTTTCTTTTATATATAAACGAAATGACAAAGTCATTATAAACTCACATACACAAGTTAGAGAGTCGGGGTTCGAACTCCGGTCATAGCAACCGGCCTAACAATTTTGGCAATATTTTGTCAGTTAAGTTAGGACTTCTAGACGAAGTTTTGATTAAATTGAAAGCATGATTTATTTGGCAAATCATATTACCACTTTTTTAAAAAATTTAATAGAGAAAATTTTTTATTATAAAAAAATAGAGAATGGATTTTTACTAGAGATTTTTTATGTCATCATCATAAACTTCGCATATATTTTTTTTATTATTTTAATGATATTCTATTGTTAGATTAAAATATTTATAGGGGTATAATTTATAGTTTTATTTTGTTATTGATGCTCTCATTTATTTAAATTTTAAGTTAACTTTGTTCTTCAATATATGATATTCATTTATTTAAATCGGTAAAGTATATCAATTAAAAATCATTACATATTCACGTTCGCTGAAAACTAACGAGTCTTACCAACTAGGAAACTAAAAAAAAGAACTTTATATTTAAAATTATATTTTTCTATATATTGAAAATGTATATTCTCTTCGGTCCCGAGGAAAAATAATATTGAAAATAATATTCTTCATATGTTGAAAATATTATTAAAATTTGTGATTGGGTTTTTGTGGCGACTTGTTTTATTTTCGACTGAGGCCTCAATGTTTCCTTTGGATAAGTGTTTTTTTGTACTATTTGTTTTGTAAGAATATTTACTTAAAATATTTTTACAAATGAAAATAATAATTATAATAAGTATAATTATATATAGTTAAATGATAGATGTATACTATTTTAAAATATAATTATATTTAATATTTATGTATGTTAAAAATAAAAATGTTGTTTAGTAATATGAGATTTTTATTGATTTGTATCGCATATTTGTTTTTTTTTTTTTTTTTTTATATGTTAAAGGTATCCTCCGCGCATAAATGCGGAGACTAATCCCTTCGAGGTAACTGAGATTCTTTTAAGGGATTAATCTCGTTTGATAAACATTTCACTTTAAAAATAAATAATATAACTTCCAATGGATCTCTTATAATATTTTATATAATAGTGTAATCACGTATAAGAACTTATTTTTCTTTATGAGTTGTAGTTGTATATGTAAGACCCAAGATTTCACTGTACAGTTTTTCTAAGGAACTCTAGTGATGGCTACGAGTTTTAGGGTTTTTGGTGAAGCGGTTTTGTGAGTATCGTCGCATTAATGGAATTTTTGCTGTAATTGAGCCTGTTTTGTGCTCGTGCGCTGTAAAGGCACATATTTTTTTCTTGTAATCCTCTTTTGTGAATAAGAAGGTTGATGTGGATTCAGAATAACGAGTTTTGGATTATTCTTGTTTTTGGAAAAACGAGTAGGATTTTACCCGTTGTTGTAAAATTTTACTGCGTCTGTTTTAAGTGAGGTTTCGGATGGAAGTTTCATATATCTGCGTGAGTTAGGATATGTCCTGAGATTAATTTTCTAAGGTATGGAAGAAAATTACAGTCGCGGAAAAAGATTCGGCGATAAGTTTTGGAAATGTTTAACGTTAGACATTCTTTCCGTAGGTTTTATGTTTTTGTGATTTACGTTCGTCGCGTCGCGCGAGAGCTGAATACGAGACTCTTTATGGATGAGTTGATGATATCTTGTGATTTCTCATAAAGCAAATTGATCCAATGGCTAGGGTTTAAGCTTGGACTTTTGACTTTGATCCAATGGTGGATTGGCTATCAAGAGCCTTTGTCATAGTAAGGAGGTTTGGTGACCTTGGTCACTTAGAAAACATCACATATTCACTCCATTCTTTCTCTCTTTCACGTGAACTTCATTGCTTTCTTTCTCAACTTCACAAATTTTCCATTCTTCACCATTTGTGTCCATTTCAAGCTTGGGAGCTTTGTGGAATAGTTGTAGAGGATCACTTGCTTAAGGTAACCACCCTTTTCCTTTTCATTTTGGTTGGTTAAAACTCTTGGAGTTATGAGTTTTAGATTATGTTCATGAGATGAAAATGTTAGGAATTGATTCTTGTTTCATGAAAGTTGTTCATGAGGTTTAGAGAAGCATGTGTAGGCTTTGTTATTTCAATTTTCCATGAGTTTGTGAGAATCTCATGAGAAAAGTTAGGGTTTTGAAAGTTTAGTGTATTGATCAATTACATGAGCTTATGTTGTTTGGTTTTGGAAAACAAGGTTGTTTTTGAGCCTTTGGGCAAAAGGGAAATGTGTTGTATGGTTTTGTTTTAGAAAATCCGATGAAAAATATTTTGGAGTTTATGAAAATATTTCCTAAGTGTTTTGTGTAGTGTTTTTGGGGTCAAAGTGGTTTAAAACTCTTATGACATGTGGTGTTGCTTTTTACTTTGAAAACATGTTTGAAAATGATTACCGGACGGTTAAGGCCCGTAATAAAACTTGTGCTTGGGTTTGGTTTTGATTTTGGAAATGAAAATCAAATAACTTGCACTCGAAGCAACCAACAAGCTTTCGGAAATGAATTGCTTGCTTATGAAAATGGTTTGCTTTTGTGCCTTGAAAAAGTGTTGGGAACTGATAGAATCAAACTAGGATTGGTTGGGGAAAAAGGTGGTGTGAGTTGCTGTCTTTTGCTGTCATGACAGGTGCAACTCGCCGGGCGAGCGTTTACTCGCCAGGGCGAGTGTCACATGCCATGAACACGCCAGGGCGAGCTCCAGAGCGAGTAAGACCAGTCCTCACTGCCTTCACTCGCCACCAACTCGCCAGGGCGAGCCCTGAGAGTTGAATTTTGGATTCTGATTTCTAAACTTGGTTTTTAGCTTTTTAATCCCTTTTTATTAATTTATGGAAGTGGCGGGGATTGGAAACGAGTTTTTCGGGTACTCGGAAAGTACATAACTTGTAACGCAAGAAAACGGCCATTTTGCATTTCAAATTATTTAAGACTTTTGACAATTGTTTTGGGTCCTAAAAATAGTACAAATAACTCATGGTGGTTGATCAATACGATAGTATGTGGTATGATATCCGAAAGAGTGGATTTTCATTAGGAACCTTTAGGTTTTTGGGGTTTTTGGTTTAGTTTCAATACGATTGGTTGGGAAACAATGTATTGATAATACGCTGCTTGTTTTAGGAAGCGCGTTGTGTTGTTTGGACGAGTTTTAGTAAACGGAAGCTTGCCGAGGTAAGGGCTCCACTTTATTTCCGTCTTTTAAAACGGTTACGACATGCTTGGTTTTGCTGTTTATGCATTTGCTGTGTGCTTTGGCATGTCTGGTTGATGTATTCTCGTGATGAGAACGTGTTTAAAATACTTGCGCTGTATACATATGATTATGAGAATATATGTATGAACAGGTTGTTGGAATACATATGATTGGAAATGTATGTATGTCGTTGTGTTTGGTTTACATATATCTGTGTGATATGTAATTGTTGCATGAGCATGTATGGAACATGTAAGTCAGCTGGGACTACACGGGTGGATGTGTCTGTGTGACTCCGCCGGGGCTGTGTCTGTGTGACTGCCCTATATATGCTTAATTAGAAAGTATGCTCATGCATTTCATAGTTGGCGACAGCATCTGTGTGGCTGGTAGCATCTGTGTGGCTATTTTCGCCTGGTGACAGCATCTGTGTGGCTGGTAGCATCTGTGTGGCTATTTTCACCTGGTGATAGCGTCTGTGTGGCATCACATGCCCTTGTGGCTTTAGTGGGTTGGACCTACGATTCCGGAATTCATGCATGTGGTAGCTTGGATAGTACCACACCCATTGTAGAAGTCTGCATTAGGCTTGGTGTGCATTACATATATAAACCCGTTGGTGGGAATTGCTTGGTGGTTAAGAGCTTTCTCTTGTGTGTTGTGGAATTATTGTTATGTGTACAATCTTTCGCACCGGTTATATATATACATACTTTTATTTTGTGGTGACCCTTTCTTTCATTTGCGGGCTCATCCCACTCAGATGAGGGGTTAGGTCGTGGTGACGACGGTGGCTGTTCCAGGCACCAGTGAGCGGTTGGAGCTTTAGCTTAGTTAGACTATGCGCCGGTGTGGGTTGTGCACCGTGCTTTTTGGTTAGCATAGGATTCTAACTTGTTTTGGTTGTAAGTATTTGAATACTTAGACTTGGATTGTAATTATTCAGGAAAACACTTTGCTTGTCGAAGCACCTTATGGTAATGAGTTCTTTTGTATATTTGAATGCCGGCTCATTTAAAATCTTTTATGCGTAACTCTGATGTGTACAAAAAAAAAAGTAATGCCTTTTCGGGCTTGAGAAAAACGGGTTGTTATAGTATAGATGCAATTCATTTTGCTTTTTATTTTTATATATCTCTTATTAATATTTTATTCCAACTCTTTATAAGAGTTAAGATATAGAAAATATTGGTCTAGAGAAAATAGAAGATGATTAATATATGGTTGTTTTGTCTCTTTTTTTCATGATGTGATATCATTTTTTGAAAATTACGTATCAAATAGTTTAACTACATACTTTTCTCTAAGAAAATTAAGGTCCCAATTATATTCAACAAAATACATATATTTAAATATGTTGTGAACTCTTCCCAAAAAAAAAATGTAGTGAACTCGAATCTTTTGGTCAATACCGACAAATACAAAGATTGAATCAAATAATAATATCATCCATTATTGTCAAAAAAAAAATAATATCATCCATTAACTTCCGTAAAAAAAAGAAAAAGAAAAATTATTATCAACCATTAATTAAACAGTCCATATAATAATTTAATATCAATGGATGAAATTATAGAGATCAATTACCAATTTTTTTGGGAGGCCTAAAACCCTAACTTTTGTAGTTAGGCCTTAGGCCGACCATGGATTTAATTCATATCAAATACGGAAGTCAACCATCGGAAAAATATTTGTAAGTGTTGTAAAATTTAGGGTACGTTGATTCAATTTCAACTAAACAAAATCTAAAATCGTGATAAACTAACAAAATGTTATATTTTTTGCCTCAATAATTTTACGGGAGATACTGATATAAAAATGAAGAAATAAAAAATTACGCGCAAAAATTTGATTTTAAAAAGTAGAAAATAGGAATTGTAAATTAAAAAGTGTTTATTTAAGTTTGACACAATGTCAATTCTTATGAGAGGTACATTTGATTATGTGGAATCTCTCGCTTAAACATACAAATTATTTATTATTTATTGTTCTTGCAACGCTTCAACCTTGAATCATTGTATGTATGCACGAGCACCTACAACGTAAAAACAAATATATATAAATATTTCGATTTGTTAAAAAATAAAAATATATGAAGAGAAAGCAAACATATAGATACCATTGATAATGCTAAGGATCATGGTAATGTTTTGGTTTTCATCGTGGCCGTGCAGTGTTGCTCACAATCTTTCACGCACTTATCAAAATCATCTGATAATCTTTTTCCCGCACATTTTAAGTCACACTTTATTTCACAAATAGCTCCTTTCAAAATAACTGGCCTAGACTCTTGAGAAGCAGTGATGCATATAACTTGTGTTACAACTAACATAATCATTAGCATCATCACAACACATTTTTTTATCATGCTCATTTTCATTTCCATGACTCTTTTAGTTGTGTATCTTTTATCAATCGGTATTAAAATTGTCTTTTTTGTGATGTTTTAGGTTTTTCCCATACGATTGTATTTATAGCCAAACAAGAGTTTTCAAACCTAACCAAAAAGGCATGATTATTAATTTAATAGTAAAAAATAGTCAAAGTCTAATTATATAAGAATTAGTAAAAGAAAATAATATCCATATTTACTTAATATATTGATTCTATTTTTAATCATATAGATACATATAAAGAATAAATTTTGATTATGGAAGCAAAATGTTTTTTTTTTACCAAAAATAAAGTGATATTGATCAGATTTTATCCTTGGGTCATGCTAAGAGGCACTAATTAAGGAGTCAAAAAGTCGAAAACTTTGCATTGGAAATTATACTTTTTATCTTTTAATAATAGTAATTATACAAATTTTAAAATAACTTTACTAGTGTATATAGTATTGAGTTTTTTAACTAGTGTTCGAAGACACTATTTAGCATTTTTCTTTATTTTTTCATTAATGTTTTCAAATGAAACGGTTTATTGATAGTTATTTCCAAGATTTGGAGCAGATAATTACTTAAAGAAAACTTTATTTCTTTTAAAAGAGGGACTATTTTTTGTTCTTCTTTTAATGAACATTTTTAGTAAGTTTTTTCTTGGTTGGCTTCCAAAAGTCATAGGCACACTACACATGCAACAGCCCGTTTTTCAAAGGCCAAAAAGTCAATATTTTTTTTTTCTTTTTCAACTAACACTCAGAGTGCGCATAGAATATTTTTCAATGAGCCGGCATTCAAATATACAAAAGAACTCATTACCATAAGGTGCTTCGACAAGCAAAGTGTACTCCTGAATAAATACAATCCAAGTCTAAGTATTCAAATACTTACAACAAAACAAGTTAGAATCCTATGCTAACCAAAAAGCACGGTGCACAACCCACACCGGCGCATAGTCTAACTAAGCTAGAACTCCAACATCTCACTGGGGCCTGGAACAGCCACCGTCGTCACCACGACCTAACCCATCATCTGGGTGGGATGAGCCCGCAAATGAAAGAAAGGGTCACCACAAAATAAAAGTATGTATATATATAACCGGTGCGAAAGATTGTACACATAACAATAATTCCACAAACACAAGAGAAAGCTCTTAACCACCAAAGCAATTCCCACCAACGGGTTCATATAAGCAATGCACACATAGCCTATAATGCAACCTCTACAATGCGTGGTACTAACCCTAGCTACCACAATGCATGAATTCCGAAATCGTAGGTCCAACCCACTAAAGCCACACGGGCAAGTGATGCCACACAGACGCTATCACCAGGTGAAAATAGCCACACAGATGCTACCAGCCACACAGATGCTGTCAGCCACACAGATGCTGTCACCAGACGAAAATAGCCACACAGATGCTACCAGCCACACAGATGTTGTCGCCAACTATGAAATGCATGAGCATACTTTCTAATTAAGCATATATAGGGCAGTCACCCAGACACAGCCCCGGCGGAGTCACACAGACACATCCACCCGTGTAGTCCCAGCTGACTTACACGTTCCATACATGCTCATGCAACAATTACATATCACACAGATATATGTAAACCAAACACAACGACATACATACATCTCCAATCATATGTATTCCAACAACCTGTTCATACATATATTCTCATAATCATATGTAAACAGCGCAAGTATTTTAAACACGTTCTCATCACGAGAATACATCAACCAGACATGCCAAACACACAGCAAAGCATTACAGCAGAAATCCAAGCATGTTGTAACCGTTTGAAAAGACGGAAATAAAGTGGAGCCCTTACCTCGGCAAGCTTCCGTCAACAACACACGCTCAAACAACACAACGCGCTTCCTAAAACAAGCAGCGCAACAATCAATACATTGTTCTCTAACCAATAGTATTGAAACTACACCAATCCCCAAAAACCTAAAGGTTCCTAAGGAAAAATCCCTCTTTCGGATACCATACCAAAAACTATCGTATTGATCAACCCCCATGAGTTATTTGCACTATTTTTAGGACTCAAAACAATAGGCCAAAGTCTTAAATAATTTGAAATGCAAAATGGCCGTTTTCTTGCGTTATAAGCTACGTACTTTCCGAGTACCCGAAAAACTCGTTTCCAATCCCAACCACTTCCATAAATTAATAAAAAGGGATTAGATAGCTAAAAACCAAGTTTAGAAATCAGAATCCAAAATTTCAGGTCTCAGAGCTCGCCCTGGCGAGTTGGTAGCGAGTGAAGGCAGTGAGGACAGGTCTAGCTCGCTCTGGAGCTCGCCCTGGCGTGTTGTCATGACCTGTGACACTCGCCCTGGCGAGTAAACACTCGCTCAGCGAGTTGCACCTGTCATGACAGCAAAAGACAGCAACTCACACCACCTTTTTCCACCCAAGCCTAGTTTGATTCTATTAGTTCCCAACACTTTTTCAAGACACAAAAGCAAACCATTTTCATAAGCAAGCAATTCATTTCCGAAAGCTTGTTGGTTGCTTCGAGTGCAAGTTATTTGATTTTCATTTCCAAAATCAAAACCAAATCCAAGCACAAGTTTTATTACGGGCTTTAACCGTCCGGTAATCATTTTCAAACATGTTTTCAAAGCGAAAAGCAACACCACATGTCACAAGAGTTTTAAACCACTTTGACCCCAAAAACACCACATAAACACTTAGGAAATATTTTCATAAACCCCAAAATATTTTTCATCGGATTTTCTAAAACAAAACCATACAACGCATTTCCCTTTTGCCCAAAGGCTCGAAAGCAACCTCGTTTTCCAAAACCAAACAACATAACCTCATGAAATCGATCAATACTCTAAACTTTCAAAACCCTAACTTTTCTCATGAGATTCTCACAAACTCATGGAAAATTGAAATAACAGAGCCTACACATGCTTCTCTAAACCTCATGAACAACTTTCATGGAACAAAAACCATTCACAACCAATTCTTATGAAATTTCTCCCAAGAACATAATCATAACATCTCATGAATCTCTAAGAGTTTAGCCAACTAAGAGATGAAAGAAGTTCTAGTTACCTTAGGAAGAAGAATCTCACAACTCCAAGCTTTCCAACAAGCTTAAGATCAAGTGCTTTGGTTAAGGAATGAAATTTTCTCAAGATGGAAGGTGGAAAGAAAGCCACGGCCAAGAGAGAAAGAATGAGAGAATATGTGATGTTTTTCTAAGTCCACAATCAACAAACCTCCTTACTATGCTATAGCTCTTGCTAACTCATGGCCATTGGATCAAAAGACAAAATGCCAAGACAAAACCCTAGCCATTGGATCAAACCAAACCAAACCCACTTGAGATAAAACTCAACACCTCTTAGAAACACTCACACGTTCAGTTCTCGCGCGCCGCGACGAACGAAACTCACCAAAACAGAAAACCTATAGAAAGAACGTCTATCGTCTAACAATTCCAAAACTTATCGCCGAATCTTTTTCCGCGACTGTAATTTTCTTTCACACCTTGGAAAATTAACCTCAGAATATATCCCGACTCGCGCAGATATATAAAACCTCCATCCGAAAACTCACTTAAAACAGACGCAGTAAAATTTCACATCAGCGGGTAAATTCCTACTCGTTTTTCCAAAAACAAGAATAATCCAAAACTCGTTATTCTGAATCCACAGAAATCTCCTCATACTTAAAAGAGGACTACGACCCGAAAGTCTGTGCCTTTCCAGCGCTCGAGCACAAAACAGGCTCCGTTTCAGCAAAAATCTCATTAATGTGACGATATTCACAAAACCGCCTCACCAAAAACCCTAAAACTCGTAGCCGACACTAGAGTTCCTTAGAAAACTGTACAGTGAAATCTTGGGTCTTACAACACACCTTGATGTGGCACCAATATAAAATCGTCACTTGTAATACACTATCTTTCCACACACAAATTACATATTTACAGTTTTTTACACATCTTTCTCTTAATTGCATGTTTACCAATTACATTTTTTTTTTGATAAGCGAATATTTATTATAAGGGAGTACAAGGGGTACTCAATCCCTTACAAAATATAGCAGATTAAATAGTGCTATTGATACAACCCAAAGGATCAAGACACCAATGCAAAAAAGATGGACTAGTGTTACGACCATAACGATTCGAAAACCAAAGCCAAGAGGTAGTTTTGATTTCATTCACAAGAGTCGTTGTGTCCGAGGTAACTCCTTTGAAGATCACATTGTTTCTATGCTTCCATATCCACGTAGTAGCCAACCAAATCAACCGACTAACTCGTCCTTCATCTTTTTTCAAATTAACTGTAACAACCCGTTTTTCAAAGGCCAGAAAAAGCACTATATATATTTTTTTTTTGTACACAATCAGAGTTACGCATAAAAGATTTTAAATGAGCCGGCATTCAAATATACAAAAGAACTCATTACCAAAAGGTGCTTCGACAAGCAAAGTGTATTCCTGAATAATTACAATCCAAGTCTAAGTATTCAAAACAAGTTAGAAAACCCTATGCTAACCCAAAAGCACGGTGCACAAAACACACCGGCGCATAGTCTAACTACTCTAAGCTTCAACACAAGCTCACTATGGCCTAGAGCCGCCAACACCATCCTCTCGACCTACATCGTCATCTGGGTGGGATGAGCCCGCAAATGAAAGAAAGGGTCACCACAAAATAAAAGTATATATATATAACCAGTGCGAAAGATGTACACATAACAAGTTTCCACATACACAAGAGAAAGCTCTTTAACACCAAAGCAATTCCCACCAACGGGCTTAAAATATAATGCACACCAAGCCTAATGCAGACTTCTACAATGAGTGTGGTAGATTCCCCATTACCACATGCATATGAATTCCGGAAGTCAGTAATCATAATCAATAAAACCACAAAGGGTTAGGATGGATCCATTCCCGATAATCGCACCCCGCAGTCCATTCCCGATAACCGCTTATTGGACTCAATAATTCCCGTAGGAGTAAGGTGGATCCATTCCCGATAATCGCACCCCGTGATCCATTCCCGATAACCACGTACTATGAATGCATGAGCATACGATTCCCCTTATATGCTAATGCAACACATACATATCGTACACGCATATGTAATCACACCACAACAACACATACATATACATCTAATCATATGTATTTAATCACCTGTTCATACACATATTTCACCAAACATATGTAAGACAACGAATCATGTATTTACCACGATCTCATATCGAGAATACATCACAACAACATGCCAAGCACACCACAATTGCATACACAGCAAAACAAAGCATGTCGTAACCGTTTTAAAGACGGAAATAAAGTGGAGCCCTTACCTCGTCAAGCACTCAACTATCACACGATCACACAACACTTACTCGCTTCCTAAAACAAGCAAAGTATTCAATCAAAACCATATCCAATCAATCCTTAATGATTTGGACTCTAAAACCCCAAAAACCAAAGGCTTTCTAAGGAAAAACCCTCTTTCGGATATCATACCAAAAACCACCATATTGATCAACACCCATGAGTTATTTATACTATTTTTAGGACCCAAAACAATTGTCAAAAGTCTTAAATAATTTGAAATGCAAAATGGCCGTTTTCTTGCGTTATAAGTTACGTACTTTCCGAGTACCCGAAAAACTCGTTTCCAATCCCAACCACTTCCATAAATTAATAAAAAGGGATTAGAAAGCTAAAAACCAAGTTTAGAAATCGGAATCCAAAATTTCAACTCTCAGGGCTCGCCCTGGCGAGTTGGTGGCGAGTGAAGGCAGTGAGGACTGGTCTAGCTCGCTCTGGAGCTCGCCCTGGCGTGTTGTCATGACCTGTGACACTCGCCCTGGCGAGTAATCACTCGCCCGGCGAGTTGCACCTGTCATGACAGCAAAAGACAGCAACTCACACCTCCCTTTTTCCACCCAAGCCTAGTTTGATTCTATTAGTTCCCAACACTTTTTCAAGGCACAAAAGCAAACCATTTTCATAAACAAGCAATTCATTTCCGAAAGCTTGTTGGTTGCTTCGAGTGCAAGTTATTTGGTTTTCATTTCCAAAAACAAAACCAAACCCAAGCACAAGTTTTATTACGGGTCTCAACTGACCGGTAATCATTTTCAAACATGTTTTCAAAGTAAAAAGCAACACCACATGTCACAAGAGTTTTAACCCACTTGGACCCCAAAACACTACACAAAACACTTAGGAAATATTTTCATAAACCCCAAAATATTTTTCATCGGATTTTCTAAAACAAAACCATACAACGCATTTCCCTTTTGCCCAAAGGTTCAAAGACAACTTTTCTTTTCAAAACCTTACAACTTAACTACATGTTATTGATCAATACATAACCAAACCAAAACCCTAACCTTTCTCATGAGATTTTTCACCAACTCATGGAAAACAAAAATAACAAAGCCTACACATGCTTCTCTAAACCTCATGAACAACTTTCATGAAACAAGAATCAATTCCTAACATTTTCCATCTCATGAACATAATCTAAACTCATACCCCTAAGAGTTTTAACCAACCAAAATGAAAAGGAAAAGAGTGGTTACCTTAAGAAAGTGATGCTCTACAACAATTCCACAAAGCTCCCAAGCTTGAAATGGACACAAATGGTGAGGAATGGAAAATTTGTGAAGTTGAGAAGAAAGTAATGGAGTTCACGTGAAAGAGAGAAAGAATGGAGTGAATATGTGATGTTTCTAAAGTCCACAAGTCACTAAACCTCCTTACTATGTCAAAGGCTCTTGATAGCCAATCCACCATTGGATCAAAGTCAAAGTCCAAGCTTAAACCCTAGCCATTGGATCAATTTGCTTTAAGAGAAATCACAGATATCATCAACTCATCCATAACAAGTCTCGTATTCAGCTCTCGCGCGACGCGACGAACGTAAATCACAAAAACATAAAACCTACGGAAAGAACGTCTAACGTTTAACATTTCCAAAACTTATCGCCGAATCTTTTTCCGCGACTGTAATTTTCTTCCATACCTTAGAAAATTAATCTCAAAATATATCCTAACTCACGCAGATATATAAAACTCCCATCCGAAACCTCACTTAAAACAGACGCAGTAAAATTTTACAACGACGGGTAAAATCCTACTCGTTTTTCCAAAAACAAGAATAATCCAAAACTTATTATACTAAAACCACATATAACTTCTTATTCAAGCAACAGGATCACAAGACAAAAGTCTGTACAATTACAGTGCATGAGCACAAAACAGACTCGATTACAGCAAAACCTAATAATTACACGATGTTTCATCACACGAACACATCGAAACCCTAACATTTCCTTAAACCAACTATACAATGAAATCTTGGGTCTTACAAAGTCACCAAACAACAAAAAATGCTCCCAACCCCCAGCATATGTTATAGCAGCTTTTCCAACCCAACTAAAAAAAGCAGCTCACACCCCCTTACTAAAAGAACAAGATTAAGTTTACCAATTACATTAATTATCCATTAAGTTTTTAAATTGTTTCTACTTTTTCGAGACAATAAAAACAAAATGTCCCCTGCATAAAAATATGGCATTGCTGATTTACTTGGCATATCAGCATTTTTTATTTTGGTATAACCATATGATCAGCAGTTTTAGTCGAAAGTTTTTCTTTTGTATATAGACGAAATGACAAAGTCATTATAAACTCACACACACAAGTTAGAGAGTCGGGGTTCGAACCCCGGTCATAGCAACCGGCCTAACAATTTTGGCAATATTTTGTCAGTTAATTTAGGACTTCTAGACGAAGTTTTGATTAAATTGAAAGCATGATTTATTTGGCAAATCATATTACCATTTTTTAAAAAAATTTAATAGAGAAAATTTTTTATTATAAAAAAATAGAGAATGGATTTTTACTAGAGATTTTTTATGTCATCATCATAAACTTCGCATATATTTTTTTGATTATTTTAATGATATTCTATTGTTAGATTAAAATATTTAGGCTTAAATAGTGTTTTAGTCCCTGCAATTGTCCCTCGTTTTGAAAAGAGCCCCTGTTAAAAAAAAATTTTGATTTTAATCCCTGCAAAATATAAAAGTTTTGAAAAGAGCCCCTGAACAGGAATCATTGATGCCATGTGTCAAAAAAAATAGTGTTTTAGTCCCTGCAATTGTCTCTTGTTTTGAAAAGAGCCCTGTTAAATTTTTTTGTTTTGATTTTAGTCCCTGCAAAAGTCATTAAAATGGTGACATGTCATCAATGATTCCTGTTCAGGGGCTCTTTTCAAAACTTTTAAATTTTGCAGGGACTAAAATCAAAAAAATTTTTTAACAGGGGCTCTTTTCAAAATGAGTGACAATTGCAGGGACTAAAACACTATTTAAGCCAAATATTTATAGGGGTATAATTTATAGTTTTATTTTGTTATTGATGCTCTCATTTATTTAAATTTTAAGTTAACTTTTTTCTTCAATATATGATATTCATTTATTTAAATCGGTAAAGTATATCAATTAAAAATCATTACATATTCACGTTCGCTGAAAACTAACAGTCTTACCAACTAGGAAACTAAAAAAAAGAACTTTATATTTAAAATTACATTTTTCTATATATTGAAAATGTATATTCTCTTCGGTCCCAAGGAAAAATAATATTGAAAATAATATTCTTTATAAATTGAAAATATTATCAAACTTTGTGATCGGGTTTTTGTGGCGACTTGTTTTATTTTCGACTGAGGCCTCAATGTTTTCTTTGGATAAGTGTTTTTTTGTACTATTTGTTTTGTAAGAATATTTACTTAAAATATTTTTACAAAGGAAAATAATAATTATAATAAGTATAATTATATATAGTTAAATGATAGATGTATATTATTTTAAAATATAATTATATTTAATATTTATATATGTTAAAAATAAAAATGTTGCTTAGTAATATGAGATTTTTATTGATTTGTATCGCGTATTTGTTTTTTTTTTATTTTTTTATATGTTAAAGGTATCCTCCGCGCATAAATGCGGAGACTAATCCCTTCGAGGTAACTGAGATTCTTTTAAGGGGTTAATCTCGTCTGATAAACATTTCACTTTAAAAATAAATAATATAACTTGCAATGGATCTCTTATAATATTTTATATAATAGTGTAATCACGTATAAGAACTTATTTTTCTTTATGAGTTGTAGTTGTATAGATGCAATTTATTTTGCTTTTTATTTTTATATATCTCTTATTAATATTTTACTCTAACTCTTTATAAGAGTTAAGATATAGAAAATATTGGTCTCGAGAAAATAGAAAATGATTAATATATGGTGGTTTTGTCTCTTTTTTTTATGATGTGATATCATTTTTTGAAAATTATCAAATAGTTTAACTACATACTTTTCTCTAAGAAAATTAAGGTCCCTTATATTCAACAAAATACATATATTTAAATATGTTGTGAACTCTTCCCAAAAAAAATGTTGTGAACTCGAATCTTTTGGTCAATACTGTAACAACCCGTTTTTTCAAAGGCCCGAAAAGGCATTATTTTTTTTCTTTTTCAACTAACACTCAGAGTGCGCATAGAATATTTTAAATGAGCCGGCATTCAAATATACAAAAGAACTCATTACCATAAGGTGCTTCGACAAGCAAAGTGTATTACTGAATAATTACAATCCAAGTCTAAGTATTCAAATACTTACAACAAAACAAGTTAGAATCCTATGCCTAAACCCAAAAAGCACGGTGTACAACCCACACCGGCGCATAGTCTAACTAAGCTAAAGCTCCAACCGCTCACTGGGGCCTGGAACAGCCACCGTCGTCACCACGACCTAACCCATCATCTGGGTGGGATGAGCCCGCAAATGAAAGAAAGGGTCACCACAAAATATATAGTATGTATATATATAACCGGTGCGAAAGATTGTACACATAACAATAATTCCACAAACACAAGAGAAAGCTCTTAACCACCAAAGCAATCCCCACCAACAGGTTTATATATATAATGCACACCAAGCCTAATGCAGACTTCTACAATGCGTGGTACTAACCCTAGCTACCACAATGCATGAGTTCCGGAACTGTAGGTCCAACCCCTACTAAAACACCAACGAAATCACCAGGCTAAGGTGGATCCACTCCCGCAATCACACCCCACGGTCCACTCCCGCAACCATGTATCGTACTCAACAAAATCACAAAGGATTAAGGTGGATCCACTCCCGCAATCACACCCCATGGTCCACTCCCGCAACCATGTATTGAACTCAATAAAACCCTATAAGAATCAGGTGGGCCCACTCCCGCAACCACACCTCGTAGTCCACTCCCGCCACTACGCACTAACAATGCATGAGCATATGATTCCCCATGTATACTAATGCAACAAATACATACCTCCCTAGCATATGTAAACCATCCCAACCACATACATACATATCCAATCATATGTAACAAACCACAACAAACATACATACATTTCCAATCATATGTATTCACCCACATGTTCATACATACATCTCCAATCATATGTAAAACAACGCACGTATTGTAAACACTTTCTCATCACGAGAATACATAACACATACATGCTAAACACACAAGCACGCATCACCGAAAATAACCAACAAACATGTTATAACTCAGTGAAAAGACAGAAATAAAGTGATGCCCTTACCTCGGCAAGCTTCCGTCAACAACACACGCTCAAAACAACACAACGCGCTTCCTAAAACAAGCAGCGCAACAATCAATACATTGTTCTCTAACCAATAGTATTGAAACTACACCAAAACCCCAAAAACCTAAAGGTTCCTAAGGAAAATCCACTCTTTCAGATATCATACCAAATACTATCGTATTGATCAACCACCATGAGTTATTTGTACTATTTTTAGGACCCAAAACAATTGGCAAACGTCTTAAATAATTTGAAATGCAAAATGGCCGTTTTCTTGCGTTACAAGCCACACACTTTCCGAATACCCGAAAAACTCGTTTCCAATCCCCGCCACTTCCATAAATAAATAAAAAGGGATTAGAAAGTTAAAAACCAAGTTTAGAAATCAGAATCCAAAATTTCAACTCTCTGAGCTCGCCCTGGCGAGTTGGCAGCGAGTGAAGGCAGTGAAGACAGGTCTCACTCGCTGTGGAGCTCGCCCTGGCGTGTTCATGGCCTGTGACGCTCGCCCCAGCGAGTAAACACTCGCCCGGCGAGTTGCACCTGTCATGACAGCAAAAACAGCAACTCACACCACCTTTTTCCCCAACCAAACCTAGTTTGATTCTATTAGTTCCCAACATCTTTTCAAGGCACAAAAGCAAACCATTTTCATAAGCAAGCAATACATTTCCGAAAGCATGTTGGTTGCTTCGAGTGCAAGTTATTTGATTTTCATTTCCAAAATCAAAACCAAACCCAAGCACAAGTTTTATTACGGGCCTTAACCAACCGGTAATCATTTTCAAACATGTTTTCAAAGCGAAAAGCAACACCATATGTCACAAGAGTTTCAAACCACTTGGACCCCAAAATCACCACACAAAATACTTAGGAAATATTTTCATAAACCCCAAAATATTTTTCATCGGATTTTCTAAAACAAAACCATACAACACATTTCCCTTTTGCCCAAATGCTCAAAAACAACCTTGTTTTCCAAAACCAAACAACATAAGCTCATGTAATTGATCAATACACTAAACTTTCAAAACCCTAACTTTTCTCATGAGATTCTCACAAACTCATGGAAAATTGAAATAACAAAGCCTGCACATGCTTCTCTAAACCTCATGAACAACTTTCATGAAACAAGAACAATTTATGAGCAACCTCTCACAAATTTCTCTCAAGAATCATAAATCATAAAACCCTAACATAAGATGTTTTAAACCAACAAAGAAAGGAGAAGGTTTACTACCTCAAGTGGAGATGAATTCCTTTCAATCTCTATGATCCAACAAGCCAAAAATCCAAGCTTTTGGTGAAGAAATGCAAAATTTCAATGGTGGAAGGACCAAAGAAAAACTCACGGCCAAGGAGAGAAAGAATGGAGTGAAGTTTGTGATTTCTCTAAGTCCACAAAGTGACTTCCAAAAGTCTACTAAATAATGGTCATAAGGCATTGTGGCCATTGGATCCAATAGGATAAAGTTCTAAGATCACATCCTAGCCATTGGATCAATCCAAGTCTATCCTCACAAGATATTTCCCACAACATCTTATAACAAAACGCACGCTCAGTTCTCGCGCATCGCGACGAACGAAACTCGCAAAAACAGGAAACCTACAGAAAGAACGTCTATCCTTTTTCCATTCCAAAACTTATCGCCGAATCTTTTTCCGCGACTGTAATTTTCTTCCATACCTTAGAAAATTAATCTCAGGACATATCCTAACTCACGCAGATATATGAAACTCCCATCCGAAACCTCACTTATAACAGACGCAGTAAAAATTTTACAACGACGGGTAAAATTCCTACTCGTTTTTCCAAAAACAAGAATAATCCAAAACTCGTCATTCTGACTTCACAGAAATCTCCTCATACTTAAAAGAGGATCACGACCCGAAAGTCTGTGCCTTTCCAGCGCTCGAGCACAAAACAGGCTCCGTTTCAGCACAAAATCTCATATATACGACGATACACACAAAACCGTTCTACTAAAAACCCTAAAACTTAGCCGACGCTAAAGTTCCTTAGGAAAACCGCACAGTAAAATCTTGGGTCTTACATTACTACCCTCCAAAAAGAAGTTTCGTCCTCGAAACTAAAAACAAGAGTAACAACCCAACCAGTTATTACCATTACCAACACGACAGAATCCCTCAGGATTAGGTGTAGCCGCACCATAGCTAACACTAACACACAGGCATACCCGTGCCCTAACCGCAACCCTTAACGAGGTCGCCACCCCAAAAGAAACACAGCACTCTTTGTGCACCACCAAAGTTAGCAAAACTAGTCAATTCCAATCAACACGACTAACAAACAAAACCCAATCAAACAGCATACATCCAAACATGCAAGAGTGGGTTGCCCTCAAACAATAATCAATGCAGTAAAGTGTTACCTGCAACTAGTAATCCTCACAGAATATCTCACTCAACGGATTACTAACCCCTGACCCGACACCAAACAAACACTAGAACTAACTGAACACTAGTTACGTTCTAACCGACTCAGGACTAACGACTCAAGTGTACACTTTCCCTTTGAAGATTTAAAGCCGTGCTCTGATACCAATTCTAACAACCCGTTTTTTCAAAGGCCCGAAAAGACATTATTTTTTTTCTTTTTCAACTAACACTCAGAGTGCGCATAGAATATTTTAAATGAGCCGGCATTCAAATATACAAAAGAACTCATTACCATAAGGTGCTTCGACAAGCAAAGTGTATTACTGAATAATTACAATCCAAGTCTAAGTATTCAAATACTTACAACAAAACAAGTTAGAATCCTATGCCTAAACCCAAAAAGCACGGTGTACAACCCACACCGGCGCATAGTCTAACTAAGCTAAAGCTCCAACCGCTCACTGGGGCCTGGAACAGCCACCGTCATCACCACGACCTAACCCATCATCTGGGTGGGATGAGCCCGCAAATGAAAGAAAGGGTCACCACAAAATATATAGTATGTATATATGTATGTATATATATAACCGGTGCGAAAGATTGTACACATAACAATAATTCCACAAACACAAGAGAAAGCTCTTAACCACCAAAGCAATCCCCACCAACGGGTTTATATATATAATGCACACCAAGCCTAATGCAGACTTCTACAATGCGTGGTACTAACCCTAGCTACCACAATGCATGAGTTCCGGAACTGTAGGTCCAACCCCTACTAAAACACCAACGAAATCACCAGGCTAAGGTGGATCCACTCCCGCAATCACACCCCATGGTCCACTCCCGCAACCATGTATCGAACTCAACAAAATCACAAAGGATTAAGGTGGATCCACTCCCGCAATCACACCCCATGGTCCACTCCCGCAACCATGTATTGAACTCAATAAAACCCTATAAGAATCAGGTGGGCCCACTCCCGCAACCACACCTCGTAGTCCACTCCCGCCACTACGCACTAACAATGCATGAGCATATGATTCCCCATGTATACTAATGCAACAAATACATACCTCCCTAGCATATGTAAACCATCCCAACAACATACATACATATCCAATCATATGTAACAAACCACAACAAACATACATACATTTCCAATCATATGTATTCACCCACATGTTCATACATACATCTCCAATCATATGTAAAACAACGCACGTATTGTAAACACTTTCTCATCACGAGAATACATAACACATACATGGCAAACACACAAGCACGCATCACCGAAAATAACCAACAAACATGTTATAACTCAGTGAAAAGACAGAAATAAAGTGATGCCCTTACCTCGGCAAGCTTCCATCAACAACACACGCTCAAAACAGCACAACGCGCTTCCTAAAACAAGCAGCGCAACAATCAATACATTGTTCTCTAACCAATAGTATTGAAACTACACCAAAACCCCAAAAACCTAAAGGTTCCTAAGGAAAATCCACTCTTTCGGATATCATACCAAATACTATCGTATTGATCAACCACCATGAGTTATTTGTACTATTTTTAGGACCCAAAACAATTGGCAAACGTCTTAAATAATTTGAAATGCAAAATGGCCGTTTTCTTGCGTTACAAGCCACACACTTTCCGAATACCCGGAAAACTCGTTTCCAATCCCCGCCACTTCCATAAATAAATAAAAAGGGATTAGAAAGTTAAAAACCAAGTTTAGAAATCAGAATCCAAAATTTCAACTCTCTGAGCTCGCCCTGGCGAGTTGGCAGCGAGTGAAGGCAGTGAAGACAGGTCTCACTCGCTGTGGAGCTCGCCCTGGCGTGTTCATGGCCTGTGACGCTCGCCCCAGCGAGTAAACACTCGCCCGGCGAGTTGCACCTGTCATGACAGCAAAAACAGCAACTCACACCACCTTTTTCCCCAACCAAACCTAGTTTGATTCTATTAGTTCCCAACATCTTTTCAAGGCACAAAAGCAAACCATTTTCATAAGCAAGCAATACATTTCCGAAAGCATGTTGGTTGCTTCGAGTGCAAGTTATTTGATTTTCATTTCCAAAATCAAAACCAAACCCAAGCACAAGTTTTATTACGGGCCTTAACCAACCGGTAATCATTTTCAAACATGTTTTCAAAGCGAAAAGCAACACCATATGTCACAAGAGTTTCAAACCACTTGGACCCCAAAATCACCACACAAAATACTTAGGAAATATTTTCATAAACCCCAAAATATTTTTCATCGGATTTTCTAAAACAAAACCATACAACACATTTCCCTTTTGCCCAAATGCTCAAAAACAACCTTGTTTTCCAAAACCAAACAACATAAGCTCATGTAATTGATCAATACACTAAACTTTCAAAACCCTAACTTTTCTCATGAGATTCTCACAAACTCATGGAAAATTGAAATAACAAAGCCTGCACATGCTTCTCTAAACCTCATGAACAACTTTCATGAAACAAGAACAATTTATGAGCAACCTCTCACAAATTTCTCTCAAGAATCATAAATCATAAAACCCTAACATAAGATGTTTTAAACCAACAAAGAAAGGAGAAGGTTTACTACCTCAAGTGGAGATGAATTCCTTTCAATCTCTATGATCCAACAAGCCAAAAATCCAAGCTTTTGGTGAAGAAATGCAAAATTTCAATGGTGGAAGGACCAAAGAAAAACTCACGGCCAAGGAGAGAAAGAATGGAGTGAAGTTTGTGATTTCTCTAAGTCCACAAAGTGACTTCCAAAAGTCTACTAAATAATGGTCATAAGGCATTGTGGCCATTGGATCCAATAGGATAAAGTTCTAAGATCACATCCTAGCCATTGGATCAATCCAAGTCTATCCTCACAAGATATTTCCCACAACATCTTATAACAAAACGCACGCTCAGTTCTCGCGCATCGCGACGAACGAAACTCGCAAAAACAGGAAACCTACAGAAAGAACGTCTATCGTTTTTCCATTCCAAAACTTATCGCCGAATCTTTTTCCGCGACTGTAATTTTCTTCCATACCTTAGAAAATTAATCTCAGGACATATCCTAACTCACGCAGATATATGAAACTCCCATCCGAAACCTCACTTATAACAGACGCAGTAAAAATTTTACAACGACGGGTAAAATTCCTACTCGTTTTTCCAAAAACAAGAATAATCCAAAACTCGTCATTCTGACTTCACAGAAATCTCCTCATACTTAAAAGAGGATCACGACCCGAAAGTCTGTGCCTTTCCAGCGCTCGAGCACAAAACAGGCTCCGTTTCAGCACAAAATCTCATATATACGACGATACACACAAAACCGTTCTACTAAAAACCCTAAAACTTAGCCGACGCTAAAGTTCCTTAGGAAAACCGCACAGTAAAATCTTGGGTCTTACATTACTACCCTCCAAAAAGAAGTTTCGTCCTCGAAACTAAAAACAAGAGTAACAACCCAACCAGTTATTACCATTACCAACACGACAGAATCCCTCAGGATTAGGTGTAGCCGCACCATAGCTAACACTAACACACAGGCATACCCGTGCCCTAACCGCAACCCTTAACGAGGTCGCCACCCCAAAAGAAACACAGCACTCTTTGTGCACCACCAAAGTTAGCAAAACTAGTCAATTCCAATCAACACGACTAACAAACAAAACCCAATCAAACAGCATACATCCAAACATGCAAGAGTGGGTTGCCCTCAAACAATAATCAATGCAGTAAAGTGTTACCTGCAACTAGTAATCCTCACATAATATCTCACTCAACGGATTACTAACCCCTGACCCGACACCAAACAAACACTAGAACTAACTCAACACTAGTTACGTTCTAACCGACTCAGGACTAACGACTCAAGTGTACACTTTCCCTTTGAAGATTTAAAGCCGTGCTCTGATACCAATTCTAACAACCCGTTTTTTCAAAGGCCCGAAAAGACATTATTTTTTTTCTTTTTCAACTAACACTCAGAGTGCGCATAGAATATTTTAAATGAGCCGGCATTCAAATATACAAAAGAACTCATTACCATAAGGTGCTTCGACAAGCAAAGTGTATTACTGAATAATTACAATCCAAGTCTAAGTATTCAAATACTTACAACAAAACAAGTTAGAATCCTATGCCTAAACCCAAAAAGCACGGTGTACAACCCACACCGGCGCATAGTCTAACTAAGCTAAAGCTCCAACCGCTCACTGGGGCCTGGAACAGCCACCGTCGTCACCACGACCTAACCCATCATCTGGGTGGGATGAGCCCGCAAATGAAAGAAAGGGTCACCACAAAATATATAGTATGTATATATGTATGTATATATATAACCGGTGCGAAAGATTGTACACATAACAATAATTCCACAAACACAAGAGAAAGCTCTTAACCACCAAAGCAATCCCCACCAACGGGTTTATATATATAATGCACACCAAGCCTAATGCAGACTTCTACAATGCGTGGTACTAACCCTAGCTACCACAATGCATGAGTTCCGGAACTGTAGGTCCAACCCCTACTAAAACACCAACGAAATCACCAGGCTAAGGTGGATCCACTCCCGCAATCACACCCCATGGTCCACTCCCGCAACCATGTATCGAACTCAACAAAATCACAAAGGATTAAGGTGGATCCACTCCCACAATCACACCCCATGGTCCACTCCCGCAACCATGTATTGAACTCAATAAAACCCTATAAGAATCAGGTGGGCCCACTCCCGCAACCACACCTCGTAGTCCACTCCCGCCACTACGCACTAACAATGCATGAGCATATGATTCCCCATGTATACTAATGCAACAAATACATACCTCCCTAGCATATGTAAACCATCCCAACAACATACATACATATCCAATCATATGTAACAAACCACAACAAACATACATACATTTCCAATCATATGTATTCACCCACATGTTCATACATACATCTCCAATCATATGTAAAACAACGCACGTATTGTAAACACTTTCTCATCACGAGAATACATAACACATACATGGCAAACACACAAGCACGCATCACCGAAAATAACCAACAAACATGTTATAACTCAGTGAAAAGACAGAAATAAAGTGATGCCCTTACCTCGGCAAGCTTCCGTCAACAACACACGCTCAAAACAGCACAACGCGCTTCCTAAAACAAGCAGCGCAACAATCAATACATTGTTCTCTAACCAATAGTATTGAAACTACACCAAAACCCCAAAAACCTAAAGGTTCCTAAGGAAAATCCACTCTTTCGGATATCATACCAAATACTATCGTATTGATCAACCACCATGAGTTATTTGTACTATTTTTAGGACCCAAAACAATTGGCAAACGTCTTAAATAATTTGAAATGCAAAATGGCCGTTTTCTTGCGTTACAAGCCACACACTTTCCGAATACCCGGAAAACTCGTTTCCAATCCCCGCCACTTCCATAAATAAATAAAAAGGGATTAGAAAGTTAAAAA
Source organism: Trifolium repens (assembly GCA_030408175.1). NCBI lineage: Eukaryota > Viridiplantae > Streptophyta > Magnoliopsida > Fabales > Fabaceae > Trifolium > Trifolium repens. The sequence goes on along the minus strand of CP125841.1, from coordinate 28,175,774 downwards.
CCAAGTTTAGAAATCAGAATCCAAAATTTCAACTCTCTGAGCTCGCCCTGGCGAGTTGGCAGCGAGTGAAGGCAGTGAAGACAGGTCTCACTCGCTGTGGAGCTCGCCCTGGCGTGTTCATGGCCTGTGACGCTCGCCCCAGCGAGTAAACACTCGCCCGGCGAGTTGCACCTGTCATGACAGCAAAAACAGCAACTCACACCACCTTTTTCCCCAACCAAACCTAGTTTGATTCTATTAGTTCCCAACATCTTTTCAAGGCACAAAAGCAAACCATTTTCATAAGCAAGCAATACATTTCCGAAAGCATGTTGGTTGCTTCGAGTGCAAGTTATTTGATTTTCATTTCCAAAATCAAAACCAAACCCAAGCACAAGTTTTATTACGGGCCTTAACCAACCGGTAATCATTTTCAAACATGTTTTCAAAGCGAAAAGCAACACCATATGTCACAAGAGTTTCAAACCACTTGGACCCCAAAATCACCACACAAAATACTTAGGAAATATTTTCATAAACCCCAAAATATTTTTCATCGGATTTTCTAAAACAAAACCATACAACACATTTCCCTTTTGCCCAAATGCTCAAAAACAACCTTGTTTTCCAAAACCAAACAACATAAGCTCATGTAATTGATCAATACACTAAACTTTCAAAACCCTAACTTTTCTCATGAGATTCTCACAAACTCATGGAAAATTGAAATAACAAAGCCTGCACATGCTTCTCTAAACCTCATGAACAACTTTCATGAAACAAGAACAATTTATGAGCAACCTCTCACAAATTTCTCTCAAGAATCATAAATCATAAAACCCTAACATAAGATGTTTTAAACCAACAAAGAAAGGAGAAGGTTTACTACCTCAAGTGGAGATGAATTCCTTTCAATCTCTATGATCCAACAAGCCAAAAATCCAAGCTTTTGGTGAAGAAATGCAAAATTTCAATGGTGGAAGGACCAAAGAAAAACTCACGGCCAAGGAGAGAAAGAATGGAGTGAAGTTTGTGATTTCTCTAAGTCCACAAAGTGACTTCCAAAAGTCTACTAAATAATGGTCATAAGGCATTGTGGCCATTGGATCCAATAGGATAAAGTTCTAAGATCACATCCTAGCCATTGGATCAATCCAAGTCTATCCTCACAAGATATTTCCCACAACATCTTATAACAAAACGCACGCTCAGTTCTCGCGCATCGCGACGAACCAAAATCGCAAAAACAGGAAACCTACAGAAAGAACGTCTATCGTTTTTCCATTCGAAAACTTATCGCCGAATCTTTTTCCGCGACTGTAATTTTCTTCCATACCTTAGAAAATTAATCTCAGGACATATCCTAACTCACGCAGACATATGAAACTCCCATCCGAAACCTCACTTATAACAGACGCAGTAAAAATTTTACAACGACGGGTAAAATTCCTACTCGTTTTTCCAAAAACAAGAATAATCCAAAACTCGTCATTCTGACTTCACAGAAATCTCCTCATACTTAAAAGAGGATCACGACCCGAAAGTCTGTGCCTTTCCAGCGCTCGAGCACAAAACAGGCTCCGTTTCAGCACAAAATCTCATATATACGACGATACACACAAAACCGTTCTACTAAAAACCCTAAAACTTAGCCGACGCTAAAGTTCCTTAGGAAAACCGCACAGTAAAATCTTGGGTCTTACATTACTACCCTCCAAAAAGAAGTTTCGTCCTCGAAACTAAAAACAAGAGTAACAACCCAACCAGTTATTACCATTACCAACACGACAGAATCCCTCAGGATTAGGTGTAGCCGCACCATAGCTAACACTAACACACAGGCATACCCGTGCCCTAACCGCAACCCTTAACGAGGTCGCCACCCCAAAAAAAACACAGCACTCTTTGTGCACCACCAAAGTTAGCAAAACTAGTCAATTCCAATCAACACGACTAACAAACAAAACCCAATCAAACAGCATACATCCAAACATGCAAGAGTGGGTTGCCCTCAAACAATAATCAATGCAGTAAAGTGTTACCTGCAACTAGTAATCCTCACAGAATATCTCACTCAACGGATTACTAACCCCTGACCCGACACCAAACAAACACTAGAACTAACTCAACACTAGTTACGTTCTAACCGACTCAGGACTAACGACTCAAGTGTACACTTTCCCTTTGAAGATTTAAAGCCGTGCTCTGATACCAATTCTAACAACCCGTTTTTTCAAAGGCCCGAAAAGACATTATTTTTTTTCTTTTTCAACTAACACTCAGAGTGCGCATAGAATATTTTAAATGAGCCGGCATTCAAATATACAAAAGAACTCATTACCATAAGGTGCTTCGACAAGCAAAGTGTATTACTGAATAATTACAATCCAAGTCTAAGTATTCAAATACTTACAACAAAACAAGTTAGAATCCTATGCCTAAACCCAAAAAGCACGGTGTACAACCCACACCGGCGCATAGTCTAACTAAGCTAAAGCTCCAACCGCTCACTGGGGCCTGGAACAGCCACCGTCGTCACCACGACCTAACCCATCATCTGGGTGGGATGAGCCCGCAAATGAAAGAAAGGGTCACCACAAAATATATAGTATGTATATATGTATGTATATATATAACCGGTGCGAAAGATTGTACACATAACAATAATTCCACAAACACAAGAGAAAGCTCTTAACCACCAAAGCAATCCCCACCAACGGGTTTATATATATAATGCACACCAAGCCTAATGCAGACTTCTACAATGCGTGGTACTAACCCTAGCTACCACAATGCATGAGTTCCGGAACTGTAGGTCCAACCCCTACTAAAACACCAACGAAATCACCAGGCTAAGGTGGATCCACTCCCGCAATCACACCCCATGGTCCACTCCCGCAACCATGTATCGAACTCAACAAAATCACAAAGGATTAAGGTGGATCCACTCCCGCAATCACACCCCATGGTCCACTCCCGCAACCATGTATTGAACTCAATAAAACCCTATAAGAATCAGGTGGGCCCACTCCCGCAACCACACCTCGTAGTCCACTCCCGCCACTACGCACTAACAATGCATGAGCATATGATTCCCCATGTATACTAATGCAACAAATACATACCTCCCTAGCATATGTAAACCATCCCAACAACATACATACATATCCAATCATATGTAACAAACCACAACAAACATACATACATTTCCAATCATATGTATTCACCCACATGTTCATACATACATCTCCAATCATATGTAAAACAACGCACGTATTGTAAACACTTTCTCATCACGAGAATACATAACACATACATGCCAAACACACAAGCACGCATCACCGAAAATAACCAACAAACATGTTATAACTCAGTGAAAAGACAGAAATAAAGTGATGCCCTTACCTCGACAAGCTTCCGTCAACAACACACGCTCAAAACAGCACAACGCGCTTCCTAAAACAAGCAGCGCAACAATCAATACATTGTTCTCTAACCAATAGTATTGAAACTACACCAAAACCCCAAAAACCTAAAGGTTCCTAAGGAAAATCCACTCTTTCGGATATCATACCAAATACTATCGTATTGATCAACCACCATGAGTTATTTGTACTATTTTTAGGACCCAAAACAATTGGCAAACGTCTTAAATAATTTGAAATGCAAAATGGCCGTTTTCTTGCGTTACAAGCCACACACTTTCCGAATACCCGGAAAACTCGTTTCCAATCCCCGCCACTTCCATAAATAAATAAAAAGGGATTAGAAAGTTAAAAACCAAGTTTAGAAATCAGAATCCAAAATTTCAACTCTCTGAGCTCGCCCTGGCGAGTTGGCAGCGAGTGAAGGCAGTGAAGACAGGTCTTACTCGCTGTGGAGCTCGCCCTGACGTGTTCATGGCCTGTGACGCTCGCCCCAGCGAGTAAACACTCGCCCGGCGGGTTGCACCTGTCATGACAGCAAAAACAGCAACTCACACCACCTTTTTCCCCAACCAAACCTAGTTTGATTCTATTAGTTCCCAACATCTTTTCAAGGCACAAAAGCAAACCATTTTCATAAGCAAGCAATACATTTCCGAAAGCATGTTGGTTGCTTCGAGTGCAAGTTATTTGATTTTCATTTCCAAAATCAAAACCAAACTCAAGCACAAGTTTTATTACGGGCCTTAACCAACCGGTAATCATTTTCAAACATGTTTTCAAAGCGAAAAGCAACACCATATGTCACAAGAGTTTCAAACCACTTGGACCCCAAAATCACCACACAAAATACTTAGGAAATATTTTCATAAACCCCAAAATATTTTTCATCGGATTTTCTAAAACAAAACCATACAACACATTTCCCTTTTGCCCAAATGCTCAAAAACAACCTTGTTTTCCAAAACCAAACAACATAAGCTCATGTAATTGATCAATACACTAAACTTTCAAAACCCTAACTTTTCTCATGAGATTCTCACAAACTCATGGAAAATTGAAATAACAAAGCCTGCACATGATTCTCTAAACCTCATGAACAACTTTCATGAAACAAGAACAATTTATGAGCAACCTCTCACAAATTTCTCTCAAGAATCATAAATCATAAAACCCTAACATAAGATGTTTTAAACCAACAAAGAAAGGAGAAGGTTTACTACCTCAAGTGGAGATGAATTCCTTTCAATCTCTATGATCCAACAAGCCAAAAATCCAAGCTTTTGGTGAAGAAATGCAAAATTTCAATGGTGGAAGGACCAAAGAAAAACTCACGGCCAAGGAGAGAAAGAATGGAGTGAAGTTTGTGATTTCTCTAAGTCCACAAAGTGACTTCCAAAAGTCTACTAAATAATGGTCATAAGGCATTGTGGCCATTGGATCCAATAGGATAAAGTTCTAAGATCACATCCTAGCCATTGGATCAATCCAAGTCTATCCTCACAAGATATTTCCCACAACATCTTATAACAAAACGCACGCTCAGTTCTCGCGCATCGCGACGAACGAAACTCGCAAAAACAGGAAACCTACAGAAAGAACGTCTATCGTTTTTCCATTCCAAAACTTATCGCCGAATCTTTTTCCGCGACTGTAATTTTCTTCCATACCTTAGAAAATTAATCTCAGGACATATCCTAACTCACGCAGATATATGAAACTCCCATCCGAAACCTCACTTATAACAGACGCAATAAAAATTTTACAACGACGGGTAAAATTCCTACTCGTTTTTCCAAAAACAAGAATAATCCAAAACTCGTCATTCTGACTTCACAGAAATCTCCTCATACTTAAAAGAGGATCACGACCCGAAAGTCTGTGCCTTTCCAGCGCTCGAGCACAAAACAGGCTCCGTTTCAGCACAAAATCTCATATATACGACGATACACACAAAACCGTTCTACTAAAAACCCTAAAACTTAGCCGACGCTAAAGTTCCTTAGGAAAACCGCACAGTAAAATCTTGGGTCTTACAAATACCGACAAATACAAAGATTGAAGTAAATAATAATATCATCCATTATTGTCAAAAAAAAAATATCATCCATTAACTTCCGTAAAAAAAAAATAAATAAATAAATTAATATCAACCATTAATTAAACAGTCCATATATAATAATTTAATATCAATGGATGAAATTTTAGAGATCAATTACCAAATTTTTTGGGAGGCCTAAAACCCTAACTTTTGTAGTTAGGCCTTAAGGCGACCATGGATTTAATGCATATCAAATACGGAAGTCAACCACCGGAAAAATGTTTGTAAGTGTTGTAAAATTTAGGGTGCGTTGATTCAATTTCAACTAAACAAAATCTAAAATCTTGATAAACTAAAAAATGTTATATTTTTTGCCTCAATAATTTTACGGGAGATACTGATATAAAAATGAAGAAATAAAAAATTACGCGCAAAAATTTGATTTTTAAAAGTAGAAAATAGGAATTGTAAATTAAAAAGTGTTTATTTAAGTTTGACACAATGTCAATTCTTATGAGAGGTACATTTGATTATGTGGAATCTCTCGCATAAACATACAAATTATTTATTGTTCTTGCAACGCTTCAAGCTTGAATCATTGTATGTATGCACGAGCACCTACAACGTAAAAACAAATATATATAAATATTTCGATTTGTTAAAAAATAAAAATATATGAAGAGAAAGCAAAAATATAGATACCATTGATAATGCTAAGGATCATGGTAATGTTTTGGTTTTCATTGTGGCCGTGCAGTGTTGCTCACAATCTTTCACGCACTTATCAAAATCATCTGATAATCTTTTTCCCGCACATTTTAAGTCACACTTTATTTCACAAATAGCTCCTTTCAAAATAACTGGCCTAGACTCTTGAGAAGCAGTGATGCATATAACTTGTGTTACAACTAACATAATCATTAGCATCATCACAACACATTTTTTTATCATGCTCATTTTCATTTCCATGACTCTTTTGGTTGTGTATCTTTTATCAATCGGTATTAAAATTGTCTTTTTTGTGATGTTTTAGGTTTTTCCCATACGATTGTATTTATAGCCAAACAAGAGTTTTCAAACCTAACCAAAAAGGCATGATTATTAATTTAATAGTAAAAAATAGTCAAAGTCTAATTATATAAGAATTAGTAAAAGAAAATAATATCCGTATTTACTTAATATATTGATTCTATTTTAAATCATATTGATACATATAAAGAATAAATTTTGATTATGGAAGCAAAATGTTTTTTTTTACCAAAAATAAAGTGATATTGATTAGATTTTATCCTTGGGTCATGCTAAGAGGCACTAATTAAGGAGTCAAAAAGTCGAAAACTTTGCATTGGAAATTATACTTTTTATCTTTTAATAATAGTAATTATACAAATTTTAAAATAACTTTACTATTGTATATAGTATTGAGTTTTTTAACTAGTGTTCGAAGACACTATTTAACCTTTTTCTTTATTTTTTCATTAATGTTTTCAAATCAAACAGTTTATTAATAGTTATTTCCAAGATTTTGAGCAGATAATTACTTAAAGAAAACTTTATTTCTTTAAAAAGAGGGACTATTTTTTGTTCTTCTTTTAATGAACATTTTTAGTAAGTTTTTTCTTTGTTGGCTTCCAAAAGTCATAGGCACACTACACACCTTGATGTGGCACCAATATAAAACTGCCACTTGTAATACACTATATTTCCACACACAAATTACATATTTACAGATTTTTACACATCTTTCTCTTAATTGCATGTTTACCAATTACATTAATTATCCATTAAGTTTTTAAATTGTTTCTACTTTTTCGAGACAATAAAAACAAAATGTCCCCTGCATAAAAATATGGCATTGCTAATTTACTTGGCATATCAGCATTTTTTATTTTGGTATAACCATATCAGCAGTTTTAATCGAAAGTTTTTCTTTTGTATATAGATGAAATGACAAAGTCATTACAAACTCACACACACAAGTTAGAGAGTCGGGGTTCGAACCCCGGTCATAGCGACCGGCCTAACAATTTTGACAATAATTGTCAGTTGAGCTACGACTTCTAGACGAAGTTTTGATTAAATTGAAAGCATGATTAATTACTTGGCAAATCATATTACCATTTTTTAAAAAAATTTAATAGAGAAATTTTTTTATTATAAAAAAATAGAGAATGGATTTTTACTAGAGATTTTTTATGTCATTTATCATAAACTTCGCATATTTTATTTTTATTATTTTAATGATATTCTATTGTTAGATTAAAGTATTTATAGGGATATATTTTATAGTTTTATTTTGTTATTGATGCTCTCATTTAATTAAATTTTAAGTTAACATTTTTTTCAATATATGATATTCATTTATTTAAGTCGGTAAATTATATCAATTAAAATCATTACATATTCACGTTCGCTGAAAACTAACGAGTCTTACCAACTAGGAAACTAAAAAAAAAACTTTATATTTAAAATTATATTCTCTATATATTGAAAAAGTATATTCTCTTCGGTCCTGAGGAAGAATAATATTGAAAATAATATTCTCTATTTATTGAAAATATTATTAAACTTTGTGATTGGGTTTTTGTGGCGACTTGTTTTATTTTCGACTGAGGCCTCAATGTTTTCTTTGGATAAGTGCTTTTTTGTACTATTTGTTTTGTAAGAATATTTACTTAAAATATTTTTACAAATGAAAATAATAATTATAATAAGTAAAATTATATATAGTTAAATGATTGATGTATACTATTTTAAAATAATATTATATTTAATATTTATATATGTTAAAAATAAAAAGGTTGTTTAGTAATATGAGATTTTTATTGATTTGTATCGCAGATTTGTTTATTTTATTTTTTTATATGTTAAAGGTAGACTAATCCCTTTGAGGTAACTGAGATTCATTTAAGGGGTTAAACTATTATGATAAACATTTCACTTTAAGAATAAATAATATAATTTGCAATGGATCTCTTATAATATTTTATAGGGTAAATAGGTCTTTACCCCCATGTAATATAAACAAGTTTTGTTTTTCACCCCGGTAATTTTTTTTTTGTGACTTGCCCCTTGCAAAGTAAATTTTACCCTATAAATCGGTTGAATAGATTAACCGTTTTAAAAAACAGCACTTTTTAAATCGGTTTGAACAAAATAACCGATTTAAAAAGTGCATCCAAGGGGCGAGTCCAAAAAATTCAACATTACTAGGGGCGAGTCACACAAAAAAAAATTACAGCGGAAAAAACAAAACACGCCTACATTACAGGGGGGGTATAAGCCTATTTACCCTATTTTATATAACAGTGTAATCACGTATAAGAACTTATTTTTCTTTATGAGTTGTAGTTGTATATATGCAATTCATTTTGCTTTTATTTTTATATATCTCTTATTAATATTTTATTCTAACTCTTTATAAGAGTTAATATATAGAAAATATTGGTCTAGAGAAAATAGAAAATGATTAATATATGGTGGTTTTGTCTCTTGTTTTTATGATGTGATATCATTTTTTTAGAATTACGTACGTATCAAATAGTTTAACTACATACTTTTCTCTAAGAAATTTATGTAAGGTCCTTTATATTCAACAAAATACACTTCTTGTGTTAATATATTGACTTCTTTTGATGTTTCTTTTCATATATTTACTTGGTGAGATTTTGTCCCGAATTTATCAGTTCTAGTTTTTTTAGTCGATTATTTGGTTTGCATTTATTTATTCTCCGGCCAATTTTCGGCAGCCACTTAATGGCATTGATACGCCATTGATAGAGCTGTCAAAACGGGCGGCCCGGCCCGTTTCGGGCCGGCCCATTCGGGCTTCGGGTTTCATCGGGCGGGGCTAAAAAGCCCGGGGTGAAAAACGGGCTGCAGAATCAAGGCCCTAGCCCGGCCCGGTACTGGCTCTCGGGCTTTCGGGCCGGCCCGGTTTTTTTTAAAAAAAAAGATTTTTTTAAGCAAAAGATGAAGGGTGATGAAAAAAGAAGAAATTTAAGTGCCCAATAAATTTGACAAATTCAGAGACTTGTTATGTAACAAATTACAGAAAGATCACAACATTAATTAATTATAAATAGGTTGAAATTTGTTAGAATTAATGTAAAGTTATTTAAGCTAGTTACATTTTACGAGTAATTACGTTGAGAAATAATTCATGACTGTGGTTTTATATTTTTAGCTTATTTATTTATTTTAATGACACGATAAGTTATTTTTACTTTTAGCTTATTTCCATTTCCTATTTATATAATTTGTCTTACTAGTGCATGAATATAATTTGCGTTACTAGTGCATATTTATTCTCTTAAATGCGCGTTTGATGGAATTGGAAGGTGTGTGTGACATGTGTGTTGTGTTGCTGCCGTGTTGTTAACTTATTATGTTTGTGTGGGCATTTAGATTGGTGGCCCAAGTAAAAATGTTATAAACATCCTTCCTTATTTACTCATATTTTTTTATTTTTATTTTTTTATTATAATTTATTCGGGCTTGCGGGCGGCCCGCGGCCCATTCGGTCCGGCCCATATTTTTTGCGGACTTTATCGGTCCGGGCTAAAAAGCCCGGATGCTAATTCGGGCTAGATTTTTAAGTCCCAAGCCCGAAAAAAAATCGGGCTTTTCGGGCCGGCCCATTCGGGCTGGCCCATTTTGACAGCTCTAGCCATTGATGATCTTGGCTCAGCGTCGAGGGCTATATATACATTCCTCATTCAAATGAGTCAGGTACATTCTATTCTAACTCTTAAAACTTCTGTTTCACCTGCTGACTTGAGCGTCGACACATTTGCAGATACAAAAGCCGGAACGGAGAGGAGCATCACTGCACACCATCGGACAAGGGCGACTCTGATCCTTGTAAGATCAATATGGAAAAAAATAAAAGTGATGCTATATATTCAGCAAAAAAGTGATTCATGAATTTTTCACAATAAAGAATTGGCCATTAGAAAATCTCTATTTAGCGGAAAACACAACACTAGGTGGAATGCATGAAGGTTGCAATGAAATGCAGTGTGCTTGTGAAAAAATCGCGTTCAATGTATTCACTATATATAGCATTTTACAGAAAATAATGATGGGGCAAATAAAATTATAAAACCTATTAAAACAAAGTTAACGAAAACAATAATTAGGTATAAGTCAAATCTATCCATAAAGAAACATTCTCTAGCATAACTTGAGAATTGTTATCCATTGAGGACTCTCGACAATCTATCCTTTAATACCACCTCATGATTCCTTTCTTCCATACTAATGAACCGTGGTTGAGCCAGTGGTGATACAGGGGGAGGGCTGAGAGTGGCCATGACCCTCCCCCGCTCAAAAATAATAATTTTTTTATAGGTAGAATATTAATATAATTATATTATAAATTATTTTAAGCAATTTTGTATACATATTTGTATAAATATTAATTTAGAGTTTATTATTGATGACTATAAAGAACTCGGCACACATATTAGTTCAAGTAATTGTGTAAATAGTACAAATATTAGTAGTAAGAGTAAGGATAAGATGATTAAGAGAGGGGGAGAAAGTCTATCTCTCTCCATCATAATCCTCTCTCACTCTTTTCTTTTTGGGTTTTAGGAGAAAGTAATTGAGAATGTGTTTATCTATGAGATTTGATGTTGATTGAATGAATATAGATGTTTATTTATGTGTAATACATAGATTGGCATGAGAAAAACTATATCTTTATGAGTTGATTGAGTTGTTGTTATGAAAAATGAGTATAAATTCCCAAAATTAAGTTATGTTAAGTGCTTTTGAAGTTAAAATAAGTGCTTCTATGTATATATATGTTTGGTGGCTGTTGTATTATGTTATTGGGTTCAAATAAGTGATTTTGGGTAAAGAAAAGTGATTTTTGGTTCAAAAATGCGTAAAAACGATTTTTTGCTTCAGCGACCCGCGCCTGGCGCAGGAATCTTGCGCAGTGGCGCAGAGTCCTCATCTTTCTGCGTAGTGGCGCAGCCCTCCTGCGCAGTGGCGCAGACCTCTCAGCTTTCTGCGCAGTGGCGCATGTCAATGGTCAGCAGCGTTGACCGTTGACTTTTCGTCGACTTTTGACTTTTTGACGGTTTATGCACCCGGAACCTACTTTCAATGATTTTTTGCGTAGAATCCGATTCTGGAGTTCGTTTTCTAAGATTTTGTTTAGTTAGTGATGTTTACCCAATTTTGATGTTACTTAATGTGTTAAGTAAAATTGATATGTCTAATTAAATGAGATTATGTTGATGATGATGATAGATAATTGTTGATGATTAGTAATGATGATAATGTGATTATGTACATGTTGAACGAAGAGTATATGTATATGTGTATATGATTTGATAAATGATGATTGATTGTGGTGAAAGTTATTATTTAGTGATTGATAATAATAATTGTATACCTAATTGAGTTGAGATAAATGAATTACTTTATGATATGTGTGCTTGAATGTATAACCATAATGATGATGTGTTGAGAAGATTTGATGAGAACTTGAGAAGGAATATTAGGTAGAGATATCCTAATATTCATGAGTAGATGTGAAAAGTATCATCATAAGTGGTAAATGTACATTCATGCATTCATGAGTCAATGTCCATCATGACTTAAAACTGAACTTGAGCGATGTCCATCATGACTTAAAACTGAACTTGATGCGAATGGATATAATTCTATCCTAAAACTTGATGCGGGTACCACATGCATTTAGTTGTATCTAGGGAGACATAACATTGATGATGACATTAGTTGCATTAGGAACTTGTGCATTCTAATTGATACTTGGTAATTGATACTATTATGTGCATTAATTGTTATGTGAGTATCAATTGTGATTAATTTGATGTTGCTATTTGTATGTCAATGGTGAGTAACTTGACGATATGTGGATTATATGATTTACATGATACTTGATTTATGAGTTATAGATGTATCTTAATTGTATAATCTTGCATCTTATAGTGTGAATGTTAGTAGGATTTATTATATTATTAATAAGTGTATAGTATTCGATATATTTATATTTATTTTGGGATTCATTACTAACTCTCTGTTTTGTGTACTTGTTGGACCTTTGGGGGTCCAGGTTCTCAGGTTTTGGTTATGACCAAGTTGTCGGTGATGCTCCGCTCTGATTAGAACACGGGAAAGAGTTTACATTCTTATGTATACATAGAGTTTTGTATTTCTTATTTTGATTTATTAAGGTTGTATTATCTTCAAAAGGATTTTGTGTAAGTGATATTTTGCTAATTAAGTTAATTAGTAGTGTCTTGATGAAGCATGTAATACTCAAACCTTTGTTTTTATAATTCAAACTTTATTTTCCGTTGCGCATTTTGAAAAAGATTTTATAAAACTAGAAATAGCTAGATAATAAGTTTGAATGTTACATAAACTATAATAAATTATAAGCTAATTGAATTAATTTATCAAAATAAATTATAAATTAAAATTAGAATAAAATCATTGTTTTGACACAAATTATATCATTTTAAGTTATACAGTCTAATTTTATAAATAAACTATAAGCTCATAAAAAAAATTACTAGATAAATTTTTGTGCTTTACATTAACATATATTTTTATTAAAAAAAATATTGTGGCCCTCCCACACAATTTTTCCTGATTCCGCCACTGGGCAGAGCCAACTCAAAATATTGCGGTGGCCGCAAATTTTTTAATTTATAAATCATGCTGTATACTAAAGCACAAGTAGATACACTCCAAAGTCTAGAGAATTTAAACTAATTTCATTAGACAGTTTCCATAAGCTGATTATTAAGATTCCAGTTACGAAGCCATCTATTAATTCAATGCTGGATTTGTTTTCCAATATCAGCTGTTGCTAATTGCGATTAACCTTTGACAAACTGACATTCTAGCAGCTTAACAATTCAGATTAGTACAAGAACAATTTTGAACAGAGAATTTTTTTTATTTAATCGAAAGAAATTAAAAAGCTCAGTTGCAATATATTACAAATACCGCACGATTTAGGCTAATACAAAAACCTTGTTTATTAGCATTATTTAGTTCCAAAGTAAGTGAATCTTAAGTCTCTAATTACGTAGTTGTATGTTGCATTTGTTGGAAATTGGATGAAGGACCAAAATGAAGAAGCTTCTTGTACTGAAGCCACGGTTTAACCACCACAACAGAAGTAAACATTTTACGAACACCATTATGATCAACGGCTGAGATGTTAAGATAGTATTTCATCCCTGCCACCACTTGTTTCTCTGCTTCCACCACTTCCACGAACTTCAACGTCTCTCCGTCGCCGCCGTTGCTTAAACTTTGTTTGTAGTTGTATTCTTCCACCGCAAACCTCCCAATCTCTTGCACCTCCTTGTTTGTCATCACGTCAGTGATCTCTGTTTTTGCTCCAACTATAACGCGTCCACATGACGCTGTTGAGAGAATGCAGAGCAAGGTGGTTATTAATATCTTAGAAATTATAATTTTGAATAAAGATGATGTTCTTGAATCTAGTTATGTGTGATTGCTATCAGTTTAGGTACTGGTACAGTGCTGAATACTGATGTGTACGATTTCAATAAGTTCACAAATAATATTTAACGATGAATATTTTCCGATACAAATTTTATTTGAACGTATGGTATATTGTTGATGTGTACAATTCTAATAGGTCAATAAATACTATTTGATATTAAAAAACACTATTTGTGAACAAATCACAATTGTCCACGTCAACAAATATATTTGTACACATTAAATAAAAGGTGTCCCGAAGAATTCACCATATTTAATATAGGAAAATCAACAAACACTATTTTTGAATCAATCACAATTGTTCACGGCAACAAATTTATGGATACACATTAAATAAAAAATGTATCGAAAAATTCACCTATTTTTTATCCAAAAGTGGTATTAGAGTTGACATTAAAACCAAAGAAGAACAAACCCACACATGATTCGTCGTACTCTCGTTGCAGATCTATACAAGAGGTGTTGCGGAGGGCCAACGCCACTCCTCGCACCGCCGCCGACGACTGCTACATGGTGAAGAGGGAGGTGTTTGGATATGATGGAAAGGGACGGTCAATAGGGTTTTTAGCTACACCGGTTCGACCTCCGGTCCGGTCTTAAAACATTGGAAAAAAGTGATTTTGTGAGCCACATGTATAAAAGATAAATTCTTGCATGGACAATTACCTAACACTTCAGTCTTACACGTACACTCAATTAAAATATCACATCTCATTATTATTAATAAACAATTAAATCAGATTTCTTCTCATAATTGTTGAAGATTCTCCCTCTCACCACTTTTTTTAACACTTAATTAACTATTTTTTTTTTACCAAACACTTTCTTTAACCATGAGTAAACCCTCAAAATCATTTCACTACTAAGCATCACCACCGTTGCATCAATTACAATTATTTCCTCACAATAACCACCATATTTTAAAGGAGTTTGATAAAATTGAAATTCTTCTATTTCAATTGATGTGTCCCTAAAGGGATATTAATATACAACGAGAAGAGAAATAAAAATCTCTTAACGGAAAAACAAAAACTAATTATAAACACCAAAGGCTGTGAGTTTTCTACAAAGAATTCAAAAGGTTATGAATAGCAATGTTGTGTCCGCTATGAATGTTGTTTTTAAGAAAATTGAATTTGCTATTCAAAAAGGGGTAGCGACGCAACTTGTAGCTCCGTTTACCTCTCAGTCATATGTAATTGTTCTATATTTTTTAATGAAGTTTTGATTTACAAGGTAAATTATAATCTATAGTACAATTATTCAATATATTTTAATTTGTATCACATCAACAAAATGAATTACATTTAAAATTGTAACGACCCGTTTTTCAACGGCCAGAAAAGGCATTACTTTTTTTTTTTGTACACATCAGAGTTACGCATAAAAGATTTTAAATGAGCCGGCATTCAAATATACAAAAGAACTCATTACCATAAGGTGCTTCGACAAGCAAAGTGTATTCCTGAATAATTACAATCCAAGTCTAAGTATTTAATACTTACAACAAAACAAGTTAGAATCCTATGCCTGAACCCAAAAAGCACGGTGTACAACCCACACCGGCGCATAGTCTAACTAAGCTAAAGCTCCAACAGCTCACTGGGGCCTGGAGCAGCCACCGTCGTCACCACGACCTAACCCATCATCTGGGTGGGATGAGCCCGCAAATGAAAGAAAGGGTCACCACAAAATAAAAGTATATATATATATAACCAGTGCGAAAGATGTACACATAACAAGTTTCCACATACACAAGAGAAGGCTTTTTAACATAGAAGCAATTCCCACCAACGGGCTTAAAATATAATGCACACCGAGCCTAATGCAGACTTCTACAATGAGTGTGGTAGATTCCCCATTACCACATGCATATGAATTCCGGAAGTCAGTAATCATAATCAATAAAACCACAAAGGGTTAGGATGGATCCATTCTCGATAATCGCACCCCACAGTCCATTCCCGATAACCGCATATTGGACTCAATAATTCCCGTAGGAGTAAGGTGGATCCATTCCCGATAATCGCACCCCGTGATCCATTCCCGATAACCACGTACTATGAATGCATGAGCATACGATTCCCCTTATATGCTAATGCAACACATACATATCGTACACGCATATGTAATCACGCCACAACAACACATACATATACATCTAATCATATGTATTTAATCACCTGTTCATACACATATTTCACCAAACATATGTAAGACAATGAATCATGTATTTACCACGATCTCATATCGAGAATACATCACAAAAACATGCCAAGCACACCACCAATTGCAACACAGCAAAATCTAAAGCATGTTTGACAAAACCGTTTGAAAATACGGAAATAAAGTGGAGCCCTTACCTCGGCAAGCTTCCGTTTACTAAAACTCGTCCAAACAACACAACACGCTTCCTAAAACAAGCAGCATATTATCAATACATTATTTTCCAACCAATCGTATTGAAACTAAACCAAAAACCCCAAAAACCTAAGGGTTCCTAAGGAAAATCCACTCTTTCGGATACCATACCAAAAACTACCGTATTGATCAACCACCATGAGTTATTTGTACTATTTTTAGGACCCAAAACAATAGTCAAAAGTCTTAAATAATTTGAAATGCAAAATGGCCGTTTTCTTGCGTTATAAGTTACGTACTTTTCGAGTACCCGAAAAACTCGTTTCCAATCCCAACCACTTCCATAAATTAATAAAAAGGGATTAGAAAGCTAAAAACCAAGTTTAGAAATCAGAATCCAAAATTTTAGGTCTCAGAGCTCGCCCTGGCGAGTTGATAGCGAGTGAAGGCAGTGAAGACTGGTCTTACTCGCTCTGGAGCTCGCCCTGGCGTGTTGTCATGACCTGTGACACTCGCCCTGGCGAGTAAACACTCGCCCGGCGAGTTGCACTTGTCATGACAGCAAAAACAGCAACTCACACCACCTTTTTCCCCAACCAAACCTAGTTTGATTCTATTAGTTCCCAACATCTTTTCAAGGTACAAAAGCAAACCATTTTCAAAAGCAAGCAATACATTCCCGAAAGCATGTTAGTTGCTTCGAGTGCAAGTTATTTGATTTTCATTTCCAAAATCAAAACCAAACCCAAGCACAAGTTTTATTACGGGCCTTAACCGACCGGTAATCATTTTCAAACATGTTTTCAAAGCGAAAAGCAACACCACATGTCACAAGAGTTTTAAACCACTTGGACCCCAAAAACACCACACAAAACACTTAGGAAATATTTTCATAAACCCCAAAATATTTTTCATCGGATTTCTAAAACCAAAACCATACAACACATTTCCCTTTTGCCCAAAGGTTCAAGGACAACGTTTCTTTTCAAAACCTTACAACCTAACCACATGTTTTTGATCAATACATAACCAACCTAAAACCCTAACTTTTCTCATGAGATTTTCACCAACTCATGGAAAACAAAAATAACAAAGCCTACACATGCTTGTTAATCCCTCATGAACAACTTCTATGGAACAAAAACCATTCAAAACCAAAACTTATGAAATTTCTCCCAAGAACATAATCATAAAAAATCCTAACTAAATTCCATGAGTCTTAGCCAAACAATAGAAAGGAAGAGGTTAGTTACCTTAGGAGAAGAATCTCACAACTCCAAGCTTTCCAACAAGCTTAAGATCAAGTGCTTTGGTGAAGGAATGGAAATTTTCTCAAGATGGAAAGGTGGAAAGAAGGCCACGGCCAAGAGAGAAGAAGAGTGAAGTTTTGTGAATTTTCTTAAGACTACAAAGTGACTAAAAGTCTCCCTTAAGACTTGGTCTTGTCCCATAATAGCCTTTGGATCAAATAGTATAAAGATTCAAGACAAAATCCTAGCCCTTGGATCAATCCAAGTCTATCCTCACAAGATATTTCCCACAACCTCTTACAACGAAACGCACGCTCAGTTCTCGCGCATCGCGACGAACGAAACTCGCAAAAACAGAAAACCTACAGAAAGAACGTCTATCGTTTTTCCATTCCAAAACTTATCGCCGAATCTTTTTCCGCGACTGTAATTTTCTTCCATACCTTAGAAAATTAATCTCAGGACATATCCTAACTCACGCAGATATATAAAACTCCCATCCGAAACCTCACTTAAACAAGAATAATCCAAATCTCGTTATTCTGAATCCACATCAACCTTCTTATACTCAAAAGAGGATTACGACCCGAAAGTCTGTGCCTTTCCAGCGCACGAGCACAAAACAGGCTCCTTTTCAGCAAAAAATCTCATTTATACGACGATACACACAAAACCGTTCTACTAAAAACCCTAAAACTTAGCCGACGCTAAAGTTCCTTAGGAAAACTGTACAGTAAAATCTTGGGTCTTACATTACTACCCTCCAAAAAGAAGTTTCGTCCTCGGAACTAAAGGTAAGAGTAACAACTCAACTAATTATAACCATCACCAATACAACAAAATCCCTCAGGATTAGGTGCAGCCACACAGATGCTAACACCGGGTGAAGTCACACAGATACTCTCACCAACACACTGGCACAACCGTGCACCAACCGCAACTCTCAACGAGTTCACCACTCAAAACTTAACCTCACAACAGAGGTTCACAACCTCTAGTTCCCAAAGATCCTCGTGCCCACAAACAAAAATTTCCAAAGTCACCTCTTTCGCCTCCGCGACATAGCCAATTTCCCTAGGTTCACGCGAAGCAGTTACTGGCTATCCTCCAAAAAGAAACACTGAAGTTCTCTGTGCATTACCAAAGCTAGCAAAAACTAGTCAATTCCAATCAACACGACTTCGTCTATTATCAACAAGAGATTAAGGATGATCAGTTCCTCAATTTGTCAATAAATAGTCGACAATCATGGTGGTGGTTTAGACCATCTTTACCCAACTTAACGATGCTTCATTCCGCTTATGCTCAATGTCCTCCGAGTCACAAGGGTTCCACCAATCTTTCGAGGTTTTTCTTAATGTTTCCCTCGATCTCTTACGAATACAAGGTCGAAGTCGTAAGACACAACACTCAAAACACATCGTTCAAGCTTTCATGATTCCACTCATGAAACATCCGTTGAACATCATTCAACGGTAATACAATGCCACCACGGCAGGTACCACCAAAACCATTACATTCCGAACAAGTTGTCTTCTCTATAGAAGAATTTTCCACTCTACCAATATCCATAAGTCCGCAACTCAGTGAATACGCCGAACTGTCTACTCACATACGAATCTCTTTCCAAACACGACTTACATAAAACAATCCCAACCTCCGGTTGGTGATTACATTCCTCATAGTCTTGGCACTTGCCAAACTATACCACTACTTCTCTTGGACTCCCTTTATTCAAAGTCTCAAATTTCCAAAAATCAATATCTTAAGCATCCACATATTTTCCATATTACTACTTAGATAAATCTCGCGTGCCTTAAACAAAACGCTTATCCTCGTCGACTACCATCGTCGGCACACATCTTCTTCACATCGTATTTCCATTCTAATTCTGAACTCTCTCTTGAGTTCCTTTCCTCTTGCAATAAAATCCTCTTTTACTCAAAAGAGTTGGTCACTTTGACCATTCTTAATTGCTTCGACATCACCACTCTCGTCGAGGTACCTACCTTCAAAATAACTCTTAGGGTATTCCTCACATTACTATTGTCCAACCATCCTTGTTGACAACATCCGAATCCCTTATACTTACTCAATACCGATTTCCATCATACCACGTCTCTCTTCATTGTAACCACTACAATGAACCAAAGCTCTACTAACTTCCATCAACTTGTCATTAGACAAATTCTTATCCTTCTTATTTCCACATACAACACACGAACCGTCATGACATCCATTCAGGTGGTGTTTTTGAATCCGTACTATACCCGCACAACCATGATTTTCCATCTAGGTGTGAGGCAATTCTTTCCGCCAATCCTCTATTGACATAAGCCACATCATCATGTGCTTTTCTCTTACTCATTCTCAGCGACTCTTTCCCAACGACTAACATTCCTTCGCGGCTAACTCATCGATCTACTAGATCCCACACACTTACCTCAACCCTTAAGGTATCCACTATTCGCATATTCGTTATCAACGACACTAGGTCCACTGACCCTTGACGTGTGACACGTAATCCCAACTTACCACTAACAGCGCAACATGCTATAGCTACTACTAAGTCCTTTACGTAGTAGAACATTCAAAACAGAATAAAAGCCACGACAAACAAACAAAACCCCAAACAAACAGCATACATCCAAATATGCAAGAGTGGGTTGCCCCCAAACAATAAGCAATGCAGTAAAGTGTTATCTGCAACTAGTAATCCTCATGCATGGCATTACTGGTCTGACCGCTCACTCCAGTGCCCATACAGTAGGCACCTCCTCTAGCAGCGGGTCGAGCTCCTCGTGCCACATCCGCCGACGACCCGGCCTTTGGGGCTTTGCAATCTCTAGCAAAATGACCCGGCCTCTGACAGTTGTAACAAACAGTTCCTGGGCTCTTACAATCATCCACATAATGACCCTCTTGACCACATCTGCGACACGTCAGCTTTCCTCCACTCTGATTTCCCCGAGTCCCTGTGTTCACAGAGCGAGTTGGTCCTTGATTATCTTGGGGACGGTTATAAGGCTTATTCCCCTGCCTCCTCTGATTTTGACTCGAACTCTGAGTCTGACCACTTGAATTACTAGGTCCTCCTGCACTAAAACCACCTTGGCGGTTCGCCCGCTTGTTTCTCATATCCTCTACCTCTTGACACTTCTCAATCAGCACTTGAAAGTGTCGAATCCCTAACGGCACCACTGCGTCTTGCAGCTCGTACCTCGAACCATCTTGGAACCGCCGACACATATACACTTCATCTATCCCGTCTCTAAAGAAACGGAATAAACGGGACAATGACTCGAACTTTTTGGAGTAAGCCTCCACATTCATGCTACCCTGCCTCAGTCTCAAGAACTCTTCTCCGTACCTTTCCCTCGCAGTCTCGGGAAAGTACTTGGCTAAAAACCTGCTCTTGAAGTTCTCCCAATTCAATTCTTCATGACCATTTTCCATGATCAGTCGGGTGTTCGATTTGCAGTTTTACTTTTGAATTAGTTCGGATACGACCACCCTAAATTTATCTAATAAAACTAATATAAAAAGTTTTTTTGTTATCTTACAAAGGAGGAGAATTCTTTGGGCCTTTGGGATATTTATAGGCGTAAGGTTGGAGTAATTGGATTTTTTCTTTTAATAAATCTTACATATGTGCAACTTACAAGATAGTGACTTTGCCTTCGTGAAATTTCGCGTGCGTATGCTTCGCACCATTTAGCACTCCTCAATACAAAAACGCTGAAATAAACATTGGAAGGTGCGGCCTTGAGACCACAAATTTAGTCCATCGCAGAAGCCATCGGCGGCCATTCTTCGGTCACCGTTGCAGGCGAGTCCCCTCCCATCCCTCTAAGTAAGTAAGTAAGACATGTTCTTAAGATACTACCAATTCCTTTATTGCAATGCTTTTTTAATCAATGTTTAGAAAAATTAGCATTATTCTATTCCATGAAACTTTATTAGATTCAGTTATTTTCTCCGGAGGAACTTTGATTTGTTGAAGAACAGAAAACCTATTTGTTATTTATGGTTTCAATTTCAGTTTTCCTCAAATTTCGTAGAATCTTTTACACAATAGAACCTACATATGGTGCCTTGAGACACTGTCATTTTGGGGCTAGTAGCCAGAATGAGAAGCTATGTAGAGTGGGGATTTTCTGGGATTTGGATAACAAACCACCCAATTCAATTCCACCTTATGAAGTTGCCAATAAGCTGAGAATAGCTGCAGCTTCATTTGGTGTTGTTCGGTATATGGTGGCATATGCAAATAGCCACACGTTTAGCTATGTTCCTCATGTTGTTCGGGAGATGAGGAAAGAGCGACAATTGTTATTTCGTTTGGAAGATAAGGGTGTGATCAAGCGTAATGAGCCTCATATTTGTTGTGTTTGTGGGAGAAAATTTTATACTAATGAAAAGCTTGTTAACCATTTCAAGCAACTGCATGAGCGTGAGCATGTGAAAAGGGTGAATCAGATTGATTCGGCTAGAGGGAGTAGGAAGGTGAAATTGGTGGGTAAGTATTCTATGAAAATGGAAAAGTATAAGAAGGCTGCGAGTGCTGTTCTGACTCCCAAAGTTGGGTATGGTTTGGCGGATGAGCTGAAACGGGCAGGGTTTTGGGTTCAAACTGTGTTGGATAGGCCGCAAGCTGCGGATATTGCGTTGCAAAAGCATATAGTGGATATGATGGATCATAGGCGGGTTGAGTGTGTGGTTCTTGTATCCGATGATTCTGATTTTGTTGATGTAATAAAGGAGGCAAAATTACGGTGTCTCAAGACTGTTGTTATTGGGGATATTAGTAGTGACGGAGTCTTGAAAAGGACTGCTGATACTGCCTTTTCTTGGGAGGAAATTTTGACGGGGAAGGCCAAGAAGGAGGCTTGGAAAGATCGTGATATATTGAAAAGGTTGGAGTGGACATACAATCATGACGTGGATAAAAAGAAACTCAACCTAGATGATGCAGTTGCTGAAACATCTGGAGATGATGATATTGAAGATATCTTCAATGATGTTGATGATGACTACAAGGATGACAGAGGTTCTTGGTGGGAATTAGACTCCGATGATAATGATGTTAGAACTGGATAATCGCAGAAAACAATCTATGTTGTTTGTGAAGCTAACTCGACCTTCTACCTCACACAAATTTGTGTCTGCAGAAATGGCATGTCTGGTCCTCAAATTTTTGAGGTAACATTGTAACTTAAAAGAATGGCATTCGTAACTTTGAAAATGAGATTAATAACTGATTGGTTCTCTCTTTTGCTTCCTATTCTTAAGTATGCTATGTGTTTGTCTTGTTTTGATTAATCATGTGCTGTCTTCTGTGACATTCCAGCCAACAGCATCTATTTTTACTCTTTCAAATCAGTAACCAGAACTTATAGGTAGTAGTTGAGATTTTGTGTCATAGTGCTCCTTTTTGTTTATACATTGTAATGTAATAGAACCGGACATCCTCATTTTTAAAATGTCGGTTTTGGAGTATATTGTTTTCACCGGTGTGTCTTTACTAATCTTCAGTTAAGTTGGAATTGATTTATGTTTAGGTGATTAATTTATTCCTCTATTTTTGTTGTGACCGGCATATCCTGAACGTGTTTGAGTAGGAACACAGGGGAAAGAAAGAGAGGTGGAGCAGGAGGGAAATGTCTAAATTTTTATATGACAAACTAACATTATCACAATTTCTAGCAATTTTGCAGATTGAAGCACCTATACAGCGAGAAGGTTACAAATGCAAACCTTGTATGAATTGAAAACTACATCGGTGGATACCACACATCGGTAGGCAAAGAACAACCAAGCATATTGTCACAAATTCATTTGATGGCAACATTGAATCAATGCCAACCTGCTGCAAGTCTTGATAGTTCTATAGTATGTCTACCGTGCTGTGTTACATATTAACTTGTTGGTACAAACACCGGTCCCAGTTCAAACAAAAACATCGTGTTCAAAAGATGATTGTTAGATGCAATTCTATATTGTTTCTGTGGTGGTGGCAATGGGACAGTGTTACGGTCAAAATTGGCGGAAGGTGTTGGATAGGCTGCAAGCTGCGGATATTGCGTTGCAAAAGCATATAGTGGTTTAATCTTTCTATTTTAATAGTGTGATATCCGTGTCCGCTCTGTCAGACAAATATGATATCCGTGTCCGCTCCATATCCGTGCGGATATCCGCTAAGCGGGTAATCCACGGATATTGAAGTATCCGCGGATATTAACAGATATCCATGAATGATATTTTTTTATTAAAAAAAAGAACTAATTATTGAAAAAAAATTAGTTTTTCTTAAAGACAAAAACATTAACACATAATATTCATAAATTTTGCTCTCTTTTTTTGTTAGTTGTAAGAAGTTTAAAAGTTTTTTTCTCAAATATTAAAATAGAAAGATAAAATATAAAAGTACAATTTTTTTTATATATATAAAAATACTAAAATTTATATGTAAGTAGATATATTTAAGTAATTTTACTAATTATTTAGCGGGTATGGATATCCGCGGGCGCGGATAGTATTAAATCCGCATCTGTATCCATTAACTGCGGATAATTAAAATATCCATTTATTTTATCTGTGACTGTGGATATCCATTAAACTATCTGCTCCATATCCATAGCGGATTTTATCCGCAGATATTCGCGGGTATGGATATTTTTGCCGTCTGTACTCACCACACCAACTATGAATGCAAGTGAGTTTCAATTTATTGTTGGGATTGCACTTGTTGCATGTGGTAATTTGCAACTCCACATAGTCCCTAGCTAGTTTCTTACCGCCTGTCACAACAAAGCATGATACATTTTCATCCTAGCTGCCTCAATTTTCTCTGTTAATTAATTCCGCCAATTTTGACCGTAACACTGTCCTATTGCCACCACCACAGATCTTTTACCAAAACATGTATTTTCTCAATATACACTCAAATAAATTATTTTTATTCAATATCAATCTTATTAATATATATGACAGAAAATGTTACATAAAACAAAACATTCTAAAAGTGCTAGTCAATGGATATTTAATACTTTTACTAAATATATTATTAATTTCAAAAATATATTTAATATTTTCCTCGAACTTTCAATTGTTGAATATTTTGTTCTTCTTTTTTTGGCACAATATTTTGTTCTTTTTTACTATCCCTTAATTGTATTAAAAACTTTTGTTAAAACTTAAGACCATTCAGATTCAGACATGATGATGATTTAGATCTCTTTAAGATTAATCAACACTGTCGATTTCAAATAAAATCATGAGAATGTGTCTTGTCAGAATATGTAGCTCAATTGACAACTACTAAGAATATTATTGAAGAGATTGAAGTTTTAACTCTGAATTTACATGTGATTAATTGTGATTTGATGAAAATTTATCAAAATCAAACTCTTAATAATTTTCTATTATAAAAATTTTATCAAAAGTGTTCATGTCATTAAATTATGATAAATTTCCTATAAAATTTTAGAGTAATTTTGGTAATAATCTTTTGGAATTAAAATAAAGTGTTCGCATCATTATTGTAATTTTTTTTTCCGCACATTCATCAAATCAAATCACTAAACCATGTAACTTTTTAGACTATTTCTTATAATAATACGATAAAAAAATATAGAGTATTCTGTTCATAAGACTTAATTCAACTAATAAATACTGATATTGCTGTGCTGAAAACCTTAAACCATTCGAGCATGATCTTACAATTTTGTTTCTAAATTTATAATCGTAATTACCACTTCCTCCTATAAAAAAAGATATACACTCCCTTCGACCATAATAACTTAGTTTTAGTTTGTTCCTACTATTTTTCAAGCATGTTTATAATACTATAAAAAATTTATTTACAAAAATTTAGAATCTTTTAAAATGAGAAGAATTAAATATGAAATTTTTAAATTTTAAAAAATAAAGATAAAAGTAGTGAAATATCGAATTAGAAATCAATATTTTGAATGTCGTTTTTCTTGAGAAACCTTTTATAATATTCTAAACATGTTTTCAAAATAATTATTCAAAAATACATATTTATTTAATAGCAGAGACTAAAATTGCATGTGAAATAATTTTGTAGGTTGACCAAATTGCGTGTTCGGTACACATATTATGTGGACGCATACCGGTACACCGCTGAGGTGGTTAATAAGTGGCAAGCATTTAATGCAGATTTTGTTTCTTTATTAAACTTTCTATTTTAAATGCTTTTTTTTAATATTTACAAATGTATCCACATAAATATAATTATCAATCATATGAAATCTTTCAACCTAGATTTTCATGTTTTTTTTTAATAAGATTCAAATACTTTAATTCATAAGTTACTAAAATGTGTATCCAACAATTTTTTTATCGTTTGATTAAAATGTGTTTCCGTATGTATCCTTCATTTTTTTTTTTTGATATTAGTAGTTTATAAAGTTTAATATTTATTTACTGTTTAACCATTAATACATAATTTTTTAAAATACATTTATTTTTTTGTACAAAAAAAAAACTTGTAATTTTTAATATGTGTATATATTTTATTTTAACACTATTAATTTATAGTGATTCGTAATATTTTATAGGGTTAAATAAATTTTTTGTCTTTGCAAAGTTACTAAATTTAATTTTTTTGTCTTCATAAAAAAAATGTCATGCTTTTATCCCTACTAAATTTATATGCATGCAATTTTAGTGTGTAATTATGATTATTTTGCAAATATGAATAGAGCATTATAAAAAGTTTGTCCCAAAATAAGAAACTTAAAATTTGATTTTTAGGTCAAAATATTTGTTAGTTTTATATTGATATTTTGATTTAGAAAGTTCATATTTAATTCATCCCATTTTAAAATATACTAAAGTTTTGCAAATGAACATTTTATATTGTTCTATACATGCTTGATTGTCGAAATTTAAATTCATAAGTTATTGTTAGTCCAATTAGGTGATATTGAACGACTTGATTGAGAAAACTTGAATTCCTTATTAAAAGTAAGTATACTTAGCCAGATTTACATATGAACTATGTTTCAAAGTTGAAGAGTTTGATTTAGAAATTTTGATTTCTTTAGTTACAATTGAGATTATTAGTTGAGACTTGACAATCATTTCATATGAACAAAGTTACTTAAGTCATAGTTAATCCAACTAGATGAGGTTTAACTATATATTTTGATTGTCGAAATTTGAATTTAAGTGTTTCTCGTTTCAATATGTCAAGTTGAATAGTCAGCTTGAGAATATTTGATCTCCTTAGTCCCTTTAAGTCTAGTTGGTTGTGACTTTACAACTTTTATTACGTAAAACTTATATATTAATATAAAAATTTATTTATTTGTATAAAATATTTTTTATAAGCTAAAGAGTAAAAGCAAAATAAATTTGGTCCATGAGAAATTCTTAAGTAACTATTAGTTCAGTTAGTTGAGATTTAATCATTATTAATTTTTATAAGTTAATTTTTTTAACCTAAAAATAAGTTAATCCATTATAAAAAAATCAATTTAAAGAGGCCCTTAAAATATCGTACGTAATTTTGTAAAAAATAAAAATTTATTAAAAAAATAAAAATAAAAATTGATCCATGACGGATTAGAATCCATGACCTTACATTAATGAAACATTCATACCAGTGAAACAAATAATCATCTTGTTAATTAAATATGTTTGTTATTATACTATATTAATATTTTGTTTTATATTGTTAAAAAAATAAAGCTAATACTTAGGGCCCGTTTGGTCTAGCTTATTTTTGAGCTTATGCAATTTTTATGTATTATTATAAGTTTTTCAAGGTAGTTTATGATAAAATAGCTTATAAAAATTCAATTTTCATTAGTTTGAACTTATAAAATAGCATAAAACCTAATTTATATTGCATAAACTCAAAAATAAGTTAGGCCAAACAGACCCTTAAATAACATCTCAACTTTATTCTCTAATAATGTCATTCCGCTGTGACACATAGTAAACAGAAATCAACAACATCTTTCAACTTTGTTTTTCTTTAGAACTACTATCATTCTTAGCAAAATTCATCATCTTTCAACTCCGATTTTCTTCTGAAATAATCTAAACAAAAATTAACAACAACTTTCAACTTTGATTTTTTTCAAATATACTACATTTCTAATTATACTTACTTTCGTTAAGGAATTCAAATTTTCTCAATCAAATTTTAATATCACCTAATTGGACAAACAATAACTTATGAATTTAAATTTTGACAATCAAGCATGTATAGAACAATTAATATACAAGGTTCATTTGCAAAATTTTAGAATTTTTTCAAAATGAGAAGAATTAAATATGAATTTTCTAAATCAAAATATCAATATAAATACACATCAACTTAACAACATACTAAAATTGTATGCAGAAATATTTTGTAAGGATAAAAACATAACATTTTTTTATGAAGAAGAAAAATTAAATTTGATAATTTTACAGAGACAAAAAACTTATTTAATCCAGTAAAATATTACGAATCACTAAAAATTAACAGTATTACAATATAATATATACACATATTAAAAATATAAGTTTTTCTTTTAATAAAATAAATATATTTTAATAATTATATGTATTAATGGTTACACAGTAAATAAATATTAAACTTTATAAACTAATATTATTAAAAGAAACTGAAGGGTAATAATATTGAAATATTAAAATCATAGTTGGATCTGATAATAATAATAATAATAATAATAATAATAATAAAAGGTATTAAAATATACCTTTTTATTTTAAAGAAAATACCGTATGTTATTAAAATTCTAAAATTATATTATTTTAAAGGATATTAGTATTAAAATATTTAATTTTTGTTAAAAAAAGTTTGCTTAAAAAAAACATGAAAATCTAGATCGAAAGATTTGATGCATGCTTTGATTTATTGTGCAACATGATTGATAATTGTATTTATATGAAGGATACATTTGTAAATATTAAAATGTAGTGTTTAATATAAAAAATTAAATAAAGAAACAAAATCTGCATTAAATGCTTGCCACTTATTAACCACCTCAGCGGTGTACCGGTATGCGTCCACATAATATGTGTACCGAAGAGCTCACCTAATTTTGTAGACCAAAACATGCCTTTTTTTAATAGAAACAAAAAATAAAATTTGATAATTTTATGTGTTATTTAACCCTTTAATTTATAAAAGAAAAAAATGAATATATACGAACAATGTAAAATAATTTTAATTTGTGTGCACTGACGGTGTAATATTTTTTGCACATCCATCCAATCAAATCATAACATGTAAAAATATTTTACACTGTCAATGCATAACAATTTATCTCTTATTAATATGACATGGAAAACCGCCACATCACCCTACTTATTAATATGACATGGACAATTGATATATTTTTATTGGTCGTCACTTGTCAATGTAAAACTAATTTACATGGACACCTTTAAATTCTAATTACTTTTATTTGATTTTATAATAAAAAATAGTAAAGAAGAAAACAGTGGAATTTATTAAGAGTGAAAAGGTGAATAGCATTGGCGTTGAATGTGTGTTGTTTGTTGTAGTTGTTGTTGTTTAAGATCATTGTGCAGCGTTACGATTGTGGTAACGAGCAAAGGTGTATAATAGAGAAGAAACAAACAACAACAATCAATCAATCTCAATTCTTCTTAAATCTGAAATCAAATCGTTGTTAATTACACACTCTAATCGAAAACAACAACAACAACCATGTCTGAAATCGCCAGCACAGATCCCGAAGGTGTCGACGGAGTTCGCATGACATGGAACGTTTGGCCACGTACCAAAGTAGAAGCCAGCAAATGCGTCATCCCACTCGCCGCCACAATTTCTCTCATCCGTCCTTCTCCCGACATCCCTCGTCTCCCTTACGCTCCTCTCCGTTGCAAAACCTGCACCTCCGCTCTCAACCCTTTCTGTCGCGTCGACTTCACCGCCAAGATCTGGATCTGTCCTTTCTGTTTCCAACGTAACCATTTCCCTCCTCATTACAACGCTATTTCTGAAACTAATCTCCCTGGTGAACTTTACCCTCAATATACAACCGTTGAATATGCTATTCCTCATTCCGATCCTAATCCGATTCCTTCTCCTGTTTTTCTCTTTCTCCTTGATACTTGTATCATTGAAGAAGAGATCAATTTTGTTAAATCTGCTCTTGGTCGTGCTATTGGTCTTTTGCCTGATAATGCTCTTGTTGGTTTTCTTTCTTTTGGGACTCAAGTTCAGGTTCATGAATTGGGATTCTCTGATATGTCTAAGGTTTATGTTTTTCGCGGTTCTAAAGAGATTCCTAAAGATCAGATTTTAGAACAGCTTGGTCTTGCTTCTTCTGTTGTTTCTGGTAGAAGACCTATTAAGGGTGTTAATCCTTTCCCTAATTCCGGTGTTTCGCGGTTTTTGTTGCCTGCATCTGATTGCGAATATACTCTCAATGCGGTAATGCACTTGTTCGATTTCGATTGATGATTTGTGATGATTGATTGATTGATTTCGTTGTTTATTTAATGTTGAATTGTGATTGTGTGTTTTTTTTTTCAGCTGTTAGAGGAATTGCAGAGAGATCAGTGGCCTGTTCCTCCTGGCAAACGTCCTGCTCGCTGCACTGGTGTTGCGTTAAGTGTTGCAGCTGGATTGCTCAGTGCTTGTAATCCTGGGACTGGGGCTAGAATCATAGCTTTGGTTGGGGGGCCATGCACTGAAGGACCTGGCACGGTATAATATATCATTAATTCTTTATTTTTGCTGAATTATAATTGATTAATTGGTTGTTTCTGTGTTGTGGTTTTTGTTTTGGGTGGAACAAAAACTAGTTAGCGATAGGAAAATGGTGTTCAACTGTTAATTGTTTATCAAGTTTTTTCATCGTTTGGAGTTGAATGATTTGTTAGGCGTTTCGGTATCAATGTTTCATGGTTGTGTTGGTAGCTACTTTACTTGCAATCAGATTATTGCTGATAAATTAAAATATTTATGTTTTGTCATGCATGGTTGAAATGGCTTTTTCTTGGTTTGTGGTATTGAAAGTTCAAATTGTTGTGTGGTAAACTTTGAATAACATGAAGGGAACTATGGTTTATTTTTCTGCTTGTTTTTGTTTATGTTGATAATCACTGAATGGTCCATCCACATAATGTCTCTGATCCGAGATTTTGATTTCAAAATTTCTTTGCAGATTGTGTCGAAAGATCTATCTGACCCGGTGCGTTCTCATAAAGATCTTGATAAAGATGCAGCGCCTTACTTTAAAAAAGCTGTCAAATTTTATGAGGGTCTTGCAAAACAGCTGGTTAGCCAGGGTCATGTTTTAGATGTTTTTGCATCAGCACTTGATCAGGTTTGTGCCACTTTAATAATTTTCTCATACTTTTATAATAATTTCTCTTGTTAGTTGGATAATGGAATGCATGCATGCAGATCATACATAGTGCTCAGTAAGACTTCTGAAACATGTATTGTTAGTTCTGATCATCAAATATAAAATTACCATGCAGCTCAATTTTTCCAAATTCCACATTGGAAGGCATCTAATCCAGCATTTCTGCTGTGTGGTTTAACAGTTTCAATGCTTTAGGTTTTTTGAAAATGTTCTTTTAAAACAATTTTGCGCGCACTTGGATAATCTTTGAAATGCAACAAGTCATTCTTTTTTGTTTTTCTTATATAGAATTTCCAAATGTCTAATTTTGTTTTGATATATACTAAGTTAAATAGTACTTTTTTCTTAAAATTAGCCTTAACATTACCAGTGGAGTACTTTTTCTTGATTTAATTTCATAAACAAGCCTTATAATTTATACTGTTTTTGTGGTGCCTTACAATTTATACCGTTTTTGTGACACATTAACTAGAACCGTGTTACCCATAACATTCCTTATGGAAGTGTTTTTGGGATTACTCAAGTATAGAATCTGAACTTACCTTTGTTTCTCCCTATCTGGCAACGCTTTGCCACAAGACCTGTAAAGCTATATTTTCAATGTGGTTAATATATCCATCTGGGTGTTCATATTGACGGCACCGAGTTTACAAATTTGTTTATCTTGATAGAAAAGGTGATAATTCTTGCTGTCAATTGCAAGGACGTTTTTGTTTATGTTACGCAGTAGTAATTCATGAATATTGTTTGTGTATTATGTTGCACTGAATTTGAAAAAAATTTGGAACTAATTATGCTCATTTTTTGTTTTGTGCTGATTCATGGCTGTTTTAAATTTATAAGGTTGGAGTTGCAGAAATGAAAGTCGCAGTTGAAAGAACTGGTGGCCTTGTTGTCCTTTCTGAAAGTTTTGGTCATTCAGTCTTCAAGGACTCTTTTAAGCGTGTTTTTGAGGATGGGGAGCAATCTCTTGGTCTTTGTTTCAAGTGAGCATTCTCTCATTTCAAATGTTTTAATGATATTTAGTCATTATTTATCCCCCCCCCTCTTTTTTTTTTGAAACAGCAAAATTTTATTAGAAACTCAAACTTTGAGTATAAGGGTTATTTATTTGTCCTCCTTGCCTATCTGTCCCCTTTAATGACACCTTGCCTATTGTTATTTATTTCGTATTTTGTCAGTAATACTCTGTTGGATGCTACAGATGATTGGGTGCCAAGTGAGATGCCAACATAGTTGGGAATTCTCTTGGCATAACAATGCTCTTTACACACACACACCAATGCATAATGATGCTTGTGCATAACTTTTGCTTTTTTTTTGAAAAACTATGTCCCATTGTCTCTTATTCTATCTACATATATTTCCCTTATCCTTTATCAAACAGGATTGCTGCTAATTTTTTTTTATGTTTCAGTGGAACCCTTGAGATAAATTGCTCAAAGGAAATCAAAATTCAGGGAGTCGTTGGACCTTGCACATCGTTGGAGAAGGTTAGATGATCTATGTTTCAAACTTTTCATTTTCTGTTTCTCGTTGATTCTGGAATTAGAGATTGTTTGGTTAATGAACTAAGACTGAATCATAGTATGATATTTCTTGATTTTGATTGTTACTATAATATTGCAGAAAGGGCCTTCTGTTGCTGATACCGTCATAGGAGAGGGCAACACAACAGTATGGAAGATGTGTGGCCTGGACAAGAGTACATGTTTGACTGTGCTGTTTGATCTTTCATCAAGTGATCGTTCAAATGCTTCAGGCGCTGCTGTCAACCAACAACTGTACCTGCAGTTCCTTACAAGGTTATGTTGGGGAAATTTCATAAATAGGATCTTAATATATATGATTTTGTGTCTTCCTACTATATCGTTGGGTCTTGAGCATTAATAATTGTCGTGGTCTTATTGCAGTTACCAGAGCCCAGATGGTCAATTAGTGCTTCGTGTGACAACAGTAACTAGAAGATGGGTAGATAGTGCTGTTAGTACTGAGGTAGTTCCAGTCTTTTTTATGTCAGTGTCTGCGATGGCAGTTCCTTTGTCAGCGTGAATGAAATATTTGGAACTCTATCATGTTGTAAAGAAGCATGAAAATTTTACTCTTTCTTCATTCTGTCAAGTATGATTTTCAAGCCATGTCATATTGCAGAGTTGCGAATACCTAATCTAAATGTTCATTTACGTGTATTTATTGTGTATATCTATGCCGTTACTTGAAAGACATTTGTTTATTCTCTAGATTGATTAATAGCAGGATTTTTAATTACTTACATTATTGTGTTATTCAGGAATTGGTTCAAGGATTTGACCAAGAAACTGCTGCAGTTGTAATGGCTAGATATGCTTCTCTGAAAATGGAGACAGAGGTATGTGATAGGTCGTCTTAATATATTTTCTCTTAGTAATTAGTATTCCTAAAATATATTCAGATTATTAATAGATTTTATTTGCTCAGCTTCAAATTATGTATTTGTTCAAATGGAAATGGGTGCTAGTGGGGAGTTTCAGTAAAACATAAAATTAGGCCAATAGCTTTGAAATTGATGATTTTGATGGAATTTTCGCTTGTTCCATTATTTTGTTAATATGCTACGAATAACCACTTTATCAATTGTGAAACTGAAGTTGTTGAGCATGTATTAGCTGTGGCAAAATTTCATGTCGACATATATAAAATAAATGCCTTGCTGAGCATCAATTTTGTTTGATCAGGAAACATTTGATGCCACACGGTGGTTGGATAGGTTCCTCATTCGCCTCTGTTCTAAGTTTGGGGACTACCGCAAGGATGATCCATCATCTTTTACATTAAATCCATCATTTTCTCTTTTCCCCCAGTTCATGTTCAATCTGCGACGCTCACAGTTTGTACAGGTACTTGTTATTGTTGTTTTCCTCCTGTTCTGCAGTTCTGCTTGTTAGCTGATGGTAAAATATATTGACAGGTTTTTAACAACAGTCCAGATGAGACTGCATACTTTCGCATGTTGTTGAACCGGGAAAATATTAGTAACGCGGCTGTTATGATTCAGCCATCTTTAATATCATATTCATTTAATTCACTGCCTGCACCAGCATTGTTGGATGTGGCTTCCATTGCTGCAGACCGGATTCTGTTGCTAGATTCATATTTTAGTGTGGTTATTTTTCATGGGATGACAATAGCTCAATGGCGCAACTTGGGATACCAGAACCAACCAGAACACGAGGTTTGTGTGCAGTCATGTCCTGCTAAATAAATTGTCATTACCTGAGAATTCTGCTCATGATTTATCTTTAGATTTTAGAATTTAATCTGTAAGTATTAGTTACTTTCTGTTAGTTTTTATGCGGGAGTTGTTTTGCTTAGAGGCATTTTCATGGTGTAAAAAGTTAGTTGCATTTACCACTATTCTTTTTTCCTCTCTGCTGCTAACTTTAATTTATGGTACAGGCTTTTGCACAACTATTACGAGCTCCACAAGATGATGCCCAAGCAGTTATTAGAGATCGATTCCCTGTTCCCAGATTGGTAGTGTGTGATCAACATGGTTCCCAGGTCAGTATTTTTTAGCAAGACCAGTTTGAATGCTATTTGATGAGAGCCCGAAATTAAGAGTCTGAAATTAAGTAAAGAAAGATGAAACAGTAGGGAATAGTATGTATTCAGTAGATGATGAAAGAAACACTCTAGAGGGAAATAATCCCAATCTACCCTAGAGCTAAGCTCGCCAGAGGAGAAAATTCTCTCTCTGCCCATAACTTACAAACTTCGCACACACTATTAAATAATATCCCTTTTTCCTTATCAAACCTGCCAACTAAGCAGCATAGCCCACTATTTACCATATATACTCACCACACTATTACATCCCTTTTTCGTTATCACTCCTACTCGGGTCTCTACCACTTTTTGTCTGATTTTTTGTTTATGTATCTTACCCAATTCATTCATATGATGAGCAATATTGGTGTGAAGTATTTTAAACTCTTTTTTAGCACTATCAGTCTCCTTCCCCCATTCGTTGATCCCCGAGTCAAGATTTTTCATAATAGGAAACTTACCAGGCTTTCATTGTTGTCTTTAACAGGCTAGATTTTTATTAGCAAAGCTGAATCCGTCAGCAACATATAATAATGCGCACGAGATGGCTGCTGGTTCAGATGTAATCTTTACCGATGATGTTAGTCTTCAAGTTTTCTTTGAGCATCTGCAAAGGCTGGCTGTCCAATCTTGAGGGCAGATGATAGGAGAGACTGACAGTTTATGGATTATATAGACTTTGGTTTTGGGAATTCACCAATGATGTGTGTGTCCTGCATTTTGCTGTTGCGTTCAGTTATTTTTCCTTTCTTCCCTTTGTTCTTAACAAAGAGATGATCAGAGCCTGCATGAATTGAAGAATAAGGGAAGCAAGACCTGAAACACGATTCTTTATGGTTCTGGTCAAATTTTATTTAATGGAGAAAATAAATTATTCGAAAGCACATTGAGTTTGGGTATCACGGAAAGAAAGGATAGAAAATTTAAGTTAAGAGCTGCCTGATCTGCGACAGCAGTATAGCAAACGAGGGAGATATTTTTGTTTCATATTTTTCCTATTTGTTTTGGCCCAGATATTTATTTTTTGGGTTCCTCATCTGGATTAATTCACATAGTGGTTTTACTTTTACATGCTCCCTAGATTTGCTAAGTCATTTTATCATGTCGGTGGAGTTTGATATCAGTCATTCTCTCTTTACACCGTCTTGTACTGTATATTGTGAAGTAAGCATACAGGACTCGTCATCATGGTGAAATGAACACTGTTGTGTGGTCACTGTTTTTGTTCTTTACTTCCAAAGTCTGCGTAAACTTTGAAAGGTTTAAATTGCAATTTTGCTTTATGAAGTTTTAAAGATGCATATTTTTTAGTCTGGGGAAGTTATTAATTTTTCCACCATGGAGAAGTTTTACTTTTATCCACTATAGTAATCAATGGTTGAGATTAAAGATTGGATACAGGTTCTTGACTTTCATCATTTTGACGACAAAAAATCATCTTCATCAACAAAGGAAACGCCCCAAAACCACCAAAAAGAAGTACTTCCCTCCTCTCTCTCTCTCTCTCTCTCTCTCTCTCTCTCTCTCTCTCATGAAACCCTCTTATTTTTCTGGTAAAATCCACATATAGGTATGCAAATTTTCTCCCAAAGATTCCATCTTTTCAACATACCCAACCCATTTGTTTCCGAAGTAACTTATAGCTGGTAGTGTCCATGAAATTCGGTTCAACTGACAAATACTGATTTTGTTAGGTTAAATATCTACATTCAAGTTCGAACCCAGAGTTTCACAGAAGTTTGTGAATTTATATGGTGATTGCCGCTTCTTTAAATGACAAAAAACGAACAAATTACACCCTGTAGTCAAAATCAAACTTGTCCATGGTGGGAGTATTTATTAGTAGACCAAGTTAAACGCTAACAACCGTTGAGTGTTTTTGTTTGGAGGCATGAATGCAGCCCTGCATTGAGTATGTTGTATGTAGCTTCAAACCGACCGGGGCGTAAGATTGATAAATTGGATGCAGAAACAAACGAAAGATTCTCTTCTCCCCCCTTGGCTCTTTTTAACCCCCAATATTCCAATTTTATCCCTATACAAAAACTTCGGAACGTGTTTTCCGAAGTTTTTCTAGTTCAAATTCGTTGAAAACTTCGGAAAATACATTCCGAAGTTCATATTCAAGGGAAAAAAACTTCGGAAAACGCGTTCCAAAATTTAAAACTAGGGGCAAAAACGGAAATCCAGGGGGGGGGGAAAGAGTCATGGAGGGTGGGAAGAGAAAATTTTGAAACAAACAATCACAATGGTATAAGTCCCTTTTCAATCGAGCAACTTTGATTCCAATGTTAATATTTTAATTGCTAATAGTAAAAGAGAGATGATGTTTGAAGTTGAACACCAAAATATTTTTGAAGGGCTTGGGATCGTGTAGTGCTTATATTGTGGAGTTGGACTGAGAGATTTGGATTTGCCATTTTTATAGAGAAATAAATGTTTGTGTGGATACTTTTGTCGATATGATAGGTATTAGTGGTTTTATTTTGATTTTAAAAAATTACTTTTTAGATCCCCTTGGTTTCTACTAGGCCCCACAAAAATCCCAAAATACTCCTTATATTGGGCTCATGGTATTTCGGATTATACAATCGAAAATGCATATATAGTGCCACTCAAATGAGACTTTCCCATGATATTGAATTGAAAGATGGTAGTAGCTGTGTTGCTGCCGGTAGGACCGAAGCCAAAATCTATTAAAAGTGGTGACAAATCATGTTTTGGAGGTTAAAATCTTCCATTTAACATGTGAAAATCTATAGGAGAAGAATCCTAGTTCGACCCATATTTATATATTTGTTTCCGACTCAAGTGCAAATCCGTTGAAAGTTTCAGCTGAAGAGTCACCTTCAATCTCCGCTTCGGGGACAAAATTTCACAAGAGGAAGCTCTTTAGTTTATTTAATTAGAACTTGAGATTTTGGATGTAATATTTAAGTTGATATAGTTTTTCTGTCTAATGTTTTAATAAAAAAATGATATTTAAACTTCATTTAGCCTTTCTTGATTCGTGTTCTTGAGCTTTTGTCACAAACAGGCCCGCTACTTAAGTAAAGGACACCTTACAAACAGTCCTGTCTACTACGTAAGTAGCGGACGCCCTGCAACCAGAACCAACAAGCAACATTTGACTCGTTTAACCTATTTATTCGTTGTGCATTTTATTGATGTCAATACGCGTAATTATCCAAACAGAACAACGATCATACAAACATAAATATTAACATAAAATTATGGAAACAAAATAAATGTAATTAACCAAAAAGTTGACAAAAGTTTTTATTACTGTACAAAATATGAATTATCCAAACAAAATAAAAAAGAACATCATTATCCAAACAATAAAAAGAAAAAATTATTACAAAGACAGAGACTACTACGTAGCACCCCTCCTTCGGGGCCAGAAATGCTGTGCATAATTTGCAGCATCCCAAATTTCATGCACATCTCTCCTGCAATGTAAGCCCTTCGATAACTTCCCACTCACCAACAGTCTAGAGGCAATCCCCCCCTGGGCTTGAAACAAACAAGTTTGAGTTTGTGGCAAGCAGGCCCTCCCTCTCGGCTTCCTCCTCCATAAAGGCCTAATGTTCACATGGCCTCGGTGGATCTCCTGGCAGAAGAGGTCTCATGTAGGGATGCGAGATCCGAAAATATCACCTCATGTAGCTAGGCGCAACATACCACGAATAGAGAGAAGCAATTCCTCACCGCTCTTCAGTCAATGTAACGATCCAATTTTATTAATTAGAGTTATTAGCTATTTATGTCTTATTTGTGCATTAATTGATTACTTGTATTTATTTTATTTGCGATGATTTAATTTAATTAATTGTTATGTGGCACATATTAATTAATGGATGTGAGTAGTGAGTGAGAACATTAGTTAGTAAGACTAAATTATAGTAGTTATGATGGATTGAGTATTGAGTTTTTATGAATGAAAAATGTGATCCATTAAGGTATTTTGGTAATTGATGAGTGGTATCCTAGCTATATAAAAGGGGAAAATTAGAGAGAAGTTCAATTGTCATAAATTTTGGTGGAGGAAGAAAGAGAAAGTGAGAGAGAGTTTTGAAATAGAGAAAGAATGAAATTTGAGAGCAAATCCCGTTTTCCAAACAGCAGCCTCACCAAAATTTTGACTCCCAATTCGTTAACCGTTGGATTTAGTTGAAACTTTGAGGGTAGGTTCACAACACCTGAAGCTAACTTTTGACCGTTCGAATTGTCAAAATAAGGTCCGAGAAAGGAGAAATCTTGATCTGAATATACCAGTTTTTTTTGGAAGAAAAAGAGAGAAAATAGAAGAGTTAGAGGAAGAAGGAGACTTGTAGATTGAAGCTAGGAGTGGTGGACTAGAGTTTCCAACCAAACTAAGGTATGAGAGTAGTAATTGAATTCTAGGGTGATTAGGGAATGAGGAGAAAATCTATTTCTCTTCATCCCAATCTTTCCTCACTATTTTCTCTTTGGATTTGGGTCTTTACTTCTAAAAATGATGACTTTACGATATAGATAGAATCAATGTATGAAATGATAAATGAGATCACAAATTTTGGGGTTTAATATAAGGAAATTTGTAGATGTTTGAAGTTTTATGAGCAATTTAATGATAAATGATAGAATTGATGATTTCTAGCATGAAATGTTGTTGATTCTTGTTATAAGTTGTACTTCTATGTTTATTATGCTTATACATGTCTAAAGTTATCATCTTTATGTTTCTGGAAGTTGAAATTTGAGATTTGGAGAGTTTTTTCCTTCAAAACCCGAGAACAGAGCTTGTCTGTCCAGGAGAGCTCGCCGTAGCGAGTGACTACTCGCCGTGGCGAGCTGTTTACTTGCCGTGGCGAGTTGACTCGCCTTGAACTCGCCCAACGAGTTTATCAATACATAATTATATTATTTTGTTGAATAAATGAGATATATGCTTATACTATGTTTAGATTTTGATCTTATGATTATGTAATGATATGTGTAACTGTTGTATGAGCTCTTAAATGATGAATTGAGTTATGATATCATATATGTTGGTTAAATGATGATTATTATGATTAACTATGATGATTATGTATGTTGAATTTAGATTATGATTTATAATATCATATATGACGATGATTTATGATGATGGTACTTTTGTACATGTGTGATAAATTGAGAAGATTATTAATTAATGTGATTTAATTTATAGAGGAGATGTATTTCTATCAAAATTGTTGAAATGCATATATGGATTGTGTTATCCTTTTATGATGAGCAGATACTTTAGATGAGCCCTAAAGTATAGTAGATATTTTAGTAGTTGCGGTTGACTAAAATATAATGACCATGTGTTTGATAATTTTACATTCATGCATTCATATATGTATGATGAGCAGATACTTTAGATGAGCCCTAAAGTATAGCAGATATTTTAGTAGCCGCGGTTGACTAAAATATAATTGGAATAAATTTTCCAATGAATTGATAAGGTACCTCATGCATTAGAAGAATGCTAGGGAGCATTTCATGAATACTTTGGCATTAGATTGCATTAAGAGATGAATGTGGAATTATTATGTGAACTACTTGGTAATTGACACTATTGTTGTGCATTAATTTCTATTTGTGTATCAATTGTGAGTAACTTGATTTTGATGATACGTGAATTATATGATTTACTTGATATTTGATTTATGAATTATAAATGTATCTTAATTGTATAATCCTGCATCTTTATGATGCGAATGTTAGTAGATTTTATTATATTGTTATTAAGTGTATAGTATTCGATATACTTACATTTTATTTGGGATTCTTTACTAACTCTCTGTTTTGTGTACTTGCTGGACCTTTTGGGGTCCATGTTCTCAGGTTATGTTTATGTTCAAGTTGTCGGTGAGCGATCCAGACATGCAAGTAACAATCAGTTACGACTTAATTAATCAATTAAAAATTGCTTAATAATTAACAATTACTTAATAATTGACAAAAAACATAGATTTTATAAATTTTGTTACCTAAAGCAGTGTCATATAACATGTGACCACCTTTGGCCCAGATGTAGCGGTAGTAGAGAGGCCCTTGTATAGGTGTGTCAGCGCAGCAGCCCCCCCAGACATAATCAGCCACCGACTCTAGTTCCTCAAAGTACCCTAGGTAGGTGAGGTGGACACTATTTTTGCTCGTGTCAGTGAAAATAGTCCAGCCTACCACCATGAGCAGATACACTCTGATGGCGTAGTCCTGATACTTCTCAACCTCCACCACATTCCCCTCCGCGTGTAATCAGTAATGTGTTGCAAATGCGTCTTAAAAAGCTCCCTCAGATAGATAGTCTTGGCACGGTCCCCTTTGTTCTGTGTGACTTGCTTCTCAGCATCATCTGCATTTGCTCCAAGAAGTTCCATCATCAACATAACAGCCTTATCTCTGGTCATTGGCTGGTGGTCCAGCAGACGCCCCCTCGATAACGAGATGCACCAGACAAGGCACGTCATCTAGTATCAATGTGATCTCCCCAGACGACATGTGGAAGCTTGATGTCTCCTCCTTCCACCTCTCAACAAAGGCGATGATCAAGTATGAATCTAGAAACTTGTAACCGGTCTTGGTGACATCCGCCAAACCAGTCCCCGCCATTTCTCCCGTGACTGACAAGGGTAAAAGTTTTGTGCCTCTACAAAGTAAAAAACATACAAGTAAAATTAAGTAAATTACAATTACATAAAGAATCAAACGATAAAAAATTATCAAATTCTAAAAATTGAATTAGTAAGTTACATAGCCATCATTGATATATCTGGCAATATAGCCTTTGTATAAGGCGAGAATAGTCTTGTCCTTCGGCCCTTCGGGAAATTCATCTAGCTCTAGCTCTATGAATGTACACTGAGACAAATCCGATCCATGCTCCTCATATTCTCTTTCGCCTCTTCATTAGGCCCATCATCCGGAAAGTTCTCCTCAACTAGCTCCTCCCTTAACTCATCCTCCTGAGGCTCAAGGTCATGCCGTGGTTGAGCCTCAGACTCAGGGTAAACATGTGGTTGAGCCTCAGGTTGTAGCTGAGCCACACGCCGAAGACGCCGACAATGAACCCCCCACCTCTTGTAATGCTCTCTCTCTCTCTCTCTCTCTCTCTCTCCCTCTTTCCCGTCTTATAGACGCGTTGACACCCTTTCCTCTAGCACGTTCTGGAACAGACATTTCCATTTACGTTGACATCAGAACAAACATTACAACAAATATCCTAACTATCATAACAAACATCACAACAAATATCATAGAAACATGAAAATACAAAATTAAGCATGTCAGCATTAAAGGAATCCGCTACTTAAGTAGTGAATTTAACCAGTTACAAAAAAAAATCGAAAACCTAGCCAAAGCAGAGGAATTGTCAAATTTCACAGCAATCATCAAACATCACAACAGTAAATTAAGTTTAAGTTGCAAACTCACTCATGCAACACAATTGTCCGCTACATAAGTAGTGGATTTAATGAGTTAAAAAAATCGCGAAAATGAAGAAATAAACCAAACAAATAAACTAACTTCTTCATGATTGATGGTTGAAGTTGTTTTCGACTTGATTCCGAGCAAAATGGTGAAGAATCTAGTGGATTTGATGTTGATTTCGGGTTTTGGGAGTTTGGGACTGTTTTGGTGTGTTTTTTTCTTCGTGTTTTTGAAACTGGTAAAATGAGGGAGGAGGTGGTGGCTTTCCTTAAATACATTACGACAGTGTCTTATTTAAGTAGTAGATGAAGAAAATAAAAAATTTTCTGGTAGGGTGTCTCTGGGGTATTATTTCAAATTCATCCTTTTAAACTGTCCACTACTTAAGTAATTTTATCTTTGTACTCTTAAAAACGATTTTTATGATAACTTTATTAAAAATAGTATAAATTATTCCAAATTCACCTTTTTATGAATAAAAGCGTGATTTTCACATTCCATAACTTAAATATTTATGTTAGAGATTTTAAATTAATATAATTCACGATTTTTTAAAAATGTATCTCTAAGAAATGAATTTTATGAAAATATATTTAAAATAGCTTTTTTTAGAGATTTTTTTGAAATTTATTTACAATTTTTTTTTGTAACAAATTGATAAAAATACTTAAAACGACATTTTAAAAGAAGTTATTTAAATTAATTTTTCATTTGAAGCTTCTATAAAAAAAAAAAATTAATTTTTTTAACAAAAGCAACAATACACCACAAAAATCATTTAAAAAAAACCAAAACAAAGGTGTACAATAATGTTACATGTACATGATCAACTTAAACGAGTGCTTTGTAAGTAAAAATGATTTTGGTGGTCAATAATTTTACATGTACATGATAAACTTAAACGAGTGCTTTGTATTCTAGCCTATGTGAAGAGTGATCACATTATATCCTCCCATGGAGCCATTCTTCAATTATCCTCATTCAATGACTTTATTTTTTTATGAATGATGCTAAACAGTGTACCCAATATACTTGTTAAATATATCAAAAATAAAAATAAAACATAAAGTAAATATTGATAAATACAATTTTATACACTTTTAATGTATTGAATGCGTGAATTTAAAAATAGAATTTATTTATTTATGTATGTGCTTAACTAGTGCACTGAATGCACTATTTAGCATTTTTTATTTTTTATTTGCCAGTAATTTATTGTTGAGGATCAAAATGCATTTAGATCAAACCGCAAATGCATTTGAATTTAGAAAGGCAGTCATATGACGCATATCCATTGAACTATTTTTGGAATGTACTTGGAAATTAATTTCATCAGTAAATGATATTTGAGAGTTTTTTTTTGGACAAATTGTCAGTTTTTGTTTTTCTTTAATTTTATCAGCTATACTTTTTCTTTTGATCAAGAGATATTCTATTTTATAAAGAAAAATTCTAACAAGTGCCCTTGGAGCACTAAGGGCACTAGTTAAGAAACCAAATATGATAAAATGATTTTATAATTTGTGTAATTGACTTTTTAGAAATATAAAAAACATTGTTGGTGGTAAATATGACAATATATCACTACTAGAAATAATTTTATGTTTATGCAAAAAATAATCAGCATAATACTTGAGGATTTTTCTGCGGATTTAATTCATAAAAGAACGCTCCTGCACATGCAAAATTTGTAGGTAAATCTTCAGAAAAGTCTTGCTTTTGCTGTAGATTTACCTACGAAAAATATCTGTAGGAAAGTTCCGCACCAATATCTTGAGTAAATATAGTGTCTTTCTAAATCCTTGGAAAAATCCATATGAAGATTTTAATGTCTTACTAAATTTGCAGAAAAATATATCTTGTTAAATCTTTAGAAATATTCGCAAGAAACCTATTTTAGGGAAAACAATATATTCTTACTAATTTTCTTTTTACAGATCAACTAAAAAATTTAATAACTTCAAATTATCCAATGTAACAAACAAAATTAGATTTTATTTACCTGTTTTCAGGGGTGGAGACAAACAAGGCCCGACGACATTTGCTAGGGCTCGATTCAAAATTTTTGGTATTTTAGGGATTAGTTTAGGGTAAAACTAATTAAAATTTTTAGAGAATAATTTAGGGTAAAGCTGAGATTCAAAACTAAGATTTTTCAGTACAAAACTGATATTTTTATTTAAAACTGAGATTTTAAGTTTTAAAAATTTTCTGGCTCCGCCACAGCCTATTTTGACTTTTGTAAATAAACTAAAATATTTGTTAATTAAAATTCAAATGTATGTTATTAAATGCTTTTCTTGGCCCCCCAAAAAAAAGTATTTTTCATCAACGTTGACCCATATTTAGTGCAAACAATCAAAATCTCATCAATGTAGAAACTCAAACCGTGAAACTCATCAAAATCTCATCCAGTAGTGCTAAGTACAATATTCTTTTGAATCCCTACTAGCTGTAATTTTTTCAGAGAAATGTCTAATTTTTAAGACACCAAAACGGTTAAATTAACAACTTACATATCGTGATATCGATGCAAGCATAAGACTTGCTCCAATAATTACCGCATTTGCAAATATTTAAGGATATAGAAATATCTATATTTTTAGAAAATTTAAATAAAATATATGTAATTATAAGATAAAAAAAATTGTGATTATAAATATTGCATGTAATTACAATATTGATATTTTGTTTTCATCATTTTAGCAAATGATGATGAAAAAATAAGATAAAAATAAAAAATAGTAATTATAATTATAGCAAATGAACATTTCCAAAATATTGAAGTTAATATTAGTTTTACCAATGAAAAATTATATCATAAATAATATAAATAAATATTAGAATGGGTAGAGCATAAACATGGTTATACACTTATACTATTAAATATGGAAATATA
This sequence comes from Trifolium repens, assembly GCA_030408175.1. NCBI lineage: Eukaryota > Viridiplantae > Streptophyta > Magnoliopsida > Fabales > Fabaceae > Trifolium > Trifolium repens. Next base: position 28,130,880 of record CP125841.1, on the reverse strand, counting down.
GAAAAGGAAAAATAACATATATATTAAAATAATCATAGTTATAATAAATGTAAGTTTGAATGGAAATAAATAAAACAATCATTGTTTATGATTAAATACTAATTAAAAAAATTATATTTATAATTACTATTTTTTCCTTAATTTTTTTTAGAAATGTTTATACTGTTTTTGGCAAACACTTTTATGAAAACAATCACTATTCATCAAGAAATATAAGCTAAACTGGGAAAAGAGTATGTACGTTATTTTTCTTATGTTGTATGGCTTTTATAGAGTTATATCTCCTTCCCTTATTTGAGATCACGATTCGTATAAGTTTTGTGAATATAGAATCGTAAAACATGGAAAAATATATATTGGTAAAAAAATTTCGGTTAAAAAAAGGTAATATCCATTGTCGAAATGAGGATTGCCGGGATCTCAAATCGGAAAGGAGATACAACTCTATAAAAGCTATACAACATGAGAGAAATAACGCACAAACTATTTTCCCAATTTATCGTAAATTTCTTCATAAATAGTGGTTGTTTTTATAAAAGTGTTTGATAAACACAGTATAAACATTTTCATAAAAATTATTGTTTTTAAGGAAAAAATAATAATTATTAATATAATTTTTTTAAATTAATATTTAATCATAAATAGTGATTGATTTATATTGTTTCCATTCAAACTTACATTTATTATAAGTTATAACTATAATTATTTTAATATATATATATTATTTTCCATTTCTATATTTCCATATTTAATAGTATAACCATATTTATGCACTACCTATTCTAATAAGGGTCATGCTAACTAGTACGCCCGAGACACTAGTTAAGAAAACAAAAGAGGAAAAATTTGCATTGAAAACGACATTTCATATATTTTAAAAATATTGACTGCACAAATACCAAGACAACTTTTCCATATTTGGTTTCCTTAACTAGTGCCCTAGCATTTTCCTTCTAATAATTATGATATAATTTTACATAGGTAAAACTAATATTCACTTCAATATTTTGGAAATGTTCATTTGCTGAATTATATTTACTAAGGGAATATTTCCATTAAATATATGTTTTTATCTATGTTTTCTTAGAGACCAAAACGGTTAAATTAACTCAAGTGATGTTAAGTGGAATATCTGCTCCTTATACCCTAGCTTCTTCACATGTAGTACACCAAACGGGTGCAATTCATGCAATTCTGACTGAATGTACACCCTATCTACACACATCATATCAATCACTTCAGCATCATATGAAATGAATAGTTATACTTTATTAAAAAAAGTAAATAAAAAATATTTCAACTTCAAAAAAACAAATGAATTAAGTTTCAAATCTTGAAAAACTTTTGGCTTTGCCAACTTGAATAATTAGCATTATGAACATCTCTCGTAGCTATGAAATTGTTAAGTTCATCACAGTAATTGACAAACAAAATACATTGTATTTTGTGGCAGAAAATCTAAATTTAAAAAAATTAGTTTAAGAGTAAATGGGTAGAAAAAGATGGAGATGGATATTAATCTTGTTATCCTTAAGCTTCAATAGCAATCATATTCAATTTAGTAGTTTGTCCATTTTTTTCAAACTCCTTTTCACTAACAACTACAGTTAATACTCCAATAACATATAAAACAATGAATATAAACAACATTACCACTTAAAAATGAATAAAAAAAAGAACATTACATGAGTATTGATTTAGCTAAAAAAAGAGCATTATACCGTTTTAATAGAAAAAGTCAGTGTGTTGCGATTGAAATCAGAAACTTGCCCTTATTATATTATTTTGCCTTAATGTTCCAAATTGATTTTCCAGTGTTAACTTCTTTAATCTGGTTAAACTCAGTAACAATACCCATATTTTTCAACAGTTTTTAGCAATTAAACTTAGAAATTGTAAGAAAGTTTTAAAAAGTTAAAGATTTAAACACATTCAGAAATAAATTGCGAGAAACTAAAGATTAAGAAAGAAAACAAGCAATGAGCTCTTTTCTAGGGTGAGTTTTCATGAAGCCAAACATACCCTTTTATATAAGAAAAATTAGGGTTTCTCACATTATAATCATTAGTAAAATGAATTGATATTGGAGGAAAAATCGAAAACTATCAAGTTGAATTATTTACCTGAATGGTTCACCTTCAAATTAACTTAACCTCTTCAAAATTATGACTTCAACCCTACTTCATCTACAGACAATCCTTTGTTTAAAGAAAACCAAATTGATGACAACAACACCGTTTGGTTAAAATTGGGAGGAGGAGAGAAATTGATGGTGATAGGTGGAGACACGGAAGCTAAATTTTGGCATCTATTGCATGGGGCAGCGAATTGCATAAAGTGACTGCTAGGGTTTCTGAGCGGTTGCGTGGAGGGGAAATGAAAATTGCCAATGTGATGGAGGCTAGGGTTTCTGAGGGGTTGCTTGCTGTTTGTTTAGATTTTATATTTTGGATTGTTGGTCATTTGTTATTCCTTCTTTGAAATATGGTGGGCTTATTACAGACTGGGCTGGGTCCAATAGATTAAATTTGTCTTGTTCCTATTCAATGAAAGATTCTCTTCTCACCCCCCATGACTCTTTTTAACCCCCCAATATTCCGATTTTATCCCTGTCCAAAAACTTCGGAACGTGTTTTTCGAAGTTTTTCTAGTTCAAATTTGTCGAAAACTTCGGAGAATACATTCCAAAGTTCATATTCAAGGCAAAAATTTCGGAAAACGCGTTCCGAATATTAAAATCAAGGGTAAAAAAGGAAATCGGGGGGGGGGGGGGGGGGGAAGAGTCATGAGGGGTGGGAAGAGAAAATTTCCTATTCAATGAGGAGAATTTCCAAAAAGTGAGGAAAATTCAAAGTTTTGAAAATACTTCATTGTAAAGCAACATTTTGTTTAAATATATACAAAATATTACCGGTTTACAATTCTCATACTATAATCCACCCCAACTCTTCCCTTGCTTAGCCCTAATCACACACACATGATTACCAAATTAATTTCCAATAATTGATTGGTTCAAATGGTAAGAGATTTGTCCCCCTGATTAAGTACCACCACATGCAAACTGTAAAGACTAATCAATTGAATCTAAAAGTGTTTGACAAAATCAATATAAATGTTTTTTATAAAATATTTTTTTAAGAAAATAATAATAATTATTAATATAATTCTTTTAATTATAGTATTTAATCATAAATAGTGATTGTTTTATATTATTTCCATTCAAATTATAACGATAATTATTTTAATATATATTATTTTCCTTTTCTATGTTTCCATATTTTGTAGTATAACCATATTTCTGCCCTACCTATTGTAATATTTATTTTATATTATTTATGATATACTTTTTCGTTGGTAAAACTAATATTCACTTCAATATTTAGAAAATGTTCATTTGCTATAATTATATTTACAATATTTTATTTTTATCTTATTTTTTTATCATTATTTCGAGCTGGCTAGAGCCTGAGCACAGGAAAAGACACGACCACAGACGCATGTGTATTGCTCTAATACATGTTACAAAACACTGGATAAATGAAACATAAAGAAGATAATTGTGACCCATCCTTTGCTCATGGAGGATCCCACCGTAAGATTATTCCTCAAATCTCATTATATGCATGCACTCATTCTCAAGGTACACATATTATACCCCAATTTAGCAATTTCTCTCACCTTAGGCATATACTAACTTGAGCGTTGAAGTGCTAACATTGTTGGATGTACCATTTCTTCTTTTGGTACTAGAAGATCACATCATTCTCTACCAAGTACATATCTGACCATTCCCAATCACCAGAAGAACATTCTTATCTAAGCACCCAATTCAGTGGCGCCGTCTGCAGGCTGGTTTATATAGAAAAACCAAATCCAAACCCACATTCATCAACCTTACCCATTTTTCTTCTAAAAAACCCAGATCTAATATCATCCATGCAGAACTTGGACGTTAAGCACGCAACAGATCTGTTACTGCAAACATCAATCCCGAATCATCCAACCTCCATGTGTTGAAAGGTCCCAGAACCCGTCAACACCATCTACAACAACTAAATACACCATGCAACCTACAACCACCAATACGCATAAACATCGTCTTCTCATCTCTCCAAGCATCTCTGGCTCCCAACCGTAACCAAGACCAACAAATTCCCCTCACTACAAGAAATATAATTTTTGGCAGCGATTTTTTTTTTGTTAAAAGTTGTTACAAGTTGCTGGAAAAACTACCAAACTACCAAAGGTAGTTTTGCCAGCGACTTGTAACAACTTTTAACAAAAAAGGTTGCTGCCCAAAATCATATTTCTTGTAATGCCTTATAAATCCCGTACCAGATCCGATCGTCCCTAGCAACAATGCCCTAGGTGCACTAGGAAGAAACCTCCAAGAGCAATACACCAACACAATCCTCAACAACATTCTCACCCTCCTCTAGTAGCAAGTAGCACGACTATCCAACCTGGAGAAAAACCAAGAAGCCATTCCCAGATGGTAAACACACAAATTCAGTGTAGCATATAAACCGTAATCCATGACGAAGCTTCATCCAGTTACGGCGTGCAAGCCATAGCAAACCCACACAGTGCAAACCTCTTGAACACCAACAACAACAACAAAAATAATGGAAATGGAGGAACATGAGGAGGAGGAAGGAATTCTTCCTTCCACGGACCTAACAAGCACTAAAGTATTATGGCATGTTCTTCAGATGACGGTATAGAAAGAAAAAATCCACTCGTCACCCTAGAAGAAGTCCGTTCATGGTAAGAGTTCTAAGTTGTCGTATTCCAAAAGCCCTAGAGAAACCACCATAATTAGAAACTTATGATGAGACAATGGACCCCGATGAGCATGTAGAACATATTGACACCGTCTTGGACTACCACGAAGCACGAGGAGCAGTCAAATGTAAGCTCTTGGTGCTCACTCTTAAGGGTTCCGCCATGATGGTTCAAAGGCCTCAAAGATGACTCAATTGACTTATGGAGCGAATTGTGAAAAGCTTTTTCCTACCACTTCACAGCGAGGAAATGCCAACCTAAGATGATGGCGTCTCATAGAGGCCAAGGGCGGAGCCCCTCATGGGCTGGGCCATATCCCGCCCCAAATTATTGTGGTTGTTGTTCGAATGTGTCATTTGTCGAAGTTCCTCTCATAATATAACCCAACAACACAAAAGGTACATATAGTAGGAGCATTGAACCTTGAACTTTTCCTCCCTTGAGAGCATATAATCCAATGTATCATATATTGAGAGTTTCATAGCAAAATGGACCTGTTTTTTTTTTTTTTTTTTTTTTTCCTTTTTTCTTCTCACTGGAGGATTTTTGATGTGGGGATCTTAATTAAGCTAGATAGAAATATAATAAAATATTTATTTTCCTTTATCAACCTCACCAGCTAATACATTCAAAAGGGGGAACAACAATATTTCAGATCAAATAGTATGAGTTGCTTATAAGAGTTGCATGATTTTTTATTATTGAAACAAAATGTTAATGAATTATGTAAATATGACATGACGTTCTGAAAACCACTTAGTATATGTGTTATGAATATTATTAGTGGATGTCCATATATGTCATAGGCTCATGTAATTGGCCCATTATATTTGCTTATATATATGACCTATGTATCTTAATTTGTAATGGAACCCTAATCTTAATAGTGAATAATACATACTATTATTTCTCTCTTTTCTCTCTTGTTCATCTATATTATTCATATTATTTAGATTAGTTTATAACATGTTATCATCACGATAGCTACCAAATTATTCTTGCCAAGGTATGTAAAGTGAAACATTCTTTCATTTCAATTTTGTTGCGTCATAACCATTGTATGTATTATAATTGATAATTCAATATGTGGTACATAAATATACACTATGAACCAACCAAATCTGTAATACACGATGCAATCGTGATTTCTTAAATAAATAAATAAATAAATAAAAAATTGTGAAAAACATGTACTTTTATTTTTAATTTTATTTTTGTAATTTATTTATTCTCTATATATTGTAGAAGAAATATATTTATACATCCCTGAAGAATTGCAAAAGATATTGTTATTAGTTCCCGAAGAACTAAGAAACTTAATTCATGAATTCCCGAAGAATTCAGTAATATTAGTTCCCGAAGAACTAAGAAATTTAATTTAAGATTTCCCGAAGAATTCACTAATCTTAAGTTCCGGAAGACCTTAAAAAATTTAATCTACGAATTCCTGAAGAATTCAATAATATTAGTTCTCGAAGAACTAAGAAATCTAATTTATGAATTCCTGAAGAATTCAAGAAACTTAGTTCCTGAAGAACTAATAAATTTAATTTATGAATTCCCGAAGAATTCAACAAATGGTCTAGTTGAAGAACCTAGAAAAATATCAATTTTTATGAATTTCAGATGAATTCAATTTTTCTACATCCTTAAAGGATTGTATATTTATAGTGATTTATTATGTAGTTCCTGAAGAACTCAATGGATAGAGATTGAATATTGATTCACAATTTATGGTCCAGAAGCACCATAGTGAATTTTTTTTAAAATATGAATGCTGAAGATTCATAGGATACGATCCAGAAGCATCGTGATGAAATTTTTGAAAAATGAATCCTGAAGATTCATAGCATACGTGTCTAAAAGTAACGTAGTAGATCTTTTAAAATATGAATCCTGAAGATTCATAAGCCTACACTTTTATAAATACCGTAGAATATCTTTTAAAATATGAATCCCGAAGATTCATAGCTATAATTAAAATGAATCTTTCTTTTCTTATGTTACATTTGAAACAAATCTCTCATATTTGATTTAGTTGTTTTTCTAAATATGGTTATAAAGGAAATATATATTTTTTGTTTCGATATATTATATCTGTTTGTTTCGTAACAGATATAATATTGAAACAATAAAAGAAGAGATGTTAAATATCTCTATATATTACGAAACATATTTTGGATAAAATAAATGTAATGAAAAAGTTATAAACCAGAAATTTATACTACACTTATAAATATACTAGTGCAATTAAAGCACAAAATATTGTAAACCAGAAGTTTACAAATCATATTAAATTTATCGTTGGCAATACCGGTTGGGTCATCCCGGGTTATTATGATGCGAAAAAGAATTCAATAAATATGTATTGAAGGGGCCGAAGTTCCTTCCTTCTAATAATTTTATGTGTTAAGGTTTGTTCCCAAAAGAAGTTGATAAATTAAGTAAATGAGCATATTTTATTGATATATCATATGAACCAATTAAATTTTAATTGATGCAATGGTCACATGTATGTTAAGTTATATTTTGGGAACAATCAAACATCTATGTTGAGATATTGATTCGCATCAAGCTAACAAGTTAATATATGTAAAACCTCCCGTAATTTATAATTTGAATATGAATTTATAAACATGAATCCCATATAAGCATTTTTGGATGTGTTGTGTATGTTCAATTGCCCCAATACAATACACTTAAATGGAGTCGGAAAAGAATATTGGGAAAATAGATTTATAGCCCAGAAGGCTAATTATCAAGTGATGAACTAATTTTCCCAATATTAGGGGGAGAGAATAAGCAGCTGAAATTGTGAACCATAAGTTCAAATGAATCACTTGAAATAAATTATTATTATTATCTCATCTTGATCCTCTTAGAAATCAGTATGAACCAGAAGTTCATAAGATAAATCATTTGCAAAGTTTATGAAATAAACTATCTGCTGCTAATGCTCCAATCAAAATAGATGTCCTTGTTGGACAATCTTATATTGCAAATGAGTGTTAACCACCCTGAAGCGTGGCAGGCCAATCAGTTCAAAGGATAAAAATCATCAAATAAGAAAAGGAGCTAATATGAAATATGACCCAAGTGAGGATATGAAAATCTCAAAAGAGTATTTGACATAATTGATTTTTCAGTTCCAGAAGAACTTATCATGTGCTTGAAAGTTATGAAAATAAAGAGATCTCGACGAATTATGTCATAAATGAAATACGATTGAACCGAGATGAAGTCAACGTTGACAATATTTTTGCACATAATAAAGCGCTATATGTGATAAATGACAATGAGGATCATGAACTAAAGTCTATTAAAAATTATAGACAATACATTGATTGTCTAAATGAAAAGACGCAATTGCTACGTAGTTAAAGTCATTTTGTAAAGTGAAAGATTTTTTGGACTAGCAGTCCATACACCTGAAGATGTAAAAATTGTGAGATACGAATCAATTTTCGTGTGAATAGAAAATGTTGAAATACAAATATTAAAAGTTTGCCTTTGATTGTAAAGAGAAATATTCACCAGAAGTGAAATCAAAATATTTATCTTACTTGATTAAGTTTAGTAACACATGAAAAGTTTAATTTATATAAAGTGTTACAATGTATTTTTATGGCTTACTTGTTAGTGGTGATTAATTAAACTCCCTAAAGGATTTAATCTCCATGAGATGTATATTTCCAAATATTGAATAGATAACTTAATAAAAAAATGGATAAGTCTATTTGTGTACAGATATGAGAATGACAACATTTGTCAATTTTTAGAGAAAAGATTTGAAAATGAATTTGTTATATCACGATGATATAAATTTGACAAGAACTCCTGAAGAGCTCTTGAAATCTATTGATTAAAGAAAAGTTTGAAATGAAATATGTTTGATGGTAAAAGTTTGTTTGAAATTGCAAACTTAGTATTTCAACAAGAATATGTCCATCAAGAAACTTATATATCAAATGTACTAAATCAGTTTGATATGGACAAATATAATTTGTTGATTGCAATGTCAGTTGATGTGAACAAAGATCATTTCATATCTCAAGAAAATGATCAATTATTTGAATTGGTCTTGAAGTAACATATTTTAGTTTCGTTGAGAACAATATTGCATTTTGCTAATTATGCATGTGATGATATCAATAAACTCAAAAATATTGTAGCAAAGTCAAGTATATAATCTGTATCTTGGAGATACAACAATATCCTCCAGTTATGTGGAAGTTTTAGCACTACATCAAGGAAGTTCAGAATGCGATTTTGTTGAGGTTTGCAATTCTACACATACAAGAGACTTGAATAAGATGGTATCGCATCAACGGCTAATGCAAAGAAGAGTATATTAAAAGTGAATAATCAAATCTCTCTACAAAGTCATCGTCAAGTAAAGCTTCTGATCAACTATATTGAAGATTAATTGAGCTTCTTCGTCTCATATATAATTGTCTTTATGAGGGGGAGATATAAATGTGTTCTGCACTCTTTTTCCCTTCACCATGGTTTTGTCCCATTGGGTTTTCCTGGTAAGGTTTTTAACGAGGCAGTCCAAACACAAATGATGTTGTACTCTTTTTCCTTCACTAGAATTTTTTCCCACTGAATTTTTTTTAGTAAGGTTTTAATGAGGCATTTGCTCGATGAACATCCAAGGGGGAGTGTTATGAATATTATTAGTGGATGTCTATATAGGTCATAGACACATGTAATTGGCCCATTATATTTGCCTATATATATGACCTATGTATCATTCTAATGGAACCTTAATCATAATTGTGAATAATATATACTATTATTTCTCTCTTTTCTCTTTTGTTCATCTATATTATTTATATTATTTCTCTCTTTTCTCTCTTGTTCATCTATATTATTTATATTATTTAGATTAGTTTATAACAATATGAAATTAAAAAAGGATTCTTAAAATGTGATCATTGGTGATGCTATAATAATGCAGAAACTTCTCTAGACAACACTTATTTTTTTAAGGAATTAGCGAGGGAAAAAATCTCAAGTATCGGCGAGTACAACGGTTGAATCTTAAAAGAAATATTTATTTTAGAAATCCAAATGATTTGAGCTATTCAAATTTGGTTCATAAACTTTCTGTTGGGAAAACTCAATTTGATCAAACAAAATGTTGTTTGAGAAACGTTTGAAACCGTTTAGGAAACATTTTCAAATCTCAATCAATAACTTCATACCTCACTTCTCATAAGTTCAACATATAAATTGATCACATCTATACTCTTTACAAAAAGGGAACATCAAATTACTACCGTAGATTGCAATAGGCACTCCACCTCATCATAATCTATATTCTTTGTGTTGGTTTTATTTTTTTGTCTTTTCCAAAATGTGTTGACATGTGTATGATTGGGTGGGTAAATGTTATTGGTTAATTTATTTAAGTGGTATAATTTTGACAATGGTTAGTGCCACCTACCCCTTCTTAGAATTTGGTGGTTATTTTTAATTTTTGGGTTAATAGGTTTTTACCTCATGCAAAGTAGGCGAGTTTTATGTTACACATGTAATTTTTTTTTTTTTGAGATTACCCCCTGCAATGTGTTTTTAGTTTTTTTTCCAGTGTATTTTACCCCCCCTATGGTACAAGGGGTAAAAAATAATGAGGTTAGTATAGAGTGATGTTTACCTAAATCTGTGGTGTGAATAACATTATGTATAAAATTGCATTTTTTATTAAATTTAATAAAACAATTGTAACAACCCAACTTTAATTAATCGAAGATTATTAATTAAAGGTAATTATTTGAGACCAATTGGAACAAATGGGTAGAACTTATCATATAATAAACACACTACATTACTAAGACCCTTATATTTCACAAAGAATGGATTAAAGCCAAGTGGGACCCACGTTCCTTACTACTTAAGCACAAGGCTAGTGTACTAAGACATTCATTTGTCTGTTTTCTATTTCCTGAAACTTCACCCAAGAAATCACATCCCTCTTGCTCTCTTTTTGGCCGTGAAACAACAACAACAACATGAACCCTTCTAGCTTCAAATCTTTGATTTTTCATCATAAATCCATCATGCAATCAACACTTGGTCTCAAGCTCCTCACTCTTCCCTCTTTACCGAATCCATCACACAACTAATATACAATCAAGGAACTTGTTGAAGAAAGGAAAATCTGCATGTTCTTATGAATGAGAGTGTTAAGGATTATCCACCCAAATTCTGAATGATAAGGTAAGAAACTCAATTCTCTCAATCTTATGAGATCCCTCTTTTGATTCAAATTCATTTATATTGGAACCCAAATCTCTTAACCACTGTTCTGGTACTGCATGTACGTTTTAACACTCAATTCATGGCTGGAGAATGGTTAGAAAGTTGGATTAAAGGCTGGAATTGATGCAGAAATCGCAAAACTGCGTTTCAGTACTGTGACAACTCGCCCTGGCGCAGGATAGCTCGCCCCAGCGAGCTTGTCAGTAAACTCACACTTTCTGCTGCATGTGTTCTTCTGTTCCTTGAGTCTAGTTTCTCAACCCTTGGTAAGTTATTCTTAACATTTCCTTTACCCTTCACAGCCTGGTATTGGCTAGTTCATTTCCTTAATCTTAGCAATCATTCAAACACCCATTAATCCATTCCTTTTCCATTTTGTTCAAGAACACAAGTTGGGGTTCAAGTGAGTTCCGTTGCAGAAGGATTAGAGGCTGTTGCTGAGCTTTGGTATCAGTATAAGCATCCTATCAGGTGGGTTCTTTAGGCTAGTTTAGCTAGTTTCCCCTAAATTAAATAAATTGCATGTTAATCTAGGATTTTAGGAAATGTTGTGTGAGAGGGATTAAATCCCAAATTCCTCTCCATTCTTTTCTATATTATGTTAATATATGTTGATGCACTGTCTAAAATGAGGGTTGTAGGTGTTAGTTGAAAAATCATAAATTCTGCAAAAACAGGGCAGTTCTGCATGAACTCGCTCCAGCGAGTAGTTGGCGAGCATTCATGGCGAGCTGGGTTCTGGGCTGATGAAACTCGCCATGGCGAGCTACTGCTCGCCACAGCGAGTTGATTTAGGTCAGGACCTATAATCTCGCCATAGCAAGCTAGTGACTCGCCAGAGCGAGCTTGAACAGAAAGGCCTATAATTTCATAATTATTTTTGAAACCTTACACACTCGTTTTATACCCTCATCAGAGCCAGATAACTTGCATTGATGTGATTGACATAATGTCGAATAGCATGTTAAGCACAGATAATCTGTAGGGCATAACCTAGAAATTAATTAGGATTGTATGCTCCCCGGGATTTTGGGAATTATGGTAGTAAGAACAGAATTTAGTGTCAGTCACTTAAGAGCGATTTATTATATCGCATTATGGACTCCCAATGGGATACTCCATCAGGTTATGTTTTTGTGAGCTGTATGCCGTGATCGATCCGATCGACGGACAAGGCAGGCCTCCGAGATATGCTCACCTCGGAGAATCCTTGCGGTTAAAATGAATAAGAGTTAATTTCTGTGTTACACCTATATTTATGCTATTATGTTATGATTATGTTAGTATTGAAACGACTGATTTTAGGTGCCCCCGGTGTAGTCACCTCTAGGAGGGTAGTAGGACTCACTGAGGCTTAGTAGTCTCACCCCACTCCAAACAATTTTTTTTTAGGTAAACAGGATAATCGGAGCAAGGACCAGGTAGGAGGCTGACAGTTGGAGCTGAGCTTGGATTGTCCGCCTTGAAGATTTTATTTTCTTCGTCTTGCTTTTAGTTTATTATCTTGTTTACTCGGAATACTAGCATTTATCGCTGTATTTTATTTGTTATCCCTTTTGTATTTTAAGCAATTTGTATCTTGCTAATTTATTCAGTAAATTTTAACTGTACTTTGATCCATATTATGTATGTCTTGACTAAATATTCTAGATATTTTAGTTGGGGCGTTATAACAATTTCTTTCTATAAATCTGCTTTACTACATTTGTTTAATTTATAAAATAGAAAATATCTCATAAAGAAAAAAAATCCGTGCGAGAGCACGGGTAAAATAACTAGTTAATTAACAACAATTTACACAATAGATACTACACCATATAAAATTGTTGGGCCGTGAGAGGGAAGCCACACCGGGTTGAATCAATATATTCGGCATTGAACTGAATTGCCAAACTGAATCAATACAGTTAAAAAAGAATTGATTCGGTTCAAAATAGTACATTTTAATTTTTTTAAAAAGTTAGTTTTGGTTTAGAACTATAGAACCAAATTGTTTTAACAGTCCGGTTTGGTTCAAAAGACAAATAGTTCGGTTACTATAAATTTTAAAAGCAGTTCGGTTTAATTTTTCTCCCAAACCGAACCATGCCCATCCCTAATACAAGTGACTTTAACACCGCACTTTTACCCAAAATTTATTATATTAATGGATCACCCTTTTTATAAAGTGTTTAAGTTTAACTCTTTCAAACCAATGTGAAACTTAAAACTCTCAATAAAAACATGCCAAACACACATCAACCACTACACTGCACAATAGCAAATATTTTCAATATTCAAACAATCAAACACATAATCCACAACAGAACACACAAAAGCTTGGTTTAATTATAGCATTGAAACTAATGGTCACCTAATCATACTCATCAATCACAATGTTAAATTGAATTAGAACAAATTAAATTCAGACTTAAATTATTAAATATAATAAAGGTTATAGAAAGATAAACAAACTACTGCATGGTAATAACACTACTGCTGAAATAAAAGTCACAAACAGGCCAGGAAACCAAGTTGAATAACAATTATCAAGAGCAACTGTATGAAACATCATTAAGATAAATTCAAAAACCAAAACTAATTATGCCTTGAATTTGTATGAAATAAAATTAAATCTCACAACTTCTCAAAAACACTAATTAACCATGACCTTATTAAACTTGATTCCATGCAGCAACATCAGCCAGCCCTAACTAACAAGGCATATTTTTGGCGTTAATCACACACGAACGAAGAGTGTCCGAGTAGGAGATAAAGCGAGGGTTGAATCCACAACTGTGTTGGCAAACTTCTTCGACCGTCATAAATATTTCATCGTCCAAACCACAACTATAAACCTTTTCTTCTGTAGCAAACACTAAAAGATTACCATTCATAACTGTAAATCCTCTAACATCATGATCTTTCTCCTTCAATCCCAATTCTTTCACATTAACATCCAAAACCTTTTCCCACAAAGCTGACTCGTAATCTTTTAAATACCAAATAGTAAACATTGGCTTTCTTAAGTTCACCAAACAAATGGATTGATTCGAGTTTGACGCTTTACCCCAATTGAATATTCCCATGTTGCAAGCGTAATCACATTCCCAACCTTCTATAGCTTCTCTCGGCAAACTCAGCATACTTGAAATTCCATTCTCTAAATTATAAGACATTATGTATGGCTCATAAAAACGACTATGCCTCGCAAAGCACCGACCGTTAGTCGAGATAAAATGTAGCGCTCCGTTGTGAAATACAGGCATGTCAAATTTAATGTCCCTCCCACCGGGCATAAAATCATGCTTCATTGTTTTCCACACTCCTTCCTTGCCACTATAAACACTGCATGTAAAAGTAGTTGGCGGCCCGAATTCCATTGTTGTGTTGTCAAAAAGAAACACCTGATAGTCGTCTAAAGTGCAATGTAACACGAGGTTTACATTAGTAAAATTATTGTTTCCTTGCAGTGACTCTGGAGTTGGAATAAAAGACCAAGATTTTGTTATTGGATTTGATACGAAAAGTTTAACCGGATCATTATCAATGGTGTGACAAAGAACTAAACCATTATTTGAAGCTATAACACTAACTGAATTTGAAAGGAAATTCAAGACATTGTTAGGGACACCAGAAGATTGTCGATGTTTAGGTAAAGAATGCAACTCTACCCTTTTGATGACATACCTTTGGCTTATTTTATCTGGTTGGATTATTAAGCATGTGTCATCTTTTCCCAACAAATTACGAGATTGCTTTGTCTTGAAAATTGTTTCTTCCTTAAACTTGGTGAATGAGTTGCAAGTTGGTTGGAGCTTGCAAATGCTCTTTGCAGGTAGCCAAGAAAATATCTCAAAAGCAATATCTTGAGGTACTTCCATGTTGTTTAATGTTGAGAAGGATGATGAATAAAGAGAGAGAGGAGGAATAGAGGAAGACCACAAGAACAACAAGTGGAAGAAAGGTGGAGGAATGAAGGGATATAAAATAAAGTAATGGAAGAGGATGATATTGATAGAGAAGATAGTTTTGAGATGCACTTACACAAAGACATGAACCACGTATATATATATTTGAAAGATGAAACCCTAGCTAGGTTTATCAACTAATGCTTGGTAAATCTTATCACATAATATTTTCTTTCAAAAATAGAATAAATCTCAAATAGTAACCTATTTATTATCTTTGAATAGAATTTTTAATTTTGAAAAATATCTTTTAACAAATTTTGATTTTTTTTTTAAAAAAATCAGAACCGTTTTCATTATTTAATCTATACTATATATAAAAAGGATTCAAATTTTTGGGATGACTTTTTCATTATTCCTATTTTACCCTTAAAAAATAACTTCCACATAAAAATAGATTTTCAGTTTTTTTAGTTAATAAATTTGTTTTCTTCTTAATAACTAAGCACAACTTCCACATAAAAGTAGCTTTTCAGTTGTTTTATAGTAAAAAAAAATATTTTTTTCTTCTTAATAACTATGCACAACAAAAAAGGAGGTTACATAGTTATCAATTGACTAAGTCCAATAAAAAAAGAGATTAAGTAGTTATTTATATTTGCACAATAGAGAATATCGATCACAAAAAAAAGAATATCGATCACACAAACGAACGTGCCCGTTTGGCGGCTAGTTAATAATAATAACTACTTCCCAAATCTGAAGATAAGTGTTCTTCAAACATGATTTACCACCATAAATAGATCTAACAAACTTGGAGACAAAGATATGCAGTTATGTGATACGACTTTTGGGGTGAAGGTGTGAGCGGTAACAAACTTGGAAAGGAAGAAAAGAAAAAAATTTAATCGCATTTAATCCTCTCCGCTTCAGCTTATCAATCTGTGACAATAGACTTGAATTCTTTTGTACAAAAGGAGCAAATATTTATTTTGTTAATTACCTTCTATTTGGAATATTTCTAATATATCAATATGGCAAAGAAAAAAATATCAAATTCAATAATTTGAATTATACAATCAAATCAAACCCTTCAATAATTTGAATTATATTTTTTTTTTTGGTAAGGTTCAGCTTATCAATATGTGATAATTAAGACTGAATTCTTTTGTACAAAAGGAGCAAACATTTATTTTGTTAATTACATTCAATTTGGAATTTTTTTTTAACAAGCAAAAATTACAATCAAATTAAACCTTTTAAAAATAAAAATTATTCAAAAAAAAAAGGAAACCCTTTAAAGATAAATTATGTTTGAGATATTTCTAATATATTTCAATTTTTTATAATAATTAATATATTTCAACTTTTTTAACTAAACAAACTTAATGCATTTCATTAATTACCAAAAGTCCAATACATGAAGGGATAATTTTAAATTTGAGTAAACTAGTCCAAAAATTGACGGTCCTAGCTAAAGTATGATAAACCAAATTCACTTGCCTCCTAATAAATTTAACTTCAAATTAGTTTACACAAAATAACATAACAAGAATAATATCATTAATAATTGAAAGGAACGATCTGAATATATTTCAATTCTAAACCACTAAATTTGGTCTAGTGGTGAAAGATTTATATAATATGCAACAAATTGTTAAATAACTTCAAGGACATTTTAGGTACACCATACAAATTGTTAAAAACAAAAAAAAAAGTACACCATACAATGATTATATATAACAAAGTAATTTTTTTTGACAAAATGTATGAAATAGTAAAAAAAAAAAGTCGGTACAATCTACTAATTAAAAATATATTAAAAGAAACTACTATTAATAAATTTGTCCCGATCAATTTTAATAATATTTCAAATCTTCTACTCTTAAATATAATTTTACCTCTAAAAATAAAAAAATACAAAACAAAAAATCGGAAAAAAAATTAATTAAAAAAATCTACGCATATAATTAGGAACATAAATAAAAATAAAAGATACGCATCAAAAATAGTAATTCAATCTAACACATAACAACTTATAAATTTTTTAAAAAAACTATCCAGCAACGAGTATATTAATTTTTATTGATAATATAAAAAAAACACGTGCAATTATTTTTGGCTGGTACAAAAGAAATTGAATAAATATTTGCATGCACCTCCATTGTAGGATCCCTGTCACGAGAATAATTTATGCAACATTTATAAAAACAATGATGAAGCATAAAATGGGATTAATTTCATATATAGTACTACAAGTATTTGGAATTTTAGGTGTCAGTGTGCCACAATTAAGTTTATGAAATTACCAGGTTTGTTATTAAATCATAACTCTCACACAATTGAGTATGTGTGTGTTATATTTTTTTTGGTAAATAAGAAAAATATACCATAATAATACTCGTAATATACAATTACTCTAAAGACATTTTAGGTATATATACACTATACAATGTTTCCAAAAAAAAAAAGGTATACACTATACAATCATCGTACAGTTAACAAACTATTTTTTTTTTTTTTTACAAAAGTAAGAAATAGTAAAAAAAAAATTAAAGAATTATATAAAAATGTAAAAAAAAAAAAAAGAAATTGTAACAAACTTGGAAAGTAAGATATCAAAATAAAAAATCAAATTTAAGCTAGAACAGATTAAATTTGTGCATACAAGTTCTACAAACCTGTCTTGACACCAGTTGACTAAAATAGATTAAATAACAAAATAAGCTAGAAAACTAAGTGAATATAAAGTTTAAAACTTAGAACCGCACAATCCCCGGCAACGACGCCAAAAACTTGTTGCGAAATTTAAGCATGTGTAGTATACACAGTCAATTTTGTAGCAAGTAATAAGAAAGAGTATCATACGTACCCACATGGATTGTTTAAGGGAACTTTGTTTTACACTTTACACGCAATTAATTTCCAAGCTTATAGTAAAATATAACAAAACCTTTATCATGGATTCAGACAATAATGTAGAAATAATAATAATTGCAGATTTTAGGTAAACAAGTGGTTTGGAAAAAGGGTTAGAACTTATGATTCATTCAAATTATAACGCCCCAACTAAAATATCTAGAATATTTAGTCAAGACATAAATAATTGAATCTGAGTACAATAAATTTAACGAGATAAAACACATGAATTACAAATAATTCATTACAACAGTTGATGAGCTTAAATAATACAGCGGACATTAGAATTAAATTCCTCGATACACAGATAAACTAAAAACAAGGGAAGACTAAATCGTCTAATGCGATGATCCAAGCTCAGCTCCAATCATCAGCTCCATCCTGGTCCTTGCTCCAGTTAACCTGTCTACCTAAAAAAAAATTGGTTTGGAGTGGGGTGAGACTACTAAGCCTCAGTGAGTCCTACTACCCTCCTAGAGGTGACTACACCGGGGGCACCTAAATCAGTCGTATCATTCTAGCATATATATAATCATATCCTGAACTGAAAGTAAATGTGTAACACAGAAATTAACTCTTATTCATTTTAAACACAAGGACACTCTGAGGTGAGCATGTCTCAGAGGCCTGCCATATCCGTCAACCGATTCGGTCACGGCATGCAGCTCACAATAACGTATCCTAATGGATTGTCCCATTGGGAGTCCATAACGCGATATCACAAAATCGCTCATAACTGACTGAAACTAAATTAGTTCTTACTACCAATATTTCCCAAGACCCGGGGAGCATGCAACCTATTTTATTTCTAAGTTATACCCTAATGATTATCTGTGGTTAACATTCTGTTCGACATTATATTAATTATATTACTGCAAGCTATCTGATTATAGTGAGGATATAAAACGAGTGTAGAAATCTTTATTTAGAAAATGGAAAATGTAGGCCAATTCTGTACAAGCTCGCTACGGCGAGCCACCAGCTCGCTATGGCGAGATTATAGGTCCTGACCTAAATCAACTCGCTGTGGCGAGCAGAAGCTCGCCATGGCGAGTTTCATCAGCTCAGAGCCCAGCTCGCCATGAATGCTCGCCAGCTACTCGCTGTGGCGAGTTCATACAGAGTTTACCCTGTTTTGCCAAAAATCATATTTTTCTAAAATACACCTACAATCCTCATTTTATCAGTGCAGTAACATATTTTGCATAATATACAAAACAGAATGGAGGGAAATTTGGGATTAATTCCCCTCACACAACTTTTCCTAATTATTTACCTAAGTTAACATGCATTTCATAATTGGGAGACTAACTACTCTATCCTAAAGAACCCACCTGTAATGAAGCTTAATTTTGTCTCTGCGTGTTCCCTACGACTTTGAGATCAATCCTGGTTGCTTCAAGGAGTCCCCAATAGTGCCTCCAACACCCTAGCATCAAATTTCCACACTTATGGAGCATTTCTGCCCTGAGAAACTCGCCGGGCGAGTTCTTACTCGCTACAGCGAGTACACCAGAAATTTCAGCACAACTCAGCATCAGATCTCCAACTTCAAAATGCTCTACAGACTTCAATTTTAAGGCAAAACCTACGAAGTTTATACTCAAAACGAAGGGAATTTTGTCAGCTATCCATAGAAAAAGGAATCTTTTCAAACGGAGTTACGAGGAGATAGTAATTACCGTTTAAATACAGCCCTATCCAAACACGATTTCTGGAAAATCCTGTGTTGAACACTGTACTTCAAAAATTCGTACAGAACTCAATTCTCAATGAAAATTCATGAAACTAGCGTCAAAATGAGCGTATTCAAGTTAGCTTTCTATTCCAAAAAGAATCATTCGAATCGGAGTTGTGAGGAGTGAAAACTTACTGTTTTAGTGAAGGGTTGTTTCCAAATACGGGTTTCATGAACTTCTTTCCAAATTGCTCCAATGTTCAAATCCTAGTTCCTTTGACCCGTAATACTCTTGTGCAAGATGGAAAACATCAGAAATTGAAGTTTAGATGGCTGAGAGAGGCACGAATTTAGTAGAGAAATGAGGATAGGAATGATTCTTACCTTAATGTGAAGCCTAGAACCTAAGGAACATGAATCGATGATTGCATGTTGATTTGGAGTGAAGCTTGATGGAAGATTGTGGTGTGGTTGCAGCTGTTGGCGTGAGGGAGATGAGAGCTTCCTGACTTTGTGTTTCAGGAATTAGTGAAATGAACTAAGGGATGTTTTGTTTCTTTTATAAACCTTTTCTATGGGTAATTCCCATTATACCCCTTCACTTACTACCACTTAACTCTTATTCCTCAAAACCCCTTTTAATTTCAAGTAATTCCCCAACAATTTTCTCCCAATTAATATTCTTTTATTAATTGAGGTTTGGGGTGTTACAATCTTCCCCCCTTAAAGAAATTTCGTCCTCGAAATTTAAACTTCTCCATTCCACATCAGGGTAGGTTGTTTATGCCTGCAACCAATTCTACACTTCGTCTATTCTCCAGTTAATATCATTCAATCCCTTGGAATAAAACTTTCCTCTCTTAAGGTTAGGGGCTAGAGGTTATCCTCACATTCTCAGAATTCTAGTGTTGCGCACTCTGATTCAACTTTTTGCTACCATAACACTTCTTCCGTTCCCAAAGGAATCAGTTCCAGTTCTAACTGGCTTAGAGGGTCGGTATCTGGCCTGGTATTGATATTGCCATATCCACACTCTCTCAGTCATTTGTCGTTCTCCTTTCTGAACACCACCATGCTTAACATGTTATATGTACTTCTGTATCACGTGTTGGGTAACTACTCCAGAATCGATCGAAATATAAAACGAGTGAAAAATTGTCTAAACACTAATGTTATTCTACCAACGAGTTGGACTCATCCGTAGACGAACTTATAGTTATCCGATAAAATTCCACCTACAATCTCTATCTATTCCGACACGACACGATGATCAAGTTGTACATTTAACACGCGGACGCACTTAGGTTCAGATCATTCTCAGGGTTATAGGTCAAACTTGTTTGAAATCCTTCGTTGGTAACTAATGTAAGGAACTTGGCTAGCTGAAAGCATAAGGTCTGAATTTGTGATGCTAAGGCTGGATTGAACGGTTTGGCTTAGAACGGTTGACTGAGTTATCTTAACAGATCACTAAGGATAGGAAAGGGTTTCTAAATGAGGATGGTATTTTTCCCAGGCGAGTAATTAACACTTATACTAGCTAGTTACTGGCGACTAGACTTGGAATTGGAATATTCTGGTCCAGGCGTTCAAGCTTCAGCGCTTGATGTCACGAGATTATAGGAATTGAGTTTTGGAAGGTTGAAATGTTCGGGCAGAGACACTCAAGGTTAACACACTGATCTTACATGGTTAGGAGCACGAAGTTAGCAGGTTTGGATCCTCAGCTCTGCTTCCCCTGGTATAACTTAATTCCACTGAACTTGGAATTGGTCCAACTTAATTCTGAATTCGGCTGATAAGGCTACAAAAGATAGATAACTATCTTTATTGAAGAACAGATTACTGGATTCGAGTGCACGAGGTTTACCGATTTGCTGATACTGAGCTAGGTAAGTTCGACCGGGGTGATTTGAAGTACGTTGATTGATAGATCAACCGAGCGAGTAAGAAATGAAACTGCAAGTATTCTTGACCTTCTCAAGAATAATTAACTTCCGCAGATAGATTGTAGCTAATGATAACACAACGGGAAAACTGAAAACACTTGATGCGGTTACTTGAGTGTGACATTAATCATTATTAATGTAACTAATTGGCTTCAAGGAATTTGAAAAGTTTGAATCCTAATTGAATTTAGGCATAACATGTGATTGGCAAGTCACTTAAGGCACGAGAAGAATTTTCTCACCTGACACGTAATCAGACAAGTTATAGAATTCACACGTACATAGTGTCCCAGGGCTTATGAACGCAGATCTGAACATTGTTTGGTCCAATGAGCTGGCTGAAAAGAATCTCAGAACGAATGAAAGGTAATTAAAGATTGTTTTCCTATTGAATTCAGGCTGATGTTCTACATCTCTATTTCTGCTGTCAGTGCTCTCAGGACACTGGATTCTCACTCAAGTTTCTTACTGACGATTTCTCACTGGTGTGTCTAAATGATTTCTAACAGTCTCCTAGCGGAAAGATCCGAGTATTCTGAGGAGTGTCGGTAGCTAAGACTAAGGTCAAACATAGTTACTTAAGTCTGGATAAAATACCTAAAGGAATATTCCAGGAATCGGTAACATTGGCACAGTCTCCTATTTTGTCTTCTACTGTCTGGTTTGAGGTTTGTCCCACACAAAAATGTTGACCTTATGCCGCTGGCATCTAGTCTAGTGTTATTATCCTAGGTGGTATTATAGCTTGGTTGGCATCAAGAGAGTAATAAAGTATGGTAGTTTAAACCTAATCCTCAAACCGGATGGCTAGTGGGCCTACAATATTGAATCACTAGCCTAAGGGTAACTGGATGACAACTTTCGAACGTACCGTTAACTGATCCAACTGATTTCTTAGCTAAACGGTTCAACTGCAAGGGTTCGTAAATTTAATGGTCAATCTAACATGGAATTGATTTTCGATCTCTAATCCATCTAATGGCAGGGCAACTACGGATTGACTTGGCGTCTGACAGTGCTAACGATAATCCTTAACTGTTACACTAATTAAAACTTAACCTACAAGGGTCTGGTGCGACTACTGGTATACTCTGATAGGCTGGTCCTATTTACTGACATCTAAAGGTAGTTATCTTAGGTGTTTACTTAATAGGTTTTGCGATAAGAAATTATTAAGGTATAAGTGCTAAGATTTCTCTATTCTTACCGGGGTAAACAACTGGTCAGAAGTTCTAGGTCGCTAGTGTTTGGATGCTGATTTAACGGTCTTTAACAAACCTATTTGGATGACGGTGTCACTAAGGAAGAATTTAATTTTGATGCTATTGTTCTATAACTAGCTTAGATGACTCATGATATTATAAGTGATCTCAATCTGTCAATCTAGTCAATGTTTAGTGGCTAAAGGTTTGGGAATTCGCTGCCAACGACTGGTGTTGTTTTAACTGGAAGTCCTAATTGTTCTACGATTGACACTCATTCCCTAGTGATATGGTAGAATTGTTGTCACTCAGTTGAGGATACTCTAGAGGGTGATGTAGTAATATGACTTGGAAAGAATATTGATACAAGGTTGCTTCTAATGTGATTCTCTAGTATAGCTGATCCGACTCGAAATTCTTAACACGTAGTATCGGTTTGTGCTAATCCATTGGATTACTACTTTAGGGACATGATAGTAAGGTACTTAATGAGTTTGCTGGCCTACTGATAAAGACTGGTGCGGTTGAAAAGGAAATTCCTAATTGTTGTACTAAATGAAGTTTATCTCTTAATGGTGAGTTAGGAATGCTATTACGAGGTGAAAGGTCGAAGTAAATTAGGTAAGGCATTCTAAACGGGTGCCTAATAAGGTAACTTGAGGGAACATAGGAATGTGATTTTGTTTCTAATTTTGGTTTTTCTAATACGAACGGTTCGGTTGAATTTCTATTATATCCCTCAGGTTCAATATGTTGAGTTACTGGTTCGGAGTCCTATAGGTTATTGGACTTAATAAGCTTTCTCAGATACAGATGCAGATTACAAGGGTTCTAATTGTTACATCAGTTATGGTTAAGTTTCTAATAGTTCCACTATAGTTATGGGCTTTTGATAGAAGGGTACACTCAGTCCAATTTATTATTGTCTCTTAATCCTAATATCATCTCCAGACGTAGTTCCTCAACAACTCTTATACTCACAAGGTAGCTGGGGATTGTTTGTTCCAAATTCAAAAAGGTATAATGATAAGATACATAAGGAGGGCTTGAGACTGTTTACCATGGCTAAAAATGACTGAACAGAGAACCAGGTTGCGACAAGCAGTAGCAGCAGCCTGCTAAGCTCGCTAAGCGAGTTAGACAGAGTGTAAAAGGATAATTCTGTGGTTCGTCCAATTATCTACCCTACACAACACCCATAACTCCCAGTCGTATACTACCTTGAACTTCAGGATGAGTTTGGTCTACTGCCTACTATTTTGGGTGTTGGTTTGGCTCACAAATTTGGCTGAATTTAGGCTCTCGCTAGGATAAGGTTACTTATAGGTTCAGGGAGTTTACCTGACACACAGTGTCAGTTGATTACTGTTGTGTACTACACACTTCAGCTTAATGATACACTTGCATTCCTTTCTTGTACGCACAACTTACTCCTGTGGCACCATTTGCCACTGTTCCAAAATTCTCTTATAAGAGTTTCCTTCAACGATTGCTCCTCGATTGCATCTTCGCTACGATCTTAACGTTGAAATTTCAGAGTCCACTTCAGTTCTAAACCATAATACCCTGCCTACCATACACAATACTGAGTTGATCAGGCTCAGCACGCGATGGTTTCAGCGTAAATAGTCCAGATCCAAAGGGTCTGTATTATTTAGGGAAAGATTGGAATGACTCATGGCAAGGTCCGATACTGGATCGACCTGCTCTGATACCAATTATAACGCCCCAACTAAAATATCTAGAATATTTAGTCAAGACATAAATAATTGAATCTGAGTACAATAAATTTAACGAGATAAAACACATGAATTACAAATAATTCATTACAACAGTTGATGAGCTTAAATAATACAGCGGACATTAGAATTAAATTCCTCGATACACAGATAAACTAAAAACAAGGGAAGACTAAATCGTCTAATGCGATGATCCAAGCTCAGCTCCAATCATCAGCTCCATCCTGGTCCTTGCTCCAGTTAACCTGTCTACCTAAAAAAAAATTGGTTTGGAGTGGGGTGAGACTACTAAGCCTCAGTGAGTCCTACTACCCTCCTAGAGGTGACTACACCGGGGGCACCTAAATCAGTCGTATCATTCTAGCATATATATAATCATATCCTGAACTGAAAGTAAATGTGTAACACAGAAATTAACTCTTATTCATTTTAAACACAAGGACACTCTGAGGTGAGCATGTCTCAGAGGCCTGCCATATCCGTCAACCGATTCGGTCACGGCATGCAGCTCACAATAACGTATCCTAATGGATTGTCCCATTGGGAGTCCATAACGCGATATCACAAAATCGCTCATAACTGACTGAAACTAAATTAGTTCTTACTACCAATATTTCCCAAGACCCGGGGAGCATGCAACCTATTTTATTTCTAAGTTATACCCTAATGATTATCTGTGGTTAACATTCTGTTCGACATTATATTAATTATATTACTGCAAGCTATCTGATTATAGTGAGGATATAAAACGAGTGTAGAAATCTTTATTTAGAAAATGGAAAATGTAGGCCAATTCTGTACAAGCTCGCTACGGCGAGCCACCAGCTCGCTATGGCGAGATTATAGGTCCTGACCTAAATCAACTCGCTGTGGCGAGCAGAAGCTCGCCATGGCGAGTTTCATCAGCTCAGAGCCCAGCTCGCCATGAATGCTCGCCAGCTACTCGCTGTGGCGAGTTCATACAGAGTTTACCCTGTTTTGCCAAAAATCATATTTTTCTAAAATACACCTACAATCCTCATTTTATCAGTGCAGTAACATATTTTGCATAATATACAAAACAGAATGGAGGGAAATTTGGGATTAATTCCCCTCACACAACTTTTCCTAATTATTTACCTAAGTTAACATGCATTTCATAATTGGGAGACTAACTACTCTATCCTAAAGAACCCACCTGTAATGAAGCTTAATTTTGTCTCTGCGTGTTCCCTACGACTTTGAGATCAATCCTGGTTGCTTCAAGGAGTCCCCAATAGTGCCTCCAACACCCTAGCATCAAATTTCCACACTTATGGAGCATTTCTGCCCTGAGAAACTCGCCGGGCGAGTTCTTACTCGCTACAGCGAGTACACCAGAAATTTCAGCACAACTCAGCATCAGATCTCCAACTTCAAAATGCTCTACAGACTTCAATTTTAAGGCAAAACCTACGAAGTTTATACTCAAAACGAAGGGAATTTTGTCAGCTATCCATAGAAAAAGGAATCTTTTCAAACGGAGTTACGAGGAGATAGTAATTACCGTTTAAATACAGCCCTATCCAAACACGATTTCTGGAAAATCCTGTGTTGAACACTGTACTTCAAAAATTCGTACAGAACTCAATTCTCAATGAAAATTCATGAAACTAGCGTCAAAATGAGCGTATTCAAGTTAGCTTTCTATTCCAAAAAGAATCATTCGAATCGGAGTTGTGAGGAGTGAAAACTTACTGTTTTAGTGAAGGGTTGTTTCCAAATACGGGTTTCATGAACTTCTTTCCAAATTGCTCCAATGTTCAAATCCTAGTTCCTTTGACCCGTAATACTCTTGTGCAAGATGGAAAACATCAGAAATTGAAGTTTAGATGGCTGAGAGAGGCACGAATTTAGTAGAGAAATGAGGATAGGAATGATTCTTACCTTAATGTGAAGCCTAGAACCTAAGGAACATGAATCGATGATTGCATGTTGATTTGGAGTGAAGCTTGATGGAAGATTGTGGTGTGGTTGCAGCTGTTGGCGTGAGGGAGATGAGAGCTTCCTGACTTTGTGTTTCAGGAATTAGTGAAATGAACTAAGGGATGTTTTGTTTCTTTTATAAACCTTTTCTATGGGTAATTCCCATTATACCCCTTCACTTACTACCACTTAACTCTTATTCCTCAAAACCCCTTTTAATTTCAAGTAATTCCCCAACAATTTTCTCCCAATTAATATTCTTTTATTAATTGAGGTTTGGGGTGTTACAATCTTCCCCCCTTAAAGAAATTTCGTCCTCGAAATTTAAACTTCTCCATTCCACATCAGGGTAGGTTGTTTATGCCTGCAACCAATTCTACACTTCGTCTATTCTCCAGTTAATATCATTCAATCCCTTGGAATAAAACTTTCCTCTCTTAAGGTTAGGGGCTAGAGGTTATCCTCACATTCTCAGAATTCTAGTGTTGCGCACTCTGATTCAACTTTTTGCTACCATAACACTTCTTCCGTTCCCAAAGGAATCAGTTCCAGTTCTAACTGGCTTAGAGGGTCGGTATCTGGCCTGGTATTGATATTGCCATATCCACACTCTCTCAGTCATTTGTCGTTCTCCTTTCTGAACACCACCATGCTTAACATGTTATATGTACTTCTGTATCACGTGTTGGGTAACTACTCCAGAATCGATCGAAATATAAAACGAGTGAAAAATTGTCTAAACACTAATGTTATTCTACCAACGAGTTGGACTCATCCGTAGACGAACTTATAGTTATCCGATAAAATTCCACCTACAATCTCTATCTATTCCGACACGACACGATGATCAAGTTGTACATTTAACACGCGGACGCACTTAGGTTCAGATCATTCTCAGGGTTATAGGTCAAACTTGTTTGAAATCCTTCGTTGGTAACTAATGTAAGGAACTTGGCTAGCTGAAAGCATAAGGTCTGAATTTGTGATGCTAAGGCTGGATTGAACGGTTTGGCTTAGAACGGTTGACTGAGTTATCTTAACAGATCACTAAGGATAGGAAAGGGTTTCTAAATGAGGATGGTATTTTTCCCAGGCGAGTAATTAACACTTATACTAGCTAGTTACTGGCGACTAGACTTGGAATTGGAATATTCTGGTCCAGGCGTTCAAGCTTCAGCGCTTGATGTCACGAGATTATAGGAATTGAGTTTTGGAAGGTTGAAATGTTCGGGCAGAGACACTCAAGGTTAACACACTGATCTTACATGGTTAGGAGCACGAAGTTAGCAGGTTTGGATCCTCAGCTCTGCTTCCCCTGGTATAACTTAATTCCACTGAACTTGGAATTGGTCCAACTTAATTCTGAATTCGGCTGATAAGGCTACAAAAGATAGATAACTATCTTTATTGAAGAACAGATTACTGGATTCGAGTGCACGAGGTTTACCGATTTGCTGATACTGAGCTAGGTAAGTTCGACCGGGGTGATTTGAAGTACGTTGATTGATAGATCAACCGAGCGAGTAAGAAATGAAACATAATCATAAGAACTTAAAATCCAAGAGGTTTCATGGAGAAATAAGGAAGAGAAGAGGTTAGTTACCTTAAGAAGATGATGATTCCTTAATAAGCTAATGATCCAAGCTTGAGAAGATGAGAAAATGAAATTTTGAATGGATGAGTGAGTGAGAGAGAGGGTCGGCCGAGAGAGTGAAGAGAGGAGGGAGTAGTTTTTGTGATTTTGCTTCTAAGTCCCAATAGCTAAACCTCCTTACTATTTAAGTTACTCTTGATCAATCTAAGCCTTTGGATCAAAGCAAAACTTGCAAGACTAAACCCTAGCCTTTGGATCAAAGTAAACTCATGATTGCTTTTTGAACAAATATCTACTTTACGCTACTCAGCTCTCGCGTTCGCTCTCGGCGTGTCGTACTTCACTAACGGTCTAACTTGCGAAAAATAGAAAATCTACGAGATAAAAGTTCATCGTAAACCATTTCTAAAAACTATCGCTAAACTTTATTCTCCGACTGAAATTTATTTCCTTAGCTCCCAAAAATATTCTGAAACTATATTCTAACTCGCGCCGATATATAAAGTCTCCAATTAAAATTCGACGGAAAACAGAAACCGTAAAATTTTAAGCAGCGGGTAAAATTCCTACTCGTTTTTCCAAAAGCGAGAATAATCCAAAACTCGTTATTCTGACTACACATAAACCTTCTTATACTCAAAAGAAGACTACGACCCAAAAGTCTGTGCCTTTCCAGCGCATGAGCACAAAACAGGCTCCATTTCAGCAAAAATTCCATTAATGCGACGATACTCACAAGACCGCTCCACCAAAAACCCTAAAAACTTAGCCGACACTAAAGTTCCTTAGAAAAACTGTACAGTGGAATCTTGGGTCTTACATTACTACCCTCCAAAAAGAAGTTTCGTCCTCGAAACTAAAGTTAAGGATGACGACTCAACTAATTATTACCATCACCAACACAACAAAATCCCTCAGGATTAGGTGCAGCCACACAGATGCTAACACCGGGTGAAGTCACACAGATACTCTCACCAACACACTGGCACACCCGTGCACCAACCGCAACTCTCAACGAGTTCACCACTCAAAAATTTCCTAGGGTCCACACACAAAATTTCCAAAGTCACTTCTTTTCCCTCCGCGACATAGCCAATTTCCCTAGGTTCACGCGAAATGGTGACTGCTACCCTCCAAATAGAAACACCGAAAACTCTCAACACACCACTGAGGCTAGCAAAACTAGTCGATTCCAGTCAACACGATTCAGTCTATTATTAACAAGAGATTAAGGATGATCAGTTCCTCAATTTGTCAATAGATAGACGACAATCGTGATGGTGGTTTAGACCATCTTTACCCAACTTAAACGATGCTTCATTCCGCTTATGCTCGATGTCCTCCGAGTCACAAGGGTTCCACAAATCTTTCGAGGTTTTTCTTAATGTTTCCCTCGATCTCTTACGAATACAAGGTCGAAGTCGTAAGACACAACACTCAAGACACATCGTTCAAGCTCTCATGATTCCACTCATGAAACATCCGTTGAACATCATTCAACAGTAATACAATGCCACCACGGCAGGTACCACCAAAACCATTATATTCCGAACAAGTTGTCTTCTCTATAGAAGAATTTTCCGCTCTACCGATATCCATAAGTCCGCAACTCAGTGAATACGCCGAACCGTCTACTCACATACGAATCTCTTTCCACACACGACTTAAATAATACCATCCCCACCTCCGGTTGGTGATTACAACTCCTCATAGTCTTGTCACTTGCCAACTATACCATCTATTTCTCTTGTACTCCCTTTATCCAAACATTTCTGAGTCTCAACAGAAAATCTCATTCAACGGTTACAAACTCGAAACCCGACACAGAACAAACACTAGAACTGACACTACTCTAGCTATGTTCTAACCGACTTTGGACTAACGACTCAAGTATACACTTTCCCTTTGAAGATTTAAAGCCGTGCTCTGATACCTGTAACAACCCGTTTTTCCAGGGCCTGAAAGGCAGTATATTTTTTTTTCTTTTTCAACTAACACTCAGAGTGCGCATAGAATGTTTTAAATGAGCCGGCATTCAAATATATAAAAGAACTCATTACCATAAGGTGCTTCGACAAGCAAAATGTATTCCTGAATAATTACAATCCAAGTCTAAGTATTCAAATACTTACAACAAAACAAGTTAGAAACCCTATGCTAACCAAAAAGCACGGTGTACAACCCACACCGGCGCATAGTCTAACTAAGCCAAAGCTCCAACATCTCACTGGGGCCTGGAACAGCCACCGTCGTCACCACGACCTAACCCATCATCTGGGTGGGATGAGCCCGCAAATGAAAGAAAGGGTCACCACAAAATAAAAGGTATATATATATATAACCGGTGCGAGAGAGTATACAAATACCAAACATACAAATACCAACAGAGAAAGCTCTTTAAACATATAGTCATTCCCACCAACGGGTTCATATAAGCAATGCACACATAGCCTATAATGCAACCTCTACAATGTGTGGTACTAACCCTAGCTACCACAATGCATGAGTTCCGGTATCGTAGGTCCAACCCACTAACAATATCAATAAAATCCCGTAGCTCTCCCGATCACTACAAGGATTAGAGTGGGCTCTCCCGATCACCGCACCCCGTGGCTCTCCCGATCACCACGTATCGATCTCAACAAAAATCTCGTAGCTCTCCCGATCACTACGAACCACTAGGGTGGGCTCTCCCGATCACCACACCGGGCACGCAACTACCGAATGCATGAGCATACGCTTCCCCATATATGCTAATGCAATGAATACATACCTCTCTAGCATACGTAAACCAAACATAACAACATACATACATTTCTCATCATATGTATTCCAAACACCTGTTCATACATATATTCTCACAATCATATGTAAACAGCGCAAGTATTGTAAACACTTTCTCATCACGAGAATACATAATACAAACATGCCAAAGCACACAACAATTGCATACACAGCAAAACAAAGCATGTCGTAACCGTTTTAAAGACGGAAATAAAGTGGAGCCCTTACCTCGGCAAGCTTCCGTCAACAACACACGCTCAAACAACACAACGCGCTTCCTAAAACAAGCAGCGCAACAATCAATACATTGTTCTCTAACCAATCGTATTGAAACTACACCAAAACCCCAAAAACCTAAAGGTTCCTAAGGAAAATTCACTCTTTCGGATACCATACCAAAATCTATCGTATTGATCATCCACCATGTGTTATCTGTACTATTTTTAGGACCCAAAACAATAGTTAAAAGTCTTAAATAATTTGAAATGCAAAATGGCCGTTTTCTTGCGTTACAAGCCACACACTTTCCGAGTACCCGAAAAACTCGTTTCCAATCCCAACCACTTCCAACAATTAATAAAAAGGGATTAGAAGGATAAAAACCAAGTTTAGAAATCAGAATCCAAAATTTCAACTCCCAGAGCTCGCCCTGGCGAGTTGGTGGCGAGTGAAGGCAGTGAGGACAGGTCTAGCTCGCCCTGGAGCTCGCCCTGGCGTGTTGTCAGGACCTGTGACACTCGCCCTGGCGAGTTAACACTCGCTCAGCGAGTTGCACCTGTCATGACAGCAAAAACAGCAACTCACACCACCTTTTTCCCCAACCAAGCCTAGTTTGATTCTATTAGTTCCCAACATCTTTTCAAGGCACAAAAGCAAACCATTTTCATAAGCAAGCAATACACCATTTTCATAAGCAAGCAATACATCTCCGAAAGCATGTTGGTTGCTTCGAGTGCAAGTTATTTGATTTTCATTTCCAAAATCAAAACCAAATCCAAGCACAAGTTTTATTACGGGCCTTAACCGTCCGGTAATCATTTTCAAACATGTTTTCAAAGCGAAAAGCAACACCACATGTCACAAGAGTTTTAAACTACTTTGACCCCAAAAACACTACAGAAAACACTTAGGAAATATTTTCATAAACCCCAAAATATTTTTCATCGGATTTTCTAAAACAAAACCATACAACGCATTTCCCTTTCACCCAAAGGTTCAAAGACAACGTTTCTTTTCAAAACCTTACAACATAACCACATGTTATTGATCAATACATAAACCAACCAAAACCCTAACTTTTCTCATGAGATTCTCACAAACTCATGGAAAATTGAAATAACAAAGCCTACACATGCTTACTAAACCCTCATGAACAACTTTCATGGAACAAAAACCATTCACAACCAATTCTTATGAAATTTCTCCCAAGAACATAATCATAAAAATCCTAACTCCCTAAGAATCTTAGCCAAACAAGGATAGGGAATAGGTTTAGTTACCTTAGGAAGAAGAATCTCACAACTCCAAGCTTTCCAACAAGCTTAAGATCAAGTGTTTTGGTGAAGGAATGAAATTTCTCCCAAGGTTGGAAAGAAGAAGATGGAGCACGGCCAAAGAAAAGAGAAAGAAAGTCTTAGGCAAATTTTCTAAGTCCACCAACAACAAACCTCCTTACTATGCTATTGCTCTTGTTAACTCATGGCCATTGGATCAAAAGACAAAATGCCAAGACAAAACCCTAGCCATTGGATCAAACCAAAACAAACCCACTTGAGATAAAACTCAACACCTCATAGAAACACTCACACGATCAGCTCTCGCACGTCGCGACGAACGTAAATCACAAAAACCTAAAACCTACGGAAAGAACGTCTAACGTTTAACATTTCCAAAACTTATCGCCGAATCCTTTTTCCGCGACTGTAATTTTCTTCCATACCTTAGAAAATTAATCTCAGGACATATCCTAACTCACGCAGATATATGAAACTTCCATCCGAAACCTCACTTAAAACAGACGCAGTAAAATTTTACAACAACGAGTAAAATCCTACTCGTTTTTCCAAAAACAAGAATAATCCAAAACTCGTCATTCTGAATCCACATCAACCTTCTTATTCACAAAAGAGGATTACAAGACAAAAGTCTGTGCCTTTACAGCGCATGAGCACAAAACAGGCTCAATTACAGCAAAACTTCCATTAATGCGACGATACTCACAAAACCGCTTTACTAAAAACCCTAAAACTCGTAGCCGACACTAGAGTTCCTTAGAAAATTATACAGTAAAATCTTGGGTCTTACAATACCAATTGTAACAACCCGTTTTTCAAAGGCCCGAAAAGGCATTACATTTTTTTTTTTGTACACATCAGAGTTACGCAAAAAAGATTTTAAATGAGCCGGCATTCAAATATACAAAAGAACTCATTACCATAAGGCGCTTCGACAAGCAAAGTGTATTCCTGAATAATTACAATCCAAGCCTAAGTATTCAAATACTTACAACAAAACAAGTTAGAATCCTATGCCTAAACCCAAAAAGCACGGTGTACAACCCACACCGGCGCATAGTCTAACTAAGCTAAAGCTCCAACCTCTCACTAGGGCCTGGAACAGCCACCGTCGTCACCACGACCTAACCCATCATCTGGGTGGGATGAGCCCGCAAATGAAAGAAAGGGTCACCACAAAAAAAAGTATGTATATATATAACCGGTGCGAAAGATTATACAAATACCAAACATACAAATACCAACAGAGAAAGCTCTATAAACACATAGACAATCTCCCACCAACGGGTTCATATAAGCAATGCACACATAGCCTATAATGCAACCTCTACAATGAGCGTGGTACTAACCAAAGTTACTACATGCATGAATTCCGAAATCATAGGTCCAACCCACTAAAGCCACAAGGGCAGGTGATGCCACACAGACGCTATCACCAGGTGAAAATAGCCACACAGATGCTACCAGCCACACAGATGCTGTCAGCCACACAGATGCTGTCACCAGGCGAAAATAGCCACACAGATGCTACCAGCCACACAGATGCTGTCGCCTAACCCACTAAAGCCATAAGGGCAGGTGATGCCACACAGACGCTATCACTAGGTGAAAATAGCCACACAGATGCTACCAGCCACACAGATGCTGTCAGCCACACAGATGCTGTCACCCCCTCAAAAGTGTAGCCACACAGATGCTAACACCAGGCGAACATAGCCACACAGATGCTATCGCCAACTAAGAAACGCATATACATAGGGCAGTCACACAGACACAGCCCCGGCGGAGTCACACAGACACTTCTACCCGTGTAGTCCCAACTGACATACACGTTCCATCCATGCTCATGCAACAATTACATATCACACAGATATATGTAAATCAAACACATCGACATACATACATTTCCAACCATATGTATTCCAACAACCTGTTCATACATACATTCTCATAATCATATGTAAACAGCGTAAGTATTTTAAACACGTTCTCATCACGAGAATACATCAACTAGACATGCCAAACACACAGCAAAGCATTACAACAGAAATCCAAGCATGTTATAACCAGTTGAAAAGACAGAAATAAAGTGATGCCCTTACCTCGGCAAGCTTCCACAATTAAAACTCGCTCAACTCCACAATTCTACAATTCGCGCTTCCTAAAATATAAGCAACGTACAATCAATAAAATACTCCCAACGTATCCTATCGAAACGAAACTCATTCTCTAAGTTCTAGAGAGGCTTAAGGTACTTTCTAACACTCTCGGATAGTGATTTCGAGTCCTCCCCATAGTGATTAAAAATTCACGAAGTTAAAGACATTATTTTAGTCATACGAAATTCATTTTTTGTTTCAAAGCATACAAAGAAACACTAGAGTTATCAACCCAAAAGAGATCAATTTCACACAACATAAACATTTTAAAACAAGCCATAACTCTTCAAAATAAATCAACAAAATCAGAGTTTTCTTGCGTCGCAAGTTTCAAGTTTTTTCTTACCAAGTAAAAACTCTATACTCATTCTTTTAAAGCCTATGATCATTCACCAATACAAGGATCATTTTCTTATCAACGTGGACTTAGAAAATTTTGAAATCCCATCACCATTTTCCTCCTTTGGCCACGGCCAAAAATTTCAAAAACCCACAATCACTCAAAATTTTTCAATTCCAAAAGCATGGTAATATCTTATAATACCCTAAAATCATTTACCCGAACAATCCAAATCATTTTAAATCAAACTACACTTTTTTTACAATTTTGAATGGATTTTCCTTAAGACAAAATCAACACATTTTATTCTCCAAACAAACCATTTCACAAATCATTTCTTTAAAACCATGATTAGTCCTCTTAAAATGACTTAACAAAATTTGAAACTCTTCCTCCCTAGCAAAGGGGTGCCACGGCCAAACCAACAAACAAGGCCAACACCTAAATTTTTTTTTCCATTACAAAACCCTAGTAATCATCTATTAGTTTGCAAAGGCATCTAATTGCTCAATTGAATACTTTGGGAATCGAAACGAAATTTCTTAAAATATGTTCATCGAATCGCTCAAGAACACCAAATAAATTTTTTTCTTATTTTTCAAAACAAAGTTTATAATCAAGAATCCATTTTGCCACAAAGCTCAAAACTAACATCAAAAATCAAATCACAAAACAAAATCCAAGTTTATGATCTTTTCAAAAATTTTCTTCAAAACCCTAACTTAAATTTTGTGAGAGTGAGAGAGAGGGTCGGCCGAGAGAGTGAAGAGAGGAGGGAGTAGTTTTTGTGATTTTGCTTCTAAGTCCCAATAGCTAAACCTCCTTACTATTTAAGTTACTCTTGATCAATCTAAGCCTTTGGATTAAAGCAAAACTTGCAAGACTAAACCCTAGCCTTTGGATCAAAGTAAACTCATGATTGCTTTTTGAACAAATATCTACTTTACGCTACTCAGCTCTCGCGTTCGCTCTCGGCGTGTCGTACTTCACTAACGGTCTAACTTGCGAAAAATAGAAAATCTACGAGATAAAAGTTCATCGTAAACCATTTCTAAAAACTATCGCTAAACTTTATTCTCCGACTGAAATTTATTTCCTTAGCTCCCAAAAATATTCTGAAACTATATTCTAACTCGCGCCGATATATAAAGTCTCCAATTAAAATTCGACGGAAAACAGAAACCGTAAAATTTTAAGCAGCGGGTAAAATTCCTACTCGTTTTTCCAAAAGCGAGAATAATCCAAAACTCGTTATTCTGACTACACATAAACCTTCTTATACTCAAAAGAAGACTACGACCCAAAAGTCTGTGCCTTTCCAGCGCATGAGCACAAAACAGGCTCCATTTCAGCAAAAATTCCATTAATGCGACGATACTCACAAGACCGCTCCACCAAAAACCCTAAAAACTTAGCCGACACTAAAGTTCCTTAGAAAAACTGTACAGTGGAATCTTGGGTCTTACACCATGCTCTACTTAACCATATTAATCCATTAAGTCCGTTTATTACTAGATGTCTCTACGCAACAAACTTGTGCTTAACCCTAAGTTGATTAGCCAAATAGATAAGCATATAACATAACATCAAATGAATTAAAGAAGCATAAACACCAAAGAGCATATCAAATATAAGACATTAATTAATCATTGAACTTCACATAAATTCTAATATAAGAGTTTTAGCTCATTGTGAGCCTAAGGATACAAACAACCAAAATGAATAAGCTACACATAATAATAAAATTACCAGATGTAACCTAAAAACACAAGCTTTGAAGTTGATGTCTCAATCTTCAGCAGTCATGCCTTCGGTTATCTCATATCGCAGCTTCAGCGGCACAGCAACAACAATTTTCTTTCCTCTCTTCTCTATCCAAGCTTGCACACCAAGATTAGGTCTAGCCTCTTCCTTTTATAGGCAAATGGAATTATCGTATGTTGGGTCTGACCTAGCGAGGATAAGACAGCCCAATGGAATAAAGCATATTCCCCATTAGGATAGTACTATGATAGTACAATTCTGGTGGAAGGAAATAGCCAGGTGTCTTATCTCCGCGTTGGATGCGTGCTCATCAAGTTTTGTCAGCGTGGCGGGTGATGATTGCATATATTGACTAGCCGCCAATCCAAGTTGATTATCTTGAGTTAGCTCTGAACTTTCATCACTTTTGTCCAGTGGTCTGTCTTGACGCTAATTAGCCCATAATTTCTCTTTTTTCGTCAAAATTACATAAAGTTCCTAAATACAGCACTAGATTAAAATGACTCAAAACACTAACTGCACACCATTTTGACAGGTAATAAAGCAAGTATTAAGGGCCTAAAATCATCACAAATTGCATGTCATCACTTATCTGATGAAGTTATGGCTACATTACCTGAAATATCTGTTGATGAATTGACAAAGAAAGGTAAAGTGAAGACAGAGAATGTTAAGACTGTCAAAGAGAAGAAAGACAAAATGAAAAAGGTGTCTGCTATGTATCATGGTAAACAAAGGAGAGGTAGTGAAAGAGTTAAACAAAATGCATTCAAAACACCAATCACTGGTGTTGGTTCAAGTCAGGAAGCACCTATAGAGATCACAGATGCTGCTGCAGATGAATTGACACACGATGATTCAAAGCTTGGAACCTGTTTCAGAGCCATAAAGTCTTGGAAGGATATTCCAAAAAAGAAATGATTTGTAATTTCTTTACTCTGTTTTGGTATGCACTATATGTGCATTGTGTTAAGGATTATGTATTAGTACCTGCATTGTGTTATGGATTATGTATCAGTTTTAGATTAAGAGTTTGTTTTGCTATTGCCATTATGTTGTGGTATGCACTTTCATGTGCTTGTGATGTATCATCTTTGCTAACAATTGCACTATCATGTGCTTGTGATTTATCTGTTTTGTAATGACAATTGCACTCAAATGCGCTTATTATATGTTTTGTAATGACAATTGCACTATTAGGTGCTTAATTATGAATTTTGGGCTTATTATATGTTTTGTGCTTAAATCATGAACTTATGACTTTATTACATAATCAAGTTACATAATAAACTCAAACCAAATTTGACAACATATAAACTCAAATCAAATATTTCATTACTTAATCAAGTTGTAATACAACCATTTGAACTAACTAATGTCCTAAATTAATGTCATAATCCAAGATCAAACAAAATAAATTCATTAACTTAAAATGCTAGCTATTACATTGATTTGAATAAGATAGCAATCTTTGCCAATTTCCTACCCAAAAGCCTTGCCAAACTCTTGCCCAAAAACCTTGCCAAACTCCTCCCCAAAACCATTGCCAAACTCTTGACCAACCTGCATTGTTGCAGGCCTTTGTCCTCCTCCATTAGCAACATTTACTTCATACAATTCATCATCCCAAACTAACAAGTCACATTTATTCAAACTCTGCAAAAATAAACTAAACATCATATTGTTTTCCAAATTTATTAACAAAACAAAATTCAAATTCGTATAATTGTTACCCTGCTATTTCGACATTTCCAAAACTTTCTCTTTGGATTCAGCCCTGTGTTTGAAACCCACATCTTCATAGGAAGCTCACAACCACATCTGGGTAAATTGGAGCAGCTTGAATTTCCAATTGATGAGCACTTACTTCCACCTATCTTCCAAAACCTTAATCCCCAATTCGAGTAAAATCAGTAACCGAACAAGAAGAAAACGAACAAGAAGAAGAACCAGTAACAAGGAAGAAGAAGAAGAAGCACGAAGAAGAATCACATACCAGGTCAAAGACGGTTTCGATTTGGCAAGATGAAGAAGCGCGGGTTCGGCGGAAAAGGTTGTAAGATGGAGAAGAGGCACGATGGTGGGCTAATTTAGCTTCTTCAAAAAAATAAAATAAAACAATATTTAAATCTAAAAGAAATTGAGAGAAGTTGATTGATGGTTGAGATGTGAAAATTGAGAAAAACTGAGGGAAAAAATTGAGAGGATCCATTCTCCTAAAATTAGATTTTTGGGGGATGGACACGGGGGGTGGGGAAAGAAATCTTCACAAATTTAATCTATTGGACCCAGCCCAATCTGTATTAAGCCCACCATATTTCAAAGAGGGAATAACAAATGACCAACAACCCAAAATACAAAATCTAAACAAACATCAATATTGGCAATTTTCATCTCCCTCCACGCAACCACTCAAAAACCCTAGCCCTCACTTTATGCAATTCACTCATTCTTCCAGTAAATCAGAAGTCTTTTTCTTTTTCAGTTAATGTTTTTTTTTTCTTTCGTTTTTTTAAATAAAAATAATAAGTTTAAATTAAATGTTTTTTAAATCATAAATATAAACAGAAAAAGAAAAAGCAACGTAGCAACAATTTTTTTTAATTATAATTATACAGTCATATGACACGTGGCAGGAAAAAAAATCCACGTGGAGGTGACGCGTGGAGATTCCGTGACATGATGTGCAGCCAGGAGGGTGTAACAACCCGTTTTTCAAAGGCCCGAAAAGGCATTACCTTTTTTTTTTGTACACATCAGAGTTACGCATAAAAGATTTTAAATGAGCCGACATTCAAATATACAAAAGAACTCATTACCATAAGGTGCTTCGACAAGCAAAGTGTATTCCTGAATAATTACAATCCAAGTCTAAGTATTCAAATACTTACAACAAAACAAGTTAGAAAACCCTAAGCTAACCAAAAAGCACGGTGCACAAAACACACCGGCGCATAGTCTAACTATACTAAGCTCCAACATCTCACTGGGGCCTGGAACAGCCACCGTCGTCACCACGACCTAACCCATCATCTGGGTGGGATGAGCCCGCAAATGAAAGAAAGGGTCACCACAAAATAAAAGTATGTATATATATAACCGGTGCGAAAGATTGTACACATAACAATAATTCCACAAAACACAAGAGAAAGCTCTTAACCACCAAAGCAATTCCCACCAACGGGTTTATATATATAATGCACACCAAGCCTAATGCAGAATTCTACAATGGGTGTGGTACTATCCAAGCTACCACATGCATGAATTCCGGAATCGTAGGTCCAACCCACTAAAGCCACAAGGGCAGGTGAAGCCACACAGACGCTATTACCAGGTGAAAATAGCCACACAGATGCTACCAGCCACACAGATGCTGTCAGCCACACAGATGCTGTCACCAGGCGAAAATAGCCACACAGATGCTACCAGCCACACAGATGCTGTCGCCCAACCCACTAAAGCCACAAGGGCAGGTGATGCCACACAGATGCTATCACCAGGTGAAAATAGCCACACAGATGCTACCAGCCACACAGATGCTGTCAGCCACACAGATGCTGTCACCAGGCGAAAATAGCCACACAGATGCTACCAGCCACACAGATGCTGTCGCCAACTATGAAATGCATGAGCATACTTTCTAATTAAGCATATATAGGGCAGTCACACAGACACAGCCCCGACGGAGTCACACAGACACCTCCACCCGTGTAGTCCCAGCTGACTTACACGTTCCATACATGCTCATGCAACAATTACATATCACACATATATATGTAAACCAAACACAACGACATACATACATTTCCATTCATATGTATTCCAACAACCTGTTCATACATATATTCTCATAATCATATGTAAACAGCGCAAGTATTTTAAACACGTTCTCATCACGAGAATACATCAACCAGACATGCCGAACACACATCAAAGCATTACAGCAAAAATCCAAGCATGTCATAACCAGTTGAAAAGACGGAAATAAAGTGGAGCCCTTACCTCAGCAAGCTTCCGTTAACTTTTCTCGCATAATTCTACAACTCGCGCTTCCTAAAAGTTAAGCAGCGTACAATCAATAAGATATTCTCAACGTATCCTATCGAAACGAAACTCATTCTCTAAGTTCTAGAGAGGCTTAAGGTACTTTCTAACACTCTCGGATAGTGATTTCGAGTCCTCCCCATAGTGATTAAAAATTCCCAAAGTTAATTGCACTATTTCTCGCTACGCGAAAATATTTTCGTTTCAAAACAAACTAAGAAACACTTGATTCCTAACTCCAAGACAATCAATTTTCACATACTAAAACCATTTGAAAACAACCCAAAAACTCTTTGAAAATTTTCACAAAAATAAAAGTTTACTTGCGCCACAAGTTACAAGTTTTTCCTTTCAAATAAAATGGCCATAACTCGCTCATTCTTTATCTGATCGAGACGAGCCATACGCCGAAATCTTCGTCTCGAAAAGACGAATCAAATAGTTAAGTTTCTAGGACACAAAAACAATTTTAAAATGCCCTAAATATCCTTTAAGATTTCGGCCAGAATTTAAAATACATCAAAATCATCATTTTCAAGAATCAAACATAGCTAAAACACTTATACAAATGTTAATTTCACATAACCCAACTCAAATTAGTTTGATTCTATACTTAAAACATTTTCCAAAACCCTAAACTTCAAAAATCATAAAAATTAGGGGCTTTTCTTTTCATAGCATTTTCTTTTCAAAATTGAACCATTAAAACAACTAAGGCCAATTTCGATTGCAAGAAAATGAACTCAATTGAACAAACTCAAAACTTACAAAATATTTCCTCAAAATTATTTTCATAAACTCATGAACCAAATCCTTTATCAAACCTTTCTAGATGATAATTTTTCTTATGGATCAACCATTAACTAGCATGGATCTATACTATTAACAAAGGAAAAAATCAAAATAAAACACATGCTAACAAATGGGTCTCACGGCCATAAGGAAAAGAGTGAAATGAATGATTTTCTTACCACTTAAGTATAGCTCTAGTTGATCACCAAGTGATTGGATCCACTTCTCTTTAAAGGTTCAAGCTTAAACCCACAAGTTATTTTCTTTGATTTCTACACTTAAATGAATTTTGGAATGTAAGAATGAGAGGGAGGAAGAGCTACGGTTCATGAGAGAAAGAAGTGTGAATGAAAATCAATTTTCCAAAGTCTCCTTAATGTGATAGTCTTGCTTGATCTTGGCCTTAGGATCAAATAGTATAAAGTTTCCAAGACTTAATCCTAGCCCTTGGATCAATCCAAGTCTATCCTCACAAGATATTTTCTATGCTTCTCGAAGCCACCTCGCCTCACAGCTCTCGCGCGTCGCGACGAACGAAACTCACAAAAACAGAAAACCTACGGAAAGAACGTCTATCGTTAAACATTTCCAAAACTTATCGCCGAATCTTTTTCCGCGACTGTAATTTTCTTCCATACCTTAGAAAATTAATCTCAGGACATATTCTAACTCACGCAGATATATGAAACTTCCATCCGAAACCTCACTTAAAACAGACGCAGTAAAATTTCACATCAGCGGGTAAATTCCTACTCGTTTTTACAAAAACAAGAATTATCTAAAACTCGTTATTCTGACTTCACAGAAACCTTCTCATACTCAAAAGAAGACTACAACCCAAAAGTCTGTGCCTTTCCAGCGCACGAGCACAAAACAGGCTCCATTTCAGCAAACAGCCGTTATGGCGACAATACTCACAAAACCACTTAACAAAAACCCTAACATTCTTAGCCGTCGCTAAAGTTCCTTAGGAAAACCGCACAGTAAAATCTTGGGTCTTACAGAGGGTATCACAGAGAATCTTTAGTATGCAAGGGGGAATCTAAAAAAAAATACTACAGTGGGTATCATAAAACATTCATACTTTGCAGGGGAGTAAAAGTCTATTAACCCTTTTTATAATAATTAATACTATATTTCAATTTTTTTTAACTAAACAAACTTTGCATTTCATTAATTACCAAAAGTTTAATACATGAAGGGATAATTTCAAATTTGATTAAACTATTCCAAAAATTGATTGTTCTAGCTAAAATATGAGAAACTAAATTCACTTGTATCATAATAAATTTAACTTCGAATTAATTTGCACAAGATAACATGACAAGAATAATATGAAAGAAACTCTGAATATATTTCAATTCTAAACCACTAAATTTGGTCTCGTGGTGAAAGAAAAACAATACGCATCAAAAATAGTAATTCAATCTAACACATAAACAACTTATAAATTTTTTAAAAAAATTGTTGAAAGACATCTACACATAAAAATAGCAATATACAAAAAAAAAAGTCATGCTAAGTAGTGCCTCGGGGACACTAGTTAAGGTTACTAAAAAGAGCAAGTTTTACATTGATAATAGTATTCTTTATACCTTAAAAAAGTAAAATACACAAATTTCAAGGTATTTTTTACCATATGTAGTTTCTTAACTAGTGCAAAAAAAAAAAAAAGCAAAAAAGACCATAAACCACCATAAAAATACACATCAACAAGTATATTAATTGAATAAATATTTGTATACGCGCCTCCATTGTAGGATCCCTGCCACGAGAATAATTTATGCAAAATTTATAAAAACAATGATAAGCATAAAATGGGATTGATTTTATATATAGTACTACAAGTATTTGGAATTTTAGCTGTCAGTTTATGAAATTACCAGGTTTGTTGTTAAATCATAACTCTCGCACAATTGAGTATGTGTGTGTTATATTTTTTTTGGTAAATAAGAAAAATATACAATAATAATACTCGTAATATACAATTACTCTAAAGACATTTTAGGTATATACACTATACAATGTTTCAAAAAAAAAGGTATACACTATACAATCATCGTACAGTTAACAAACTATTTTTTTTTTCACAAAAGTAAGAAATAGTAAAAATAAAATAAAAGAATTATATAAAAATGTAAAAAAAATAAAAGAAATTGTAACAAACTTGGAAAGTAAGATATCAAAATAAAAATTCCTTGAACTTCCACATATTTTTCTTTACCAAAAAAAAAAGATATCAAAATAAAAAATCAAATTTAATTCAAGCTTGACTTATTTTACTTTT
This sequence comes from Trifolium repens, assembly GCA_030408175.1. Classification (NCBI taxonomy): domain Eukaryota; kingdom Viridiplantae; phylum Streptophyta; class Magnoliopsida; order Fabales; family Fabaceae; genus Trifolium; species Trifolium repens. The sequence goes on along the minus strand of CP125841.1, from coordinate 28,087,229 downwards.
ATTTTTTAAATTAAAAGAAAGAAGATTTAACCGCCTTTTCTTTTTTCTCATAAAAGGTACTCCCTCCGTCCCAAAACTTTGGTCTTTTAGAATTTAGATTAAGAAATACTCCCTCTGATAAGTGATAACAAATGTATAGTGAATGCCTTACCGGAGTTCTCCCCGGTAATATCGGTACTAATTGTGGTTGGTATGATGTCTTACCGGAGTCTTCAACTCATTTATTTCTTCATTATAATTTGGCCCTTGGTGTGTGGTATCATATCTTCAATTGGCTTGGCGTGGTTGTTATTGTTCCTCCAAATCTCTTCAATCTCTTTGCTTGTTTGAGCGATGTAGCCCCAACCAAAAGAGTGAGGAAAGTTTTTCGGTTGATTTGGCATTCGGTGATTTGGACAATTTGGAATGCTCGTAACAACCGTATTTTCAATAATGTGCGTAAAGGAGCCTCTTGAGGTGGTTGAGGATATCAAAGTCCTCTCTTGGAGATGGAGTGCGGATAGGTTGAAGATTACCCCTTGCCTTTTTTATGAATGGTCTTGGGACCCCGGTGCTTGTTTCAAGCGGTAACGGGCTTCCCTTCGCGTTTTGGCGTGGTATTGCTGTGTTGCTGCGGCTTTGTTTCTGTAACAGCCCGGGGACCAGCCACACAGATGCTGAAGCCCCGCTGCTCGTTACCAGCTTAATCACTACCCCCCTTGTAGTGTTTTTGCCTCCGTAGTGATTCGAACCATGCACCCTGGGGATAAATACATGTTCAATGCAATCACTACTACCAATTGAGCTAGTATTGTAACAACCCGTTTTTCAAAGGCCAGAAAAGGCATTAAATTTTTTTTTTTGTACACATCAGAGTTACGCATAAAAGATTTTAAATGAGCCGGCATTCAAATATACAAAAGAACTCATTACCATAAGGTGCTTCGACAAGCAAAGTGTATTCCTGAATAATTACAATCCAAGTCTAAGTATTCAAATACTTACAACAGAACAAGTTAGAATCCTATGCCTAAACCCAAAAAGCACGGTGTACAACCCACCCCGGCGCATAGTCTAACTAAGCTAAAACTCCAACATCTCACTGGGGCATGGAACAGCCACCGTCGTCACCACGACCTAACCCATCATCTGGGTGGGATGAGCCCGCAAATGAAAGAAAGGGTCACCACAAAATAAAAGTATGTATATATATAACCGGTGCGAAAGATTGTACACATAACAATAATTCCACAAACACAAAAGAAAACTCTTAACCACCAAAGCAATTCCCACCAACGGGTTTATATATATAATGCACACCAAGCCTAATGCAGACTTCTAAAATGCGTGGTACTAACCCTAGCTACCACAAAATGCATGAGCTTCGGAACTGTAGGTCCAACCCCTACTAAAACACCAACGAAATCACAAGGTTAAGGTGGATCCACTCCCGCAATCACACCCCATGGTCCACTCCCGCAACCATGTATCGAACTCAACAAAATCACAAAGGATTAAGGTGGATCCACTCCCGCAATCACACCCCATGGTCCACTCCCGCAACCATGTATTGAACTCAATAAAACCCTATAAGAATCAGGTGGGTCCACTCCCGCAACCACACCTCGTAGTCCACTCCCGCCACTACACACTAACAATGCATGAGCATACGATTCCCCATGTATACTAATGCAACAAATACATACCTCCCTAGCATATGTAAACCATCCCAACAACATACATACATATCCAATCATATGTAACAAACCACAACAAACATACATACATTTCCAATCATATGTATTCACCCACATGTTCATACATACATCTCCAATCATATGTAAAACAACGCACGTATTGTAAACACTTTCTCATCACGAGAATACATAACACATACATGCCAAACACACAAACACGCATCACCGAAAATAACCAACAAACATGTTATAACTCAGTGAAAAGACAGAAATAAAGTGGAGCCCTTACCTCAGCAAGCTTCCGTTAACTTTTCTCGCATAATTCTACAACTCGCGCTTCCTAAAAGTTAAGCAGCGTACAATCAATAAGATATTCTCAACGTATCCTATCGAAACGAAACTCATTCTCTAAGTTCTAGAGAGGCTTAAGGTACTTTCTAACACTCTCGGATAGTGATTTCGAGTTCTCCCCATAGTGATTAAAAATTCCCAAAGTTAATTGCACTATTTCTCGCTACGCGAAAATATTTTCGTTTCAAAACAAACTAAGAAACACTTGATTCCTAACTCCAAGGCAATCAATTTTCACATACTAAAACCATTTGAAAACAACCCAAAAACTCTTTGAAAATTTTCACAAAAATAAAAGTTTACTTGCGCCACAAGTTACAAGTTTTTCCTTTCAAATAAAATGGCCATAACTCGCTCATTCTTTATCTGATCGAGACGAGCCATACGCCGAAATCTTCGTCTCGAAAAGACGAATCAAATAGTTAAGTTTCTAGGACACAAAAACAATTTTAAAATGCCCTAAATATCCTTTAAGATTTCGGCCAGAATTTAAAATACATCAAAATCATCATTTTCAAGAATCAAACATAGCTAAAACACTTATACAAATGTTAATTTCACATAACCCAACTCAAATTAGTTTGATTCTATACTTAAAACATTTTCCAAAACCCTAAACTTCAAAAATCATAAAAATTAGGGGCTTTTCTTTTCATAGCATTTTCTTTTCAAAATTGAACCATTAAAACAACTAAGGCCAATTTCGATTGCAAGAAAATGAACTCAATTGAACAAACTCAAAACTTACAAAATATTTCCTCAAAATTATTTTCATAAACTCATGAACCAAATCCTTTATCAAACCTTTCTAGATGATAATTTTTCTTATGGATCAACCATTAACTAGCATGGATCTATACTATTAACAAAGGAAAAAAATCAAAATAAAACACATGCTAACAAATGGGTCTCACGGCCATAAGGAAAAGAGTGAAATGAATGATTTTCTTACCACTTAAGTATAGCTCTAGTTGATCACCAAGTGATTGGATCCACTTCTCTTTAAAGGTTCAAGCTTAAACCCACAAGTTATTTTCTTTGATTTCTACACTTAAATGAATTTTGGAATGTAAGAATGAGAGGGAGGAAGAGCTACGGTTCATGAGAGAAAGAAGTGTGAATGAAAATCAATTTTCCAAAGTCTCCTTAATGTGATAGTCTTGCTTGATCTTGGCCTTAGGATCAAATAGTATAAAGTTTCTAAGACTTAATCCTAGCCCTTGGATCAATCCAAGTCTATCCTCACAAGATATTTTCTATGCTTCTCGAAGCCACCTCGCCTCACAGCTCTCGCGCGTCGCGACGAACGAAACTCACAAAAACAGAAAACCTACGGAAAGAACGTCTATCGTTAAACATTTCCAAAACTTATCGCCGAATCTTTTTCCGCGACTGTAATTTTCTTCCATACCTTAGAAAATTAATCTCAGGACATATTCTAACTCACGCAGATATATGAAACTTCCATCCGAAACCTCACTTAAAACAGACGCAGTAAAATTTCACATCAGCGGGTAAATTCCTACTCGTTTTTACAAAAACAAGAATTATCTAAAACTCGTTATTCTGACTTCACAGATATCTTCTCATACTCAAAAGAAGACTACAACCCAAAAGTCTGTGCCTTTCCAGCGCACGAGCACAAAACAGGCTCCATTTCAGCAAACAGCCGTTATGGCGACAATACTCACAAAACCACTTAACAAAAACCCTAACATTCTTAGCCGTCGCTAAAGTTCCTTAGGAAAACCGCACAGTAAAATCTTGGGTCTTACATTACTACCCTCCAAAAAGAAGTTTCGTCCTCGAAACTAAAAACAAGAGTAACAACCCAACCAGTTATTACCATTACCAACACGACAAAATCCCTCAGGATTAGGTGCAGCCACACAGATGCTAACACCGGGTGAAGTCACACAGATACTCTCACCAACACACTGGCACAACCGTGCACCAACCGCAACTCTCAACGAGTTCACCACTCAAAAATTAACCTCACAACAGAGGTTCACAACCTCTAGTTCCCAAAGATCCTCGTGCCCACAAACAAAAATTTCCAAAGTCACCTCTTTCGCCTCCGCGACATAGCCAATTTCCCTAGGTTCACGCGAAGCAGTTACTGGCTACCCTCCAAAAAGAAACACCGAAACTTTCTGCGCACCAGCAAAATCGGCAAAACTAGTCATTTCCAGTCAACACGACTCCGTCTATTATCAACAAGAGATTAAGGATGATCAGTTCCTCAATTTGTCAATAAATAGTCGACAATCATGATGGTGATTTAGACCATCTTTACCCAACTTAAACGATGCTTCATTCCGCTTATGCTCAATGTCCTCCGAGTCACAAGGGTTCCACAAATCTTTCGAGGTGTTTTTTAATGTTTCCCTCGATCTCTTACGAATACACGTCGAAATCGCAAGACACAACGCTCAAGACACGTAGCTTAAGCTATCATGCTTCCTTTCTTGAAGCACCCGTGGAGTATCATCCACTAGTAGTACCGTGCCACTACGGCAAGTACCACCCAAACCACTACATTCTGAGCAAGTTATCTTCTCTTAGGAAGAACTTTCCGCTCTACCGATATCCATAATTCCGCAACTCAGTGAATACGCCGAACCGTCTACTCACATACGAATCTCTTTCCACACACGACTTACATAAAACAATCCCAACCTCCAGTTGGTGATTACACTCCTCATAGTCTTGACACTTGCCAAACTATACCATCTACTTCTCTTGGACTCCTTTTATCCAAATCCCCAATTCCTCTTGGTTAGATCCTTAACCAAATATTCTGAGTCCCAATAGAAAATCTCACTCAGCGGACACTAACTCATAACCCGACACAGAACAAACACTAGAACTGACACTACTCTAGCTATGTTCTAACCGACTCTGGACTAACGACTCAAGTATACACTTTCCCTTTGAAGATTTAAAGCCGTGCTCTGATACCAATTGTAACAACCCGTTTTTCAAAGGCCAGAAAAGGCATTAAATTTTTTTTTTGTACACATCAGAGTTACGCATAAAAGATTTTAAATGAGCCGGCATTCAAATATACAAAAGAACTCATTACCATAAGGTGCTTCGACAAGCAAAGTGTATTCCTGAATAATTACAATCCAAGTCTAAGTATTCAAATACTTACAACAGAACAAGTTAGAATCCTATGCCTAAACCCAAAAAGCACGGTGTACAACCCACCCCAGCGCATAGTCTAACTAAGCTAAAACTCCAACATCTCACTGGGGCATGGAACAGCCACCGTCGTCACCACGACCTAACCCATCATCTGGGTGGGATGAGCCCGCAAATGAAAGAAAGGGTCACCACAAAATAAAAGTATGTATATATATAACCGGTGCGAAAGATTGTACACATAACAATAATTCCACAAACACAAAAGAAAACTCTTAACCACCAAAGCAATTCCCACCAACGGGTTTATATATATAATGCACACCAAGCCTAATGCAGACTTCTAAAATGCGTGGTACTAACTCTAGCTACCACAAAATGCATGAGCTTCGGAACTGTAGGTCCAACCCCTACTAAAACACCAACGAAATCACAAGGTTAAGGTGGATCCACTCCCGCAATCACACCCCATGGTCCACTCCCGCAACCATGTATCGAACTCAACAAAATCACAAAGGATTAAGGTGGATCCACTCCCGCAATCACACCCCATGGTCCACTCCCGCAACCATGTATTGAACTCAATAAAACCCTATAAGAATCAGGTGGGTCCACTCCCGCAACCACACCTCGTAGTCCACTCCCGCCACTACACACTAACAATGCATGAGCATACGATTCCCCATGTATACTAATGCAACAAATACATACCTCCCTAGCATATGTAAACCATCCCAACAACATACATACATATCCAATCATATGTAACAAACCACAACAAACATACATACATTTCCAATCATATGTATTCACCCACATGTTCATACATACATCTCCAATCATATGTAAAACAACGCACGTATTGTAAACACTTTCTCATCACGAGAATACATAACACATACATGCCAAACACACAAACACGCATCACCGAAAATAACCAACAAACATGTTATAACTCAGTGAAAAGACAGAAATAAAGTGGAGCCCTTACCTCAGCAAGCTTCCGTTAACTTTTCTCGCATAATTCTACAACTCGCGCTTCCTAAAAGTTAAGCAGCGTACAATCAATAAGATATTCTCAACGTATCCTATCGAAACGAAACTCATTCTCTAAGTTCTAGAGAGGCTTAAGGTACTTTCTAACACTCTCGGATAGTGATTTCGAGTTCTCCCCATAGTGATTAAAAATTCCCAAAGTTAATTGCACTATTTCTCGCTACGCGAAAATATTTTCGTTTCAAAACAAACTAAGAAACACTTGATTCCTAACTCCAAGGCAATCAATTTTCACATACTAAAACCATTTGAAAACAACCCAAAAACTCTTTGAAAATTTTCACAAAAATAAAAGTTTACTTGCGCCACAAGTTACAAGTTTTTCCTTTCAAATAAAATGGCCATAACTCGCTCATTCTTTATCTGATCGAGACGAGCCATACGCCGAAATCTTCGTCTCAAAAAGACGAATCAAATAGTTAAGTTTCTAGGACACAAAAACAATTTTAAAATGCCCTAAATATCCTTTAAGATTTCGGCCAGAATTTAAAATACATCAAAATCATCATTTTCAAGAATCAAACATAGCTAAAACACTTATACAAATGTTAATTTCACATAACCCAACTCAAATTAGTTTGATTCTATACTTAAAACATTTTCCAAAACCCTAAACTTCAAAAATCATAAAAATTAGGGGCTTTTCTTTTCATAGCATTTTCTTTTCAAAATTGAACCATTAAAACAACTAAGGCCAATTTCGATTGCAAGAAAATGAACTCAATTGAACAAACTCAAAACTTACAAAATATTTCCTCAAAATTATTTTCATAAACTCATGAACCAAATCCTTTATCAAACCTTTCTAGATGATAATTTTTCTTATGGATCAACCATTAACTAGCATGGATCTATACTATTAACAAAGGAAAAAAATCAAAATAAAACACATGCTAACAAATGGGTCTCACGGCCATAAGGAAAAGAGTGAAATGAATGATTTTCTTACCACTTAAGTATAGCTCTAGTTGATCACCAAGTGATTGGATCCACTTCTCTTTAAAGGTTCAAGCTTAAACCCACAAGTTATTTTCTTTGATTTCTACACTTAAATGAATTTTGGAATGTAAGAATGAGAGGGAGGAAGAGCTACGGTTCATGAGAGAAAGAAGTGTGAATGAAAATCAATTTTCCAAAGTCTCCTTAATGTGATAGTCTTGCTTGATCTTGGCCTTAGGATCAAATAGTATAAAGTTTCTAAGACTTAATCCTAGCCCTTGGATCAATCCAAGTCTATCCTCACAAGATATTTTCTATGCTTCTCGAAGCCACCTCGCCTCACAGCTCTCGCGCGTCGCGACGAACGAAACTCACAAAAACAGAAAACCTACGGAAAGAACGTCTATCGTTAAACATTTCCAAAACTTATCGCCGAATCTTTTTCCGCGACTGTAATTTTCTTCCATACCTTAGAAAATTAATCTCAGGACATATTCTAACTCACGCAGATATATGAAACTTCCATCCGAAACCTCACTTAAAACAGACGCAGTAAAATTTCACATCAGCGGGTAAATTCCTACTCGTTTTTACAAAAACAAGAATTATCTAAAACTCGTTATTCTGACTTCACAGATATCTTCTCATACTCAAAAGAAGACTACAACCCAAAAGTCTGTGCCTTTCCAGCGCACGAGCACAAAACAGGCTCCATTTCAGCAAACAGCCGTTATGGCGACAATACTCACAAAACCACTTAACAAAAACCCTAACATTCTTAGCCGTCGCTAAAGTTCCTTAGGAAAACCGCACAGTAAAATCTTGGGTCTTACATTACTACCCTCCAAAAAGAAGTTTCGTCCTCGAAACTAAAAACAAGAGTAACAACCCAACCAGTTATTACCATTACCAACACGACAAAATCCCTCAGGATTAGGTGCAGCCACACAGATGCTAACACCGGGTGAAGTCACACAGATACTCTCACCAACACACTGGCACAACCGTGCACCAACCGCAACTCTCAACGAGTTCACCACTCAAAAATTAACCTCACAACAGAGGTTCACAACCTCTAGTTCCCAAAGATCCTCGTGCCCACAAACAAAAATTTCCAAAGTCACCTCTTTCGCCTCCGCGACATAGCCAATTTCCCTAGGTTCACGCGAAGCAGTTACTGGCTACCCTCCAAAAAGAAACACCGAAACTTTCTGCGCACCAGCAAAATCGGCAAAACTAGTCATTTCCAGTCAACACGACTCCGTCTATTATCAACAAGAGATTAAGGATGATCAGTTCCTCAATTTGTCAATAAATAGTCGACAATCATGATGGTGATTTAGACCATCTTTACCCAACTTAAACGATGCTTCATTCCGCTTATGCTCAATGTCCTCCGAGTCACAAGGGTTCCACAAATCTTTCGAGGTGTTTTTTAATGTTTCCCTCGATCTCTTACGAATACACGTCGAAATCGCAAGACACAACGCTCAAGACACGTAGCTTAAGCTATCATGCTTCCTTTCTTGAAGCACCCGTGGAGTATCATCCACTAGTAGTACCGTGCCACTACGGCAAGTACCACCCAAACCACTACATTCTGAGCAAGTTATCTTCTCTTAGGAAGAACTTTCCGCTCTACCGATATCCATAATTCCGCAACTCAGTGAATACGCCGAACCGTCTACTCACATACGAATCTCTTTCCACACACGACTTACATAAAACAATCCCAACCTCCAGTTGGTGATTACACTCCTCATAGTCTTGACACTTGCCAAACTATACCATCTACTTCTCTTGGACTCCTTTTATCCAAATCCCCAATTCCTCTTGGTTAGATCCTTAACCAAATATTCTGAGTCCCAATAGAAAATCTCACTCAGCGGACACTAACTCATAACCCGACACAGAACAAACACTAGAACTGACACTACTCTAGCTATGTTCTAACCGACTCTGGACTAACGACTCAAGTATACACTTTCCCTTTGAAGATTTAAAGCCGTGCTCTGATACCAATTGTAACAACCCGTTTTTCAAAGGCCAGAAAAGGCATTAAATTTTTTTTTTGTACACATCAGAGTTACGCATAAAAGATTTTAAATGAGCCGGCATTCAAATATACAAAAGAACTCATTACCATAAGGTGCTTCGACAAGCAAAGTGTATTCCTGAATAATTACAATCCAAGTCTAAGTATTCAAATACTTACAACAGAACAAGTTAGAATCCTATGCCTAAACCCAAAAAGCACGGTGTACAACCCACCCCAGCGCATAGTCTAACTAAGCTAAAACTCCAACATCTCACTGGGGCATGGAACAGCCACCGTCGTCACCACGACCTAACCCATCATCTGGGTGGGATGAGCCCGCAAATGAAAGAAAGGGTCACCACAAAATAAAAGTATGTATATATATAACCGGTGCGAAAGATTGTACACATAACAATAATTCCACAAACACAAAAGAAAACTCTTAACCACCAAAGCAATTCCCACCAACGGGTTTATATATATAATGCACACCAAGCCTAATGCAGACTTCTAAAATGCGTGGTACTAACCCTAGCTACCACAAAATGCATGAGCTTCGGAACTGTAGGTCCAACCCCTACTAAAACACCAACGAAATCACAAGGTTAAGGTGGATCCACTCCCGCAATCACACCCCACGGTCCACTCCCGCAACCATGTATCGAACTCAACAAAATCACAAAGGATTAAGGTGGATCCACTCCCGCAATCACACCCCATGGTCCACTCCCGCAACCATGTATTGAACTCAATAAAACCCTATAAGAATCAGGTGGGTCCACTCCCGCAACCACACCTCGTAGTCCACTCCCGCCACTACACACTAACAATGCATGAGCATACGATTCCCCATGTATACTAATGCAACAAATACATACCTCCCTAGCATATGTAAACCATCCCAACAACATACATACATATCCAATCATATGTAACAAACCACAACAAACATACATACATTTCCAATCATATGTATTCACCCACATGTTCATACATACATCTCCAATCATATGTAAAACAACGCACGTATTGTAAACACTTTCTCATCACGAGAATACATAACACATACATGCCAAACACACAAACACGCATCACCGAAAATAACCAACAAACATGTTATAACTCAGTGAAAAGACAAAAATAAAGTGGAGCCCTTACCTCAGCAAGCTTCCGTTAACTTTTCTCGCATAATTCTACAACTCGCGCTTCCTAAAAGTTAAGCAGCGTACAATCAATAAGATATTCTCAACGTATCCTATCGAAACGAAACTCATTCTCTAAGTTCTAGAGAGGCTTAAGGTACTTTCTAACACTCTCGGATAGTGATTTCGAGTTCTCCCCATAGTGATTAAAAATTCCCAAAGTTAATTGCACTATTTCTCGCTACGCGAAAATATTTTCGTTTCAAAACAAACTAAGAAACACTTGATTCCTAACTCCAAGGCAATCAATTTTCACATACTAAAACCATTTGAAAACAACCCAAAAACTCTTTGAAAATTTTCACAAAAATAAAAGTTTACTTGCGCCACAAGTTACAAGTTTTTCCTTTCAAATAAAATGGCCATAACTCGCTCATTCTTTATCTGATCGAGACGAGCCATACGCCGAAATCTTCGTCTCGAAAAGACGAATCAAATAGTTAAGTTTCTAGGACACAAAAACAATTTTAAAATGCCCTAAATATCCTTTAAGATTTCGGCCAGAATTTAAAATACATCAAAATCATCATTTTCAAGAATCAAACATAGCTAAAACACTTATACAAATGTTAATTTCACATAACCCAACTCAAATTAGTTTGATTCTATACTTAAAACATTTTCCAAAACCCTAAACTTCAAAAATCATAAAAATTAGGGGCTTTTCTTTTCATAGCATTTTCTTTTCAAAATTGAACCATTAAAACAACTAAGGCCAATTTCGATTGCAAGAAAATGAACTCAATTGAACAAACTCAAAACTTACAAAATATTTCCTCAAAATTATTTTCATAAACTCATGAACCAAATCCTTTATCAAACCTTTCTAGATGATAATTTTTCTTATGGATCAACCATTAACTAGCATGGATCTATACTATTAACAAAGGAAAAAAATCAAAATAAAACACATGCTAACAAATGGGTCTCACGGCCATAAGGAAAAGAGTGAAATGAATGATTTTCTTACCACTTAAGTATAGCTCTAGTTGATCACCAAGTGATTGGATCCACTTCTCTTTAAAGGTTCAAGCTTAAACCCACAAGTTATTTTCTTTGATTTCTACACTTAAATGAATTTTGGAATGTAAGAATGAGAGGGAGGAAGAGCTACGGTTCATGAGAGAAAGAAGTGTGAATGAAAATCAATTTTCCAAAGTCTCCTTAATGTGATAGTCTTGCTTGATCTTGGCCTTAGGATCAAATAGTATAAAGTTTCTAAGACTTAATCCTAGCCCTTGGATCAATCCAAGTCTATCCTCACAAGATATTTTCTATGCTTCTCGAAGCCACCTCGCCTCACAGCTCTCGCGCGTCGCGACGAACGAAACTCACAAAAACAGAAAACCTACGGAAAGAACGTCTATCGTTAAACATTTCCAAAACTTATCGCCGAATCTTTTTCCGCGACTGTAATTTTCTTCCATACCTTAGAAAATTAATCTCAGGACATATTCTAACTCACGCAGATATATGAAACTTCCATCCGAAACCTCACTTAAAACAGACGCAGTAAAATTTCACATCAGCAGGTAAATTCCTACTCGTTTTTACAAAAACAAGAATTATCTAAAACTCGTTATTCTGACTTCACAGATATCTTCTCATACTCAAAAGAAGACTACAACCCAAAAGTCTGTGCCTTTCCAGCGCACGAGCACAAAACAGGCTCCATTTCAGCAAACAGCCGTTATGGCGACAATACTCACAAAACCACTTAACAAAAACCCTAACATTCTTAGCCGTCGCTAAAGTTCCTTAGGAAAACCGCACAGTAAAATCTTGGGTCTTACAGTTTCCCCCTCTGGTGTGCTTCTGGTCGCGTGGTCCCTGCAGCCCCTCTGCTACGTTGGTTTTGTGATTTTTAGGCTGTTTTTTGTTGCTTCTTGTTGCTTTGTGTTGCTTTGGTGTTGGCCTTTACTTTGTTTTCTCGGGTTTTTTGTTTCCTTTTGTATTGCCTGGACTGTTTTTCTCTTTGCTCCCTCCTTTGGGTATTCCTTATTTCTTAGGTGTGGTATCTCAATAAATTTTCGTTTTTCAAAAAAAAAAAAACAAATGTATAGTGAAACATGTTATTAATTCAAGGTACACATAACTCCTTGTGCTGTTTGTTTGCTATTTTTAATATATATTCAGCTTTTGCCTTTCAAAAAAATTCAAGGTACACATATTATTTAGATATGTACTGAAACATTGCTAAAATGGTTAATTTTAATATGAAATTGGATCATTTGAATCTATATGTGCTCATCAATCACAAAGTTAAATTGAACTAGAACAAATTAAAGTGGGACTTATATAAACATAATAAGAGCTCAGCAAGGCTTATTGTTGACGACTTATAGAAAGATAAGTCAAAATATAAAGATCCGCAAAGCTAATTATTTAGAGACCAAAACCATCAAAAGTTGTGGAATTGAATTAGAACAAATTAAAACCATCAAAGCTAATGGTCACCTAATCATACTCATCAATCACAATGTTAAATTGAATTAGAACAAATTAAATTCAGACTTAAATTATTAAATATAATAAAGGTTATAAACAAACTACTGCATGGTAATAACACTACTGCTGAAATAAAAGTCACAAACAGGCCAGGAAACCAAGTTGAATAAGTATTATCAAGAGCAACTGTATGAAACATCATTAAGATAAATTCAAAAACCAAAACTAATTATGCCTTGAATTTGTATGAAATAAAATTAAATCTCACAACTTCTCAAAAACACTAATTAACCATGACCTTATTAAACTTGATTCCATGCAGCAACATTAGCCCTAACAAGGCATATTTTTGGCGTTAATCTCACACGAACGAAGAGTGTCCGAATAGGAGATAAAGCGAGGGTTGAATCCACAACTGTGTTGGCATACTTCTTCGACCATCATAAATATTTCATCGTCCAAACCACAACTATAAACCTTTTCTTCTGTAGCAAACACTAAAAGATTACCATTCATAACTGTAAATCCCCTAATATCATGATATTTCTCCTTCAATCCCAATTCTTTCACATTAACATCCAAAACCTTTTCCCACAAAGCTGACTCGTAATCTTTTAAATACCAAATAGTAAACATTGGCTTTCTTAAGTTCACCAAACAAATGGATTGATTCGAGTTTGACGCTTTACCCCAATTGAATATTCCCATGTTGCAAGCGTAATCACATTCCCAACCTTCTATAGCTTCTCTCGGCAAACTCAGCATACTTGAAATTCCATTCTCTAAATTATAAGACATTATGTATGGCTCATAAAAACGACTATGCCTCGCAAAGCACCGACCGTTAGTCGAGATAAAATGTAGCGCTCCGTTGTGAAATACAGGCATGTCAAATTTAATGTCCCTCCCACCGGGCATAAAATCATGCTTCATTGTTTTCCACACTCCTTCCTTGCCACTATAAACACTGCATGTAAAAGTAGTTGGCGGCCCGAATTCCATTGTTGTGTTGTCAAAAAGAAACACCTGATAGTCGTCTAAAGTGCAATGTAACACGAGGTTTACATTAGTAAAATTATTGTTTCCTTGCAGTGACTCTGGAGTTGGAATAAAAGACCAAGATTTTGTTATTGGATTTGATACGAAAAGTTTAACCGGATCATTATCAATGGTGTGACAAAGAACTAAACCATTATTTGAAGCTATAACACTCACTGAATTTGAAAGGAAATTCAAGACATTGTTAGGGACACCAGAAGATTGTCGATGTTTAGGTAAAGAATGCAACTCTACCCTTTTGATGACATACCTTTGGCTTATTTTATCTGGTTGGATTATTAAGCATGTGTCATCTTTTCCCAACAAATTACGAGATTGCTTTGTCTTGAAAATTGTTTCTTCCTTAAACTTGGTGAATGAGTTGCAAGTTGGTTGGAGCTTGCAAATGCTCTTTGCAGGTAGCCACACTACTACATTGTTGACTTTCAGTAACACACATCTGCAACATTTCTAAAAAGTGTTACTAATATAGGTGATTTTGTAACATTTCTCAAAAAGTGTAACACAATTTAACTAAGCTCTCTTTGTTAATAAAGTGTGACTTTTTAACTTTCTGTCATACTTCCTTCTCCTATTTCTCTGAAACCTCTGGTTGGATTCATTGCGTTTCAGAACTTCATTGTGCGTGGGGATTAAGTTCAAACACAGTCTCAATTCGACTTACTCTCCTATTCGAGTTCTCATTTGCCCACCGCTTCTTCTTCATCCTCCGCAAGTAATCCTTCACCGAGTTCTCATTCGAGTTCCCATGGCATCATATTCATCGATTCTAACATCTTTGCTTCTGAAATTTTACGTCAATTTGGTTTGGATTAAAAATCCCTAATTCGATTCGGCGTGACTCAATCATCTCCTCGGTTCGGTTTGCTCTCGATCATTGTTCTCCGCGGTTTGTATCACCGTCGTCTTCGCCAAACGTAATTTCATTGTTCTAATATCTCGCCTTCTTTCTTTCTTTTACTTTGGCTTTCCATGTTTGAAAAATGGTTGAATTGAAGTCATTTTTGGTATTTTGTTGTTTTGCTTTTGCTTTTGTTGTTGCTCATGGTACAATGCATATTTTCTGTTTGATAAAATGCTTCAATCAACCTTCTATGGTAGAACAAATTGAACACACTCTATTGTGGAAAAATAATTGAATCTTGCCTCTTGCTTATGATTCTTTGATTGTAACTCTCTGTGTTAATTAGTTTATTTTCAAATAGCTTGAATGAATTAAGTTTTCTATGAGGTTTAAGATGTTAGTTATGCCATTAAAGTAGTTAAAGAGAAAGTTTCGAAGTTTGTATAGACAAAATGCTGAAGAGAACAAATATAATCTTTCTTGCAACTCATTACTACTAAGTAATATCCATCTTCTTGTGACTTGATAGTTGACAGGGGCTGATTGCGAAGATGATCACTATACTGGCCACAACAGAGACTGCTAAGACTATTTGAAGCTAAATATTCTCAAGGTTTAGCTACAAATGAAACCACAAAAGACGATGCTGCTAGAGTGCTTGAAATGCTTAGAAATAGATTGGAAGAAGTTATGCCCCAGGTATTTATCCAATATCTTTGCAGGTAACCTCTTATTCAATTTCATTTTTGTCCTCTTAAGTATCAACATGGCTTTGAATTTCTAGATTCAGTTTTGGTAATGCGAGAAAGAGGTATTATGTTACTTAGGCATTGTTTAAAACAATAGCAACCAACTATCCTAGGTTCATTTGAAACATCAATAAATTATTTAGGCTCCACTTGGAACTTAAGAATAACAAGCTATTGTTTTGGTACATGAAATAAGGCTGCAGGGATTTAGTTTTGGTAGGATGAATATTTTTTGCTTAAGTTAGAACTTGGAACTTGATAGTTTTGGTTATGATAAATTAGTGATGATAGAATAATGCAAAGATATCACTATAGCTAGGCATATTTATATGGTTATGTCTTGTTGAATAGATTAACAAGATTGTATCATGATTATGCTCAAGTTGAGATAAAAATTCAAACTAAAAATTGAACACATAAAATTGCTTTTCCAAGTCTCAAGTTGAAATAATGCAATAATGAATTTGAAGAAAGATAGTTTGGTTTTTATGATTCTTTTATATTTAGGAATGCGAAAGTTTACAGCTCTTGCTTTTATAAGTATAGCATACAAGACCCTGTCAACAATGAGATTTTGTCATCCAAATAATAAGGTGAATATTGATAGTTGGATAAGTCTAATTGGTTAAGTCTTATAAATAATGTAACTAGATGAATCATAATCTTGTTATTCATGCTAATTTCAGAAGTTGGGTGGAAATATTAACCATGTAATTGGAATTTAATTGGGGCTTAAGTATTACATTGCATCGTGTCATGTCTTAATACCAATTTTCTTGTAAGGTGGGTGAAAAGAATCTTCATATTATAGTTTTGTTTTGTTTAAGGTGGTGGCATTTTGTTGGAAAGTTGAAATTGGTCACATACCTACTTGCTGGAACTTACTTAAAAGTAAGGTTTTTGGAAATTGGACACCGACTCCGATGAAATTTTCTAAGCCTGGTTTGAAGAGGTTTCCTGTCAAGTTAAAGGATTTTGTGGCTACTGGGATTCTTGAGGGGTTGAAAGTGAGAAATATCAAGGGACAGAAGGTATTGTTTTGAATTTTATTTATTTATTTTTAAATTTTGTGTGTGTGTGTGTGTGCGCGCGTGCACATGTAGGTTTAATATATTGTAGGTAGTAATGTGGCTTTTTACTATTTTGTGTTTTTGTTTTTGTTGAGAGTAGGTTGTCACGCCGACTGTTTTTGAGTTGCATGCTGGTAGTGCTAATAAACGTCCCCTGTAGTATACTTACCTTGAGAATGGAAAACCCCTTCGTGTTGTCATGAATGCAGGGCCAATTTCTGAATCTAGTAATGGTGTGTCAAAACTAGTATGCAAGTCATGCATGGAGATGAGTGAGGCTCAAACTAGCAGCCAACTTCAAACAGCAGCAACATGCAGTAAAAGTATTCCCCCAGTAGTTCGACCCAGGTATCTTATTTATTTGTTATGTAAACATTTTGGATTTACCATGGTACATTATTGGAATTTAAGATAAGTGTGTACTTTGTGATTAAAGTTGTTTGTCGGGCATTTTAAATCCTCCCTGTATTTACCTGTATTTACCTATGCTAAGATCAGAAGGCTCATGTATACAATGCTATAGACAAGCACATTTGTTGTTTGTATTTGAATACACATAATAGTACATGTTGTGTGATCTATCAAAATTCATTGGAATCATTGTATATATGATGAGTGATCCTACTATTTCAGATCACCAGAAACAGTAGTAGTTCCAGAGTCATTAATTAAACACTGAGATGGCCGTTCCAAACTCGTTGAACAGCGAGATGGCGGTACCAGAGTCATCAAACACCCAGATGATTCCTAAGGCATTAAGCACTAGGATGAAGCAGAGCGCATCTCGTGGCAAGAGTCGGGGAAAAATAACTAGAAAGTATGTTTTTTAAGCACTTAATTAAAACATTTGCCCAAATAAAATTTACTGATTTAGATGTATATTATATAATATTATATATATTATGCATTACACTGCCTGTTTACACTTGTGTGTCATTCTTTAAATTGTGTAGTATCAAATAATTGAGACAACTTCGTATCTTAAAGTCTTTGAGTTGCTTAAGCAATCTATAGAATTCCAAGTGTTGTGAAAGCACTGTGAAACATATATACTAGTATGTAAATGATGCAAGGGGAATACTAGACTTCTTCATGAAACTAACTTCATTTTGGAGGCATTTATGCTCTGTTTTTCAATTGAGTGTCAATATTGTCTTTGTTTATAAGATTTTTCTTAGCATTATGTTGTTAGTTAGGGATGAGCCCGCAAATGAAAGAAAGGGTCACCACAAAATATATAGTATATATATATATAACCGGTGCGAAAGATTGTACACATAACAATAATTCCACAAACACAAGAGAAAACTCTTAACCACCAAAGCAATTCCCACCAACGGGTTCATATAAGCAATGCAC
Source organism: Trifolium repens (assembly GCA_030408175.1). Taxonomy (NCBI): domain Eukaryota; kingdom Viridiplantae; phylum Streptophyta; class Magnoliopsida; order Fabales; family Fabaceae; genus Trifolium; species Trifolium repens. The sequence goes on along the minus strand of CP125841.1, from coordinate 28,069,291 downwards.
ACATAGCCTATAATGCAACCTCTACAATGCGTGGTACTAACCCTAGCTACCACAATGCATGAGTTCCGGAATCGTAGGTCCATCCCCTACTAACAATATCAATAAAATCCCGTAGCTCTCCCGATCACTACAAGGATTAGAGTGGGCTCTCCCGATCACCGCACCCCATGGCTCTCCCGATCACCACGTATCGAACTAAATAAAATCCCGTAGCTCTCCCGATCACTACAAAGGATTAGAGTGGGCTCTCCCGATCACCACACCCCTACCATAAGTATCAATAGAATCCCGTAGCTCTCCCGATCACTACAAGGATTATGTAGAGTCTGCATTGATAGGCTATGTGTGCATTGGTTTATATGAGCCCGTTGGTGAGAATGGCTATGTGTTTAAAGAGCTTTCTCTGTTGGTATTTGTATGTTTGGTATTTGTATACTCTCTCGCACCGATTATATATATACATACTTTTATTTTGTGGTGACCCTTTCTTTCATTTGCGGGCTCATCCCACCCAGATGATGGGTTAGGTTATAACAGCCCTGGCCATTCCCGATACCAGGTAACTCAGCCATTCCCGATACTGAGCACTGTTACTCACGGCCTTCTCCACCCCCCTTGTGGAGTTTTTGCCCTCGTGGTGAATCGAACCATGTACCTGGAGCATAAGTACATGTTCAATGCATTCACCACTACCAATTGAGCTACTAGCTCAATTGGTAGTGGTGAATGCATTGAACATGTACTTATGCTCCAGGTACATGGTTCGATTCACCACGAGGGCAAAAACTCCACAAGGGGGGTGGAGAAGGCCGTGAAGTAACAGTTATGGGGGTGACCCAGGCCTGGGACCACCAGAGAGGTGGGGTCCAGGGCTGTTACATAGGTCGTGGTGGCGACGGTGGCTGTTCCAGACCCCAGTGAGATGTTGGAGCTTTAGCTTAGTTAGACTATGCGCCGGTGTGGGTTGTACACCGTGCTTTTTGGGCTTAGGCATAGGATTCTAACTTGTTTTGTTGTAAGTATTTGAATACTTAGACTTGGATTGTAATTATTCAGGAGTACACTTTGCTTGTCGAAGCACCTTATGCTAATGAGTTCTTTTGTATATTTGAATGCCGGCTCATTGAAAAATATTCTATGCGCACTCTGAGTGTTAGTTGAAAAAGAAAAAAAATATTGACTTTTTGACCTTTGAAAAACGGGCTGTTACACAATTCAATATGGTACTGGAGTAATTTTTAGTTGCTTTAGCAATGACAAAGTCAGAGTTGCTGATATAGTTATGAAGAACTATGCAATTTCAGGCCTCTTTAGATAATGCTAGATTGCTAGTTTATTATTTCAGGTCTTGTTAATATTTTTTTCCATGTGGTAACAACTTGTTGACAAAAGTTTAATACGTGTGTGTTTTCACCTTGCCTAACTTAATTAAATGATTCATGGCCAGACATCCACAAATTAGAGGAAGGTTTGAACTATTTCTCAAGCAGAACCAACATAGTAAAAAGCCTGTCAAGGATATACTTCAGGTCTGATGCTTCAGGTTCTGTTAAATGGGATATCACTCCATAAAAGTTTCTTAGATTTCATTCGCTACTTAGTTTTCCAAGTGAGGCTTGTAACACTTTAGTTATACTTATGGAAAAAAGCTTGTAACACTTTAGTTAGTGAAGCTTGTAACACTTTAGTGTTGCTTAGAATATTATTTCATTGTCTTGTTATAAATAAGTGATGGTTTTGATGCGAAATTGTGATATTTTTAGTAACATTTTTTTCAATGTACAAATACAAATTAGTAACATTTTTGCATGTTACAAGATAAATAAACTGGTAACATTTATTTAATGTTACTAAGGATAAATTCTAGTGTTACAAAATATATATAAATCGGTAACATTTATCAAGTGTTACTAATAGTACTTTTAATGTTACTAAAGATAAATTCTAGTGTTACAAACGATATAATCAGTAACATTTATCGGGTGTTACTAATAGTACTCTTAAATGTTACTAAAGCCTTTTAGTAACATAGGCTTTATGTAACACTTGATAAAATGTTACTAAATTGAATTAGTAACATTTTTCTTGATTTAGTAACATTTTTCAAATGATACTAAATCTCAAACTTGTTGTAGTGCCAAGAAAATATCTCAAAAGCAATATCTTGAGGTACTTCCATGTTGTTTAATGTTGAGAAGGATGATGAATAAAGAGAGAGAGGAGGAATAGAGGAAGACCACAAGAACAACAAGTGGAAGAAAGGTGGAGGAATGAAGGGATATAAAATAAAGTAATGGAAGAGGATGATATTGATAGAGAAGATAGTTTTGAGATGCACTTACACAAAGACATGAACCACGTATATATATATTTGAAAGATGAAACCCTAGCTAGGTTTATCAACTAATGCTTGGTAAATCTTATCACATAATATTTTCTTTGAAAAATAGAATAAATCTCAAATAGTAGTAGTATTTATTATCTTTGAAAAGAATTTTTAATTTTGAAAAATATCTTTTAACAAATTTTGATTTTTTTTTTAAAAAAATCAGCACCGTTTTCATTATTTAATTAATAATAACTAGCCGCCAAACGGGCACGTTCCGTGCCCGTTTGTGTAATCGATATTTTTTTTTCTTTGTGTGCGATCGATATTCTGTAGTGTGCAAATATAAATAATTACTTAATCTCCTTTTTTATTGGACTTTGTTAATTGATAACTACGTAACCTCCTTTTTTTTGTTGTGGTTAGTTATTAAGAAGAATTTTTTTTTTTTTACTATAAAAAAACTGAAAACCTACTTTTATGTGGAAGTTGTGCTTAGTTATTAAGAAGAAAAAACAAATTATTTACTAAAAAAAACTGAAAATCTATTTTTATGTGGAAGTTATTTTTTAAGGGTAAAATTGGAATAGCAAAAAAGCCATCCTAAAAATTTGTATCCCCTTTATATATTAGTATAGATAACTACTTCCCAAATCTGAAGATAAGTGTTCTTCAAACATGATTTACCACCATAAATAGATCTAACAAACTTGGAGACAAAGATATGCAGTTATGGGATACGACTTTTGGGGAGAAGGTGGTAACAAACTTGGAAAGCAAGAATGGAAAAAAATTTATCGCATTTAATTCTCTCCGCTCCAGCTTATCAATATGTGATAATTAAGACTTGAATTCTTTTGTACAAAAGGAGCAAATATTACCAATTGTTAGTTGATTCAGTGGTGATTGACGCTAAACTTGGTAGGGAGGACCACGGTTCGATCCCCCGCAACTGCGATCGGGAGGGGGCTGGTACCACTTGATGCCAGAACTGACCCCCGAACCAGATTAAACTGATGGTGAAAAAAAAAAAAAAGGAGCAAACATTTTTTTTGTTAATTACCTTCTATTTGTATATTTTTTTTAACAAGCAAAAATTACAATCAAATCAAACCCTTTAAAAATAAAAATTATTCAAAAAAAGGAAACCCTTTAAAAATAAATTATGTTTGAGATATTTCTAATATATTTCAATTTTTAATAATAATTACTAATATATTTCAATTTTGTTGACAAAATATTTCAATTTTTTTAACTAAACAAACTTAATGCATTTCATTAATTACCAAAAGTTCAATACATGAAGGGATAATTTCAAATTTGAGTAAACTAGTTCAAAAATTGACCGCCTTAGCTAAAATATGATAAACCAAATTCAATTGTCTCCTAATAAATTTAACTTCAAATTAGTTTGCACAAGATAACATAACAAGAATAATGTAACAGCCCGTTTTTCAAAGGCCCGAAAAGGCATTACCTTTTTTTTTTTTTGTACACATCAGAGTTACGCATAAAAGATTTTAAATGAGCCGGCATTCAAATATACAAAAGAACTCATTACCATAAGGTGCTTCGACAAGCAAAGTGTATTCCTGAATAATTACAATCCAAGTCTAAGTGTTTAATACTTACAACAAAACAAGTTCGAATCCTATGCCTAAACCCAAAAAGCACGGTGTACAACCCACACCGGCGCATAGTCTAACTAAGCTAAAACTCCAACATCTCACTAGGGCCTGGAACAACCACCGTCGTCACCACGACCTAACCCATCATCTGGGTGGGATGAGCCCGCAAATGAAAGAAAGGGTCACCACAAAATAAAAGTATGTATATATATAACCGGTGCGAAAGATTGTACACATAACAATAATTCCACAAAACACAAGAGAAAGCTCTTAAACACCAAAGCAATTCCCACCAACGGGTTTATATATATAATGCACACCAAGCCTAATGCAGACTTCTACAATGGGTGTGGTACTATCCAAGCTACCACATGCATGAATTCCGGAATCGTAGGTCCAACCCACTAAAGCCACAAGGGCAGGTGAAGCCACACAGACGCTATCACCAGGTGAAAATAGCCACACAGATGCTGTCAGCCACACAGATGCTGTCACCAGGTGAAAATAGCCACACAGATGCTACCAGCCACACAGATGCTGTCGCCCAACCCACTAAAGCCACAAGGGCAGGTGATGCCACACAGATGCTATCACCAGGTGAAAATAGCCACACAGATGCTACCAGCCACACAGATGCTGTCAGCCACACAGATGCTGTCACCAGGCGAAAATAGCCACACAGATGCTACCAGCCACACAGATGCTGTCGCCAACTATGAAATGCATGAGCATACTTTCTAATTAAGCATATATAGGGCAGTCACACAGACACAGCCCCGACGGAGTCACACAGACACCTCCACCCGTGTAGTCCCAGCTGACTTACACGTTCCATACATGCTCATGCAACAATTACATATCACACAGATATATGTAAACCAAACACAACGACATACATACATTTCCATTCATATGTATTCCAACAACCTGTTCATACATATATTCTCATAATCATATGTAAACAGCGCAAGTATTTTAAACACGTTCTCATCACGAGAATACATCAACCAGACATGCCAAACACACAGCAAAGCATTACAGCAGAAATCCAAGCATGTCATAACCAGTTGAAAAGACGGAAATAAAGTGGAGCCCTTACCTCAGCAAGCTTCCGTTAACTTTTCTCGCATAATTCTACAACTCGCGCTTCCTAAAAGTTAAGCAGCGTACAATCAATAAGATATTCTCAACGTATCCTATCGAAACGAAACTCATTCTCTAAGTTCTAGAGAGGCTTAAGGTACTTTCTAACACTCTCGGATAGTGATTTCGAGTCCTCCCCATAGTGATTAAAAATTCCCAAAGTTAATTGCACTATTTCTCGCTACGCGAAAATATTTTCGTTTCAAAACAAACTAAGAAACACTTGATTCCTAACTCCAAGGCAATCAATTTTCACATACTAAAACCATTTGAAAACAACCCAAAAACTCATTGAAAATTTTCACAAAAATAAAAGTTTACTTGCGCCACAAGTTACAAGTTTTTCCTTTCAAATAAAATGGCCATAACTCGCTCATTCTTTATCTGATCGAGACGAGCCATACGCCGAAATCTTCGTCTCGAAAAGACGAATCAAATAGTTAAGTTTCTAGGACACAAAAACAATTTTAAAATGCCCTAAATATCCTTTAAGATTTCGGCCAGAATTTAAAATACATCAAAATCATCATTTTCAAGAATCAAACATAGCTAAAACACTTATACAAATGTTAATTTCACATAACCCAACTCAAATTAGTTTGATTCTATACTTAAAACATTTTCCAAAACCCTAAACTTCAAAAATCATAAAAATTAGGGGCTTTTCTTTTCATAGCATTTTCTTTTCAAAATTGAACCATTAAAACAACTAAGGCCAATTTCGATTGCAAGAAAATGAACTCAATTGAACAAACTCAAAACTTACAAAATATTTCCTCAAAATTATTTTCATAAACTCATGAACCAAATCCTTTATCAAACCTTTCTAGATGATAATTTTTCTTATGGATCAACCATTAACTAGCATGGATCTATACTATTAACAAAGGAAAAAATCAAAATAAAACACATGCTAACAAATGGGTCTCACGGCCATAAGGAAAAGAGTGAAATGAATGATTTTCTTACCACTTAAGTATAGCTCTAGTTGATCACCAAGTGATTGGATCCACTTCTCTTTAAAGGTTCAAGCTTAAACCCACAAGTTATTTTCTTTGATTTCTACACTTAAATGAATTTTGGAATGTAAGAATGAGAGGGAGGAAGAGCTACGGTTCATGAGAGAAAGAAGTGTGAATGAAAATCAATTTTCCAAAGTCTCCTTAATGTGATAGTCTTGCTTGATCTTGGCCTTAGGATCAAATAGTATAAAGTTTCTAAGACTTAATCCTAGCCCTTGGATCAATCCAAGTCTATCCTCACAAGATATTTTCTATGCTTCTCGAAGCCACCTCGCCTCACAGCTCTCGCGCGTCGCGACGAACGAAACTCACAAAAACAGAAAACCTACGGAAAGAACGTCTATCGTTAAACATTTCCAAAACTTATCGCCGAATCTTTTTCCGCGACTGTAATTTTCTTCCATACCTTAGAAAATTAATCTCAGGACATATTCTAACTCACGCAGATATATGAAACTTCCATCCGAAACCTCACTTAAAACAGACGCAGTAAAATTTCACATCAGCGGGTAAATTCCTACTCGTTTTTACAAAAACAAGAATTATCTAAAACTCGTTATTCTGACTTCACAGAAACCTTCTCATACTCAAAAGAAGACTACAACCCAAAAGTCTGTGCCTTTCCAGCGCACGAGCACAAAACAGGCTCCATTTCAGCAAACAGCCGTTATGGCGACAATACTCACAAAACCACTTAACAAAAACCCTAACATTCTTAGCCGTCGCTAAAGTTCCTTAGGAAAACCGCACAGTAAAATCTTGGGTCTTACAGAGGGTATCACAGAGAATCTTTAGTATGCAAGGGGGAATCTAAAAAAAAATACTACAGTGGGTATCATAAAACATTCATACTTTGTAGGGGAGTAAAAGTCTATTAACCCTTTTTATAATAATTAATACTATATTTCAATTTTTTTTAACTAAACAAACTTTGCATTTCATTAATTACCAAAAGTTTAATACATGAAGGGATAATTTCAAATTTGATTAAACTAGTCCAAAAATTGATTGTTCTAGCTAAAATATGAGAAACTAAATTCACTTGTATCATAATAAATTTAACTTCGAATTAATTTGCACAAGATAACATGACAAGAATAATATGAAAGAAACTCTGAATATATTTCAATTCTAAACCACTAAATTTGGTCTCGTGGTGAAAGAAAAACAATACGCATCAAAAATAGTAATTCAATCTAACACATAAACAACTTATAAATTTTTTAAAAAAATTGTTGAAAGACATCTACACATAAAAATAGCAATATACAAAAAAAAAAGTCATGCTAAGTAGTGCCCCGGGGACACTAGTTAAGGTTACTAAAAAGAGCAAGTTTTACATTGATAATAGTATTCTTTATACCTTAAAAAAGTAAAATACACAAATTTCAAGATATTTTTTACCATATGTAGTTTCTTAACTAGTGCAAAAAAAAAAAAGCAAAAAAGACCATAAACCACCATAAAAATACACATCAACAAGTATATTAATTGAATAAATATTTGTATACGCGCCTCCATTGTAGGATCCCTGCCACGAGAATAATTTATGCAAAATTTATAAAAACAATGATAAGCATAAAATGGGATTGATTTTATATATAGTACTACAAGTATTTGGAATTTTAGCTGTCAGTTTATGAAATTACCAGGTTTGTTGTTAAATCATAACTCTCGCACAATTGAGTATGTGTGTGTTATATTTTTTTTGGTAAATAAGAAAAATATACAATAATAATACTCGTAATATACAATTACTCTAAAGACATTTTAGGTATATACACTATACAATGTTTCAAAAAAAAAGGTATACACTATACAATCATCGTACAGTTAACAAACTAATTTTTTTTTTTCACAAAAGTAAGAAATAGTAAAAATAAAATAAAAGAATTATATAAAAATGTAAAAAAAATAAAAGAAATTGTAACAAACTTGGAAAGTAAGATATCAAAATAAAAATTCCTTGAACTTCCACATATTTTTCTTTACCAAAAAAAAAAGATATCAAAATAAAAAATCAAATTTAATTCAAGCTTGACTTATTTTACTTTTATTTTTTAAATTAAAAGAAAGAAGATTTAACCGCCTTTTCTTTTTTCTCATAAAAGGTACTCCCTCCGTCCCAAAACTTTGTGTAACAACCTGTTTTTCAAAGGCCATAAAAGGCACTATATTTTTATTTTTTTTTTGTACACAATCAGAGTTACGCATAAAAGATTTTAAATGAGCCGGCATTCAAATATACAAAAGAACTCATTACCAAAAGGTGCTTCGACAAGCAAAGTGTATTCCTGAATAATTACAGTCCAAGTCTAAGTATTCAAAACAAGTTAGAAAACTCTATGCTAACCCAAAAGCACGGTGCACAAAACACACCGGCGCATAGTCTAACTACTCTAAGCTTCGACACAAGCTCACTATGGCCTAGAGCTGCCAACACCATCCTCTCGACCTACATCGTCATCTGGGGTGGAATGAGCCCGCAAATGAAAGAAAGGGTAACCACAAAATAAAAGTATATATATATATAACCGGTGCGAAAGATTGTACACATAACAAATATTTCCACAAACACAAGAGAAAGCTCATAATCTCAAGAGTAATTCCCACCAACGGGCTTATATAAATAAATCACCAAGCCTAATGCAGACTTCTACAATGGGTGTGACAACCGATCTCTGGTTAGTCACATGCATGATTTAATTCCGGAATCCAACCTCTCTATAGAAGGCGTAGGTCTCTGGTGGAATAACACCTCCTACTATTGGTGGGATAACACCAGGTAGAGTCACACAAGACAATACCAAAACAATCACGGTGGGATAACACCGGGTGAGTCACACAAGACAACCACCAACTCAATAAAATCCAGTAGGATTTGGCGAAGTCGCACAGACAAACGCCCGGTACGAAGGCAAGTCACACAAGACATACACCTAGGCACACAACTATGAAATGCATGGCATATATTCTCTTCGGCATATACGGGATAGTCACACAAGACAAAATCCTCGCGTAGTCCTATCTGACGCACGCATTCATATATGCTCATGCAAACAATCACATAGCCTAAAGCCTATGTACAAAGCATCTCAACATACATACATTTTCTCAATCATATGTAAATTGCACACATATTTATAAACACGTTCTCATCAACGAGAATACATAAGTACAAACATGCCAAAGCACACAGCAATTGCATACACAGCAAAACAAAGCATGTCGTAACCATTTCGAAAGACAGAAATAAAGTGGAGCCCTTACCTCGGCAAGCTTCCGTCAACAAAACTCGCTCAAACAACACAACGCGCTTCCTAAAACAAGCAGCGCAACAATCAATACATTGTCCTCTAACCAATAGTATTGAAACTACACCAAAACCCCAAAAACCTAAGGGTTCCTAAGGAAAATCCACTCTTTCGGATACCATACCAAAAACTATCGTATTGATCAACCCCCATGAGTTATATGTACTATTTTTAGGACCCAAAACAATTGTCAAAAGTCTTAAATAATTTGAAATGCAAAATGGCCGTTTTCTTGCGTTACAAGTTACACACTTTCCGAGAACCCGAAAAACTCGTTTCCAATCCCCACCACTTCCATAAATTAATAAAAAGGGATTAGAAAGTTAAAAACCAAGTTTAGAAATCAGAATCCAAAATGTCAACTCGCCAGGGACACCGGCGCATAGTCTAACTACTCTAAGCTTCGACACAAGCTCACTATGGCCTAGAGCTGCCAACACCATCCTCTCGACCTACATCGTCATCTGGGGTGGGATGAGCCCGCAAATGAAAGAAAGGGTCACCACAAAATAAAAGTATATAGTGCCTTTTCTGGCCTTTGAAAAACGGGTTGTTACACTTTGGTCTTTTAGAATTTAGATTAAGAAATACTCCCTCTGATAAGTGATAACAAATGTATAGTGAATGCCTTACCGGAGTTCTCCCCGGTAATATCGGTACTAATTGTGGTTGGTATGATGTCTTACCGGAGTCTTCAACTCATTTATTTCTTCATTATAATTTGGCCCTTGGTGTGTGGTATCATATCTTCAATTGGCTTGGCGTGGTTGTTATTGTTCCTCCAAATCTCTTCAATCTCTTTGCTTGTTTGAGCGATGTAGCCCCAACCAAAAGAGTGAGGAAAGTTTTTCGGTTGATTTGGCATTCGGTGATTTGGACAATTTGGAATGCTCGTAACAACCGTATTTTCAATAATGTGCGTAAGCACTACAAGAATAAATAGTTATTGCTGCGACTTTTTTGCAACAATTCAAGTGTTGTTGGCAAGTATAATGATTTACCAACAACATTTTTATAGGTGTGTTGCCAAAAAACACCATTATGCCTCAATTTTCGGTGGATACTTAGTGCTTTTCTTTAAAAAATTATTTATTTATTTATTTATTTGTGATGAGGATTTGACAAAACGGTTACTCATTTTTATCGAGAATACTACTACTTTTTTTTTTGCTGTATACTACTATTTTTTTTTTTTTGCTGTATACTACTTATTTGAGTGAGTATAGTATAATATAAATATAATATATACTCCGCACTAGTTTTGCTGTTCAAAAAAAAAATACTAATTTTTTTTAAAGAATAATATACTAATTTTTAGTTTTTTCTGTGGTTGTTTTTTCTTATGACGAAGCACAAGTACTTCATTTTAGGGAGAATATTGGTATTGTGTACAAATCTTAGGAAGAATAATATCTTCTTTTTTTTGCAATGGTACTTCTTGGTTATAAATCTTCATCTGCTCTTGAGAAAGAGAAATAGTAATACTTATACTGAGACAAACAAAATTTATTGTTTTTTTAAACATACGGAAATTAATTGTGGTAGTTTGCCTATCAACAAAAAAAGTCACAATTATATGAGTTTAATTTCAGTAGGTTACTACTTCATCTAAGACAAAAAAAATAATTTATATATATATATATATATATATATATATATATATATATATATATTAATTGAAATTGTACTTTGGGAATTATCATAAATAAAGTAAAATTGTACTTTGAGGAAAAAATTGAGCTTATATTTACGTAAACTGTAGTGAGGCCTCATTAGTGTTTACTTGTCACACATTTAATTTGTTTGATAAAAAAAGAAGAGGCCAATATAAATCAGGAAGAATTTAATCATACTAAAATGTAGATAAAAAAAAAGAAAGAAAAGGATTTGAGTAGTGCCTTAGTGGGACATAAATCATGATTGCAGTTCCACAACTTGGTGCGAATATGCAGGAAGTATCGGCGCTAAATATTGCAGTTCCACAACTTGATGATCAGATATTGCAATTTTTTTTAATGAATTTGGCCGCTACATATATTTTCATTCCAAAAATGAAAATTTAAAGTTCCCGCTAATTATCGGCGCTACTTATATTTTCTTTGAAAACCGCAATACTGAAAATAAAACCATTTTTATTACTCATTTATGAATCTTTTGTCAAGACCAAACAAAAAATCATTTACTCCATACAAACCAAATATGCTCTGCAAATTCCACTTGCTTTCACCATAAAACAGCAACCTCATAATGGCAGATCGAAATCGTGATTCAAATTCAACTATACATCCAAACTCTTCAAGTGCAATTTCAGATTTTCTTCAAGGAGGTACAATTATAATACTTTTTTTTTTTATTCTTTTGTTATATTACGTTTAATTTTTCAACAATTTTTTCAAATTTCTATCTTAATTTTTTTATTCATGTTTTCTTTAAATGTAAAAGAAGGTACAAATACAAAAAAAAAATGGAAGAGGAAAAACTGCAGGTTTAAGTGTTTCAAAGAAAAAGAGGAAGAGTGCTACAGGAAAATTACATATTTTTATTCCAATCGATAAGATGGTAGCCGTTGGACCAAGAGCTTCTGATTTTGTTACCGAAATCTCGGTTCTTACCAAGAAGCATGCCCCTCTCAATGTTGAGAAGTGGAAGACATTCATGGACTTGATAAAGAAAATATAGTATTGAAAGTTCTGGTAATCTTAATTTCATATATAATGCAATATAAATTAAAGTATTTTTGCTTGTATTATTTCAGGCAATGAGTGAAAGGAACAAATCAAATAAAGCCAAACAAGTCATCAATCATATATGTGGAAGAAAGTCTTTTCAAGCTATTAGTTATCATGCGGTAATAATATATTAAAATATGGCAGTTTATTATCAATTTTTTGTTATATTAATCATATATTAATATAATGTTTTTCATTGTAAAAATATTATTAGAGGGATCCTGATACCTGAAAAGAGCCCAATTTTCAAGATTTATGGCAAATGACTCACATGAAGAATAGTGGAGAATGGGTAGATGGAGCTTCTATAGAGAAGTTCATGTATGATCTTATTATGTTATTTATTGATAATTTTAATTAACTATTTTAATTTTAATTTAAAATTATAATCTTAATTTCCTTTTCCTTGAATAGTTGAAGGTTCAAGAAGTTTCTTCAGGAAATTGCAAGACATTAATGAAGATATTGATGAAGATCAAATTACTAAATTTTTGTATGGGTTGATTGGCTAAAATTGCAGGGAAATTATGGATGCTTCAACTACTTTACTAAGAGAGGGTCAAGATAAAGTTAGGAGAATTAATTAATATATGTTGTAATCTTATTTTCTATTTCTTCATTATTTTCTTGTCTTTCTTTTTTCTTTTTATATTTGGTAGAGGTTCTTGTATTTCATTTTGTTTTTTGATACATGGTTCTTTTGTTTCTTTGAATGTAAACAATATGACATTTTATTTATGTTAGGTAATTGTATTTATATTTTGTTAATTTTTTTATGTTATGAATATAGTGCTATGCTTTTATTAAAAATATATATTAATGTAAAATTTAATATGAAGTAAAATTTCATAATATATTAATTATAAAACATAATTTATATTCAATGTAAACTATATGGCTTCAGCTTATTAAAAAAATTCTATGGCTACAACTTTATTTATTGAGAAAGTAAAAAAAAAATGTAATAATAGAAATTATAAATTGTTGGATAAAATATGTTATCGCAACAACTTTAGTCATTACGATAAGTTAGATATAAAAACAATTTTAGTTGGAAAAATGAATTTATCCCAACAAAAATGTTAAAAATGGCAACAAATATTTTCGTTGGAAAAAAACTACAAAAGGCAACAATATTAAATTTCGCTGCAAAATATTTTGCAACGGAACTTATCGCAACAACCAGCAGCGACTTTTTGGTTGTTGGGGTAAAGATTTTTTGTAGCGACTTTTGACATTTTCCAACGACTTTTGTCGTTGCGAAAAGTGTCTTTTCTTGTAGTGAAGGAGCCTCTTGAGGTGGTTGAGGATATCAAAGTCCTCTCTTGGAGATGGAGTGCGGATAGGTTGAAGATTACCCCTTGCCTTTTTTATGAATGGTCTTGGGACCCCGGTGCTTGTTTCAAGCGGTAACGGGCTTCCCTTCGCGTTTTGGCGTGGTATTGCTGTGTTGCTGCGGCTTTGTTTCCCCCTCTGGTGTGCTTCTGGTCGCGTGGTCCCTGCAGCCCCTCTGCTACGTTGGTTTTGTGATTTTTAGGCTGTTTTTTGTTGCTTCTTGTTGCTTTGTGTTGCTTTGGTGTTGGCCTTTACTTTGTTTTCTCGGGTTTTTTGTTTCCTTTTGTATTGCCTGGACTGTTTTTCTCTTTGCTCCCTCCTTTGGGTATTCCTTATTTCTTAGGTGTGGTATCTCAATAAATTTTCGTTTTTCAAAAAAAAAAAAAACAAATGTATAGTGAAACATGTTATTAATTCAAGGTACACATAACTCCTTGTGCTGTTTGTTTGCTATTTTTAATATATATTCAGCTTTTGCCTTTCAAAAAAATTCAAGGTACACATATTATTTAGATATGTACTGAAACATTGCTAAAATGGTTAATTTTAATATGAAATTGGATCATTTGAATCTATATGTGCTCATCAATCACAAAGTTAAATTGAACTAGAACAAATTAAAGTGGGACTTATATAAACATAATAAGAGCTCAGCAAGGCTTATTGTTGACGACTTATAGAAAGATAAGTCAAAATATAAAGATCCGCAAAGCTAATTATTTAGAGACCAAAACCATCAAAAGTTGTGGAATTGAATTAGAACAAATTAAAACCATCAAAGCTAATGGTCACCTAATCATACTCATCAATCACAATGTTAAATTGAATTAGAACAAATTAAATTCAGACTTAAATTATTAAATATAATAAAGGTTATAAACAAACTACTGCATGGTAATAACACTACTGCTGAAATAAAAGTCACAAACAGGCCAGGAAACCAAGTTGAATAAGTATTATCAAGAGCAACTGTATGAAACATCATTAAGATAAATTCAAAAACCAAAACTAATTATGCCTTGAATTTGTATGAAATAAAATTAAATCTCACAACTTCTCAAAAACACTAATTAACCATGACCTTATTAAACTTGATTCCATGCAGCAACATTAGCCCTAACAAGGCATATTTTTGGCGTTAATCTCACACGAACGAAGAGTGTCCGAATAGGAGATAAAGCGAGGGTTGAATCCACAACTGTGTTGGCATACTTCTTCGACCATCATAAATATTTCATCGTCCAAACCACAACTATAAACCTTTTCTTCTGTAGCAAACACTAAAAGATTACCATTCATAACTGTAAATCCCCTAATATCATGATATTTCTCCTTCAATCCCAATTCTTTCACATTAACATCCAAAACCTTTTCCCACAAAGCTGACTCGTAATCTTTTAAATACCAAATAGTAAACATTGGCTTTCTTAAGTTCACCAAACAAATGGATTGATTCGAGTTTGACGCTTTACCCCAATTGAATATTCCCATGTTGCAAGCGTAATCACATTCCCAACCTTCTATAGCTTCTCTCGGCAAACTCAGCATACTTGAAATTCCATTCTCTAAATTATAAGACATTATGTATGGCTCATAAAAACGACTATGCCTCGCAAAGCACCGACCGTTAGTCGAGATAAAATGTAGCGCTCCGTTGTGAAATACAGGCATGTCAAATTTAATGTCCCTCCCACCGGGCATAAAATCATGCTTCATTGTTTTCCACACTCCTTCCTTGCCACTATAAACACTGCATGTAAAAGTAGTTGGCGGCCCGAATTCCATTGTTGTGTTGTCAAAAAGAAACACCTGATAGTCGTCTAAAGTGCAATGTAACACGAGGTTTACATTAGTAAAATTATTGTTTCCTTGCAGTGACTCTGGAGTTGGAATAAAAGACCAAGATTTTTGTAACAACCCCATTTTTATAACTAACATCATGGACTAATTTAATTTATCAATTGGACCTTGGTCAATTAGGAGTATGCAGTAAGGCAAGTTTAACCCATGGTAAGCTCTTGTCACTAGTGGTGGGACCCAAACACTCACAATTACCACTTAACTACATATAACCCCAAATGCCTCACAAATCCATTCATTTTCTCTCTGCTAGAAACAGAACTTGCTCTCTTACTCTTTCTCTTCACCCTCACGCCCCCAAACAACAAATTTGAAGCTCTATGACCCATTTCCATTACTATTTCAAAATCTAACCAAAGGTTCATCATACAACAAGGAAGAATCAAAGCTTATGGATGTTTCTTAACCACTCCTTCCCTCTCAATCTCTCACGGCCTAGGCACCATCACCACTCAAGCTTCATCCAACCTCACATGCAAGAATCAAACTTCGTCCCTTGGGTTTTAATTCTTGAGAAGAGTAAGTTCAATCACTTAAATCCTCCTCCAATTTCTGTTGATGTTGTTCTGCTGTTCCCTTTTGGAAATAATTAGATTTTGTTCATATACTTGCATGCAAGGGTTTTGTACCATAGGAGAGAAATTGATGGTGTAAAGGTCAACCTCATAACTGTGGCTTCAGTAGAATCAAGGGTGTTCATCAATCAGTGAAGTAATCTTTGTTAATTGAGGAACTCAGGTAGTGTAGACCCCTCCCTCTCTCGTGATTTCCCCTACATGTTTCTTCGCTTCGTGTCAATAAACTCACAAACCTCTCTATCTATCAAATTGGCATTTTATTATGTGTATTCAGCCTAAAACGCAAACCTAGAGATGACTGGAAAGTTATGGTGCATTGGAAGAGTAGAATTTGGTACTGAATGGCAGAACCACACCTAACCATCCTGATATACTCGCTGAGCGAGTTATGTCTCGCCGTGGCGAGCACAGCAGAGTTGCTACTGCTGCTTGCTGCTGCACTTCTGTGACCATTCATTCCAATCTTGGTGAGTTATCCCTAATTCTTTATATTCCTTCCCAATTTCAGTAGGGCAGTTCCTATCCTTTTTAATCTTAGCAAGCCTTAGATTGCTCATAATTCCATTTCTTCCTATGTTGGTCAAGAATACAATTGGATTTTCAAGTGAGTCCTGGACAAGAAGGTTTGATGTTGTAGCAGAGCTAGTATATGTGTTAAAGCTTCTGAGTTAATCTCACTACAGGTGGGTTCTTTAGGATAGAGTAGTTAGTCTCCCAATTATGAATTTTGCATGTTAATTTAGGAAATAATTAGGGAAGTTGTGTGAGGGGAATTAATCCCAAATTTCCCTCCATTCTGTTTATATATTATCTAAATTATGCGACTGCACTGATAAAATGAGGATTGTAGGTGTAATTTTAGAAAAAAATATATATGATTTTTAGCAAAACAGGGTAAATTCTGCATGAACTCGCCACAGCGAGTAGCTGGCGAGCATTCATGGCGAGCTGGGCTCTGAGCTGATGAAACTCGCCATGGCGAGCTTATGCTCGCCACAGCGAGTTGATTTAGGTCAGGACCTATAATCTCGCCATGGCGAGCTGGTGACTCGCCGTAGCGAGCTTGTACAGAATTAACCTATATTTTCCATTTTCTAAATAAAGTTTCCAACACTCGTTTTATATCCTCGTCATGATCAGATAATTTGCAGTAATATAATTAATATAATGTCGAACAGAATGTTAATCACAGATAATTGATAGGGCATAACTTAGATTATTATTAGGATTGTATGCTCCCCGGGTTTTGGGAATTTATGGTAGTAATAACTAAATTAGTTTCAGTCAATTATGAGCGATTTTGTGATATCGCGTTATGGACTCCCAATGGGACAATCCATTAGGATAAGTTATTGTGAGCTGCATGCCGTGACCGAATCGGTTGACGGATATGGCAGGCCTCTGAGACATGCTCACCTCAGAGTGTCCTTGAGTTTAAAATGAATAAGAGTTTTTATCTGTGTTACACCTTGAATTTAGTATTATGTTATGATTATGTTTATATGTTAGAACTTATGACTGTTTAGGACTCCCCGGTGTAGTCACCATTAGGAGGGTAGTAGGACTCACTGAGGCTTAGTAGTCTCACCCCACTCCAAACCAATTTTTTTTAGGTAAACAGGATATTCGGAGCAAGGACCAGGTAGGAGGCTGACAGTTGGAGCTGAGCTTGGATTGTCTGCCTTGAAGATTTTATTTTCTTCGTCTTGCTATATGTTTAATATCGTGTTTAATCAGAATACTAGTAACTTCCGTTGTATCTTATCCCTTATTTATTTTGTATCTGAAACAATGTTGTATCTTGTTTATTTTCAATCAGAGAATTATTTGTACTCAGATCCTTTTATGTATGTCTCGACTAAATATTCTAGGTAATTTAGTTGGGGCGTTATAATTGGTATCAGAGCAGGTCGATCCAGTATCGGACCTTGCCATGAGTCAGAACAACTCTTTCCTAAGTAATACAGACCCTTTGGATCTGGACTGTTTACGCTGAAACCATCACGTGCTGAGTCTGATCAGCTTAGTATTGTGTATGGTAGGCAGTGTATTATGGTTTAGAACTGAAGTGAACTCTGGAATTCCACCGTTAAATCCGTAGTGAAACTACAAGCGAGGAGCCGTTGTCGAATGAAGTTCTTTTAAGTGGATTTTGGAGCGTGGCAAATGGTGCCACAGGAGTAAGTTGTAGTAAAACAAGTGACGAAAGCAAATCTACCCTATACTGTAATGTGTAGTACTTAACAATAGTTCCACTGACATTGAGTGTCAGCTAGACTTCATAAGACTAGAGGTAATCTCACCCTTATAGGATGAACTGCAGAATTATTCTTTCACCTTCTGTCTAACTCGCTTAGCGAGTAAATGCGCGCTGCAGCGAGCTTAGCAGGTTGCTGCTACTGCTTGTTGCTGCCTTACTCTCTGTTCAGTTGTGTTAATCATGGAGTGTAGTTTCCAGCCCTCTTCCATAATCTCACCATTCAATCTACTGATGCCTTGGCATGGAGAATCCTAAACTACTTTGTGAGTATAAGAGTTGTTGAGGAACTACGTCTGGAGAAGATATTGGGATTAGGAGACAATAAGAAATTGGAGTGAGTGTACCCTTTGTACTAGAAACCAATAAGTACAGTAAAACTATTAGGAGCTCAAATTATGACTGACATCACAGTTAGAATCCTTGTAATCCGTATCCATGTCCGAGAAAGCATAACTAAGTTCAATCACACATAGGAATCTGAGTTAGCAACCCAACATAGTGAACCTGATAGATATTCACCGTAATAGAAGTTCAAATCAAACCGTCCGTATTTGAGGAACCCAATTAGGACGAAATCACATACCAATATCTCCTTATGACACCTTATTAGGTTATCATTTAGAATGCCCTTAACTAAGCTACTCTTACTTTTCAACTCGTAAGAACATTTCTACCCCGCCAATTAGGATCCAATTACATTTAGTATAACCATTAGGAATTTCCTCTTCAATCACGACAGTCTTTAGAAGTATACCCAGCAAACCTTTAGAGACCAAACATTGACTAGATTAACAAATAAGAATCACTTGTAACACCAAGAGTCACCTAAACTAGTTAATAGAACACTACCATCTAATGATTAGAAACCAATAATAGAACATTATTCCATAAGTATAACCTTGACTCACATCAGAGCTGAATTCCTTCTTAGCGATATCGCCACCTAAATAGGTTTGTTAAAGACCGTTGAATTAAGTATCCATAAACTAGTAACCCGACACTTCTGACCAGTTAATAATCTCGATAAGGATAGTGGAATCTTAGCGTCTATACTTTAATATTCTCTCATTGCAAACCTATTAGGTTAACACCTGCGGCAACTACTTTTAGATGCCAATAAAATAGGACAGTCTGTCACTTAAACTGGAAATAACACCGAACCATTATAGGTTAAGTTTTGATTAGTAATAACAATGGAGAGTTACCATTGGTACGATCAGACGCTAGAGTCGAACCGTAGTTGCCTTGTCATTAGATAGTTTAGAGACTGACAAATTAGTTCCATACTAGTTTGACCACACGCTACACGGATTCATGCATTAGAACCTGATAAGCTATAAATTAGTAGAATCAGTTAACCGTACATTGAGAGTTGTCAGTCAGACATCATTAGGCTATTACTACAGTATCGTAGACCAAGTAGGCACCCAGTCTAAAGATTAGGATTAAACCGTCATATTCTAACACTAACCGGATGCCAACCAACCTTATTACCGCTTAGGATATTAATACGAGAAGCCGACGACACAGAAACAACATTAGTGTCAGACAGTAGGAGACATGACTCGATTAGATTAGCAAGTAGAAGTCCTTACTAGAGACATCAGCCACCCTGACCACTCTTCTTAGTACACATGATTGGTTACCCAGACACCGGCAAACAAGTTAGTTTCAACCCAGTTTAGCCAACCAGCAATTTATTCTTCCATAAAGTTAGTTATCTATCTTTCGTAGCCGTATCAGTCAAACTCAGAATTAAGTTTGGACCAGTTCAGGTTCAGTGGAATTAAATTATACCAGTGAAAGTAGTGTTGAAGATTCCAACCTACCAACTCCGTGCTCCTAACCATGTAAGATCTGCGTGTTACCCTGGAGTGTCTCTGCCCGAACATCTCAACCTTCCAAATTCAATTCCTGGAATCTCGTGAGATCAAGCACTAAAATTTGAACGCCTGAACCAGAATATTCCAATTCCAAGTCGAGTTGCCAGTAATTAGTTAGTGTAAGTGTAAGAGTTAATTAATCGCTTAGAGTAATGTACCTTTCTCAGTTGGAAACCCTTTCCTATCCTTAGTAATCTGTTAAGATAATTCAGCTAGCCGATCTAAGTCAGATCATTCAATTCAGCCTTAGCATTACAAACTCAGATCTTAAATTTCCAGCTAACCAAATTCCATACTTTAGTTACCAGCGAAGGACTTCAAACAGGTTTGACCTGTAACTCTGAGAGATGATCTGAACCTAAGTGCGTCCGCGTGTTAAATGTATAACTTAATCATCGTGTCGTGTCGGGATAGATAGAGATTGTAGGTGGGATTTTATCGGGCAACTATAAGTTCGTCTGCGAATGAGTCTGACTCGTTGGCAGAGGAACCAATAGTGTTTAGACAATTTACCACTCGTTTTATATTTCGCTCGATTCCTGAGTATTTACACAACACGTGTTATAGAGGTACATCTAACATGGCAAGCATGGTGGTGTCCAGAAAGGAGAAGCTACTATATGTTGAGAGAAATTGGATATGACAGTATCAATACCAGGCCAGATACCGACCCTCTAACTCAGTAGAAACTGGAACTGATTCCATTGGAAATGGAAGAAGTG
Source organism: Trifolium repens (assembly GCA_030408175.1). NCBI lineage: Eukaryota > Viridiplantae > Streptophyta > Magnoliopsida > Fabales > Fabaceae > Trifolium > Trifolium repens. The sequence goes on along the minus strand of CP125841.1, from coordinate 28,048,491 downwards.
CAATGGTGGTAAGAAGTTGAATCAGAGTGCGCAGCACTGCAACCTTTGAGAGTGTGAGGATAACCTTCAGCCAGTAACCTTAAGAGAGGAAAGTTTTATTCCAAGGGATTGTATATTCACTGAAGGATAGTCAAAGCGTAGAATTGGACGCAGCCACAAACAACCTACCCTGATGTGGAATAGAGAAGTTTGAATTTCGAGGACGAAATTTCTTTAAGGGGGGTAGATTGTAACAACCCCATTTTTATAACTAACATCATGGACTAATTTAATTTATCAATTGGACCTTGGTCAATTAGGAGTATGCAGTAAGGCAAGTTTAACCCATGGTAAGCTCTTGTCACTAGTGGTGGGACCCAAACACTCACAATTACCACTTAACTACATATAACCCCAAATGCCTCACAAATCCATTCATTTTCTCTCTGCTAGAAACAGAACTTGCTCTCTTACTCTTTCTCTTCACCCTCACGCCCCCAAACAACAAATTTGAAGCTCTATGACCCATTTCCATTACTATTTCAAAATCTAACCAAAGGTTCATCATACAACAAGGAAGAATCAAAGCTTATGGATGTTTCTTAACCACTCCTTCCCTCTCAATCTCTCACGGCCTAGGCACCATCACCACTCAAGCTTCATCCAACCTCACATGCAAGAATCAAACTTCGTCCCTTGGGTTTTAATTCTTGAGAAGAGTAAGTTCAATCACTTAAATCCTCCTCCAATTTCTGTTGATGTTGTTCTGCTGTTCCCTTTTGGAAATAATTAGATTTTGTTCATATACTTGCATGCAAGGGTTTTGTACCATAGGAGAGAAATTGATGGTGTAAAGGTCAACCTCATAACTGTGGCTTCAGTAGAATCAAGGGTGTTCATCAATCAGTGAAGTAATCTTTGTTAATTGAGGAACTCAGGTAGTGTAGACCCCTCCCTCTCTCGTGATTTCCCCTACATGTTTCTTCCATTCGTGTCAATAAACTCACAAACCTCTCTATCTATCAAATTGGCATTTTATTATGTGTATTCAGCCTAAAACGCAAACCTAGAGATGACTGGAAAGTTATGGTGCATTGGAAGAGTAGAATTTGGTACTGAATGGCAGAACCACACCTAACCATCCTGATATACTCGCTGAGCGAGTTATGTCTCGCCGTGGCGAGCACAGCAGAGTTGCTACTGCTGCTTGCTGCTGCACTTCTGTGACCATTCATTCCAATCTTGGTGAGTTATCCCTAATTCTTTATATTCCTTCCCAATTTCAGTAGGGCAGTTCCTATCCTTTTTAATCTTAGCAAGCCTTAGATTGCTCATAATTCCATTTCTTCCTATGTTGGTCAAGAATACAATTGGATTTTCAAGTGAGTCCTGGACAAGAAGGTTTGATGTTGTAGCAGAGCTAGTATATGTGTTAAAGCTTCTGAGTTAATCTCACTACAGGTGGGTTCTTTAGGATAGAGTAGTTAGTCTCCCAATTATGAATTTTGCATGTTAATTTAGGAAATAATTAGGGAAGTTGTGTGAGGGGAATTAATCCCAAATTTCCCTCCATTCTGTTTATATATTATCTAAATTATGCGACTGCACTGATAAAATGAGGATTGTAGGTGTAATTTTAGAAAAAAAAATATATGATTTTTAGCAAAACAGGGTAAATTCTGCATGAACTCGCCACAGCGAGTAGCTGGCGAGCATTCATGGCGAGCTGGGCTCTGAGCTGATGAAACTCGCCATGGCGAGCTTATGCTCGCCACAGCGAGTTGATTTAGGTCAGGACCTATAATCTCGCCATGGCGAGCTGGTGACTCGCCGTAGCGAGCTTGTACAGAATTAACCTATATTTTCCATTTTCTAAATAAAGTTTCCAACACTCGTTTTATATCCTCGTCATGATCAGATAATTTGCAGTAATATAATTAATATAATGTCGAACAGAATGTTAATCACAGATAATTGATAGGGCATAACTTAGATTATTATTAGGATTGTATGCTCCCCGGGTTTTGGGAATTTATGGTAGTAATAACTAAATTAGTTTCAGTCAATTATGAGCGATTTTGTGATATCGCGTTATGGACTCCCAATGGGACAATCCATTAGGATAAGTTATTGTGAGCTGCATGCCGTGACCGAATCGGTTGACGGATATGGCAGGCCTCTGAGACATGCTCACCTCAGAGTGTCCTTGAGTTTAAAATGAATAAGAGTTTTTATCTGTGTTACACCTTGAATTTAGTATTATGTTATGATTATGTTTATATGTTAGAACTTATGACTGTTTAGGACTCCCCGGTGTAGTCACCATTAGGAGGGTAGTAGGACTCACTGAGGCTTAGTAGTCTCACCCCACTCCAAACCAATTTTTTTTAGGTAAACAGGATATTCGGAGCAAGGACCAGGTAGGAGGCTGACAGTTGGAGCTGAGCTTGGATTGTCTGCCTTGAAGATTTTATTTTCTTCGTCTTGCTATATGTTTAATATCGTGTTTAATCAGAATACTAGTAACTTCCGTTGTATCTTATCCCTTATTTATTTTGTATCTGAAACAATGTTGTATCTTGTTTATTTTCAATCAGAGAATTATTTGTACTCAGATCCTTTTATGTATGTCTCGACTAAATATTCTAGGTAATTTAGTTGGGGCGTTATAATTTTGTTATTGGATTTGATACGAAAAGTTTAACCGGATCATTATCAATGGTGTGACAAAGAACTAAACCATTATTTGAAGCTATAACACTAACTGAATTTGAAAGGAAATTCAAGACATTGTTAGGGACACCAGAAGATTGTCGATGTTTAGGTAAAGAATGCAACTCTACCCTTTTGATGACATACCTTTGGCTTATTTTATCTGGTTGGATTATTAAGCATGTGTCATCTTTTCCCAACAAATTACGAGATTGCTTTGTCTTGAAAATTGTTTCTTCCTTAAACTTGGTGAATGAGTTGCAAGTTGGTTGGAGCTTGCAAATGCTCTTTGCAGGTAGCCACACTACTACATTGTTGACTTTCAGTAACACACATCTGCAACATTTCTAAAAAGTGTTACTAATATAGGTGATTTTGTAACATTTCTCAAAAAGTGTAACACAATTTAACTAAGCTCTCTTTGTTAATAAAGTGTGACTTTTTAACTTTCTGTCATACTTCCTTCTCCTATTTCTCTGAAACCTCTGGTTGGATTCATTGTGTTTCAGAACTTCATTGTGCGTGGGGATTAAGTTCAAACACAGTCTCAATTCGACTTACTCTCCTATTCGAGTTCTCATTTGCCCACCGCTTCTTCTTCATCCTCCGCAGGTAATCCTTCACCGAGTTCTCATTCGAGTTCCCATGGCATCATATTCATCGATTCTAACATCTTTGCTTCTGAAATTTTACGTCAATTTGGTTTGGATTAAAAATCCCTAATTCGATTCGGCGTGACTCAATCATCTCCTCGGTTCGGTTTGCTCTCGATCATTGTTCTCCGCGGTTTGTATCACCGTCGTCTTCGCCAAACGTAATTTCATTGTTCTAATATCTCGCCTTCTTTCTTTCTTTTACTTTGGCTTTCCATGTTTGAAAAATGGTTGAATTGAAGTCATTTTTGGTATTTTGTTGTTTTGCTTTTGCTTTTGTTGTTGCTCATGGTACAATGCATATTTTCTGTTTGATAAAATGCTTCAATCAACCTTCTATGGTAGAACAAATTGAACACACTCTATTGTGGAAAAATAATTGAATCTTGCCTCTTGCTTATGATTCTTTGATTGTAACTCTCTGTGTTAATTAGTTTATTTTCAAATAGCTTGAATGAATTAAGTTTTCTATGAGGTTTAAGATGTTAGTTATGCCATTAAAGTAGTTAAAGAGAAAGTTTCGAAGTTTGTATAGACAAAATGCTGAAGAGAACAAATATAATCTTTCTTGCAACTCATTACTACTAAGTAATATCCATCTTCTTGTGACTTGATAGTTGACAGGGGCTGATTGCGAAGATGATCACTATACTGGCCACAACAGAGACTGCTAAGACTATTTGAAGCTAAATATTCTCAAGGTTTAGCTACAAATGAAACCACAAAAGACGATGCTGCTAGAGTGCTTGAAATGCTTAGAAATAGATTGGAAGAAGTTATGCCCCAGGTATTTATCCAATATCTTTGCAGGTAACCTCTTATTCAATTTCATTTTTGTCCTCTTAAGTATCAACATGGCTTTGAATTTCTAGATTCAGTTTTGGTAATGCGAGAAAGAGGTATTATGTTACTTAGGCATTGTTTAAAACAATAGCAACCAACTATCCTAGGTTCATTTGAAACATCAATAAATTATTTAGGCTCCACTTGGAACTTAAGAATAACAAGCTATTGTTTTGGTACATGAAATAAGGCTGCAGGGATTTAGTTTTGGTAGGATGAATATTTTTTGCTTAAGTTAGAACTTGGAACTTGATAGTTTTGGTTATGATAAATTAGTGATGATAGAATAATGCAAAGATATCACTATAGCTAGGCATATTTATATGGTTATGTCTTGTTGAATAGATTAACAAGATTGTATCATGATTATGCTCAAGTTGAGATAAAAATTCAAACTAAAAATTAAACACATAAAATTGCTTTTCCAAGTCTCAAGTTGAAATAATGCAATAATGAATTTGAAGAAAGATAGTTTGGTTTTTATGATTCTTTTATATTTAGGAATGCGAAAGTTTACAGCTCTTGCTTTTATAAGTATAGCATACAAGACCCTGTCAACAATGAGATTTTGTCATCCAAATAATAAGGTGAATATTGATAGTTGGATAAGTCTAATTGGTTAAGTCTTATAAATAATGTAACTAGATGAATCATAATCTTGTTATTCATGCTAATTTCAGAAGTTGGGTGGAAATATTAACCATGTAATTGGAATTTAATTGGGGCTTAAGTATTACATTGCATCGTGTCATGTCTTAATACCAATTTTCTTGTAAGGTGGGTGAAAAGAATCTTCATATTATAGTTTTGTTTTGTTTAAGGTGGTGGCATTTTGTTGGAAAGTTGAAATTGGTCACATACCTACTTGCTGGAACTTACTTAAAAGTAAGGTTTTTGGAAATTGGACACCGACTCCGATGAAATTTTCTAAGCCTGGTTTGAAGAGGTTTCCTGTCAAGTTAAAGGATTTTGTGGCTACTGGGATTCTTGAGGGGTTGAAAGTGAGAAATATCAAGGGACAGAAGGTATTGTTTTGAATTTTATTTATTTATTTTTAAATTTTGTGTGTGTGTGTGTGTGCGCGCGTGCACATGTAGGTTTAATATATTGTAGGTAGTAATGTGGCTTTTTACTATTTTGTGTTTTTGTTTTTGTTGAGAGTAGGTTGTCACGCCGACTGTTTTTGAGTTGCATGCTGGTAGTGCTAATAAACGTCCCCTGTAGTATACTTACCTTGAGAACGGAAAACCCCTTCGTGTTGTCATGAATGCAGGGCCAATTTCTGAATCTAGTAATGGTGTGTCAAAACTAGTATGCAAGTCATGCATGGAGATGAGTGAGGCTCAAACTAGCAGCCAACTTCAAACAGCAGCAACATGCAGTAAAAGTATTCCCCCAGTAGTTCAACCCAGGTATCTTATTTATTTGTTATGTAAACTGTAAGACCCAAGATTTCACTGTACAGTTTTCCTAAGGAACTTTAGTGTCGGCTAAGTTTTTAGGGTTTTTGGTGGAGCGGTCTGGTGAGTATCGTCGCATTAATGAGATTTTTGCTGAAACGGAGTCTGTTTTGTGCTCGTGCGCTGGAAAGGCACAGACTTTTGGGTCGTAATCTTCTTTTGAGTATAAGAGGGTTTATGTGCAGTCAGAATAACGAGTTTTGGATTATTCTGGTTTTTGGAAAAACGAGTAGGAATTTTACCCGCTGATGTAAAATTTTACGGTTTCTGTTTTCCGTCGAATTTTAATTGGAGACTTTATATATCGGCGTGAGTTGGAATCTAGTTTCAGAATATTTTTGGGAGCTAAGGAAATAAATTTCAGTCGGAGAATAAAGTTTAGCGATAATATTTGGAAACGGTTTACGACGGACGTTTAATGGTTAGATTTTAGATTTTTGAGATTTCCGTCCGTTAGCGAGGTGCGACTCGCCGAGAGCAAACGCGATGAGCTGAGTAGCGTAAAGTGGATATTTGTTCAAAAAGTAATCATGAGTGAATTGGATCCAAGGGCTAGGGTTTAGCCTTGCAAAAGTCATTTTGATCCAATGGCCTAGATTGCACAAGAGTGGATGTAATAGTAAGGAGGTTTAGGCTTTGGTCATAGAAGCAAAAATCACACAAAACTCTCCTTCCTCTCTTCACTTTCACGGCAACTCACTCACTCTCATCATCCATTCAAATTTCATTTCTCATCTTCTCAAGCTTGGATCATTAGCTTACTAAGGAATCACTTGCTCATTAAGGTAACTAACCCCTTCTCTTCCTTATCTCTCCATGAAAACCTCTTGAATTTAGAGTTTCATGATTTTGTTCTTGAGAGAAAAATTTTGAGAATTTAGTTTTAATTAGTTTTGATTCCATAGTAGTGTTTAAGAGTGTTATGTAAGAAACATTGGTGAAGCATGTAAGTGATTCTCATGGTGATTTTAAATTTCACAAATTTTGGTGAAGGGTTTTGAAGAAAATTTTTGAAAAGATCATAAACTTGGATTGTGTTGTATGATTTTGGTTTTGAAGTTAGTTTTGAGCTTTTTGACAAAATGGATTGGTGAATATGAAATTTGTTTCGAAAAATAAGAAAAAAAAATTTATTCCGAGCTTCAAAAAGAGTCGGGTATACGATCGAATATCGTTACGAGCTAACACATGTGGGCTAGGGTTTCAAATGGAAAAAAAATGTGTAGGGTTGCCCTTTTTGCCTCATTTGGCCGTGGCACCCATATAGGGTTCGAGGAATCGAATTTCGAAAATTGTTCAGAGGCAAATAGCTTCCCGTAATCACTGTTTAATTGTTTGATTGGTTATGGGATGTTTTGAAAAGAAAATAATCATTTGCCTTAAGAAAAACCTTATTTGAGATTTTTCGAAAATTTGCGATTCGACTCTATAATTTCTAAATCGTTTTGATAAGTGCTAGTTAGGTATTATGGGATATTACCATGCATTTAGAAGTGAAAAATTTTGAGTAGAAGGGTATTTTTAAGAAAAATGGCCGTGGCCTTTTCCTTGTGTGGGGGGAGAAATTCCAAAATTTTTCTAAGTCCACAATTGTGTGAAAATTGTGTATGTGTTGGATGATCTTAGTTTTGAAGAAAAATGAGTATAGGAAAGGTTGTTAGGAAGAAAAAAATGTGTAACTTGTAACGCAAGAAAACTTCGATTTTTTCATAAAAATATTCTTAAAAAGTTTTGGTTGTGTTTCAAATGGTTTTGTTGTGTGTGAAACAAGTCCTTGAAGTGGAAAAATCCAAAATAGTTTTAGTTTATGATTTGAAAACAAAATGATTTTCGTGTTGTAAAAATAGTACAATTAACTTCGTGAATTTTTGAACACTATGAGAATAACCTGAAATCATTGAGGGATAGCTTTAGAAAGTACCTTAGACCCCTCTGGAACTTTGAGAGCAAGTTTCGTTTCGATAGGATAAACGAGGAATATTTTATTGATTGTACGCTGCTTAACTTTTAGGTAGCGCGTATCGTAGATTTGACGAGAAAAAGTTAGGGAAAGCTTGCTAAGGTAAGGGCTCCACTTTATTTCTGTCTTTAAAACGGTTACGACATGCTTTGTTATGCTGTGTATGCAATTGCTGTGTGTTTTGGCATGTTTGTATTATGTATTCTCGTGATGAGAACGTGTTTAAAATACTTGCGCTGTTTACATATGATTATGAGAATGTATGTATGAACAGGTGTTTGGAATACATATGATGAGAAATGTATGTATTTGTTGCATTAGCATATAAGGGGAATCGTATGCTCATGCATTCATAGTAAGTGGTTATCGGGAATGGACCACGGGATGCGACGACCAGTGATTGGTGTCCTCCTTTTTGAGTCGGTGTTGTCCGTGTGACTCACCCGGTGTTATCCCACCGTGATTGTTTTGGTATTGTCTGGTGTGACTCTACCTGGTGTTATCCCACCAATAGTAGGAGGTGTTATCCCACCTGAGACCTACGCCTTCTATAGAGAGGTTTATTCCGAAATTCATATGCATGTGGTAATGGGGAATCTACCACACTCATTGTAGAAGTCTGCATTAGGCTTGGTGTGCATTATATATGTAAACCCGTTGGTGGGAATGGCTATGTGTTTAAAGAGCTTTCTATGTTGGTATTTGTATATTTGGTAATTGTATCCTCTCTCGCACCGGTTATATATACACATACTTTTTATTTTGTGGTGACCCTTTCTTTCATTTGCGGGCTCATCCCACCCAGATGATGGGTTAGGTCGTGGTGACAACGGTGGCAGTTCTAGGCCACAGTGAGCACGTGGTGAAGCTTAGTATAGTTAGACTATGCGCCGGTGTGGGTTGTACACCGTGCTTTTTGGTTAGCATAGGGTTTCTAACTTGTTTTGTTGTAAGTATTTGAATGCTTAGACTTGGATTGTAATTATTCAGGAATACACTTTGCTTGTCGAAGCACCTTATGGTAATGAGTTCTTTTGTATATTTGAATGCCGGCTCATTGAAAATTATTCTATGCGCACTCTGAGTGTTAGTTGAAAAGAAAAAAAAAAAAAATATTGACTTTTCTGGCCCTGGAAAAATGGGCTGTTACAATTGGTATCAGAGCACGGCTTTAAATCTTCAAAGGGAAAGTGTATACTTGAGTCGTTAGTCCAGAGTCGGTTAGAACATAGCTAGAGTTGTGTTAGTTCTAGCGGTTGTTTTTGTTGTGTTGTGGGTTATGTGGTTGGTTGTTTTGAGTCTAGCATGAGATATGCTTAGACACTGGTTTGTGTCTTACTGAAGTAATGCAGGGAGTGAGGCTTCAGTAAGTGGAATTGTGAAACCCCAAGCCTTGGTCGAATTTAGTCGACAAGTGTCTCTAAATTCCTTGGATGCGGCAGTCCGAAGATGACGGACTTGAGCGAACAAGAACTACAAGTGATTCTTGAAAGTAATATAATGGATGGGAAGTGGCGTTAGATGTTGCCACTCAGAGGTGCTGGTTATGGACGAGTGAACGTCAATTGATAAAGGATTTTAAGTAAGGATCAGATTGGGACGACCTTCTGAAGATGATATTGGATGTCCGTCTGGTGAGTTCAGACGAGACTTGATGAAGTCATTAGGTTTTCAAGAGAACGCAGCCACTATGGAATGGTGGAGCATGCGAGATGTCAATTGGATTTAATTACAATGATTGGATAATCATTGGGGCAACTTGTATTGGAAATAAAGTGCATCGCGCGTCAAGAGTAAGTGAACTTGGTGGTGTTAGAAGACGGTTGCGCGAACGATGGGTACCTGAAGGGTTTAATTCAAGTGTGTGAGATAAACTAGATTCGAAACTAAGACTAGTAAGGATGAATCTTGTGATGATTGAAGGTAGGAGACCAAGTATCACGTTGATAAGTGACAATCTATACATAGTTCGGGAGATAGTAAATGTAGATGTCGATGTGAGATACAACGATCGGTAATTGATTGTTGAATAAAGTTGGAAGTGGAGAGATATTTAGGTAAAGAACGAGGAGTTCAACCTTTGAAAGTGAGTTGCATATCACTGATAGGTGATAATAGAGGTGTTCATTATGGAAATGTCCAGATAATTGTAGCAGTGTAAGCTAGAATTGTTAACGATTGGCAAGTAAACCTTAAGAGAAAGTAAACTGGTTTAGCAGTTTGAGGAGATTAGTCAAGATTGAGTAGAGATCCTGTGTGGATGCGCATATAAGTTAACGATTTTGATCGACCAAGATGGTTGAAGGACTAAGTAGCAACTTGAATTTATGATACCATAAGAGTTGAGGTGGGCAAGTTTTGAATAAATTCAAGTTATGGACGAGAATTTTTGGATATTTTCTAAGAATGTCGTGTTTGAGTAGAAAAGGAGTCCGTTAGTAAGAATACTAAGACAATGAAAGTTGATAGTTGGAAGGACTTTTATTGTATATTAGGATTAAATGGATAGTACGACGAGTTTTTAGAGTTCTTGAGCAGTAAATTCAAGAGTTTGATTTGGGTATCGAACGTACTAAGGATAAAATCATAGCGAAGTGTCGTGCGTTAGTAGATATTTTTGATAAGTCGAGCATTAAGATTTAAGATGAATGTTTAATGGCTTGATGGATGAGTAAGACGAGTCGATTGGTAGGTGAATTGCAGTGACCTTTTAAGGACGAGTTAGAAGTGAATAAGAAAACGATGAGGGAATAGATGTAAGAACATGATTGGCCAGAACTTGAGATCTGGGAATTGATTCCCTAGTGGGAACAGACTTTATGACTTTAGAATAGTCACGGTGATGAAAGATCAATCGAATGGGAGAAGAGTGTACTTGTTTGGAAACAAGTTAATGTGGGACGAGAGTAATTGGCTTGTGTGCGGCGAATTAAAGATGTTGTTTTGAGTTAACAAGTTATTGGTCATGGTGGTTTGGGAACCAACTCTAGACAGTTGTTGAACTAGAAAGTTGCAAAGTAGTAGATTGAGTTTTGTAGAGGTTATGACATCGATGAGTTAGTCGTAAAGGGAGGTTAGCCATGGAAAGAATGTGCTAACAATAAATGTGGCTAGTGGTGTTTCTAGCCGAACTCGTAGAGAAAATGTTCCATTGTTTGGTTGTCTTTCACTTGATGATTCATCTTCAAAGAGGAGAAAGAGTGATGGAGATGAAATGGTTTGTGGATCTGTTTCTGGGTCTAGAAAAGAATGAGAATTTAGAGAGAAGCCCATGAAGATGTGGCTTATGCCAATTAAAGATTGGCGAAGGGAATTGCCTCACACCTAGTTGGAAAAATCATGGTTGTGCGGGTATAGTACGGATTCAAAAGCATCACCTGAATGGATGTCATGACGGTGCGTGTGTTGTATATAGAAATGAGAAGGATAAGAATTTATCTAATGACAAGTTGATGGAAATCAGTATTGAGTAAGTGTAAGGGATTCGGATGTTGTCAACTAGGATGGTTGGACAATAGTAGTGTGAACATATAAGGAACCGATTCTGGGGAATTGGAGTTTTGGATAAAAGGAGTACAAGAGAAATAGATGGTATAGTTTGGCAAGTGTCAAGACTATGAGGAGGGTAATCACCAACTGGAGGTTGGGATTGTTTTATGTAAGTCGTGTTTGGAATGAGATTCGTGGGCGAGCATGCGGTTCCGGCGTATTCATTGAGTCGCGGACTCATGGATATTGGTAAGGTGTGAAGTTCTTCCTAAGAGAAGATAACTTGCTCAGAATGTAGTGGTTTGGGTGGTACTTGCCGTAGTGGCACGGTACTACTAGTGGATGATACTCCACGGGTGCTTCAAGAAAGGAAGCATGATAGCTTAAGCTACGTGTCTTGAGCGTGGTGTCTTGCGATTTCGACGTGTATTCGTAAGAGATCGAGGGAAACATTAAGAAAAAACCTCGAAAGATTTGTTGGACCATTGTGACTCGGAGGACCTTGAGCACAAGTGGAATGAAGTATCACTTAAGTTGGGTAAAGATGGTCTAGACCACCATCAGGATTGTCGACTGTCTATTGACAAATTGAGGGACTGGCCGTCCTTAATTTATTGTTGATGGTAGACGAGAATCGTGTTGATTGGAATTGACTAGTTTTGCTAGCTTTGGTGATGCACAGAGAACTTCAGTGTTTCTTTTTGGAGGGTAGCCAGTAACTGCTTCGCGTGAACCTAGGGAAACTGGCTATGTCTCGGAGGCGAAAGAGGTGACTTTGGAAATTTTTGTGTGTGGGCACGAGGATCTTTGGGAACTAGAGGTTGTGAACCTCTGTTGTGAGGTTAGTTTTTGAGTGGTGAACTCGTTGAGAGTTGCGGTTGGTGCACGGTTGTGCCAGTGTGTTGGTGAGAGTATCTGTGTGACTTCACCCGGTGTTAGCATCTGTGTGGCTGCACCTAATCCTGTGGGATTTTGTTGTGTTGGTGATGGTAATGACTGGTTGAGTCGTTATCCTTAACTTTAGTTTCGAGGACGAAACTTCTTTTTGGAGGGTAGTAATGTAAGACCCAAGATTTCACTGTACAGTTTTCCTAAGGAACTTTAGTGTCGGCTAAGTTTTTAGGGTTTTTGGTGGAGCGGTCTGGTGAGTATCGTCGCATTAATGAGATTTTTGCTGAAACGGAGTCTGTTTTGTGCTCGTGCGCTGGAAAGGCACAGACTTTTGGGTCGTAATCTTCTTTTGAGTATAAGAGGGTTTATGTGCAGTCAGAATAACGAGTTTTGGATTATTCTGGTTTTTGGAAAAACGAGTAGGAATTTTACCCACTGATGTAAAATTTTACGGTTTCTGTTTTCCGTCGAATTTTAATTGGAGACTTTATATATCGGCGTGAGTTGGAATCTAGTTTCAGAATATTTTTGGGAGCTAAGGAAATAAATTTCAGTCGGAGAATAAAGTTTAGCGATAATATTTGGAAACGGTTTACGACGGACGTTTAATGGTTAGATTTTAGATTTTTGAGATTTTCGTCCGTTAGTGAGGTGCGACTCGCCGAGAGCAAACGCGATGAGCTGAGTAGCGTAAAGTGGATATTTGTTCAAAAAGTAATCATGAGTGAATTGGATCCAAGGGCTAGGGTTTAGCCTTGCAAAAGTCATTTTGATCCAATGGCCTAGATTGCACAAGAGTGGATGTAATAGTAAGGAGGTTTAGGCTTTGGTCATAGAAGCAAAAATCACACAAAACTCTCCTTCCTCTCTTCACTTTCACGGCAACTCACTCACTCTCATCATCCATTCAAATTTCATTTCTCATCTTCTCAAGCTTGGATCATTAGCTTACTAAGGAATCACTTGCTCATTAAGGTAACTAACCCCTTCTCTTCCTTATCTCTCCATGAAAACCTCTTGAATTTAGAGTTTCATGATTTTGTTCTTGAGAGAAAAATTTTGAGAATTTAGTTTTAATTAGTTTTGATTCCATAGTAGTGTTTAAGAGTGTTATGTAAGAAACATTGGTGAAGCATGTAAGTGATTCTCATGGTGATTTTAAATTTCACAAATTTTGGTGAAGGGTTTTGAAGAAAATTTTTGAAAAGATCATAAACTTGGATTGTGTTGTATGATTTTGGTTTTGAAGTTAGTTTTGAGCTTTTTGACAAAATGGATTGGTGAATATGAAATTTGTTTCGAAAAATAAGAAAAAAAAATTTATTCCGAGCTTCAAAAAGAGTCGGGTATACGATCGAATATCGTTACGAGCTAACACATGTGGGCTAGGGTTTCAAATGGAAAAAAAATGTGTAGGGTTGCCCTTTTTGCCTCATTTGGCCGTGGCACCCATATAGGGTTCGAGGAATCGAATTTCGAAAATTGTTCAGAGGCAAATAGCTTCCCGTAATCACTGTTTAATTGTTTGATTGGTTATGGGATGTTTTGAAAAGAAAATAATCATTTGCCTTAAGAAAAACCTTATTTGAGATTTTTCGAAAATTTGCGATTCGACTCTATAATTTCTAAATCGTTTTGATAAGTGCTAGTTAGGTATTATGGGATATTACCATGCATTTAGAAGTGAAAAATTTTGAGTAGAAGGGTGTTTTTAAGAAAAATGGCCGTGGCCTTTTCCTTGTGTGGGGGGAGAAATTCCAAAATTTTTCTAAGTCCACAATTGTGTGAAAATTGTGTATGTGTTGGATGATCTTAGTTTTGAAGAAAAATGAGTATAGGAAAGGTTGTTAGGAAGAAAAAAATGTGTAACTTGTAACGCAAGAAAACTTCGATTTTTTCATAAAAATATTCTTAAAAAGTTTTGGTTGTGTTTCAAATGGTTTTGTTGTGTGTGAAACAAGTCCTTGAAGTGGAAAAATCCAAAATAGTTTTAGTTTATGATTTGAAAACAAAATGATTTTCGTGTTATAAAAATAGTACAATTAACTTCGTGAATTTTTGAACACTATGAGAATAACCTGAAATCATTGAGGGATAGCTTTAGAAAGTACCTTAGACCCCTCTGGAACTTTGAGAGCAAGTTTCGTTTCGATAGGATAAACGAGGAATATTTTATTGATTGTACGCTGCTTAACTTTTAGGTAGCGCGTATCGTAGATTTGACGAGAAAAAGTTAGGGAAAGCTTGCTAAGGTAAGGGCTCCACTTTATTTCTGTCTTTAAAACGGTTACGACATGCTTTGTTATGCTGTGTATGCAATTGCTGTGTGTTTTGGCATGTTTGTATTATGTATTCTCGTGATGAGAACGTGTTTAAAATACTTGCGCTGTTTACATATGATTATGAGAATGTATGTATGAACAGGTGTTTGGAATACATATGATGAGAAATGTATGTATTTGTTGCATTAGCATATAAGGGGAATCGTATGCTCATGCATTCATAGTAAGTGGTTATCGGGAATGGACCACGGGATGCGACGACCAGTGATTGGTGTCCTCCTTTTTGAGTCGGTGTTGTCCGTGTGACTCATCCGGTGTTATCCCACCGTGATTGTTTTGGTATTGTCTGGTGTGACTCTACCTGGTGTTATCCCACCAATAGTAGGAGGTGTTATCCCACCTGAGACCTACGCCTTCTATAGAGAGGTTTATTCCGGAATTCATATGCATGTGGTAATGGGGAATCTACCACACTCATTGTAGAAGTCTGCATTAGGCTTGGTGTGCATTATATATGTAAACCCGTTGGTGGGAATGGCTATGTGTTTAAAGAGCTTTCTATGTTGGTATTTGTATATTTGGTAATTGTATCCTCTCTCGCACCGGTTATATATACACATACTTTTTATTTTGTGGTGACCCTTTCTTTCATTTGCGGGCTCATCCCACCCAGATGATGGGTTAGGTCGTGGTGACAACGGTGGCAGTTCTAGGCCACAGTGAGCACGTGGTGAAGCTTAGTATAGTTAGACTATGCGCCGGTGTGGGTTGTACACCGTGCTTTTTGGTTAGCATAGGGTTTCTAACTTGTTTTGTTGTAAGTATTTGAATGCTTAGACTTGGATTGTAATTATTCAGGAATACACTTTGCTTGTCGAAGCACCTTATGGTAATGAGTTCTTTTGTATATTTGAATGCCGGCTCATTGAAAATTATTCTATGCGCACTCTGAGTGTTAGTTGAAAAGAAAAAAAAAAAAATATTGACTTTTCTGGCCCTGGAAAAACGGGCTGTTACATAAACATTTTGGATTTACCATGGTACATTATTGGAATTTAAGATAAGTGTGTACTTTGTGATTAAAGTTGTTTGTCGGGCATTTTAAATCCTCCCTGTATTTACCTGTATTTACCTATGCTAAGATCAGAAGGCTCATGTATACAATGCTATAGACAAGCACATTTGTTGTTTGTATTTGAATACACATAATAGTACATGCTGTGTGATCTATCAAAATTCATTGGAATCATTGTATATATGATGAGTGATCCTACTATTTCAGATCACCAGAAACAGTAGTAGTTCCAGAGTCATTAATTAAACACTGAGATGGCCGTTCCAAACTCGTTGAACAGCGAGATGGCGGTACCAGAGTCATCAAACACCCAGATGATTCCTAAGGCATTAAGCACTAGGATGAAGCAGAGCGCATCTCGTGGCAAGAGTCGGGGAAAAATAACTAGAAAGTATGTTTTTTAAGCACTTAATTAAAACATTTGCCCAAATAAAATTTACTGATTTAGATGTATATTATATAATATTATATATATTATGCATTACACTGCCTGTTTACACTTGTGTGTCATTCTTTAAATTGTGTAGTATCAAATAATTGAGACAACTTCGTATCTTAAAGTCTTTGAGTTGCTTAAGCAATCTATAGAATTCCAAGTGTTGTGAAAGCACTGTGAAACATATATACTAGTATGTAAATGATGCAAGGGGAATACTAGACTTCTTCATGAAACTAACTTCATTTTGGAGGCATTTATGCTCTGTTTTTCAATTGAGTGTCAATATTGTCTTTGTTTATAAGATTTTTCTTAGCATTATGTTGTTAGTTAGGGAATGTTGCTGCAATTCAATATGGTACTAGAGTAATTTTTAGTTGCTTTAGCAATGACAAAGTCAGAGTTGCTGATATAGTTATGAAGAACTATGCAATTTCAGGCCTCTTTAGATAATGCTAGATTGCTAGTTTATTATTTCAGGTCTTGTTAATATTTTTTTCCATGTGGTAACAACTTGTTGACAAAAGTTTAATACGTGTGTGTTTTCACCTTGCCTAACTTAATTAAATGATTCATGGCCAGACATCCACAAATTAGAGGAAGGTTTGAACTATTTCTCAAGCAGAACCAACATAGTAAAAAGCCTGTCAAGAATATACTTCAGGTCTGATGCTTCAGGTTCTGTTAAATGGGATATCACTCCATAAAAGTTTCTTAGATTTCATTCGCTACTTAGTTTTCCAAGTGAGGCTTGTAACACTTTAGTTATACTTATGGAAAAAAGCTTGTAACACTTTAGTTAGTGAAGCTTGTAACACTTTAGTGTTGCTTAGAATATTATTTCATTGTCTTGTTATAAATAAGTGATGGTTTTGATGCGAAATTGTGATATTTTTAGTAACATTTTTTTCAATGTACAAATACAAATTAGTAACATTTTTGCATGTTACAAGATAAATAAACCGGCAACATTTATTTAATGTTACTAAGGATAAATTCTAGTGTTACAAAATATATATAAATCGGTAACATTTATCAAGTGTTACTAATAGTACTTTTAATGTTACTAAAGATAAATTCTAGTGTTACAAACGATATAATCAGTAACATTTATCGGGTGTTACTAATAGTACTCTTAAATGTTACTAAAGCCTTTTAGTAACATAGGCTTTATGTAACACTTGATAAAATGTTACTAAATTGAATTAGTAACATTTTTCTTGATTTAGTAACATTTTTCAAATGATACTAAATCTCAAACTTGTTGTAGTGCCAAGAAAATATCTCAAAAGCAATATCTTGAGGTACTTCCATGTTGTTTAATGTTGAGAAGGATGATGAATAAAGAGAGAGAGGAGGAATAGAGGAAGACCACGAGAACAACAAGTGGAAGAAAGGTGGAGGAATGAAGGGATATAAAATAAAGTAATGGAAGAGGATGATATTGATAGAGAAGATAGTTTTGAGATGCACTTACACAAAGACATGAACCACGTATATATATATTTGAAAGATGAAACCCTAGCTAGGTTTATCAACTAATGCTTGGTAAATCTTATCACATAATATTTTCTTTGAAAAATAGAATAAATCTCAAATAGTAGTAGTATTTATTATCTTTGAAAAGAATTTTTAATTTTGAAAAATATCTTTTAACAAATTTTGATTTTTTTTTTAAAAAAATCAGCACCGTTTTCATTATTTAATTAATAATAACTAGCCGCCAAACGGGCACGTTCCGTGCCCGTTTGTGTTATCGATATTTTTTTTTCTTTGTGTGCGATCGATATTCTATAGTGTGCAAATATAAATAATTACTTAATCTCCTTTTTTATTGGACTTTGTTAATTGATAACTACGTAACCTCCTTTTTTTTGTTGTGGTTAGTTATTAAGAAGAATTTTTTTTTTTTTACTATAAAAAAACTGAAAACCTACTTTTATGTGGAAGTTGTGCTTAGTTATTAAGAAGAAAAAACAAATTATTTACTAAAAAAAACTGAAAATCTATTTTTATGTGGAAGTTATTTTTTAAGGGTAAAATTGGAATAGCAAAAAAGCCATCCTAAAAATTTGTATTCCCTTTATATATTAGTATAGATAACTACTTCCCAAATCTGAAGATAAGTGTTCTTCAAACATGATTTACCACCATAAATAGATCTAACAAACTTGGAGACAAAGATATGCAGTTATGGGATACGACTTTTGGGGAGAAGGTGGTAACAAACTTGGAAAGCAAGAATGGAAAAAAATTTATCGCATTTAATTCTCTCCGCTCCAGCTTATCAATATGTGATAATTAAGACTTGAATTCTTTTGTACAAAAGGAGCAAATATTACCAATTGTTAGTTGATTCAGTGGTGATTGACGCTAAACTTGGTAGGGAGGACCACGGTTCGATCCCCCGCAACTGCGATCGGGAGGGGGCTGGTACCACTTGATGCCAGAACTGACCCCCGAACCAGATTAAACTGATGATGAAAAAAAAAAGGAGCAAACATTTTTTTTGTTAATTACCTTCTATTTGTATTTTTTTTTAACAAGCAAAAATTACAATCAATTCAAACCCTTTAAAAATAAAAATTATTCAAAAAAAGGAAACCCTTTAAAAATAAATTATGTTTGAGACATTTCACCACGACCTAACCCATCATCTGGGTGGGATGAGCCCGCAAATGAAAGAAAGGGTCACCACAAAATAAAAGTATGTATATATATAACCGGTGCGAAAGATTATACACATAACAATAATTCCACAAAACACAAGAGAAAGCTCTTAACCACCAAGCAATTCCCACCAACGGGTTTATATATATATAATGCACACCAAGCCTAATGCAGACTTCTACAATGGGTGTGGTACTATCCAAACTACCACATGCATGAATTCCGGAATCGTAGGTCCAACCCACTAAAGCCACAAGGGCAGGTGATGCCACACAGACGCTATCACCAGGTGAAAATAGCCACACAGATGCTACCAGCCACACAGATGCTGTCAGCCACACAGATGCTGTCACCAGGCGAAAATAGCCACACAGATGCTACCAGCCACACAGATGCTGTCGCCAACTATGAAATGCATGAGCATACTTTCTAATTAAGCATATATAGGGCAGTCACACAGACACAGCCCCGGCGGAGTCACACAGACACATCCACCCGTGTAGTCCTAGCTGACTTACACGTTCCATACATGCTCATGCAACAATTACATATCACACAGATATATGTAAACCAAACACAACGACATACATACATTTCCAATCATATGTATTCCAACAACCTGTTCATACATATATTCTCATAATCATATGTAAACAGCGCAAGTATTTTAAACACGTTCTCATCACGAGAATACATCAACCAGACATGCCAAACACAAAGCAAAGCATTACAGCAGAAATCCAAGCATGTCATAACCAGTTGAAAAGACGGAAATAAAGTGGAGCCCTTACCTCGGCAAGCTTCCGTTAACTTTTCTCACGAAATTCTACAATTCACGCTACCTAAAAGTTAAGCAGCGTACAATCAATAAGATATTCCTCGTTTATCCTCTCGAAACGAAACTTGTTCTCAAAGCTCTAGAGGGGTTTAAGGTACTTTCTAACACTCTCAGATAGTGATTTCGAGTCCTCCCCGTAACGATTAAAAATTCACGAAGTTAAATGCACTATTTCTCGCTACGCGAATATAATTTTCGTTTCAAAACAAACTAAGAAACACTTTGATTCCTAACTCCAAGGCAATCAATTTTCACATACTAAAACCATTTGAAAACAAACCAAAAACTCTTTGAAAATTTTCACAAAAATAAAAGTTTACTTGCGCCACAAGTTACAAGTTTTTCCTTTCAAATAAAATGGTCATAACTCATTCAATCTTTATCCAATCGAGACGAGCCATACGCCGAAATCTTCGTCTCGAAAAGACGGATCAAATAGTTAAGTTTTCAGGTCACAAAAACAATTTTAAAAGGACGAAAATACCCCTGTCCATTTCGGCCAGAATCCAAAAACAAAGGTAGTTCAAACATTTTTCATTGCACAACCATGGCATTGATCACTTAGTTCCCAAAATCATTTATTTGAACAACAAATACTTTTCAAAACACAAACTAAAATTCATAAAAGTTTTCTCTTGAACTCTCAAGAACAAATTTCTTATTTTTCAAAACAAAACTATTTTTCACACATCCATTTCTCTAAAAGTCTTGACACAATTCATTAAACACAAAAGCTAAAACAATTTTCCATGTTCTTGATCAATTAGAATTTTTCTCCAAAACCCTAATCCAATTTCTTCATGAGATTCTCATCAAACTCATGGAATACAAACCATCTAGTTCTAAACAACCTAGTTAAACACTCATGAGCAACTCTCATGGAACAAAAATCATTTATGAACATTTTCTAACAAAAATTTCTCAAGAACATAAACTAAAAATCCAACAAACTCCATGAGTTTGACCAACTAAGAGGAAAGGAGAAGTCTAGTTACCTTAGAGAAGATACTACTTGCAATTCCTATGGTTCCAACAAGCTTGAAATGGATCAATTTGGTGAAGGATTGAAATTTCTCTCAAGGGTTGGAAGAAGAAGAAGCTCACGGCCAACAACAAGAGAAGGGAGTAAGTTTGTGATTTTTGCCAAGTCTCCTTATGACCAAAAAGTCATAGTCTTGTTGCATGTGGACCATTAGATCAAATAGTGTAAAGTTTCTAAGACTTAATCCTAGCCATTGGATCAATTCTAAGCTTATCCTTCCAAGATATTTTTTAAGCTTCCTCACATCTCAGCTCTCGCGTCAGCTCGTAAACGAGTCGCACCTCGCTAACGGACGGAAATCACAAAAATATAAAATCTATCAAATAAACGTTCGTCGTAAACCGTTTCCAAATATTATCGCTAAATCTTTTTCCCCGACTGTAATTTTCTTCCTCACCCTCGAAAATTATTCTGACAACATATCCTAACTCACGCCGATATATAAAACTCCCATCTAAATTTCTACGGAATTCAGACATGGTAAAAATTTCCAACAGCGGGTAAAATTCCTACTCGTTTTTCCAAAAGCGAGAATAATCCAAAACTCGTTATTCTGACTTCACAGAAACCTTCTCACACATAAAAGAGGACTACGAACCAAAAGTCTGTGCCTTTCCAGCGCACGAGCACAAAACAGGCTCAATTTCAGCACACAGCCGTTATGGCGACAATACTCACAAAACCACTTAATCCAAAAACCCTAAAAACTTAGCCGACACTAAAGTTCCTTAGAAAAACTGCACAGTGGAATCTTGGGTCTTACATTACTACCCTCCAAAAAGAAGTTTCGTCCTCGAAACTAAAGGTAAGAGTAACAACTCAACTAGTTATTACCATCACCAACACAACAAAATCCCTCAGGATTAGGTGTAGCCACACATATGCTAACACCGGATGAAGTCACACAGATACTCTCACCAAGACACTGGCACAACCGTGCACCAACCGCAACTCTCAACGAGTTCATCACTCAAAAATTAACCTCACAACAGAGGTTCACAACCTCGAGTTCCTCAAATTTCCTAGGGTCCACACACAAAATTTCCAAAGTCACTTCTTTTGCCTCCGCGACATAGCCTAAACCACTAGGTTCACGCGCAGCAGTGACTGACTACCCTCCAAAAAGAAACACCGAAACTTTCCGCGCACCACCCAAGCTAGCAAAACTAGTCAATTCCAGTCAACACGATTCCGTCTATTATTAACAAGAAATTAAGGGTGATCAGTTCCTCAATTTGTTAACAGATAGCCGACAATCATGATGGTGGCTTAGACCATTTTTACCTAACTTTAATAATGCTCCCTTCCACTTGTGCTCAAGGTCCTCCGAGGCACAAGGGTCCAACAATTCCTTCAAGGTTTTCTACAAGTTTCCTCAATTACTTACTACCTCGAACCACTTCTACTTCGATCTCGTCGACAAAACACGACACTCCAAATACGTCACTTAAACCCTCATGCTTCCACTCACGAATCATCCAATGAGCATCATCCAACAGTAAGTACAATGCCACCATGGCAAGTACCACTCAAACCATTACATCCTAAAGATGTTGTCATCTTATAAGTACTTCACAACTTCACCAATATCCATGAGTCCAAAAAAATATTTCCTTAATCTCGTAACTGTACTGAACTGTACATTTTCCTTCAAATCTCGTTCTAACCATAGGCTTAACGACGTCACCCCAACATCCGGTTGGTGATTACAACTCTTCAAATTTTCTTGGTACATGCCAGACTATACCATCTACTTCTCTTGGACTCCCTTTATCCAATTCTCAAATTCCCAAAAATTCAATCTCTCAGTCGTCCACATTATTTTCCAATTTAATACTTAGCATACTCTTGCATGCCTTAAAAATGTTTCTCCTCGTTGACTGTCATCGTTGGCACACACCTCCTTACATCATATCCCCATTCTATTTATGAACTCTCTTGAGTTCCTTTCCTCTTACCTTTAAATTCTCTTCTAAACGAAAGAGCCAGTCACCCTATCCATTCTTAATCGTTCCAACATATTATCCTTAGTGTAAATTCCTACACCCAAAATACATCTAGAGGCACTTCTCACCTCAATTAACAGATGCCACATCTCCATGTGCGTCTGCATTACTTGTTCTTAACACCTTTTCTCAACGACTAACTTCCTCATTCTCTTCTTCCCTAAATGACACTTCGCATTCAACCTCGTCTCGACTTCCAAAGTCTCATGTGAAATTCTCCAACATGCTTTCCACTTAGTAATTTAATCGTTCGGATATCGACCGTAACATTTCTTCCAATTCAAAACTCTCTTTCCCATTTCTATTCTTTTGTAATTTTATCCAAATATGTCAAGCTCCACTTTCATTGGCATACACTCCTCATGTGTTTCCAAACTCAACCTTAACTCCTTACGAGGTACATCACTGCAGTCCCTCTTACCATTCCTTTAATCTTTTCCACGTTAATCAATGAGGTTGTCAGCCTCCCCTTACAACTCGTATTACCTACTCACTTTCTTGCTAACGTACAACGTTAACCCTCCCTTTTGCGACTATCTTGTCAATGTTATAGACTCTACAAAATTCCAATTAGGTCTGTCTCATCGATCTACTAATTTGCAACTTTCAAGTTCAACAACTGCCTAGAGTTGGTTCCCAACCCACCATGACCAATAACTTGTTAAATCAAAACAACATCTTTAATTCGCCGCACACAATCCAAATACTCTCTCATTCCACATAATTTGAATCACAACAGGCATACCCTTCTTCGTTCAACCAATCTCAAATCTTCATAACCCTCTAAGGCCATAGTATTCTCCAATACCAATAAACCACTTCACACATACGTTCACTAACTGGATTTTTTTATTCATCTCTAACTTCCCCTACGGTGTCAACTAATGTACGTATCGTAATCAAACGCTCCAAATAATTAATTCCTCAAGTTCCTATTAAGTATCTCTTTTCCATTCGATTGGTCCTTCAACCCTCTAGGTCGATCAAAATCGTTAACTTAAATGCGCATCCACTCAGGATCTCTACCCAACTCTTGACTAATACCCTCAAACGGCTAAACCAGTTTACTTTCTCTTATGGGTTACTTGCCAATAATTAACAATTCTAGCTTACACTGCTACAATTATCTGGACATTTCCATATTAAACACCTCTATTATCACCTATCAGTGATGTGCAACTCACTTTCAAAGGTTGAACTCCTCGTTCTTTACCTAAATATCGCTCCACATCCATCTTTATTCAACAATCAATTACCTGTCGTTGTATCTCACATCGACATCTATACTTACTATCTCCCGAACTATGTATAGATTGTCACTTATCAACGTGATACTTGGTCTCCTACCTTCAATCATCACAAGATCCATCCTTACTAATCTTAGTTTCGAATCTAATTTATCTCACACACTTGAATTAAACCCTTAAGGTACCCATCGTTCACGCAACCGTCTTCTAACACCACCAAGTTCACTTACTCTTGACGCGCGATGCACTTTATTTCCAATACAAGTTGCCCCAATGATAATCCAATCATTGTAATTAAATCCAACTGACATCTCTGTATGCTCCACCATTCTACAGTGGTTGCATCCTCTTGATAACTGAACGACTTCATCAAGTCTCGTCTGAACTCACCAGACGGACATCCAATATCATCTTCAAAAGGTCGTCCCAATCTGATCCTTACTTAAAATCCTTTATCAATTGACGTTCACTCGTCCATAACCAGCACCTCTGAGTGGCAACATCTAACGCCACTTCCCATCCATTATATTACTTTCAAGAATCACTTGTAGTTCTTGTTCGCTCAAGTCCGTCATCTTCGGACTGCCGCATCTAAGGAATTTAGAGACACTTGTCGACTAAATTCGACCAAGGCTTGGGGGTTTCACAATTCCACTTACTGAAGCCTCACTCCCTGCATTACCTCAGTAAGACACAAACCAGTGTCTAGGCATATCCCATGCTAAACACAAGATAACCTACCACATAACCCATAACACAACAAAAACAACCGCTAGAACTAACACAACTCTAGCTATGTTCTAACCGACTCTGGACTAACGACTCAAGTGCACACTTTCCCTTTGAAGATTTAAAGCCGAGCTCTGATACCACTTGTAACAGCCCATTTTTCAAAGGCCCGAAAAGGCATTACCTTTTTTTTTTTGTACACATCAGAGTTACGCATAAAAGATTTTAAATGAGCCGGCATTCAAATATACAAAAGAACTCATTACCATAAGGTGCTTCGACAAGCAAAGTGTATTCCTGAATAATTACAATCCAAGTCTAAGTGTTTAATACTTACAACAAAACAAGTTCGAATCCTATGCCTAAACCCAAAAAGCACGGTGTACAACCCACACCGGCGCATAGTCTAACTAAGCTAAAACTCCAACATCTCACTGGGGCCTGGAACAGCCACCGTCGTCACCACGACCTAACCCATCATCTGGGTGGGATGAGCCCGCAAATGAAAGAAAGGGTCACCACAAAATAAAAGTATGTATATATATAACCGGTGCAAAAGATTGTACACATAACAATAATTCCACAAAACACAAGAGAAAGCTCTTAACCACCAAGCAATTCCCACCAACGGGTTTATATATATAATGCACACCAAGCCTAATGCAGACTTCTACAATGGGTGTGGTACTATCCAAGCTACCACATGCATGAATTCCGGAATCGTAGGTCCAACCCACTAAAGCCACAAGGGCAGGTGATGCCACACAGACGCTATCACCAGGTGAAAATAGCCACACAGATGCTACCAGCCACACAGATGCTGTCAGCCACACAGATGCTGTCACCAGGCGAAAATAGCCACACAGATGCTACCAGCCACACAGATGCTGTCGCCAACTATGAAATGCATGAGCATACTTTCTAATTAAGCATATATAGGGCAGTCACACAGACACAACCCCGGCGGAGTCACACAGACACATCCACCCGTGTAGTCCTAGCTGACTTACACGTTCCATACATGCTCATGCAACAATTACATATCACACAGATATATGTAAACCAAACACAACGACATACATACATTTCCAATCATATGTATTCCAACAACCTGTTCATACATATATTCTCATAATCATATGTAAACAGCGCAAGTATTTTAAACACGTTCTCATCACGAGAATACATCAACCAAACATGCCAAACACAAAGCAAAGCATTACAGCAGAAATCCAAGCATGTCATAACCAGTTGAAAAGACGGAAATAAAGTGGAGCCCTTACCTCGGCAAGCTTCCGTTAACTTTTCTCACGAAATTCTACAATTCACGCTACCTAAAAGTTAAGCAGCGTACAATCAATAAGATATTCCTCGTTTATCCTATCGAAACGAAACTTGTTCTCAAAGCTCTAGAGGTGTTTAAGGTACTTTCTAACACTCTCAGATAGTGATTTCGAGTCCTCCCCGTAACGATTAAAAATTCACGAAGTTAAATGCACTATTTCTCGCTACGCGAATATAATTTTCGTTTCAAAACAAACTAAGAAACACTTTGATTCCTAACTCCAAGGCAATCAATTTTCACATACTAAAACCATTTGAAAACAAACCAAAAACTCTTTGAAAATTTTCACAAAAATAAAAGTTTACTTGCGCCACAAGTTACAAGTTTTTCCTTTCAAATAAAATGGTCATAACTCATTCAATCTTTATCCAATCGAGACGAGCCATACGCCGAAATCTTCGTCTCGAAAAGACGGATCAAATAGTTAAGTTTTCAGGTCACAAAAACAATTTTAAAAGGACGAAAATACCCCTGTCCATTTCGGCCAGAATCCAAAAACAAAGGTAGTTCAAACATTTTTCATTGCACAACCATGGCATTGATCACTTAGTTCCCAAAATCATTTATTTGAACAACAAATACTTTTCAAAACACAAACTAAAATTCATAAAAGTTTTCTCTTGAACTCTCAAGAACAAATTTCTTGTTTTTCAAAACAAAACTATTTTTCACACATCCATTTCTCTAAAAGTCTTGACACAATTCATTAAACACAAAAGCTAAAACAATTTTCCATGTTCTTGATCAATTAGAATTTTTCTCCAAAACCCTAATCCAATTTCTTCATGAGATTCTCATCAAACTCATGGAATACAAACCATCTAGTTCTAAACAACCTAGTTAAACACTCATGAGCAACTCTCATGGAACAAAAATCATTTATGAACATTTTCTAACAAAAATTTCTCAAGAACATAAACTAAAAATCCAACAAACTCCATGAGTTTGACCAACTAAGAGGAAAGGAGAAGTCTAGTTACCTTAGAGAAGATACTACTTGCAATTCCTATGGTTCCAACAAGCTTGAAATGGATCAATTTGGTGAAGGATTGAAATTTCTCTCAAGGGTTGGAAGAAGAAGAAGCTCACGGCCAACAACAAGAGAAGGGAGTAAGTTTGTGATTTTTGCCAAGTCTCCTTATGACCAAAAAGTCATAGTCTTGTTGCATGTGGACCATTAGATCAAATAGTGTAAAGTTTCTAAGACTTAATCCTAGCCATTGGATCAATTCTAAGCTTATCCTTCCAAGATATTTTTTAAGCTTCCTCACATCTCAGCTCTCGCGTCCGCTCGTAAACGAGTCGCACCTCGCTAACGGACGGAAATCACAAAAATATAAAATCTATCAAATAAACGTTCGTCGTAAACCGTTTCCAAATATTATCGCTAAATCTTTTTCCCCGACTGTAATTTTCTTCCTCACCCTCGAAAATTATTCTGACAACATATCCTAACTCACGCCGATATATAAAACTCCCATCTAAATTTCTACGGAATTCAGATGTAACATCCCCAAATTAATTAATAAGAGAATATTAATTAATATTATACGACTGGAGTTTAATTGGAAAAAAAAAAAAAAAAAACTAAGTTAACAATACGGAGAAGTAGTAATGCAACACTAATACCTTAAGTGACAATTGGTGAAGGTTGGAGAAGGACACAATAGTAAATAAGCATTATTATGTCTTTAAAAACCAAACCAAGACTCTTGTTTCTCATTTTTTCCCCAATTCAGCAACAGAACCTCACCCCCTCTCTTTTCCTCTCACGCCAAACTCTTAGACCAACACCCATGAAGGATTTTTGATTCTTAAGGAAAGGAACATGCAACACCAATTCTAGAATCCTCATGAGAAATAGAATCAAGGTAAGCTTCTCAACAAACCCTCCTTCCTCTTCAATTTGTTCTCACGCCCAAAAACCCCTCTCTAACCCTCTTGTTGCAAACTTCTTTTCATGGACTGCATGCATAGGAATTGTGGTACTATGGTGATGGGTTGTTGTTCTGAAAACAGAGGTTAAGGTAAGAAAGCACAATTTCCATAAGTTCATGAATTTTTCTTTTAACTCAATCTTAGCACAATGCTAATCCCATTCGAAATTCCTTCTTATATGTGTTGGTACCACTGAAATACGACTCTGAGACGACTGGGAACGTTCTTGATGCTGTAGAAAAGTGGGAGTTCGAGCCAAACAACAAAAATTGAATTAGGTTCTCAAACCCGTATTCTAGGACAGGGTCTCACTAAAACGGTAATTACTCTCTCCTCGTAACTCCGTTTGAAACGATTCCTTTTTCTATGGATAGCTGACAAAATTCCCTTCGTTTTGAGTACAAACTTCGTAGGTTTTGCCTTAAAATTGAAGTCTGTAGAGCATTTTGAAGTTGGAGATCTGATGCTGAGTTGTGCTGAAATTTCTGGTGTACTCGCTGTAGCGAGTAAGAACTCGCCCGGCGAGTTTCTCAGGGCTGAAATGCTCCATAAGTGTGGAAATTTGATGCTAGGGTGTTGGAGGCACTATTGGGGACTCCTTGAAGCAACCGGGATTGATCTCAAAGTCGTAGGGAACACGCAGAGTCAGAATTAAGCTCCTTTTACAGGTGGGTTCTTTAGGCTAGTTTAGCTAGATTCCCCATTAATCTAAATTTGCATGATAACTTAGGAAAATTAGGAATTGTTGTGTGAGGGGAATTAAATCCCAAATTTCCCTCCATTCTGTTTTAATATTATGTATGTTATCTTGCTGCACTGGTTAAATGAGGATTGTAGGTGTTGTTTCTGAAAAACTATGATTTTAGCAAAACAGTGTAATTTCTGTATGAACTTGCTACAGCGAGTAGCTGGCGAGCATTCATGGCGAGCTGGGTTCTGGGCTGATGAAACTCGCCATGGCGAGCTTCTGTTCGCCACAGCGAGTTGATTTAGGTCAGGACCTATAATCTCGCCATGGCGAGCTAGTAACACGCCATAGCGAGCTTGTACAGAATTGACCTATATTTTTAATTTCTAAACAAATTCACATGCACTCGTTTTATATCCTCGTTAGAATCAGATAACTTGCAGTAATATAATTAATATAATGTCGAACGGAATGTTAATCACAGATAATGCTTAGGGTATAACTTAGTTATTATTAGGCTTGTATGCTCCCCGGGTTTTGGGAATTTATGGTAGTAAGAACTAAATTAGTTTCAGTCACTTAGGAGCGATTCTGAATTGTCGCATATGGATTTCCCAATGGGAATATCCATCAGGTTATGTATTGTGAGCTGTATGCCGTGATCGATCCGATCGACGGACAAGGCAGGCCTCCGAGATATGCTCACCTCGGAGAATCCTTGCGGTTAAAATTAATAAGAGTTAATTTCTGTGTTACACCTATATTTATGCTATTATGTTATGATTATGTTAGTATTGAAACGACTGATTTTAGGTGCCCCCGGTGTAGTCACCTCTAGGAGGGTAGTAGGACTCACTGAGGCTTAGTAGTCTCACCCCACTCCAAACAATTTTTTTTAGGTAAACAGGATATTCGGAGCAAGGACCAGGTAGGAGGCTGACAGTTGGAGCTGAGCTTGGATTGTCCGCTTTGAAGATTTTATTTTCTTCGTCTTGCTTTTAGTTTATTATCTTGTTTACTCGGAATACTAGCATTTATCGCTGTATTTTATTTGTTATCCCTTTTGTATTTTAAGCAATTTGTATCTTGCTAATTTATTCAGTAAATTTTAATTGTACTCAGATTCATATTATGTATGTCTTGACTAAATATTCTAGATATTTTAGTTGGGGCGTTATAATTGGTATCAGAGCAGGTCGATCCAGTATCGGACCTTGCCATGAGTCATTCCAATCCTTCCTAATAATACAGACCCTTTGGATCTGGACTGTTTACGCTGAAACCATCGCATGTTGAGCCTGATCAACTCAGTATTGTATATGGTAGGCAGGGTATTATGGTTTAGAACTGAAGTGAACTCTGGAATTCCAGCGGTAAATCCGTAGCGAAGCTGCAATCGAAGAACAGTCGCCGAAGAAGGTCCTTATAAGTGAATTTTTGGAGCGATGGCAAATGGTGCCACCGGAGTAAGCGCAGTCTGATGGGTATACTAATTTTGTGAAGTAACAAGTCAGGAGTAGAACTGTAGTTGGAGATATGCCAGTGAATCCTTATACTGAAGTGTGTGGTACACAACAGTATACAACTGACACTATATGTCAGGTAAACTTCCTGAACCTATAAGTAACTTTATCCTAGTGAGAGTCTAAATTCAGCTAAGTTCGTGGATCAAATCAACACCCAAGAACGGTAGGCAGTAAACCAAAACTCATCCTAAATTCAAGTTAGCTTAGGATTAGGAGTTATGGTATTGTGCAAAGTAGAAGATTGGACGAACCACATAATCATTCTCTTTCACTCTGCTTCACTCGCTTAGCGAGTAAAAACACGCTGCAGCGAGCTTAGCAGGCTGCTGCTGTTGCTTGTTGTAGCCTGGTCCTCGGTTCAGTCATTTTTGCCATGGTGAACAGTCTCAAGCTCTCCTTATGTATCTTATCATTCTACCTTTTGAAGTTTTGGTGTAAGCAATCCCAAGCGTCCTTGTGAGCATAACAGTTGTTAAGGAATTACGTTTGGAGATGAAATTAGGAATCGGAGACGATAAGAAATTGGACTGAGTGTACCCTTCTATCAAAGCCCATAAGTATAGTGGAACTATTAGAAACTTAACCATAACTGATGTAACAATTAGAACCCTTGTAATCTGCATCCGTACCCGAGAAAGCATATTAAGTCCAATCACCTATAGGACTCCGAACCAGTAACTCAACATAGTGAACCTGAGGGATATAATAGAAATTCAACCGAACCGTTCGTATTAGAGAAACCAAATTAGAAACAAAATCACATTCCTATGTTCCCTCAAGTTACCTTATTAGGCACCCGTTTAGAATGCCTTACCTAATTTACTTCGACCTATCACCTCGTAATAGCATTTCTAATTCACCATTAAGAGCTAAGCTTCATTTAATATAACAAGTAGGAATTCCCTTTTTATTACCAGCCTTTAGCGATAAATCCGGCAAGCTTTTAGGGACCCAAATAAGGACTAGATTAACAATTAGGAATCATTATGACACCGTTAATTATCTAAGACAGTTGAGGAACAGTGGCACAGAAAAGGTTGGAAGCCAATAGTAGTACCATGACACATAAACTAGATCAATAGTTAGGAATCCTTATAACATCTTGGGAACTCTTAGTCAAAATCCCTAGAACATCATCACCGAACAACTAGACAACATCACTGGAACCTTTCCGTCAAAAATTCCTGGGACATTACCATCGAATAGTTTAGCAAACCAAACCAGTAATAGGACCTGTCACCTGAGTATAACCTTGACTGACATCAAAGCTGAATTCTTCCTTAGCGATACCGTCACCTAAATAGGTTTGTAAAGGACCGTTAAATGAAGTATCCATAAACTAGTAACCCAGCACTTCTGACCAGTCAATTATCTCAATAAGGATAGTGGAATCTTAGCATCTAAACCTTAATACTTTCTCATTGCAAACCTATTAAGTTAACACTTGTGACCACTGCTTTAGATGTCAATAAAATAGGATAGTCTGTCACTTATACTAGTAATCAAAAACGAACCATCATAGGTTAAGTTGTGATTAGTAACAACAATTGAGAGTTACCTTTAGCACGATAAATCACCAGAGTCGAACCGTAGTTGCCTTGTTATTAGATAGTTTGGAGACCGGCAAATTCAGTTCCATACTAGTTGACTACACACTACACGGATTCATGCATTAGGACCGATAGCTATAAAATTAGTAGAATTATTAAACCGTACATTGAGAGTTGTCCGTCGGTTATCCATAGGCTGTTACGTCACTGTCGTAGACCAAGTAGACACCCAGTCTGAAGATTAGGATTGAACCGCTATATTTTAACACTATCTGGATGACAACCCGTCTTATTACCGCTTAGGATATCAATACTAGAAGCCGACGACACAGGAACAACATTAGTGCCAGACAGTGGGAGATATAACTCGATTAGATTAGCAAGTAGAAGTCCTTATTAGGGATACCAGCCACTCAGACCAATCTTTTGGTACACATGATTAGTTAACCAGACACAAGCAAACAAGTTAGTTTCAACCCAGATTAGCCAACTGATACCTCCATACATTCAGACCTTTCAGCTAAGGGAATGTTAGAATCAGTTAGACGGTCTACCGGTGAGACTTGTCAATGAGAATCCTTGAGTGGAAACGTAGTTGTCCTACCCTGAGAAAACTGATAGAAGAATTAGAAGTGTAGAATATAAGTATAAGCCAGTAGCAGACAAATCTTCAATTGTCTATGTATCTCTAGAGATCCTAAATCAGCTGAGTCATCGAACCAGACAATGCTCAATTCAATATTCGCAAGTCTTGAAACACCATGGACGTGTGTATTCTCTAACCCGTCTAAATCACGCCTCAGTTGGACAATTTCCTCTTGTGCCTTAATGACTTAACAACCATGTACCATACCTAAGTTCAATTAGGGTACAAACTTTTCAAATCTCTCAAAATCAATTAGTTACATCGAGGGTGATAATGTCACACTTAAGTAACTGCATTAAGTGTTTTCAGTTTTCCAGTTAAGTTATTATTAACAGAAATCTATCTGCGGAAGTTAACTATTTTTGAGAAGGTCAAGAATATTTTAAGTTCATTTTCGACTCGCTAGGTTGATCCATCAAACAATATACTTCAAACCACCCCGGTAAAACTTATCTAGCTCAGTATCAGCAAATCAGTAAACTTCGTGCACTAGGATCTAGTAATCCATTCTTCAATAAAGTCAGTTATCTATCCTTCGTAGCCTTATCGGTCGAATTCAGAATTAAGTCTGGATCATTTTCAAGATCAGTGTGTTAACCTCGAGTGCCTCTGCCCGAGCATACCAACTTTTCAAAATTCGATTCCTATAATCTCGGGAGATCAAGTATAGAAGCCTGAACCAGAGCCTTCCAATTTCTAGTCTGGTTGCCAGTAGTTAGTCAGCGTAAGTGTAAGAGTTAATTACTCGCTTGAAGTAATGTGCCATCCTCATTTGGAAACCCTTTCCTAACCGAGTGATCTGTTAAGATAATCCAGTTAATCATCCTAAGCCAAACCATTCGATCCAGCCTTAGCGTTACAAATTCAGACCTTATGTTTTCAACTAGCCAGGTTCCATACCTTAGTTACCAGCGAAGGATTTCAGACAAGTTTAACCCGTAACCCTGAGAAAGATCTGAACATAAGTGCATCCGCGTGTTAAATGTATAACACGATCATCGTGCCGTGCCGGAATGGATAAAGATTGTAGGTGGGATTTTATCGGATAACTATAGGTTCGTCTGCGGGCGAGTTTAACTCGTTGGCAGAAGAATCGGTAGTGTCTAGACAATTTTCCACTCGTTTTATATTTTGATCGATTCTGTAGTATTTACACAACACGTGATACAGGAGTACATATAACCTGTCAAGCATGGTGGTATCCAGAAAGGGGGACGACAGTTTAACTGAGAGAGTTTGGATATGACGATATCAACACCAGGCCAGATACCGATCCTCTAAACCAGTTGAGACTAGAACTAATTCCATTGGGAATGGAAGAAGGGAAATGGTAGTAAAGTTGAATCAGAGTGCGCAGCACTGCAACTCTTGAAGATGTGAGAATAACCTTTAACCAGTAACCCCTAAGAGAGGAAAGTTTTATTCCAAAGAATTAAATCCTGTTAACTGAAGAATAGACGAAGCGTAGTTATGGATGCAGGCATAAGCAACCTAACCTGAGGTAGAATGGAGTGTATGTTGTGGATAGAGATATAGACCAACTACCTTGACAGTGTTGCGGAAGATTAAATTTCGAGGACGAAATTTCTTAAGGGGGGTAGATTGTAACATCCCCAAATTAATTAATAAGAGAATATTAATTAATATTATACGACTGGAGTTTAATTGGAAAAAAAAAAAAAAACTAAGTTAACAATACGGAGAAGTAGTAATGCAACACTAATACCTTAAGTGACAATTGGTGAAGGTTGGAGAAGGACACAATAGTAAATAAGCATTATTATGTCTTTAAAAACCAAACCAAGACTCTTGTTTCTCATTTTTTCCCCAATTCAGCAACAGAACCTCACCCCCTCTCTTTTCCTCTCACGCCAAACTCTTAGACCAACACCCATGAAGGATTTTTGATTCTTAAGGAAAGAAACATGCAACACCAATTCTAGAATCCTCATGAGAAATAGAATCAAGGTAAGCATCTCAACAAACCCTCCTTCCTCTTCAATTTGTTCTCACGCCCAAAAACCCCTCTCTAACCCTCTTGTTGCAAACTTCTTTTCATGGACTGCATGCATAGGAATTGT
The DNA here is from genome assembly GCA_030408175.1 of Trifolium repens. Classification (NCBI taxonomy): domain Eukaryota; kingdom Viridiplantae; phylum Streptophyta; class Magnoliopsida; order Fabales; family Fabaceae; genus Trifolium; species Trifolium repens. The sequence goes on along the minus strand of CP125841.1, from coordinate 28,014,405 downwards.
GGTACTATGGTGATGGGTTGTTGTTCCTTAAAACAGAGGTTAAGGTAAGAAAGCACAATTTCCATAAGTTCATGAATTTTTCTTTTAACTCAATCTTAGCACAATGCTAATCCCATTCGAAATTCCTTCTTATATGTGTTGGTACCACTGAAATACGACTCTGAGACGACTGGGAACGTTCTTGATGCTGTAGAAAAGTGGGAGTTCGAGCCAAACAACAAAAATTGAATTAGGTTCTCAAACCCGTATTCTAGGACAGGGTCTCACTAAAACGGTAATTACTCTCTCCTCGTAACTCCGTTTGAAACGATTCCTTTTTCTATGGATAGCTGACAAAATTCCCTTCGTTTTGAGTACAAACTTCGTAGGTTTTGCCTTAAAATTGAAGTCTGTAGAGCATTTTGAAGTTGGAGATCTGATGCTGAGTTGTGCTGAAATTTATGGTGTACTCGCTGTAGCGAGTAAGAACTCGCCCGGCGAGTTTCTCAGGGCTGAAATGCTCCATAAGTGTGGAAATTTGATGCTAGGGTGTTGGAGGCACTATTGGGGACTCCTTGAAGCAACCGGGATTGATCTCAAAGTCGTAGGGAACACGCAGAGTCAGAATTAAGCTCCTTTTACAGGTGGGTTCTTTAGGCTAGTTTAGCTAGATTCCACATTAATCTAAATTTGCATGATAACTTAGGAAAATTAGGAATTGTTGTGTGAGGGGAATTAAATCCCAAATTTCCCTCCATTCTGTTTTAATATTATGTATGTTATCTTGCTGCACTGGTTAAATGAGGATTGTAGGTGTTGTTTCTGAAAAACTATGATTTTAGCAAAACAGTGTAATTTCTGTATGAACTCGCTACAGCGAGTAGCTGGCGAGCATTCATGGCGAGCTGGGTTCTGGGCTGATGAAACTCGCCATGGCGAGCTTCTGTTCGCCACAGCGAGTTGATTTAGGTCAGGACCTATAATCTCGCCATGGCGAGCTGGTAACACGCCATAGCGAGCTTGTACAGAATTGACCTATATTTTTAATTTCTAAACAAATTCACATGCACTCGTTTTATATCCTCGTTAGAATCAGATAACTTGCAGTAATATAATTAATATAATGTCGAACGGAATGTTAATCACAGATAATGCTTAGGGTATAACTTAGTTATTATTAGGCTTGTATGCTCCCCGGGTTTTGGGAATTTATGGTAGTAAGAACTAAATTAGTTTCAGTCACTTAGGAGCGATTCTGAATTGTCGCATATGGATTTCCCAATGGGAATATCCATCAGGTTATGTATTGTGAGTTGTATGCCGTGATCGATCCGATCGACGGACAAGGCAGGCCTCCGAGATATGCTCACCTCGGAGAATCCTTGCGGTTAAAATGAATAAGAGTTAATTTCTGTGTTACACCTATATTTATGCTATTATGTTATGATTATGTTAGTATTGAAACGACTGATTTTAGGTGCCCCCGGTGTAGTCACCTCTAGGAGGGTAGTAGGACTCACTGAGGCTTAGTAGTCTCACCCCACTCCAAACATTTTTTTTTAGGTAAACAGGATATTCGGAGCAAGGACCAGGTAGGAGGCTGACAGTTGGAGCTGAGCTTGGATTGTCCGCCTTGAAGATTTTATTTTCTTCGTCTTGCTTTTAGTTTATTATCTTGTTTACTCGGAATACTAGCATTTATCGCTGTATTTTATTTGTTATCCCTTTTGTATTTTAAGCAATTTGTATCTTGCTAATTTATTCAGTAAATTTTAATTGTACTCAGATTCATATTATGTATGTCTTGACTAAATATTCTAGATATTTTAGTTGGGGCGTTATATCAGACATCGTAAAAATTTCCAACAGCGGGTAAAATTCCTACTCGTTTTTCCAAAAGCGAGAATAATCCAAAACTCGTTATTCTGACTTCACAGAAACCTTCTCACACATAAAAGAGGACTACGAACCAAAAGTCTGTGCCTTTCCAGCGCACGAGCACAAAACAGGCTCAATTTCAGCACACAGCCGTTATGGCGACAATACTCACAAAACCACTTAATCCAAAAACCCTAAAAACTTAGCCGACACTAAAGTTCCTTAGAAAAACTGCACAGTGGAATCTTAGGTCTTACAAATAATATCATCAACAATTGAAAGGAACTCTGGATATATTTCAATTCTAAACCACTAAATTTGGTCTAATGGTGAAATATTTATATAATATGCAACAAGAAGTTTTAAATTCAAACAACTCCAAGGACATTTTAGCTAACAACAAGAGTACACCATACAATGATTGTATAGCTAACAAACTATTAATTTTTTTCACAAAATGTAAGAATAGTAAAAAAAAAAATATTTCACTGTCTACTAATTAACAATATATTAAAAGAAACTACTATTAATAAATTTATCCCGATAAATTTTAATACTCCATTTTTTTTAGTGTCTGTTTGAATAGTAGCACAAAATTAAGAAAGTGTATTTTTGCACCTTATCTTCCTATTATATCCTAATTTTAATTCACGAATAAAATATTATTTTTTTGCACACACTTTCTCTTTCCAATAAAATTAATATATTATGCAAAAAAAAACAAAATTTAATATATTATGTACTAAAAAGAAATTAAAAAAAAGATTTAGTTTTCCAAATATATAGCATTAATTAGTTTTATTAAAAAAAATATGAGTAATTGAAAAAGGGTATAATTGACAAATCGTATCCTTAAAACACCAAATGGACAGTTAAAGAGGAACGCTAAATTCAACGTTTTTGGACAATTAAAAAAAAACGGATGGAGTAATATTTCAAATCTTCTGCTCTTAAATGTAATTTTACCTCTAAAAATAAAAAAATACGAAACACAAAAATAGGAACAAAAAAAAATTAATTAAAAACATCTACACATATAATTAAGAACATAAACAAAGATAAAAGATACGAATCAAAAATAGTAATTCAATCTAACACATAACAACTTATAAAATTTTAAATAAAATTATTAAAAGACATCTACACATAAAAATAGCAATATACAACAAAAAAAAAAACCAGAAACCACCATAAAAAATGCACATCAATGAGTATATTAATTTTTATTGATAAGTATAAAAAAAAAACGTGCAATTCTTTTTGGCCGGTATATAAGAAATTGAATAAATATTTGTATACACCTCCATTGTAGGATCCCTGTCACGAGAATAATCTATGCAAAATTTATAAAAACAATGATGAAGCATAAAATGGGATTGATTTTATATATACTACTACAAGTATTTGGAATTTTAGGTGTCAGTGTGTCACAATTAAGATTATGAAATTACCAGGTTTGTTGTTAAATCATAATTCTCGCACAATTGAGTATGTGTGTTATATTTTTTTTGGTAAATAAGAAAAATATACAATAATAATACTCATAAAAAAAATTATTTAATGATTATTTTAATTTTTGTAAGAGTACAAATAATAAAATATTATTAATTCAAGGTACACATATTATTTAGATATGTACTAAAACATTGCTAAAATGGTTAATTTTAATATGAAATTGATCATTTGAATCTATATGTGCTCATCAATCATAAAGTTAAATTGAACTAGAACAAATTAAAGTGGGACTTATATAAACATAATAAGAACTCAGCAAGGCTTATTGTTACTTATAGAAAGATAAATCAAAACATAAAGATCCTCAAAGGTAATTGTTAAGAGACCAAAACTATCAAAAGTTGTGGAAAACAATTATATATATTTTATCATGATATAATGATTGAGATTGTTTTTATACTAATTTTATCATGAAGGGCTGGAAATGAGTCGAGTTGAGTCGAACTCGTCTGAGCTCGACTCGACTCGTTAGGAATTAGTTCAGCTCGAAACTCGGCTCAATTGTTATACAAACTCTTTTTTCAACTCGAGTTCGGCTCGTTTAAAGTTCACGAATAGTTTGGTTCGGCTCGTTAGGTCCAACTCGTTAAGTTAAATCACATCATTTTAAAGTTAATTTTTTTGTCAAAATTTGATCTTTACTCTTTTAAACTATTTTTTAAAAAGAAAAAGCAAATATTAAATTAAAATAAATGTCATCCCAAATGTATAATGGATAAACACGTACAAAATTCAAATCGGCATAAACCGATACAAGTAACAAAGTTACAAAGCAAAAACCAACAAAATTCCACAATTATTCTCAAAATATTCTTCCATTTCAAAACTCCAATAGTTCTCTCATTCAAGATAAAATTGCATCAGTTAAAAATATTATATATATATATATATATATAGAGTCAGGATCCGTTGACACCAACAAGTTTGACACCAAATGTTACACCTCTCAATAACGTTTTAACCGATATAAATTTTATAAAATCCACCGTTGGATTGAAAGTTTATATCATATAGATCATTTATGTAAAGTTTCAGGAAAATCCAAAATCATTTGATATGCTATTGAGACACATAAAGATCAACGGCATTTAAAAAAAGACGCAAACCGTTAGCTTTGATGTATCTTAATAACATATCAAATGGTTTTGGATTTTTTTGAAACTTTACATAAATGATCTATATGATATAAACTTTAAATCCAACGGTGGATTTTATAAAATTTATATCGGTTAAAACGTTATTAAGAGGTGTAACATTTGGTGTCAAATTTGTTGGTGTCAACGGATCCTGACTCATATATATATATATATATATATATATATATATATATATATATATATATATATATATATATATATATATATATATATATATATATATATATATATACACCGAGTTGGTTCATGAGTTAAACGAGTCGAACTATATATAGTTTATGTTCAACTCATTTATTTAACGAACTGAATTTTTAACTCAAGTTCAGCTCATTTGGTTCATGAACCAAGTTCACGAGTCAAATATTGAATCGAGCTTCGAACTATTCACGAGTTGGCTCGGGTCATTGCCAGCCCTAATCATGATATAATTTGGACCGACCGATCTGTAATAGATGGCCGAGATCTACTAATGCGTGTAACTGCGTGATTGTTTTACAGCACACAATCATCTTTATAGAGTCCATGTCTGTGCCTCTTTTAAGTGAGAATGAGAATGGTAAACAGATACATTTTGCTTAAGACAACTTAATTAATTATTAGGGGTATTCAATGGAATTTTAATAACATATCAACTTAATTAATTTTTTTTATGTTTATAAAAAAAAATTATAATTTTTAGACAACGATGAACACATAATATATACAGGGTATTCAAGGTTGATAGTTATATTATCTCATGGTTATGAATTTGCTTTCCTATAATGCCTTAATAATTTATGCTAATAAGTCATTAAAACTTTATAATAACACACTGCTGATGAAATAAAAGACACAAACGGGAAGCAAAGTTGAATAATTAATAACTATATATTATCAAGATAAATTTGAAAGTAAGATAACAAATTCAAAGAACTTATATAAAGAAAAAGAACAAATAAATCCAAAGACAACTAATTATGCAATGAAGATTGTCAGCTTAAAGAGAGTAACTTGTGATAATACTTTTGCACAAATAATTGTTGTAGCTAGTGGACTCCATCAAATTTACGTCTGACAGTAGATCGAGCTTTTACGGATGCATTCCCTCCGGCAACATAAGTCCCGAGCAAGGCATAGTTTCCGCGTTAATCCCACACGAACGATAAGTGTCTAAGTAGGAGATAAAACGGGGATTGAATCCACAATTGTGTTGGCATATTTCATCGATCTTCATAAATCTTTTTTTATCCAAACAACAACTATAAACCCTTTCTTCTGTAGCAAACACTAAAAGATTACCGTTCACAACCGTAAACGCTGTAACATAAGGATCTTTCTCCTTCAATCCCATTGCTCTCACCCTCATTTTAAAAACCTTTTCCCATGAACAAGACTCGTAATCTCCTAAAAACCAAACGGTAAAAGTAGACTTTCTTAATTTCACCAAACAAATTGATCCAATATTCGAGTTTGACGCTTTGCCCCAATTGAATATGCCCATCTTACATGGGAGATGGAAACCTTTTATGGCTTCTCTCGGCAACCTAAACATAGTTGAGATTCCATTCTCTAAATTATAAGACATTATATATGGCTTATAAAAAGGACTAAGTCTTGCAAAGTATTGACCGCTATCCGAGATAAAATAAAGCGCTCCATTGTAAAATACAGGCATGTCAAATTCTATGTTCCTCTCACCGGGTAAAAAACCACGTTCCATTGTTTTCCACACACCTTCCTTGCCATGATAAACACTGCATGTATAACAAGTTGGATGACGGCCCCATTCCATTGTGTTTTCAAAAAGAAACACCTTGTAGTCGTCTAAAGAGCAATGTAGCATGAGTTTTGCATTAGCAAAATTATTGTTTATTTGAAGTGACTCTGAGATTGGAATAAAAGACCAAGATTTTGTTATTGGGTTGCATATGAAAACTTTATCGGGATCATTAATGTGATGACAAAGAACTAGACCATTACTTGAAGCTATAACATTAGCTGTATTTGATAGGAAATTCAAAACATTGTTAGGGGCACCAGAAGACTGTTGGTGGTTAGGTAAAGAATATAACTCTACCTTTTTAGTAACATATCTTTGACTTATTTCATCAGGTTGAATGAATAAGCATGTGTCATCCTTTCGAAATAAATTTTGAGTTTGCTTTGTTCTGAAAACCGTTTCTTCCGAAAATTTGGAGAATGGATTACAAGTTGATTTGAACTTGCAAATACTCTTTGCTGGTAGCCAAGAAAATATCTCAAAACCAATGTCTTGAGACACTTCCATGTTGTTGAGAAGAATGGAGGGAGTGAAAAATAAAAAAAGAGTAGCGGAGGATGAGCAAAAGATCAACAAGTGGAAGAGAGTATTGGAGTATACGGTTAGGCTAGTTTTGAGATGCACACATACTATACAAAGCTGCATGCATGTATACATATATATATAGTAAGTAGACATGTGAACTTTGAAAGATAATATTTATCACTTAATAATGTCTATAGCTGGAGCAAATCTTATCATATAATATTTCCTTTAAAAAAAAACAGAATCTCAGCTAATATCTTTGAAAATATTTTGAATCGGAAGAATCTCTTTTAACAAGATTTTTTTTTTAAACTAACACCTTTTTTCTTGTGAAATAAACACCCTTTTCTTGGTCAAAAAAATAAATAATTAACATTCATTATAACTGAAAATGCCTCTTGCTGATTATCATCTACTAGCCGCCAGCCCGTTTGTGCGATCGATATTCTTTTTTTGTGCAAATATAAATAACTACTTAATCTCCTTTTTTATTGGACTTAGTTAATTGATAACTACGTAACCTCCTTTTTTGTTGTGGCTAGTTATTAAGAAGAAAAAAATATATTTATTTTTTACCATAAAAAAACTGAAAACCTACTTTTATGTGGAAGTTGTGTTTAGTTATTAAGAGAAAAAAAAAATTATTTACTAAAAAAACTGAAAATCTATTTTTATGTGGAAGTTATTTTTCAACATATACAAATATTTAGTTTTTTTTTTGTAGTTTTTTTTAAGGGTAAAATAGGAATAATGAAAAGACCATACCAAAAATTTGTATTCTTTTTATATATAGTAATAGATAATATTACTTCTTTTTGTGTCAAAAAAAAAATAAAAAAAAATTCAAAGAGCTGTTTTTTTAATACTTTTTTTAAAAGAAAAATCAACACCCTTTTCTTAATAGAAAAATTAAAATCCTACAAAAAAAAATAGAAAAATTAAAACAATAATAATAACTATCTTTTCATTCTTTAGGGACAAAAATAACTGATCTACATAATTTAACGGTATAAATAGAGCTAAAGCTAACAAAGGTGTATAGGGACAAAGATATGCAGGTTTATTTATTTATTTATTTATTTATTTTTTAAGCAAAGATATGCAATTATGGATATGCTTCTGCGTCATCAAATTGTATATATTTTCCGTCATATGCATGGAAATTTCCTGCAATTATAGTAGACTGTTGTAATCAATTAAGCCGGCCAATGTAAAATTAACGCTGAGATTATTTTAATATTAAAAATACAGTTTTTCATTTTATTCGTCCGATTTGATATCAATGATCTTGATTGAAAACTGCGTGAAACAGTTATAGCAAGGAAACCATATACTCCGTACTAAAAAAGAGGAAAAAAAGTGAATGGTAGTAACAAACTTAGAAAGATATTTTTTTGTCAAGAGAAATATTTTTTTTGGTAGGAAACTTAGAAAGAAAACTATATATCTATATATATATATATAGAGAGTCAGGATCCGTTGACACCAAATAGTTTGATATATTATTTGAGATCTTTTCTTCAAGGTTTGATGTACACATGGCACACCCATATCAATTCTCTTCTAGCATTGTTTTGACAATAAATACTCATAAGCAATTAATCATAACCAAATTAATAAAATAATACAAGATTTGTAATGCAAATAATTCTAATGATTTGTAAATTCAATTCTAATTCAAATAATTCTAATTTTAATATCTAAATTATTATTATTTTAGATGATTTGTAAATTCAATTTTTTTTCATGCAAGACATTTTTTTTAACAAAAAAGGTTTATATTTAATAAAAATCAATCAATATATTTTTGGAATTTTTTGTGGTCAAACTACTCCCTAAAATTATGAAAATTTCGAAAATCAAATCAAATTTACAAGCTTGTGCTACACAATCAAATCACAACTTCTATATATATATATATATACATTAGATGGATGGAGATGAAAATCATAGTCAGAGGTAAACAAAAATCTCAATTCCAGTCTCTAACTCTATTTTGTTCATCTTGATTTAAATTACTTTTTTCATTCTTTTTTATTATTATAATTATGATAATTTCAGATATTATGGTTTGCTCATGGAGTTGTAGATTTTGATCTATTCATGGCATGATATGTGGGACTTGCGTTTTGGTAATATGTGTTTCTTTTGAAGAAATTATTTTTTTTCACTTTAGCTTTTGTGTTATAGTTTTGTGGGATGTAGTTTGGCTCTCTATTTGTTGTTGCAAAAGTAATTTTTTTCAATTCCATGAACATTCTTAAAGCGTGTTTGTTCCAATGTCAGAGTTGTCAATGTTATTGTTGAAGAATGGTTACAAGAAAATAAACTCATCCGAGTCTCATTTTTTCCCTTTATCTTTATCTTTTACTATTTTTTTTTCTTTTTTTTTCTTTAGATTTTGAATGTAATTGTAAACAAAGCTAAGGTAGATGACTTATAATAGCCTTTTCAATCTCAAAAAACACTTTGTGGCATGTCTCTTATAGTGTCACAATGTGAACAATGACGGCTATAGAGCGATGATTTTGTAATCGGGGTTGCACATTCTTTATGTAGATATTGATTGGAGAATGGTTAATAGAAATTAGACTCTCCGACTCTTTCTCTATTTATATTGGATGCAATGCAGTTTAAATTAGACAACATTAATCATAAATTATTAATAATATTATTATTTATTTGTACACTGTAAATTGTAATATATATTTTTAAGACAAAAGGAAAATATAAAAAATAAAAAAGAGGGTAAATAAATGGGGGGATATAATTGTAATAGCTTTCTTAACTATTTATATTTTATAGAGTAATCGGATGAAAAATTGGAAGCGTAATTTAATACCAGCAAGAACAAACACTTTTTAAAATTGACGAAACATTACTTTATCATCATTTATGACTTTCCGTAAAAAAAAAAGGAACGTTTTATAGCTTGCTCATTTTAAAAGAAAAAAAAAACATTCCCATTCAAAAAGGAACGTTTTTTTTTTTTTAATTTATACGGGGACTATTTTATTTTTTAATTTATACAAGACATATATTTGTACTCATATATTAATACAAGACCTATATTTTTAGTCATATATCAATACAAAGCCTATTTTATTTTATGTTATTTTATTATAATTTATATGAGACCTATATTTATAGTCAACATGAATATGAAGTCTTATTTGTACTCATATATTAATACAAGGTCTATTTTTTTTTTGGGGAATCTATATTTATATTCATGTATTAATAAAGGCGTATATTTTTTATAATTTATACGAGACCTATATTATATTCATATTAATACGTACGGGGCCTATTTTTCATATATGTTGTACTCTATCATGTGAAAAAAAATACAAATAACACAAAAAATGTGCAGTGCTTTTGATCCATATTTCGGTTATACACATCATCATATTACACATTAAATTAAACTTTGAAAATTGTAATCCACGTGACGCTCATAAAACCATCACTACAAGAAATATTATTTTTCGCAACAACTTTTTTTGTTACAAATCGTTGGCAAAATTATTAAAGAGAGTTTTGCCAACGATTTGTAACAACTTTTAACAAAACAAAATTGTTGCAAAAAATAATATTTTTTGTAGTGCATTGTTTTTGAAAAATAGATCATAAAACCATTGTTTATTAAGTTTAGTCACTCTATTAATAAAGATAACTATTGTTTTTTAAAATTTATGCAGGAATCTATATTTCTACTCATATTAATTAATATGAAGCTATATTTTTTTTTTGTAATTTTTACATGACTTATATTTCTATTTATATATTAATACGGATGCCTATTTTTTATTGCAATTTATGCGAGGAAATATATTTGTACTTTGTTCTTATATATTAATACAGAGCCTATCTTTTTGTTTGCTTTTTTTTAATGTAGTTTTTACATAATCTATATTTTACTCATACGAGGATTATTTTTTATTTAAACGAGAATCTGTATTTCTATTCATACATTAATATATGATCTATTTATTTTTTGTAATTTATATTGTAGTCTATATTTCTACTCAATTTTTATTTCTACGAGATCTATATTTATACTCATACATCAATACGAATGCCTATTTTTTATTAAAAATATCTATGGATACATATATTTCTACTCATATATTAATACGAATGACTATTTTTTTTATAATTTCTACGAGAGCTTATATTTCTATTAATATATATAAATATGAAAACCTGTTTTTTTTTTTTTTTGTAATTTTTACGAAATTTATATTTTCATTCATATTAATACGAGGACTATATTTTTTAACAACTACATAAACTTATATTTTTTTACATATATTAATATGGGATCTATTTTATTTTTATAATTTATATTGTTGTTTATATTTCTATTCATATAATAATACGAAAGTTTTTTTTTTTTAAATTTCTACGTGGCCTATATTTCAACTCATACATTAATATGAGGCCTATTTTTTATTGTAATTTCTACATGAACATATATTTCTACTTATTCATTAATACGGATGAATTTTTTTTATATATATAATTTCTACTTAGACATATATTTTTACTCATATATTAATACGATTACCTATTTATTTTATAATTTTAATGGAATCTATTTTTAGTCAAATATTAATAGGTGACTTTTTTTTTTTAATTTCAATGGGAACCCATATTTATACTTAAATATTAATACGGGAATCGATTTTTTTATTTTATTTGTAGTCTATATTTCTACTCATATATTGTTACACAAACAATTTTTTTGTAATTATCCACTTCAAGCCTTTTTACGAAACTCCAAAGTCTATTCCATATATTTCATCGAGAAATTATTTTCCATCAACTTTATAATTCTTTTAGTGGAGAATAATAGAAAAAACAACTATGATACATTTTTAATTTGATAAAAAAAATGAACTATAGGAATCTTCCCTAAAAAAATCTATGACACTATACATAAATTTCACATTTAGTTTTTATCACAGACGGTTATTTTAATTATTAAATTATATAAGAATTTAAATATTTATATAGTTGTCATTAATTATCTTCCATTAGCAATTAAAATTTTAATTTTTCAGTTTAAAGTAAAATATATTATTTATAAGTAAATAAATCTACAAACGCATTTTTACATGTGCTTGGCACGGGTTTGGATACTGTACTACTAAAATAAAATCAAAATAAATAATCACATTTAAGATTTAACTCCCTCAACTCCTTATCAAACAGTCATAATTAGCTGGATAAAAAACTATTTGACCATTCGTCAAAAAAAAATAACTTCCGTTTTTTTTTGACGCAAAAAAAAAAACTATTTGACGAATTTTTATAAAAAGAGGTGATTTTGTCAAAAAAAAAAATATATAAGAGATGCACTTTAAAAAAAATTAATATAAGAGACGTGACAAGATTTTTTATATAACAAATTTGATAAGATTTTATTATCTTTTATAATATAAAATAAGACTTTTTTGGTACAATATTCTAGTGGAATAATGAAAATTCCCTCCCTTAAAATGAACTCTATATACGAAATATTATATATTAACGTACGTGTTGGGCATACTTTCGATGGAACGAGATAGAAAACTCAGTAAATGCTCGACATTTATCCGGATTTATCTTAATTTTCCTCGGTTAGATAGAAACCTAGGAATTTTCTAGCTAGAATCCCAAAGGTACATTTTTCCGAGTTGAATCTCATATTGTATTTCCTCACTTGTTTGAATACTCTCTTCAAATATAGATATGAGCAACTTCTTGCTCAGATTTGACGATCACACCATCCATGTATACTTCAAACATATAATTTATTTCATTTCAGAATACTTTGTTCATCAGTCGTTGGTATATATGTGGCGCCTGCGTTTTTTAGGCTAAAAGACCTTACATTATAGTTATCGTTCTCTGATTCGGTCATATAAGCTATTTTATTTTTGTCAATTTCAATCATTAGGATTTGATTATATCTTGAATATGCATTTATAAACGATAATAATTTAAATCCTGATGAATTGTCTACTAGCTAGTTCATCTATGCTAGGTAAACGATAGTAATTTAGAGCAAATCCTATTAAGATTAGTATAGTCAACACACGTACGCCACTTTTCAATAATTGAGATAGTACAACGTTTAACAACCATTAAAAGCCTCAATAGGAAAATCCAATGGGACAAAACTATAGTGAAGGGAAAAAGAGTTCAAAACACATTTATTTCTCTCCCTCGTAAAGACAAATATATGTGAGATGAAGAAGACCAATTAATCTTCTGTACTAGTTGGTCGTAAGTTTTATTTGATGGTGACTTTGTAGAAACTAGAAAGATCTATTTTATCTCCTTTACTATACTCTTCTCTAAATTAGTCGTGCTTGTGATATTATCGTCTCAAAAATTTCTTGTATCTGTCAAATCACAAACTTCAACAAAAACATATTCTCAATTTCCTTGATGTAGTGCTAAAAGTTACACATAATTGGATTATATTGTTGTATCTCTAAGATACAAATTATATGTTTGACTTTGTTCCAATATATTTAAGTTTATTGATATTGACAAAAATAAAATACCACGACTTGTATGTATAGAAAAAAGCAATAGTATTCTCAATTGAACTAAAATATGATATTTCTTGACTAATAGAAGTAATTCATCATTTTCTTGAAGTATGGAATGATCTTTGTTCACATTAAGTGACATCATAATCATATAGTGCACAACAAATTATATTTGTTCATAGCAAACTGTTTTAGTACCTTTGTTATATAATTTTTTTATGCACAAAGTCTCATTGAAATACTAAGTTTACAATTTCAAATAAACTTTGATCATTCAACATATTTCATTTCAAATTTTTTTTAATTAACAGATTTCAGCAATTGTTTAGGAGTTCTATTCCAAACAACATAAATGAGAACATAACAAAGAGCATAAGTATGACATTCATCATCAAATTCCATATGATACGTGTTCATTTTCAATAGACTTTCGGTTACAGAAATATGATATTCATCATCAAATCTGCAATAACATAATGAAAAACTTTAAATGAGCGGATTATGATAAATTAAGGCAAAATATGCCATATTCTATATCTTAATCTGCAATAAGAAAATGAGCGGGTTAAGATCATGAGACAGTTAAATTTCCTTGACTACCTAAAAATACAGTATGATTAAGATTAAGATAGAATATGGTATTTAGAAGGAGGGGGTGTGACTATGCAACAGCCAGGTGTAAGTAACAACACCCTAAGGCCTAACTACTTACAAAACCATTTTGGCGCCATTCTCCATTGTAGTGATTTTTGAAAGCAGAGAATGTACATGAATATCGATTCACAGAACATAGATTTCGAAGACAACGGCGATTCACGGTGGTGTTGTTCTCAAGGCCACCGTTCTTCTCTAAACATACAAACAAACCACGGCGGCACAATCTGTCTCGTGTGTTTCTCTAATCTCATCTCAAATCCTCTTTCTCCAACTATCCATGTCTCTTACGCTCTTTCTCAGCTCTCTCGTTCTCTCTCAATACCTGAATTCCTTCACTCTATCGTCACTTTTCATCCTCACTTCCTCGTTTCCCCTCTCGTTACCGCTCTCTCCTCTTTCGACGATGAACCTATCGCTGAACAACTCGTTCATCTCATCATCAACCTTTCTGCTTCATCGGATGCTTCCGTTTGCCGTGAATTCGTTGCTAGGGTTTCGGATCGCATTTCTTCTGGTGCTTTAGGTTGGAGTCTACGGCAGTTGCACACGGTAATTTCATTTTCAGTTTCCGATCTTAAGTTCTGTTTGTTGATTATTACTCGATTGCAATTGCTAAATGCTAGTTAATACACTGAATCTATACTTGAAATCTGTGAAAATTAGTATAAATAATAATTTGAGGATCTATTATGTGCATGAATTGATTACCTGTTACTTGATTATTGCCATCGCCAATTGCTAATTAATACACTGAGCCTGTGGATGATGATCTGAAATCAGTGAATATGACTAGAAATAACTTGAGGATCTATTATTTGCATGCATTGATTAGCCGTTACTTGTTCAGCTTGTACAGTCAGAATCGATGCTTGATTAGCCTCTTAATTTGAGGATATTATTTTTTTTTTTAATATAGAGATTGCGAGAGAATCTATTATTTGCATGCATTGATTAGCCTCTTAGTTTGCGGATTTATAAAATAAAAATGTTATTATAAAGTGAACGAAAAGTTTCATGAACTGTTTCTGTTGTTCTGATGATACTGTGTGTAAAGCTTCACTGCCTAGGGATTCTTCTGAATTGTGAAAAGGAGGATGATCTCCATGTGCACATCAAAGATATATCTGGTCTCATTTCCGTTCTTGTTACAGGTCTTCAATTGCCAAGGTGATAAAATGTATTGAATATTGTCATTTTGCAGTGATTTTTTTTTTTCACTTTTAGGTTTGTTTTACACTTTGTGAGTCTTTTACTTCGTTGTGCAGTGAGGAGATTCGTGGAGAAGTCCTTTTCGTGCTTTACAAACTATATGTTCTTCAGAGTACATCGCATGAGGGTGATGGAAGTGATATGTTGATTCCCTTTTGTCCAAAGCTTTTGTACCTGTTAGGAGATGTTCTCTTGAAGACTCAAAATGATGATGTTCGCTTGAATTGTATTGGTTCGTTATCAATTTTTATTTTCAGTATTTCCCTTTTTTAAGCCTATTTTGGACCGACAGCGACAATAGATTCTATTTTTTCCTTTTGTGTACTCATCTAGATAGAAACAAAGATAACATTGATATTTAGAGGCCTATGTTCCATTCTCATACATTTCTTTTGATGACCAAGTTATGTCATGAATGTCAGTGGAAAGATCGATTTCCTGTTAGTATCTCTCTCAAAAAGGATACATTGCTAAGTGCTCGCTTAATGCACAAGTGATTAACATTAATCATTCCAAGGAGAGTTAAAAGTCAATGTAGCCACCGTTTACATAATAGATTTTTAGTAAGATAGTTTTCTATTCAACTTCCATTCTTGTCTTATTATGACTAACAGTCCTCTATTGTCCATCAGCACTTTTGACAATGCTGGCTCGAAGACAGTTGCTCAGTGAAGAATCTGCATATGATATTGGTCACATGTCTTTATCTGGTGAAGTTAATTCCATTGAAACTGAAGAT
Source organism: Trifolium repens (assembly GCA_030408175.1). Lineage (NCBI taxonomy): Eukaryota > Viridiplantae > Streptophyta > Magnoliopsida > Fabales > Fabaceae > Trifolium > Trifolium repens. The sequence goes on along the minus strand of CP125841.1, from coordinate 27,998,442 downwards.
GGAGCCAAAGGAGCATCTCTGGTTAATTTGTTTGCTGAAGCAATCAAAGGCCCATTACTTTCATCAGACAGTCAAGTCCAAATCGGCACTCTAGATTTGCTCTTTCATTATTTGTCTTCAGTTGGGACTTCAGGAAACCAGATTCAAGTCTTGGTGGAAGAAAATATTGCAGATTATTTATTTGAAATTTTGAGATTATCAGGTGAGAACTTTATGGAGAAATACGTGGCATTATTTGACTTGATGAAAGGGATATTTCTGTAGCTATGTGGGAAACTTTGTTTACTTTATAGCCTCATTATCTGAATAAAGTTTACACTATTCTGAATTTGCCTGGCTTATCTTTTCCCATTAAAAGTCTGTGAATGACCGTAGTGTTATAACTAGGCAGTTACTAATTATTTTGTCAATGAACAGAGAATAAGGATCCGGCAGTTAAGATGTGCCTTCAGGTACTAAATCTTTTATCAAATTCAGAGGAAGCTTTTAGACCGAGGCTGGTTGTTGGGTTTTCAACTCTAGTTCCAGTACTGCGTTACGTGACAGAAGTTCCTTTTCATCCAGTTCAATACGAGACACTGAAGCTCATTTATGAATGCATTTGTGAGTGCCCTGGAGCTGTATCAACTTCTCAGCTGGAGGAACTTGTCCATGTTTTGATAAGAATGCTTATAAAGCATTCTGATGGCGAGATGGGTATGATTTCTGAGACGTTTATAATGGCTTGCTCAGTATTTGTGGCTCTTATGAGATCTCCATCTTTTAATGGAGCTTTAGATATGTCAAAATCAATTGAGGAAGCAGTCAAACATGCCATTTTAGCTTGTCTCTATGTCTCCGAGAGGAATATCAACCAAATTCTGCAATGCTTGTACCTACTTAAAGAGGCATATGCGTACAGTCATGATGGAAACTCCTTTCACACTAGCAAACTAGAACTTAGAAGCGGCATTCTAGATATATGCAGAACACATTTACTGCCTTGGCTTGCAACCGGCATCAATGAAATGGAAGAAGAAATTATCCTGGGCTTACTGGAAATCTTTCATTCGATACTGCTTCTGCATTGTACTATTAATTCTAGGGAATTTGCAGAGACCTTGATGTCATTCTGCTGGTTCAGTATTTCATATGGATGTCTAGGATTATTTGCAGGAGATAGGATGAAACATAGAATATATTTGTTACTCGGTTCTATCATAGATTCTCTATTGGGAAATGATACTGGACAACCTATTAGAGATGCTGCTTTACACCTGCCTTCTGATCCTGTCGATTTACTCTTTATGCTGGGGCAAAGGAGTGCAGACAGCTTACATTTTTCTTCTTGTCAATATGCTGCTTTGCTAATTTTGTACACCAGTTCACTATATGATGAAAGGTAGTGAACTGTCAAATCCATTTGACTCCTATTGCACTTATTGGCAATTCATCCACATCTCTTTTGACTAACCGTTGTCTAATTTTCTTTGCCAGACTTGCAGATGATAAGTTGGTTTTAGCTTCTCTTGAACAATATGTTCTTCTTAATAGCAGTGATTTTCATAATTGGACAACTGATAATTTGATGGTGACTCGACTGGTGAATCTCTACTGTTTGTTGAGGGGGCTTGGCAACATGAACTACCAAATTCACTATAGTCGAGAAGCTGAGGAGATTATATTCCAGCTCATAAACAATGGTGAATGGGATTTACTTTCTGCAAGAATTCATACAGTATCATTGAATTGGTTGTTTCAACAAGAGAATATAATAAAATCATTGTGTCATCAGATTTTGAAATTCTGCAGAAACTATAACTTAGAAGGGGATGACATGATTATTGGAAACAGTAACCATACTGTGAATGTACAGACACTTGCAGAGTTAGTATCCTCTGAAGATAACTGTGGAGCTAGAATTTTTGTATGCTTATTGGCACAGCTTGCTGAGGAAGAAGACCAGGAGCATGCTATAATATCTGTTCTGAATCTAATGGCAACTATGATTCATATATGTCCAGCTGCTTCTGACCAGCTATCTTTGCATGGAATAGGAACAACAATCAGAACTTGTAGCTTCTCAACAACAACTTTCATGTCCATCTTGATTTTGGTTTTTAACAATTTGAGTGCAGTGCATCCTAAAACACTATCAACTGATCAGAGTTGGGTTGCAGTAACCATGAAGGTGAGTAACTTTATTTGTCTAGATACAGAGTACTTTTGATCCTTTCAATTTACTCTTGCTTTAGACTTAGTCCCTGGATTTTCTTTTTGTGCCAATTTAGCTGGGTATTTATCAGACTAAATGTGGTCTGTAACCTGTCCGCGTCTCTTTGACTAGGATATTATTAAGTTTTGTTGATATGGATATCATTTTCCTAATTTTAAAATTTGAAATCCTGAAGGATGTCATTTAACATCCATTGATCCATATTTTCGGCAAGGAAAAGCCCTAGTCTATATGGAAATTAATACTGGTATGCAGAATGTAATGCTCATCACGTATGGGAAAATGTGAACTGTATGACATTATAACTAGATATAAGAGGTCCAAACAAATGGAGATATGGATTACACAAATGATTTCGAAATGTTGGAACTAAATTGACAAAATCTAAAATACAGGAAACAAATAAATGTAGACGTTAAACATAGGTAGAGATGAGGTGGAAGGCAAATATTATGCTCTGATACTGCAATATATCCCCAATAACTTCGTAACAATCATCCCTAAACTTAAAAAATTCTGACATTTGGTCAATGATTTTTGTTAGTTCTAACTGCATGTACCACTTCTGCAGATGATGGAGTACTCTATTCCACCAAAAGAGGCAGATATCCTAAGTCAAGAAAGTCTGTTCGTGATTGGCATTCTTTCCTTGATTTTACATCTTTCCACCAATAAAGTACTTGAAGAGACTTCAAAGCCCATTCTTTTTAATATGAGTATAATCTCTGTTGTCAATACTATAGTCTGTGCAGCTTCTTCAAAAGGACCTGCTTTGATTGACGATGACGAGGGAACAAGTACCGGAGAAACTTTAATATTTGTTCTTTTGCTTCATTACTTCGCTATTAAAAGGTAAGCCGGCTTGCACTTAAAATATTTTAACTAGATATGGTCTCCTCAAATTATTTTCAAGTTGCAAACTTTGAAAAATGTCTTTAAATTGTATCAAAAAATATATTGTTGTACATCCAATCGAGTAACTGAGAATGCATACTTCTTGTACCATTAACGAATGATATGGACTATGGAAAAACAATTTTAAAAATACACCTTAAGCACCGTATGCCAATAATGGATATATTCATGATAAACACACCTTAAATTACTTAATATATCAATATTTTAATATGATTTTTTATTCAAAATTATTTACTTATAAGAGAACAGATAATATTTTTAATAATAGCTAGTTAGTTAACTTAGTTTCTAAGAAAACAAATGGCATGGGAAGGAACATCCTTCCAAGCCAGAGATCCTTTACTAAGCCCTTACCCTAACCATTGGCAGAGTAATGTAAAATTAATTCTTAACCAGATAATGTTAGTATTAAATTTGATGAATAAATATGAAATAGAACCACGTGATAAAGAAGAGAAGTTGGTGGATTTTATTTTTCATCATCTTCAATAACTGTCAATAATTCATTTTAGCAATGACATCAATTCATTAACGATCAATTATGATGAACATGGAGTTAAACTCGTAACTCTTGACCCATAATCATGGTAGTCAGTCAAAAATTAAAGTAAACACCATAAAGTAAACAATTAAGGTCAAAAGCAGAGTTGCACTAATATTAAAGGAGTAGTTATGAATTGAGATGTTATAGCTACAACTCACACTTCCATTTTTATAAATTAAAAAGTTGCTGGAATTTGTTTGGGACTACAGAAGAATTAATCTAGAAGGTATTATTTTGAGTTTTTAATTAACATGTTTACAATAAACGCTTGTTACATTTTACTTTCTTCACGATTTACTATAAACGTATAGAAATCTATCAATGTTGTGACAGAAATATAGGTGATTTCTAACATGTTGTCATGCTAAATTCTCTGTTCTAGCTTGCACGCTATCCTTCCAGGGTTTGTGGATTGGCAAAACTTCCTTGTTTCATTGAATTCATCAGAACCACTAGCCTTCATAGGCATCCGTTGTCATGACTTGTGCAGACTTCTGCATTTTGGTTCTCCTGTGGTCAAGATTGTTGCTTCTTATAGCTTGTTAGAATTGTTCAACAGAATATCAGATCAAATTAACAGTAAACCTGAAGAATTGAATTGTACCGTTGGATACTTAATGTCCATAAGGAGTATATTGGAAGGGATGATATTTTATAATGACCAGAGAGTGGCTACAAATTGTGCACTCTGCCTGTCAATTCTTCTGCGGTGGGAAAATCTGACAAAGGAAACGGAACAGTTAGGAAAAAGTAGTTGGTGTAGATTGATTATGGAGGAGATGACAGTATCTTTGGCAGCTCCTGCTTTAGCATCACAATCATTCATGGACAGTCAAACACCTGCAGTCCTTGTTGCTATTGCGTTGCTGAAACTGCATAAAATCCCCCAGTGGATGAGATCCGTGTTTAATAATTCATGCATATCTGGCATACTGGAGAACCTTGCTGCTACCAATTTGAGCCCGGAAATTTTGGTTTTATTTCGACAACTACTGAAATCTGACTTCTTAAGTACTGAACAAATTGCAACTATAAATCAAATGCTGCAGGTAACTTGCTCTTTTCATCTTTTTTATATTAGTAAAGTAAAAAGAAAATTTCTTCCACTTGTATCTAATCTATAAGGTCCTATTGGCAATTTACCGAAAGAAAAACATGGGAAACATGTAGGTTCTGGTACACATTTAAATAATCTTGATTACATAGTTGTGCCATTTATGATACTCACAGGAATGCAGAAAACATATGTACGCTAACAATGCTCAAGAAAATCTCCTAAGTGAACCAATGAAGAAGGTCCTCACCATGCCATATGATCTTGGAAATGTTTGCCGGTATCTCATTGATTTGATGTCAGCAGAGACATATTTAGATACAGATTCGAGGGGATTCAACATGGGCAGCAAAAGGCTCTTGGAAGAAATAGAATTGTTTTTCAGTGCCTTGACTGTAGATGATGATAGCTGTAGATAATTTTAGTGTTGATGAAACTTTAATCCATTGGATGCTTGGATCTGACCACTAGTAAAAATGGAAGGCACATCCGAGTATCACGACAAACTAACAAAATAATTCTGACTATGAAGAGGGAGTGTTTATTAAAACATGTAAGTTTGGTTTCTGCTACTCAAAGGTAACTCAAACTTTCAGTCAATTTAGTTTGAATAATATGCAATTTTGATTACTCATTTTTTATGAGTTAGTAAAATTCCTTTATTCCTAAAAGTTAAAGCCATGCACACATCCTACCTTATTCCTCCTATTAGGAAATAAGAAAATTAAGGAACCTACAGCAATTGGAAAACTACAACTATTGTTTAGCCTTCAAATTTCTTCTCCATGAAATACTTAAGTTCTCATTTTCTATCTAAATATTTGGAAGTTTAAGATGTATTTGAGATATGAAAATGTTCACGAAAGAGTTCCCACCTCTGATAACTATCGATCAGCATAATAGTCGAGTTCCAGAACCAATAACTTTTTTTATGAAGAGGTGCAGGAAATGGATCCTATCCTGCCCTTTTTGTTCAGTCATCTCTTGTTTTAATTCAATAGTTTATAGACCACAAAGAGGGGAAAAAAGTTTAGAATAGAGAGAAAAAAGATGGGTGAGCGACTCTTAGTGCAGCACAGACAACATGAGAGAATGCGCTAGAGAGGATCTAAAGGTTGGGTTCCTCTATTTAAAGAGATTTTTTTACCAAACCGTCCCTTATTTTAATAAAAATTCCCACACTACCCCCTTTTGAAAAAAATTCCCATTCCGCCCTCCAATACCCTCCCTTTAGGACAGCCAACAGACAGAATCTGGCACACAGCAGGTGTAGCCACTGTCAACGGCGCCACTTGACTTTGGGTGTAGCCAGTCAAAGTGGCGCCACCTGCAAAGCCTGCACACGCGTCATTGCTTGTCCCCTGCATGCACAACACTGCTTAATTTTTTTATTTTTTTTTTCGTTTTTTATATTATATTTTTTTTTATTCAACTATCATCTCATTCTATAAAAACCACACTCTATACTTTCATTTTTCACTCACAAACTTCATATTTTTTCATCTCTCTATTTTTTTCACTCTCTAATGGAAATAAGTAAATTTAATTTATGATAAGAAGTTATGATAACAGAAAATTAAATGATAAAAAATATAAATATTATATATTAAAAGGAGTCAATGTCCGCCGGATATAGGCATTCACCAATATTGTAAGGAGTCCAATCAAACTGTCAATGAGTCAAAAAAATACACTATTGAGAGAGAGAGAGAGTATATATTACCTCTTGAGGTGTCATGCGATCGATGAACACTGTAGCTGCCTTTACATTATGCGCTACATCACCATCATACCTTGTCCCCGGAGCAATGTACCTGAAATAAATTTTTTCAATCACAATTAATAGTATTATAAATATAAATATTCATATTTATTATTAATAATTAGAGAGTGAAAAAAAATAGAGATGAAAAAATATGAAGTTTGTGAGTGAAAATTGAAAGTATAGAGTGTGGTTTTTATAGAATGAGATGATAGTTGAATAAAAAAAATATATAATATAAAAAACGAAAAAAAAATAAATTAAACAGTGCTGTGCATGCAGGGGACAAGCAATGACGCGTGTGCAGGCTTTGCAGGTGGTGCCACTTTGACTGGCTACACCCAAAGTCAAGTGGCGCCGTTGACAGTGGCTACACCTGTTGTGTGCCAGATTCTGTCTGTTGGCTGTCCTAAAGGGAGGGTATTGGGGGGTATCGGGGGGCGGAATGGGAATTTTTTTCAAAATGGGGGTAGTGTGGGAATTTTTATTAAAATAAGAGACGGTTTGGTAAAAAAATCATTTAAAGAGGTCGGGTAAGGAATTATGAATGTGAGTACTAGAAGACTGGGAGTTGGCTCCCGAGAGTGGGGAAGTTGGTTTATAATGGACATATCAAATTGGAATAAATGGTCAATTGTCGCTCTCTCACTAGTTTAATTCCTAAACGATTAAAATCAACTAAAATATGTGGAGGTCGAGGTTCGAACCCATGATTACCCCACTTATCCACTGGGTAACTCTCCCGTTACCGTTGTTGTTAGTAGTCCCTAACTTATAAAAATACATCGATTCGGTCTCTAAACCATCATGAAAAGTAACAAAATATTCGACAAATGTTCAACTTTCTTCTCTAAACATTGATCTATTACTTCTCAGCCCTTGTTGAGTTTGAACCAACTTCATCGAACAACCTGCAAACCATGTCTGAAACAAAATTTGTGCAATTTAAAAATGAAATAGTTAGACGAGATTGTTGATTAGAGAAGAAATGGTGTATGTAACAAAAAAAGAAATTGAACGTGTATGGACTATTTTGTCGCTTTTCATGATAGTTTTGGGACTAAATTGGTGTATTTTCATTGTCTAGGGACTGCTATCAGCATGTTTATAATATTATAAGAATCTCCTTTGCAACAATTTATAATTTTTTAACGAAAAATGAATTAAATATTAATATTTAAGCGCCAATAGCTTAAAAATTTATATTTAATTCATCCATTGTTAATTTTTTTTTAAAAATTTTGCAAAAATCATTCAAAAGTTTGAAGGATACACATGAGTTGCTTTAAAAGCGGAACCAAAAATGTTGACCAGAAATTTTTAAAGGACCATTATTTCAAGATAATTATTTTTTTGAAGAAATTAAATTGGCCTATCCAAATTGACACCAGAGAGAATCGAACCTGAGACCTTAAGAAGGAGCATACTCCCAAGTCTCAAGCCAAACTATAGAGACTAAAAATGAAATATATTATATTTATAGGGACTAGAAACTTATTTAATCCTATTTTTTTAATTCTTTCTTTAGTTTCTTAACTTGTACCTTATAAAGTAAAGAAGGTTCAAGGTTGAGTTCAATATGCATCAGATATTTCAATTAAGTTTCATTAGATCGCTGGTCAAATTGGTCCTGATAGTAGAAATTAATTGAATCGAGCACTATTGACATTTTATACGAAACAGAATATATAGTGTTCTCAATAGACTGAAACTGATAAGAAAGTGGTAAAATTAATTTGATTTATTTGATCACGTGTTATATAAAATAGACACCAAAAAATACAGAGGAAGAAATAAAATCAAAGAATCATAATAAATAGACACAGACACAAAAAGATACATTTGACAGAACCGGTGTAGTATATATATAACATCACTATTATAACTTATAAGTTCATCATGATTGATCTCTCAGAACCTTGAACGCCTGCACTCAGCGGGAATACCTTGTGGGAATCGCTTAAGATCATTGCAGTAGTTATAAATCATGAAGTACTTTTGAACCCATCTCAATCTTCTTCTACCATAAGCATCAAGCTCGTTGCTCTGCAATGCAGAATCAGAGAAGGAATTGGAAGAGACAGAGGACAGTTCAGTGGCTTTGAAATTGCGGTAGTAAGCTGTAAAGGGTGCTTTGGACCAATCAGTTTTCACCAAACCACCTCTTGTAGCCCAATCATCTGCGTTCCAAAGACTTGAATAGATTCTCATTGGTTGGTTCTTTGGGAATGGAACACCAACTGATTCAGCATTCTTGAACATCCTTATGGGAATGTTGTCAACCAAAAATCTGTAATTGGTTATATCAATTTGTTAGTTTAGTTATCAAAATTCATAGAGGTAAGCAACTTATTTTTAATTAGCTATTTTTATGAACGACTTAAATGAAAACTGTTTGACTTCACTTTAAATTTTGTTACATAATACTTATATGGTAAGTGTTTATGTTATAAGTGCTTAACTAAGTTGTTTATTCGATAGTGACCATGCTCATTTTGATTTGAGTACTTACATAATGTGTTGGGGCTTCCAGATGATAGAGTAAGTGTGGAAGTTCTTGGTTGGGTCAAACCAGAGGTAGAATTGTTGTTCTCTGTTTCCTTTGCCTTGAGAAAACACATTTGTGTGGAGAATGTAAGGGTCACCGCTAACATTTCCCAAGAACTCAAAATCAATTTCATCATGAGTTGGTCCTTGTGATGACAACTGCACCATATATATGAAGATAATACATTATTAATTACTATGTTACCTACCGTTACAAAGAAGCAAATAAGCAGCAGAACAAAAGAAATGGTCATAAAAGTATTTGTTATGATGAAGAAGCTATGTTAAAGTTGCTTTTGAAAAAGAAATGAAGTAAGAATATATTTATATAATGTGAGGAAGTAAAGAAAGGAATCAAATTAAATGAAAAACTTACATAGTAAGCAGTGACAGTTCCGGCAGAGTTTCCGGCAATGAGTTTGAGTTGCATATCAATCCTACCAAATAAGTACTCTTTCTTGGATTGGAAGCCAGAGCCAGAGACTTTGTCTAGAGAAAGAGATAGAAGCTGACCACCATTGAATATCTTAGCACGGTGGTCACCCCATGTTAGATCAAAGTCTTGGTAGAAGTTGGCGGAACATGTAGCCATCAAGGAGCTAATTATCATAACTCCAATCAGCATACTATGAATGCTAATAGAAGAAGCCATTAATTAATTGGACACAGAAATGTTTGTGAGAGAAATATTTAGTAGTAAATGTTGTGATGTGAAGGATGTGTTAGAAAGAGGCTCTATATATATACGTGTGTTAGGGAAATTTGAATGAGAATTGTGGGATATAGGGTATTGCAATGTAACTGTGTAAGGTGGTGGGACGCGTGAAGGGAGTATGTACCCCTAAAAGCTGGTGCCAGCCTTGCAAGTTTTGAAAGCTGGAACCTTTTGTTTGGTCATTGTTTTTTAATTATGCTTAATACTTTTGGTTTGGGTTATGTTTTGGGTTTATGCACAGAACCAACGTTATGAATTTGTACTAATCGATAATTATCATAGCGTCCTAATTATATGCTTATACGTATGCGTAGGCGCCCACCCATTTTGATATAATTTGGTCTGGGGCCAAACAAATTGGAAACAGAATTAGGTGGTGAATGCCAACTGGATGTGAATGAGATGAAGGAACCACGATTTGAATTAGAGAATAATAAAGGAATATAGCTTTGGATTAAAATTTCACATTTTAATTTCCAAAAAATAAAAATAAATAAATTCACATTTTAAAGTGAATAAATAGATGTACCGAAATTTGAATTCTAATCTCTGTATATTACATTCAAATGTCCCTAGTAATGCCCAAAAAGATACCAATGTATCTTATACTGTTATTTAAACATAAAAAAATATAAATATCAGTGTATCTTATATGGAGCCTAATAAATTATATACACTAAAATTTTAATGTACCTTATACATTAAAATTAGTGTATTTTTTGTTCAATTTATTAGGAGCCAAAATTGATTATAAAAATGTAAAATTAATTTTGACATTTTTAATTATTTTAGGTAAATTCAAAATATGCTTAAAAAAACAAGGTAAATTCAAAATATTTTGTTTACACGGCATAACCATGCACACGCTACGCTTAAAAGATTGATTTTTACTTCTCCATAGGTTTAAGGATCATATGCTTAAAGAATCAACCCTGATGATGTCATTTGGCAGATCAAGTATAGTATTTTTTTTTTTTTTAAGTTGAGTGGAGAAATCCACCTTTTAAAATAAATAAGTGAGAAATTTTAAATTTAAATCTTAGCGGTATATATAATACAATATTTTTACCAACTAAATTATATCCGTGAAATATTTAGGTTTCTAACATAAGTCACGAGACTACCAATGGCATGGGGGACGTGGTAATCCCTTGTGCTGATGTGATATATATAAACTCTTTCTGCTTGCTTTGTCTATGGTTCCATAACCACGCAGCTTCATTTAATTTGTCTTTTGCAACGCTGACAAATTTGAATGGAAATATATAAAACCAGCAAAAAGAAAAATGAAGTACTAGTACAAACAGGGCCGGCTTGCATGTATGTGCAAGGTGTTCAATGGCATTGGGCCTCAAAATTTTGAGGGTCTCAACTTAAAATTTTGAGGCTGTATAATAGTAGTTATATATTTGTAGTACTCATAAAATATCAGATGTGTATCGATAGATTAATTGAGGTCCTATAATAATAGTTATATATTGTCAATGTTCATAAAATATTATATGTGTATCAATAGATTAATGGTTAATTATTATGTCTGTATGTGCAAGGTTATTATTTTAACAAACTCCTACGCATAATTCTAGTCGTTTTAAATTAAAATAAATACTTTTTTTGATAAACTTAAAAATTGAAACTATTATATGTTAAACTCATTCACAAATTCAACCACTAGGTCATTTTAATCTTTGCAACAAATTTAATCTTTGATTATATTATCTCTTTTAATATTATATATAATAATTATTTTTTATGTATTTCTAATGTCATTTACAATTTAAATAGGTGACAATTCTTTTTAATTTATTTTTTTTCATTTTTTTATTAGGGGTCCATTTTTAATATTGAACCGGGCCTCCAAATAGTCGGAGCCGGCCCTGAGTACAAAACAATATGGTGAAAGTTTTTAGTGCGATCGAGAACGTGAACTGGCTTCTTGCTGTGCTGCAGCCACCAAACAATTTAATGGATAAGTTATCCCAAACCCAAAGCATGAATGATCCTTGGAATTAATGAGGACCATATCTCAATCACCGTATGCAGTATCAAAGGCGGTGGTTTTATGCTCAGAAATATTAATTACTAGTACTATACTGTATTTATCAATGTATATCCTTTAACCAAAGTAGATCAATTTTCGTTTACAACTTACATTTTGTAAGACCCAAGATTTCATTGTATAGTTGGTTTAAGGAATATTAGGGTTTCGATGTGTTCGTGTGATGAAACATCGTGTAATTTATTAGGTTTTGCTGTAATCGAGTCTGTTTTGTGCTCGTGCACTGTAATTGTACAGACTTTTGTCTTGTAATCCTCTTTTGTGAATAAGAAGGTTGATGTGGATTCAGAATAACGAGTTTTGGATTATTCTTGTTTTTGGAAAAACGAGTAGGATTTTACCCGTCGTTGTAAAATCTTACTGCGTCTGTTTTAAGTGAGGTTTCGGATGGGAGTTTTATATATCTGCGCGAGTTAGGATATATTCTGAGAATAATTTTCTAAGGTATGGAAGAAAATTACAGTCGCGGAAAAAGATTCGGCGATAAGTTTTGGAAATGTTAAACGTTAGACGTTCTTTCCGTAGGTTTTATGTTTTGGTGAGTTTCGTTCGTCGCGGCGCGCGAGAGCTGAACGTGAGAGTGTTTCTAAGAGGTGTTGAGTATTATATCAAGTGGATTTGTTTTTGGTTTGATCCAATGGCTAGGGTTTTGTCTTGGCATTTTGTTTTTGATCCAATGGCCATGAGTTAGCAAGAGGCTTTGTAATAGTAAGGAGGTCATGACTTTGTGGACTTAGAAACATCACATAATCATCTCCATTCTTTCTCTCTTTCACGTGGAACTCCATTTCTTAACCTTAACCTTCACAAATTTTCCATTCTTCACCATTTCACTCCATTTCAAGCTTTGGAGCTTAGAGGAAAGTTGTAGAGAATCACTTTCTAAAGGTAACCCTCTCTTCTCATCTCTTAGGTTGGTAGACTTATAGAGTTTAAGAGTTTTTGGGTTTATGTTCTCATGAGGGTTTGTTGGGAAATGTTACTTTACATGGTTTTTGTTCATGAATGTTGTTCATGAGGTTTAGAGAAGCATGTGTAGGCTTTGTTGTTTTTGTTTTCCATGAGTTGGTGAAAAATCTCATGAGAAAAGTTAGGGTTTTGGTTTGGTTATGTATTGATCAATAACATGTGGTTAGGTTGTAAGGTTTTGAAAAGAAAAGTTGTCTTTGAACCTTTGGGCAAAAGGGAAATGCGTTGTATGGTTTTGTTTTAGAAAATCCGATGAAAAATATTTTGGGGATTATGAAAATATTTCCTAAGTGTTTTGGGTAGTGTTTTTGGGGTCAAAGTGGTTTAAAACTCTTGTGACATGTGGTGTTGCTTGTCGCTTTGAAAACATGTTTGAAAATGATTACCGGTCGGTTGAGGCCGTGATGAAACTTGTGCTTGAGTTTGGTTTTGATTTTGGAAATGAAAACCAAATAACTTGCACTCGAAGCAACCAACATACTTTCGGAAACGTAATGCTTTGTTGTGAAAACGGTTGTTGGGAACCAATACTATGCGTATGTGGTGTGTTGCGTGAAAAGTTGTTTTGGGTGAAAATTGAGTAAACCAAGTTTTGCTGTTGCTGTCATGAAGAAAACCAGTTCTGTCCTGGTGTGGTCGCCCAGCGACCAGATGGTAGCTTAGCGACCAGTTGGTCGCCAGCCTTCGCCCTGGGCGTGGAAGTTCTGACTTGCCATCGCCAGGTGGTCGCCCAGCGACCACTAGCGACCCCTGGGACCTAAAATCTTGGATTCTGATGTCCTAACTTGGTTTTTAACTTTCTAATCCCTTTTTATTAATTTATGGAAGTGGTGGGGATTGGAAACGAGTTTTTCGGGTACTCGGAAAGTACGTAGCTTATAACGCAAGAAAACGGCCATTTTGCATTTCAAATTATTTAAGACTTTTGACAATTGTTTTGAGTCCTAAAAATAGTACAAATAACTCATGGTGGTTGATCAATACGGTAGTTTTTGGTATGATATCCGAATGAGTGGATTTTCCTTAGGAACCTTTAGGTTTTTGGGGTTTTTGGTTTAGTTTCAATACGATTGGTTGGGAAACAATGTATTGATGGTACGCTGCTTGTTTTAGGAAGCGCGTTGTGTTGTTTGGACGAGTTGTAGTAAACGGAAGCTTGCCGAGGTAAGGGCTCCACTTTATTTCCGTCTTTCGAAATGGTTACAACATGCTTGTTTTTGCTGTGTATGCAATTGCTGTGTGCTTTGGCATGTTTGTACTTATGTATTCTCGTTGATGAGAACGTGTTTATAAAAATGTGTGCAATTTACATATGATTGAGAAAATGTATGTATGTTGAGATGCTTTGTACATAGGCTTTAGGCTATGTGATTGTTTGCATGAGCATATATGAATGCGTGCGTCGGATAGGACTACGCGGGGATTTTGTCTGTGTGACTATCCTGTATATGCCAAAGAGAATATATGCCATGCATTTCATAGTTGCGTACCTAGGTGTATGTCTGTGTGACTTTGCCTACGTACCGGGCGTTTGACTGTGTGGCTTCGCCAAATCCTTCTGGATTTATATTGAGTTGGTGTTTGTCTGTGTGACTTCGCCTGGTGTTTGTCTGTGTGACTTCACCTGCCTTGTGTGGCATTTTTAGTGCGGGTACGTATATTTCTGTGTGGCTTTGCCTACCCCACGACTCTTCGAGGAGAGGTTAATTTTCCGGAAAATCATGCATGTGGCAGCCAGTGATTGGTGTCACACTCATTATAGAAGTCTGCATTAGGCTTGGTGTGCATTATATATATAAACCTGTTGGTGGGAATGGCTTTGGTGGTTAAGAGCTTTCTCTTGTGTTTGTGGAAATATTTGTTATGTGTACAATCTTTCGCACCGGTTATATATATATATACCTTTTATTTTGTGGTGACCCTTTCTTTCATTTGCGGGCTCATCCCACCCCAGATGACGATGTAGGTCGAGAGGATGGTGTTGGCAGCTCTAGGCCATAGTGAGCTTGTGTTGAAGCTTAGAGTAGTTAGACTATGCGCCGGTGTGTTTTGTGCACCGTGCTTTTGGGTTAGCATAGAGTTTTCTAACTTGTTTTGAATACTTAGACTTGGGCTGTAATTATTCAGGGATACACTTTGCTGGTCGAAGCACCTTATGGTAATGAGTTCTTTTGTATATTTGAATGCCGGCTCATTTAAAATCTTTTATGCGTAATCTCTGATTGTGTACAAAAAAAAAAATATAGTGCCTTTTCTGGCCTTTGAAAAACGGGTTGTTACAATTGGTATCAGAGCACGGCTTTAAATCTTCAAAGGGAAAGTGTATACTTGAGTCGTTAGTCCAGAGTCGGTTAGAACATAGCTAGAGTAGTGTCAGTTCTAGTGTTTGTTTTGTGTCGGGTTATGAGTTAGTAACCGTTGAATGAGATTTTCTGTTGAGACTCAGAAATGTTGGATAAGGAATCTAATCAGAATTGGTATTGTGCAGAAATAGAATGCCTCCAAGAAGGGCACCTACAGCACCTGTGACGGATAATGCTGATATATATGAAATGGCTTATGCCATGAACACAATGGCAGCGGCTGTGACTGCTCAGAGCCATGCTAAGGCACAGAGAGATCTGGAAAAGCGCGAAAGGGAAATACTTGCGGCTGGATCTAGACTTCTTTCGAGTTTCAACCACCAAACTCCTCCTAAGTTTAATGGGGAGGGAGGTCCGGAAACTGCTGATTTGTGGCTCCAATCTGTGGAGAGGATATTCGGGGCAATTCATTGTCCAGAAGGAGAGAAGGTGGTCTTAGCTACCTATCAATTACTCGGGGGATCTGAGTATTGGTGGAGGAACACCCGACTGATCATGGAGAACGTTCATGAAGAGTTAAGTTGGGAGAACTTCAAAAGGAGGTTCTTGGCAAAATATTTCCCTGAGACAGCTAGGGAAAGGTATGGGGAAGAGTTTTTGAGGCTGAGGCAAGCTGGCATGAATGTTGAAGCATATGCCAAGAAGTTTGAATCACTATCCCGTTTCTTCCGCTTCTTTAGGGATGGGATAGATGAGGATTATATGTGTCGTCGCTTCCAAGAGGGGTTGAGGTACGAGCTGCAGGATGCGGTTGTGCCATTGGGTATTCGACAATTCCAGGTCTTGGTTGAAAAGTGCCAAGAGGTGGAAGACATGAAGAATAAGCGGGTGAACCGCCAAGGGAATTCTAATGCCGGAGGACCAAGTCGCACCAATGATCGGGGTTCGACTCAGAATAGTGGGAGGCAAGGGAGTAAGCCTTATAACCGTCCTCAGCACAGTAAAGGACCGGGCCGATCGGTGAATCAGTGGACCCGGGGAAAACCTGAGGGTAGTAAGGGGACTTGCTACAACTGTGGAGAAGCGGGGTATTTTGCTAATGAGTGCACGCAACCGAAGGTGGGAAACACCTGCTACAATTGCAAGAAGCCGGGACACTTTGCTAGAGATTGCAGAGCCCCGAAGACTGGGCCGTCGGCAAATGTGGCACAAGGCTCACAGGGTGCCAGACCTGCGGCAAAGGCACGTGCTTACTGTATGGGCACTGAGTTGAGTGGGCAGGCTAGCAATGCCATCCACGAGAGCTGTCACATCGCAGGTAATCCTTTAACTGCTTTGATTGACACGGGGGCAACCCACTCATTCATATCTTTGGCATGTGCAAATCGTTTGAGTTTGAATGTTTCTGTGCTTCCGTTTGATTTGAATGTTTTGACTCCTGCTAAGGATTTGGTAGTGAATACTGCATGTTTGCATTGTTTGGTAGTAATCCAGAATAGGGATGTTCTGGTCAATTTGGTTTGTCTACCGCTTGTATCTCTCGAGATCATCCTCGGGATGGATTGGTTGTCTTATCATTATGTGATTCTAGACTGTGCTCGGAAATTGGTTTTCTTTCCCGAGCCAGGTGTGCGAAGGTACTTGTCTGCAAATCGACTTTCTGTGGTTATGTGTAATGGAGAGCCGGAGATAGTTTCACTTGCTAGTTTAGGAGTGACGTCGGAGATCCGAATTGGGGAAATTCGAGTGGTTCAGGATTTCCAAGATGTGTTTCCGTCGGAGATTCCAGCTTTTCCTCCGTGTAGAGAGGTGGAATTCTTTATTGATCTACAACCGGGTACAGGTCCGATTTCAGAATCAGCTTATCGGATGGCTCCAGCTGAGTTGGTAGAGTTGAAAAGTCAGATTGAGGACTTGTTAGAGAAGGGTTTCATAAGGCCTAGTGTGTCGCCTTGGGGAGCACCGGTCTTATTGGTTAAAAAGAAGGATGGTAAATCTCGTCTGTGTGTGGATTATCGGAAGCTTAATAAGGTGACTATCAAGAACCGATATCCATTGCCACGAATCGATGATTTGATGGATCAGTTGAGGGGAGCCTCAGTGTTTTCCAAGATCGACTTAAAATCTGGTTATCACCAGATAAGAGTACGAGATGAGGATATTCAGAAAACGGCGTTTAGGACGCGATATGGGCATTATGAGTTCTTAGTGATGCCGTTCGGAGTGACGAATGCACCTGCTATCTTTATGGCCTACATGAATCGGATATTCCATTCATTTTTGGACAAGTTTGTGGTGGTGTTTATTGATGACATCCTAGTGTATTCGAAGAGTGAAGAGGAACATGTAGAGCATCTTCGTCTAGTTTTGCAAGTTTTGCGGGAAAGTAAGCTGTATGCAAACCCGTCAAAGTGTGACTTTTGGTTGGAAGAGGTGAATTTCCTTGGCCATGTTATATCAAAAGAGGGAATAGCCGTGGATCCAGCCAAGATTAATACGGTACTTTCATGGAAGCAGCCTCAAACAGTGACTGATGTGAGAAGTTTTGTGGGTTTGGCCGGTTATTACCGGAGATTCATTGAAGGATTTGCTAAGATTGTGGCGCCTATGACACAACTTACGCGAAAAGATCAACCTTTTGCTTGGACAGAGAAGTGTGAGTTGAGTTTTCAGTTGTTGAAGGAGCGATTGACGACTTCACCAGTTTTGATGTTACCACAGTCGGAGGAACCGTATGAGGTTTATTGTGATGCTTCTCATCAAGGGTTGGGTTGTGTGTTGATGCAACACAAGAGAGCAGTGGCTTATGCGTCAAGGCAACTGAAAGTGCATGAAAAGAATTATCCTACGCACGATTTAGAGCTTGCGGCCGTGGTTTTTGCATTGAAGATTTGGAGACATCATCTTTATGGTTGCACTTTTGTCGTGTTTAGTGACCATAAAAGTCTTAAGTATCTGTTCGATCAGAAAGAGCTTAATATGAGGCAGAGGAGATGGATGGAAACCTTGAAAGATTTTGATTTCACCTTAGAATACCATCCTGGAAAGGCTAATGTGGTAGCCGATGCTTTGAGTAGAAAGAGTGTGTCGGTTTGTTCGGCACAAATGGCTAGTCAACAAGAGTTGTTGAGAGAGTTTCGTGACTTGCACCTAGAGGTAGAGTTTGCTTTAGGGAATATGAGACTGGGTATGATTACCATCTCAAGCGGGTTATTGGAGGATATTGCAAAGTGTCAAGATGACAAGTTTCTCATGGAGAAAAGGGCTTTGATTGTTCGAGGAACCAACCGAGATTTCAAGGTGGGATCGGACAACATCTTGAGGTGTCAAGGGAGAGTGTGTGTACCCGATGCTATGAACTTGAGAAACACCATTCTAGGGGAGGCACACAAGAGTAAACTTAGTATACATCCCGGTGCAACAAAGATGTATCAAGACCTGAGGCATGATTTCTGGTGGCCAGGTATGAAAAAGGATGTGGCTGAGTATGTGGCGTCGTGTCTGACATGTCAGAAGGCGAAGATTGAACATCAGAGACCAGCAGGGATGCTGCAGTCATTAGATATCCCCGAGTGGAAGTGGGATAGCATTTCTATGGATTTCATCACTGGTTTACCTAAGACCAGGAGGAAGCATGATTCCATTTGGGTGATAGTGGATCGTTTGACTAAGTCCGCTCATTTTCTACCGGTAAGGACTACGGATACAGCGGCAAGGTTGACCGATATTTACATTGCTGAGATTGTGAGGTTACATGGAATTCCGTCAAGTATAGTGTCGGATCGAGACCCAAAGTTTACTTCACACTTTTGGAAGACTTTGCATGAGGCGTTGGGGACGAAACTGAGATTGAGTTCCGCCTACCATCCTCAGACAGATGGGCAGACCGAGAGAACAAATCAATCTTTGGAAGATTTGTTGAGAGCATGTGTTTTGGATGATCGTGGGAGTTGGGATGATGTGTTACCTTTGATAGAATTCACATACAACAACAGTTTCCACGCGAGTATTGGAATGGCACCATACGAGGCTTTGTATGGGAGGAGATGTCAGACTCCTTTGTGTTGGTACCAAGATGGGGAAAGTATGATAGTAGGACCGGAAATGGTACAACAGACGACGGACAAGGTCCGAAAGATAAGGGCAATGATGAAGGTTGCTCAAGATCGACAAAAGAGTTATGCGGATAGGCGTCAGAGGCCTTTAGAGTTTGAGGAGGGGGATCATGTATTTCTCCGTGTTACACCAACGACTGGCGTTGGAAGGGCTTTGAAAGCGAAGAAGTTGACTCCAAAGTTTATAGGGCCTTATCAGATTTTGGAACGGATTGGGAAGGTAGCATACCGGATCGCGTTACCACCGGTACTATCTTTGATTCATGACGTGTTCCATGTGTCGCAATTGCGGAAATATACACCGGATCCATCACATGTGATCACACCAGATGACATCTAGTTGAGGGATAACTTGTCATTTGAAGTTCCGCCGATCAAGATTGCGGATAGGAAGATGAAGCGTCTGAGAACGAAAGAGATACCTTTGGTGAAGGTAATATGGAACGAAGCTACAGGAGATACCACCTGGGAGCTCGAGAGTAAGATGAAAGAATTATACCCCGGTTTGTTTGACGATGTCTAAGTTTCGAGGACGAAAATTCTTTTAGGGGGGTAGTATTGTAAGACCCAAGATTTCATTGTATAGTTGGTTTAAGGAATATTAGGGTTTCGATGTGTTCGTGTGATGAAACATCGTGTAATTTATTAGGTTTTGCTGTAATCGAGTCTGTTTTGTGCTCGTGCACTGTAATTGTACAGACTTTTGTCTTGTAATCCTCTTTTGTGAATAAGAAGGTTGATGTGGATTCAGAATAACGAGTATTGGATTATTCTTGGTTTTGGAAAAACGAGTAGGATTTTACCCGTCGTTGTAAAATCTTACTGCGTCTGTTTTAAGTGAGGTTTCGGATGGGAGTTTTATATATCTGCGCGAGTTAGGATATATTCTGAGAATAATTTTCTAAGGTATGGAAGAAAATTACAGTCGCGGAAAAAGATTCGGCGATAAGTTTTGGAAATGTTAAACGTTAGACGTTCTTTCCGTAGGTTTTATGTTTTGGTGAGTTTCGTTCGTCGCGGCGCGCGAGAGCTGAACGTGAGAGTGTTTCTAAGAGGTGTTGAGTATTATATCAAGTGGATTTGTTTTTGGTTTGATCCAATGGCTAGGGTTTTGTCTTGGCATTTTGTTTTTGATCCAATGGCCATGAGTTAGCAAGAGGCTTTGTAATAGTAAGGAGGTCATGACTTTGTGGACTTAGAAACATCACATAATCATCTCCATTCTTTCTCTCTTTCACGTGGAACTCCATTTCTTAACCTTAACCTTCACAAATTTTCCATTCTTCACCATTTCACTCCATTTCAAGCTTTGGAGCTTAGAGGAAAGTTGTAGAGAATCACTTTCTAAAGGTAACCCTCTCTTCTCATCTCTTAGGTTGGTAGACTTATAGAGTTTAAGAGTTTTTGGGTTTATGTTCTCATGAGGGTTTGTAGGGAAATGTTACTTTACATGGTTTTTGTTCATGAATGTTGTTCATGAGGTTTAGAGAAGCATGTGTAGGCTTTGTTGTTTTTGTTTTCCATGAGTTGGTGAAAAATCTCATGAGAAAAGTTAGGGTTTTGGTTTGGTTATGTATTGATCAATAACATGTGGTTAGGTTGTAAGGTTTTGAAAAGAAAAGTTGTCTTTGAACCTTTGGGCAAAAGGGAAATGCGTTGTATGGTTTTGTTTTAGAAAATCCGATGAAAAATATTTTGGGGTTTATGAAAATATTTCCTAAGTGTTTTGGGTAGTGTTTTTGGGGTCAAAGTGGTTTAAAACTCTTGTGACATGTGGTGTTGCTTGTCGCTTTGAAAACATGTTTGAAAATGATTACCGGTCGGTTGAGGCCGTGATGAAACTTGTGCTTGAGTTTGGTTTTGATTTTGGAAATGAAAACCAAATAACTTGCACTCGAAGCAACCAACATACTTTCGGAAACGTAATGCTTTGTTGTGAAAACGGTTGTTGGGAACCATTACTATGCGTATGTGGTGTGTTGCGTGAAAAGTTGTTTTGGGTGAAAATTGAGTAAACCAAGTTTTGCTGTTGCTGTCATGAAGAAAACCAGTTCTGTCCTGGTGTGGTCGCCCAGCGACCAGATGGTAGCTTAGCGACCAGTTGGTCGCCAGCCTTCGCCCTGGGCGTGGAAGTTCTGACTTGCCATCGCCAAGTGGTCGCCCAGCGACCACTAGCGACCCCTGGGACCTAAAATCTTGGATTCTGATGTCCTAACTTGGTTTTTAACTTTCTAATCCCTTTTTATTAATTTATGGAAGTGGTGGGGATTGGAAACGAGTTTTTCGGGTACTCGGAAAGTACGTAGCTTATAACGCAAGAAAACGGCCATTTTGCATTTCAAATTATTTAAGACTTTTGACAATTGTTTTGAGTCCTAAAAATAGTACAAATAACTCATGGTGGTTGATCAATACGGTAGTTTTTGGTATGATATCCGAATGAGTGGATTTTCCTTAGGAACCTTTAGGTTTTTGGGGTTTTTTGTTTAGTTTCAATACGATTGGTTGGGAAACAATGTATTGATGGTACGCTGCTTGTTTTAGGAAGCGCGTTGTGTTGTTTGGACGAGTTGTAGTAAACGGAAGCTTGCCGAGGTAAGGGCTCCACTTTATTTCCGTCTTTCGAAATGGTTACAACATGCTTGTTTTTGCTGTGTATGCAATTGCTGTGTGCTTTGGCATGTTTGTACTTATGTATTCTCGTTGATGAGAACGTGTTTATAAAAATGTGTGCAATTTACATATGATTGAGAAAATGTATGTACGTTGAGATGCTTTGTACATAGGCTTTAGGCTATGTGATTGTTTGCATGAGCATATATGAATGCGTGCGTCGGATAGGACTACGCGGGGATTTTGTCTGTGTGACTATCCTGTATATGCCAAAGAGAATATATGCCATGCATTTCATAGTTGCGTACCTAGGTGTATGTCTGTGTGACTTTGCCTACGTACCGGGCGTTTGACTGTGTGGCTTCGCCAAATCCTTCTGGATTTATATTGAGTTGGTGTTTGTCTGTGTGACTTCGCCTGGTGTTTGTCTGTGTGACTTCACCTGCCTTGTGTGGCATTTTTAGTGCGGGTACGTATATTTCTGTGTGGCTTTGCCTACCCCACGACTCTTCGAGGAGAGGTTAATTTTCCGGAAAATCATGCATGTGGCAGCCAGTGATTGGTGTCACACTCATTATAGAAGTCTGCATTAGGCTTGGTGTGCATTATATATATAAACCCGTTGGTGGGAATGGCTTTGGTGGGAATGGCTTTGGTGGTTAAGAGCTTTCTCTTGTGTTTGTGGAAATATTTGTTATGTGTACAATCTTTCGCACCGGTTATATATATATATACCTTTTATTTTGTGGTGACCCTTTCTTTCATTTGCGGGCTCATCCCACCCCAGATGACGATGTAGGTCGAGAGGATGGTGTTGGCAGCTCTAGGCCATAGTGAGCTTGTGTTGAAGCTTAGAGTAGTTAGACTATGCGCCGGTGTGTTTTGTGCACCGTGCTTTTGGGTTAGCATAGAGTTTTCTAACTTGTTTTGAATACTTAGACTTGGGCTGTAATTATTCAGGGATACACTTTGCTGGTCGAAGCACCTTATGGTAATGAGTTCTTTTGTATATTTGAATGCCGGCTCATTTAAAATCTTTTATGCGTAATCTCTGATTGTGTACAAAAAAAAAAAAAATATAGTGTCTTTTCTGGCCTTTGAAAAACGGGTTGTTACATATTTAGACTTGAGAGTTGAGACCGGAGTAGTAATTTGGTTATAAAGTGTAACGATGCATTGATGCAAACAATTTAATGTTAGGAAGTGTGAGAAATTTTAAAAATATTAAAGTGTGCCGGTGTCATTGGTGGAAAAAAAAGTCTTCTTAGGTCGGTTAAAAATCACTTCTTAAGTCGGTTAAGAGCGTGTCTTAACTTTTTTCGACATAACAAATTTTGACTTGTTTGGCTAGGTTTGGACCTGACTTAACAAAGTACATATTAGATCGGTTAAACTGCATACGTCTTAAGAAGTTTCGGTTTTAGAAAGCATTAGTGGCACGTGCATGTGAACTCCTTTAGTTTTGTGTAGATCCGCAGTTTGTTAGCCGTTTCACAGCTTCTTTGAGACTTGGGGTTCAAGTATTGCTATTTTTCGGTAACCTGATTGATTACTAACTTGGAATTATTCATGAGACTTGTATATGGTCATAATCTTTAACCATATTTACCTTAAGCGATATGATCGTATCCTCACATTTGAATTGATTATTGGAGAACTTAGGACCTCGTTCTCTTCTAGGTTAATGATAACTACGTTTTCTCTGGTCCCTTTTGGGTTTTAGATCCTCGAACATCAAAACCTAGAGTTTGATTGTGACAAGGTTAGACTTGACTAGTGGATGTTGATCCTACACAAGAGTTTTGTGCAAGGAATTCTGCTAGAGCTTGACTTTTAACTACCCTGAGGGACACAGGCCCGACTTGCACACATGTGCAGGGTGTGTGCGGGCACTTGGCCTCTAAATTTTTCAGGCCTCGGTTTAAAATTTTGAGGTACTATAATATTAATTATATATTATTTATACTCATAAAATATCAGATGTATTAATCGATTAATTTTGAGGTCCTAAAATAATAGTTATATATTGTTAATGTTCATAAAATATTTAAGACAAAAAAAATGTTCATAAAATATCATATGAGTATCAATAGATTAGTTATCTATACTCATAAAATTTTAATCTATACATAAATTTTAAACTTAGATTAGAATGTCTCTTTTTGACGTTATATATAATGATAATTTTTTTTTATGTGTTTCTTAAGTATTATTTAAATAGAGAATATTTTTTAATTGTTTTACATTTTTTATTAGGGTCCATTTTTAATATTTAATCAAGGCCTCCAAATAGTCAGGGACGGCCTTGGAGGGACAAATATCTTAAAATGAATGCTTGATTTTAACTGTTCATTCTATTAGTCGATCGTGTAATCAGGATCGATCCTAACTATTTGGAGGCCCCGCTTGACTGCTCAAATCCACACTCACTCACCTCCTTTAATTGTTTTCTCTTCTTCATTGTTGACCTTCTAAGAGCATCTACATATATACCATTCAATTTGGTTGCTTAAATAAACTCCACTTGATTTTTTATATTATTTTATACTTTCAAGCTCTTTAAACTACTCAATTATTTCTTCTAAATATCAATATCACTCATCAAAATTTCTAAATCGGGTATCATTTATCACACAATATCGACCCTCTTAACTATTTTAAGTCATAAAGTAGTTGTAACAAAAATAAAAATGAGCAAGGAATATGTGCCTCAATTGGATACGTGGGTGAATAAAGATACCCATTATATATATTGTTACTCAAATAGTGGTATCCAAACTGACAAAGAAGCCAAACTTTGCTAATGCCACACTTCCGATAATTGTGTTCTAAGAGATAAACTTCTTAATTTATTGTAAATTTTAATTTTATAATTTTAATGATATGCTATTTGTTCTGGATTGGGTTAGAAGCCCAATAGCTGAGGAATCTTTACTTTGGGCCGTCGAGCAGGGCCCAATAAGAGGAAGCCCACGTCGTCGTCATCATCACACAACGGTCGAAGATACCTCACGTATCGTAACGGCCGACACCGGAAATGATGAGCATTAAAGGCTCATCATGGCTTTTCAACCGTTTTTCGGCAGTCATTTGATGGGCATTTATTGCCATCAGTGACCTTAGCCCAGCGCTGGGGGCTATATATACTCCTCATTTGCAAGGAGTCAGGTACATTCTATCTTCTCTGAAAACCTACATTCTACTCTCACTAACTTGAGCGTCGGAGTGTAAACAGGTACACAACCCCCTTCCACTCACCGGTACTTGGGGTGGAGCACCGTACAACGGACGTTGGTCGACTCTGATCGCAGGTAAGATCAGTGGCGCCGTCTGTGGGAATCGACTCCCTTCAACCCCTTAGCCTCGACTGGGGGGCTTCTGTTCTGGATACACCAAAATAGTCCCACATCACTTGGTACTCGAGGCAAAGGGTAGTTTATATACAACACTCACACCTTTCAAATCAACCGAGACGCATTTTCTACAAAGGACAAAATCGTGACGGGTCAACCCAAAGTGGACAATCTCTTGGAGATGTGGACTTGAGGTCGAATCTGAACACTATTTATTTTTATTTTGTGTATAATTGTATTGAAAGTTAATTGTTGAATTTGAATTTGTGTTAATTGTAGAAATTTCGTTGTTAGGATTTGATAGTGCGGCTTAATTGTGTAAGTTTGTGATTTGAACATAGTTTTCATTTGGTAAAATAAAAATTCTAACAATAACCAATGAATTTTTTTCAAAAGAAAACTTCACAATATTACTCAGCTTCTAGTACTTAAGAGTATAAAATTGAGTCCACCTATTCAAAATAAGATTGTTAAGAATATATATTTAGTGCCACAAATTTATATAGTTGGTGCCTCACTTTCAAAATTTCCTAGCTCCGTCGCTAACTTATATATTATTCTCCTTGAATTCAATTGAGTAGGTTGGTTCTTTCATCTCGATTTCCATCCACCGCCTAATTTTGTTTTCAAATACTTTGGTCCAAAGCATATCAAAATGGGTGGGCGCTTAACATATGGTATCATTGTTAGGACGCTAATATAAATTAAACTAATTGCAGTTTTAGTCCCCCTATTTTAAAATTTGACAGTTTTAGTCCCCCTATCATAATTTCTTACAATAAATTGGCAATTTGATATATTTTAAAAGATATAACATATGAACTGGCGATGAGAAAATACTAACGTCGATGAAATTTTAAGAAAAATTATTCATAAAGTTAATTTAAAACACATTGTCTCACCATATTTTAGACAAAATATGTACTTGGGGACCAAAACTGTCGAATTTTAAAATAGGGGGACCAAAACAGCAAAATGGTGAAAATAGGGGGACCAAAACTGCAATTAAGCCAATAATTTAATAAAGGGGTTTGTTAATTTAGACCAAATTAAAAATATGAAGGTTTAAATTAGCAAGGTGCATCTTTTTACTTTGGACAAAAAACCCTTGACATTTAGTTATTTTATACTAAAAAATTGAGTGTTAATTAGGTAAATTTTATTAAATGTTGTACACCTATTTGCTAATTTACACCCAATTTGATAAAACAATTTTATGTTTTTTTATTAGAAAAATGTTGTTTGAGAATTTTAAGGGAATAATAAAACGTGTTTTGGTGTTTTTTTTATAAAACTTCAAAATTATCTTTTACTTTGAACTTATCTCAAATAATGAAATAAGAGTATTTTTAATCATAATAAAAAAAATACACCTTACTAATTTAAACCTTCATATTTTTAGGTTAGTGTAAATTAGCAAACCCCTTATAATAAAATTCATAACGTTAGTTATATGCCATAAACCCAAATCCCTTGTAGTAAAATTCATAACGTTAGTTATATGCCATAAACCCAAACCATAAGTATAAGCATAATCAAATCATTGACCAAACAAAATCTTCCAGCTTTCAAAACCTGCAAAGCTGGCACCAGCTTTTAAAGGTACTACACCCTTCCCTTCACGCGTCCCCCCACCCCACCCTACATTCGAATTCCCCTAAATAAACCCTTTAACACATACACACATATATATAGAGCCTCTTTCTAACACATCCTTCACATCACAACATTTACTACTAAATATTTCTCTCACAAACATTTCTGTGTCCAATTAATTAATGGCTTCTTCTATTAGCATTCATAGTATGCTGATTGGAGTTATGATAATTAGCTCCTTGATGGCTACATGTTCCGCCAACTTCTACCAAGACTTTGATCTAACATGGGGTGACCACCGTGCTAAGATATTCAATGGTGGTCAGCTTCTATCTCTTTCTCTAGACAAAGTCTCTGGCTCTGGCTTCCAATCCAAGAAAGAGTACTTATTTGGTAGGATTGATATGCAACTCAAACTCATTGCCGGAAACTCTGCCGGAACTGTCACTGCTTACTATGTAAGTTTTTCATTTAATTTGATTCCTTTCTTTACTTCCTCACATTATATAAATATATTCTTACTTCATTTCTTTTTCAAAAGCAACTTTAACATAGCTTCTTCATCATAACAAATACTTTTATGACCATTTCTTTTGTTCTGCTGCTTATTTGCTTCTTTGTAACGGTAGGTAACATAGTAATTAATAATGTATTATCTTCATATATATGGTGCAGTTGTCATCACAAGGACCAACTCATGATGAAATTGATTTTGAGTTCTTGGGAAATGTTAGCGGTGACCCTTACATTCTCCACACAAATGTGTTTTCTCAAGGCAAAGGAAACAGAGAACAACAATTCTACCTCTGGTTTGACCCAACCAAGAACTTCCACACTTACTCTATCATCTGGAAGCCCCAACACATTATGTAAGTACTCAAATCAAAATGAGCATGGTCACTATCGAATAAACAACTTAGTTAAGCACTTATAACATAAACACTTACCATATAAGTATTATGTAACAAAATTTAAAGTGAAGTCAAACAGTTTTCATTTAAGTCGTTCATAAAAATAGCTAATTAAAAATAAGTTGCTTACCTCTATGAATTTTGATAACTAAACTAACAAATTGATATAACCAATTACAGATTTTTGGTTGACAACATTCCCATAAGGATGTTCAAGAATGCTGAATCAGTTGGTGTTCCATTCCCAAAGAACCAACCAATGAGAATCTATTCAAGTCTTTGGAACGCAGATGATTGGGCTACAAGAGGTGGTTTGGTGAAAACTGATTGGTCCAAAGCACCCTTTACAGCTTACTACCGCAATTTCAAAGCCACTGAACTGTCCTCTGTCTCTTCCAATTCCTTCTCTGATTCTGCATTGCAGAGCAACGAGCTTGATGCTTATGGTAGAAGAAGATTGAGATGGGTTCAAAAGTACTTCATGATTTATAACTACTGCAATGATCTAAAGAGATTCCCACAAGGTATTCCCGCTGAGTGCAGGCGTTCAAGGTTCTGAGAGATCAATCATGAAGAACTTATAAAAGTGATGTTATATTATATCTTATACAACCGTTCTGTCGAATGTAATTTTTCGCAGTTGTTTAGCATCACCCTTTAATTTATTACTCCCTCCGTCCCATTTTAAATGACCTTTTTTTGACTTAGTGTACTATTCATTTGACCTACTTTGACCTTATTTTTCTACTAATCTATGCATGTAAATATTAGCATATGAGATCTTGTTTGATTTGTCTCGACGAGTATTTTCAAAATATACAATTTTTATAATTTTTAATAATAGATAATTAAAGATATTAACGATTAAAGTTGTACATTGGTAAGCGTAAACGAAGTCAAACAGGTCATTTATTTTGGGACGGAGGGAGTATGATTCTTTGATTTATATATCTTCCTCTATATTCATTTTTTTTATGATAAAAATAAATCAAATTATTTGTACTACTTTCTTATCAGTTTCAGCCTATGTGGAGTTGTACTTGATTTATCTATTTGATTTATCTAACCATCAACAAAGAGCCACCTCATCTTTCTTTTGTTTTTCTTTTTTTTTTTATCAAATAATCTAGTGGCTAGAAATTTCACTGTTAAGGTGGATAACTAGGATGACCGGAGTTCGAACCCCGGTCCCCCGCATATATAATGCAATGTCCAACTAGGGGTGTGCAAAAAATCTGGTTAACCATAACCAAAATACTAACCAAACCAAATCCAATTTTAATAACCAAATCCATTTTATAAGAAAAACCACACCAATCCAATAAAAAAAAACCAATTGTAAACCATATCCATTTTTTTATAATTGGTTTGTAAACCATATCCATTTATTCGATATTTCAGATAAATACAATTCCGAAAAAACTTTCAATATTTTATTCGAAAAAAAGTTCTTGATTTTCAGCGGGAATTTTTTCTTCAGATTTTCCCGGAAAAAAAGTTCCCGATTTTTCCGGAAAAAAAGTTTCCGGTTTTTCCGGAAAAAAAGTTTCCGATTTTTTCCGGAAAAAAAGTTCCCGATTTTTACGGAAACAAGTTCTCGATTTTTTGCCGGGAAAAAAAGTTCCCGATTTTTCCGGAAAAAAGTTTCCGGTTTTTCCAAAAAAAAGTTTCCGATTTTTTCCGGAAAAAAAGTTCTCGATTTTTCCGGAAACAAGTTATCGATTTTTTGCCGGGAAAAAAAGTTCCTGATTTTTCCGGAAAAAAAGTTTCCGATTTTTTCCGGAAAAAAAGTTCCCGATTTTTACGGAAACAAGTTCTCGATTTTTTGCCGGGAAAAAAAGTTCCCGATTTTTCCGGAAAAAAGTTTCCGGTTTTTCCAAAAAAAAGTTTCCGATTTTTTCCGGAAAAAAAGTTTTCGATTTTTCCGGAAACAAGTTCTCGATTTTTTGCCGGGAAAAAAAGTTCCCGATTTTTCCGGAAAAAAGTTTCCGGTTTTTCCGGAAAAAAAATTTCCGATTTTTTCCGGAAAAAAAGTTCTCGATTTTTCCGGAAACAAGTTATCGATTTTTTGCCGGGAAAAAAAGTTCCTGATTTTTCCGGAAAAAAAGTTTCCGATTTTTTCCGGAAAAAAAGTTCTCGATTTTTCCGGAAACAAGTTTCCGGTTTTTCTGGAAAAAAGTTTCCGATTTTTTCCGGAAAAACGTTCTCGATTTTTCCGGAAAAAAGTTCTCATTTTTTTCCGGAAAAAAAGTTCTCGATTTTTTGCCGGGAAAAAAAGTTTCCGGTTTTCTCCGGAAAAAAGTTCTCGGTTTTTGGCGGGAAAAGAAGTTTCCGATTTTTCCGGAAAAAAGTTTTCGGTTTTTCCGGAAAAAAAGTTCTCGATTTTTTGCCGGGAAAAAAAGTTTCCGGTTTTTTCCGGAAAAAAAGTTCTCGATTTTTTGCCGGGAAAAAAAGTTTCCGGTTTTTTCCGGAAAAAAAGTTCTCGGTTTTTTGGCGGGAAAAAAATATCCGATTTTTTCCGGAAAAAAAGTTCTCGATTTTTCCGGAAACAAGCTCTTGATTTTTTGCCGGGACAAAAACCGGAAAAAAGTTTCCGGTTTTTCCGGAAAAAAAGTTTCCGATTTTTTCCGGAAAAAAAGTTCTCGATTTTTTGCCGGGAAAAAAAGTTCCCGATTTTTCCGGAAAAAAAGTTCTCGATTTTTTGCCGGGAAAATGTTCCCGGTTTTTCTGGAAAAAAGTTTCTGATTTTTTCGGAAAAAAAGTTTCCGATTTTTCCGGAAAAAAGTTTCCGGTTTTTATGGAAAAAAAGTTTCCGATTTTTTCCGGAAAAAAAGTTCTCGACTTTTCCGGAAATAAGTTTTTGATCTTTTTCCGGGAAAAAAAGTTGCCGATTTTTCCGGGAAAAAAAATTCCGATTTTTTCCATAAAAAAATTTCCGATTTTTTCCGTGATAATTTCTAATATTTTTTCGGAAAAAAGTTCTAATTTTTTTTTTGAAAAAATTCCTGATTTTTTAGAAAAAAAGTTGGTTCAATTGAATAATCCAATTTTTATTACTAACCGGTTATGAATTGGTTTCAAACCGGTTATGAACCATATCCAAATTGATTTTATAAAATAACCGGTTTGTCATTGAATTGGTTTTGGTTATAAATCATATCCTAATTTATGGTTTGGTGTGGTGTGGTTTCAAACCATTGCACACCCCTATCTCCAACCTACTAAGCTAAGCTCACGAGACCACTTCATCTTTCTTTTATTCTTTTCAATTTTATTATTATAATAAAAAAAATTCTCAATACGTTCTTCTTTTTTATGGAATCTGGACCACTCAATTTTATAATATTACAACTATGGAAGAAAAACCCCTTCTTCAACCTCAAGTATGATTTCATCAATTGATTAATTTCAAATCAAATTTTTATAAAAAAAAATTGATGATTTAATTTTTTTAATATGAGGATTAGTACACAATCAATCTCCTTCAATATGATATTATTAATTTATTACCAACACAAATGCTCAATAGAAACAATAATATAGAAAAATACTACTCCCTCCGTTTCTTTTTAATTGTCTTTTTAGAATAGTAACACCAAATTAAGGAAGTGTATTTTTGTCCTTTATCTTTCTGTTATACCCTCGTTTTAATCCACCGATAAATTCCTATTTTTTTGCACATATTTCCTCATTCTAATAAATTTAAAATATCATGTACAAAAAAAAATTTAATATGTTATGTACCAAAAAAAATTTAAAAAAAAAATAGTTTTCCAAATATATAGCATTAATTGGTTTTATTAAAAAAGATAAGAGCAATTGCCAAAGGATATAATTGACAGATCATACCCGTAAAATATAAAAAGGACAATTAAATAGAAACGCTAAATCTAACAATAAAAGACAATTAAAAAGAAACGGAGGGAGTACATGATATTCTTAAGAGTATTGCTCTTTAGTTACACAAGAAAGAGAAGAATCCACAAAATTAGGGAATTTGATCAATCAAAATTGTCTACCCATACATGAGAGAGAATAGTTATAATTTGTAAGTGTTAAATTTTGTCACATAAGATTCTTCTCTTTCTTGCATAAAAAAATTCTTACTAAATCGCATTTTTCTTTTCCCAATTGTAACACTTGCAGCCAACAGGCGTATCCAGGATTCTGGTCTAGGGGGTGCAAAATTTTGTGTGTAACTATTACTCTCTCCGTTTCTTTTTAATTGTCTTTTATTATCATATTTAGCGTTTCTATTTAATTGTCCTTTTTGTATTTTATGGGTATGATTTGTCAATTATACCCTTTGTCAATTGCTCTTATCTTTTCTCATAAAACCAATTAATGCTATATATTTGGAAAACTAAATCTTTTTTTTTAATTTTTTTTTTGTTGGTACATAACATATTAAATTTTGTTTTTTTTGTACATAATATATTAAATTTATTGGAAAGGCAAAAAAATAGGAATTTATTGGTGGATTAAAACGAGGGTATAATAGGAAGATAACGTGCAAAAATACACTTCCTTAATTTGGTGTTATCATTCTAAAAAGACAATTAAAAAGAAACGGAGGGAGTACTAAATTCAGTGAAAGACCGTATGATATTAAAAAACATTTTTTGAAATATAGTAGGACTATTGTTAAAAAGTGATCAAGATATAAGGACCTAAGACATATCTAACCATATGTCACATTAGTTTTGGTTTAGAAAACAGGCAGAGAGAATAAATATGGGAACAAAAGAAAACTATACGATTTTAAAAAACATTATTTGAAATGTAGGAACTATCGTTAAAAAGTGAAATAAATACAAGACCAAAAACATATTTAACTCATTTTTTACTACATTTTTCTTCTAATTTTTGGCAAATAAATTTGTTTATGGTTTCTTTGGTACACATTTTATTTAATGTGTACCGTGTTGGAACAAAAGTAATTCTGACATGACTCAATTAAGTTTTGATGATAACAATAGTATTAATATACAATAGGGTACACTGATAATTTATTCTAAGTGTGCATGTATATATGTTAAAATTTCATATACACTAATGGGTACTTGAGAAGCTCTGAAACGCCATCTAAAAATTTATAAGAAGATGACTCTAGCAAGTTCTGATGAGAAGAACAGTAGACGCAACCTTCAGAAGCTACTAGTCAAAGCGTATCAGAAGTTCTCGCATCAGACGTTGTGTTGAAGACACAAGATTCTGATAAGAGCAGTTATAGCCGTTTTGTCAGAAGAACATTCTCTGCTTCTTATGATTGGAATCCATCATCCTCTGACAAATTCAAATTGGAGAATCATCATAGTACATCAACATTATCATCAATGATAATGACGTTAGTACTACTATACGAACCATTACCTGATATAGGCGAATCTTTCCTCACAAGAATGGAATTTTACAAACGTTACTTGATTTAGTTAAAATACCATGTGAAGGAAATTGTACGATCTCCAGCTGGCTATTCTCACTGCAACGGCATCAATTCATACGCTCCACCCTCATCTATAAATAGGAGGATGAATTGAAGTTTTTGTGGACAACAATTGAACGATTCAAAAGAGCTGTTACTCTGTCAAAATCATCTAACACAAAAACTCTCAAAATACAACTTGAACTCATTTGAACATTCAAGACAATTGTCTCAGCATCTGATCATCTCAGTAGTTGAACCTTAGTATTCTTTTGCTAGGATTCTAAGTTAGTCTTGTTAAGAGTTGTATTGGTTTTTATTTTGAACATTGATATTTGTATCAAGTGTTCATACACTTTGTTATTTCTTTTAAGTTGTAAGAAGTCTCTTGCTTGTGTGCTTGAGCATAG
Organism: Trifolium repens; assembly: GCA_030408175.1. NCBI lineage: Eukaryota > Viridiplantae > Streptophyta > Magnoliopsida > Fabales > Fabaceae > Trifolium > Trifolium repens. The sequence continues at coordinate 27,964,933 of CP125841.1, read as the reverse complement.
GAAGTCTCTTGTAAGGATTTACTCACTACAAGAAGTTTGACATATAGTGACGGAAAAAAACCGTAGGTAAAGATCCAAAAACCGTGGGTATAGGCCGAAAAACCTATACCGACGGACATTTTGTTCCGTGGTCTTTATTTCGCTATACCCACGGATATTTTCCGTCCCAATAGGCTACAACTACGGTAATTTCAGCCGTTGGACAAAACCCTAGAGCTATACCCACAGCCAATGAAACCTATGAAATTGATTTACCCACACATCTGTCCGTAGGTATAAGTTTCACAGTTTTTTTCTTTTTGGTCAAATATTCATTTATCCAAACAAATTTTATTTATTTTTTAATAATAAAAGTTTCAAATTTTCTTTTTCATATACCACATACTATTTTTCATAGATGACACACTATATTATGAAACAAAATAAATGAAAATCTCAATTATATTAAATCTGAGAACATGTTATTTTTTTCTACAAGAACAACATATATAATGTATTTAAAAATATATAGATTCATTACAATATCAATGCTACAAAGAAAATAACGTATCACGTCCACTAAATTTTCAAATTTACTCTCTTAAGATCTTCTCGACCATCTTCATCCTTCTAACTTCAATCTTCAATCTTCATTAGTGCCACACGACTTGGAGAATTCATTTGGTGAGGGGCACTAGCATCTGTAATTTATTGAAAACAAGTGAATATAAGTTTTCATACTCAAATTCCACCACTTCATTCTAAAGGGACATTAACAAGAGACAATCATGAATATCTAACAAACAATAAACTGTTAACAAATAAATTTTAAGGTATCTCACCTGGAATTAAAACTAGCTACATTGCGGCTGCAAAGTGATTTCCAAAGTGATCGACATTGCATTGCCTATTCTTGTATCAACAATTCTCATCACCTTTCTATTTTTATCAGGTACCGCGTCCATAAGATTGTGGTAGCTTTCTTCCCCATATTTTTCACCTTTAAGTTGATTCCGATATTTGGAAGTGATTTGCTGGCCTATCATTTTTAGAAGTGGGATTGACAAAATACTGGATTAGATATAATAAGTTTATCATTGTATAAAACAAACATAGATTTTTTTAAAGGAAACATAGATAGATAGTTAGATTGATACCTCAGTAATTTATATTTTTTTTTTGAATCGGCTAAAACTACAAAAGCGAGATACCGGTCACAACACGTTCCCGAATCCGCATAAAAGATTACACTCCTGCACTAGCCGGTCAAAACTTTATGCAGCAACTTAACCTGCAGTTCTACACTACAAAGCAACAAATAAAAACAAGAGTTAACAACTTTTCTTTTTTAATCAGCAAATATTTATATCAACAGTCACTAGGAGTACAAGACATACCCGAGAAGAACAAAGAATACACAACTACACTAGCAGCTACGACCACAATGGTGTGCCAACTAAACACGCCAAACTGCCAAAACACCAAAAAACAAAGGAGCCCAATATCAGCAAAGCAAACCAATAGATAACCATCTCAAATTGGTACACAAATGATTTCCTTCATTTGAACAATGTAGAATTGGATTACAAATATACAAGACATTGGATCAAATCATAACAATCTATATCAATTTAATGGCATTCACTTTGTTTTATGGCGACTAAGGTAGAGATTATATGATTGCTTAGTCTATGCAATTTGTCTCACTTTCTTTATCATAACTTTGTATTGGACTCTACTAATCCAAGCTAGAGACACACACGTATAAAGAACAAAACTCACCTAGTGGCTATGTTTGAACAAATGTTTCCTCATTTAACTCAAACTATAAACTACAGGAATTCTCCTTTCACACATTTTATGTTTGATTCAATTCTAGAATGCATATAATATCATCCTCGAATAAGCAATGGACTTTATGATTGGAAACTTTTACCAACATTGCTGCAGTAGAAGTTTAAATATTAAGTAGCACTAATCTTCAAATCAAGGCAAATAACAGTTTTCGGTGTAGTAAAAGCTCTCATTCAAATTTTACAGAACGTAAAAAAGTGTCACTTTACCTGAAAATCAACAAAAAATGGAGTTAATGATGCAAGAAAAATTAATAGGGAAACAACTATGTAAATAAAGCATAATAGTTTATAAACTTGATATCAGAAGATGAACCTAGATTTTCCAACACTGTCAAATGTGTCTAGTGACAGAATAGAAGGCTTCTTCTCTATTGTGAGAATCTCAAAAACTATCAGTGGCTCATAAGTATTTTCTATACTGATAACATGCAATAACACATCAATCAGAGACTTAATTCAAACAAATATCTCATAGATGGCACAAGATAAAAGAGAAAGAGGAGTAGTTTTAAGAAATTTATACATTAAATAAGTTTTGAATGGGTAATTTCATGAGAAACATATATAAACCTACCTTTTTTTTTTATCAGCAAAAGAATTTATTAAGGACACAACACGGCACAAGGGATGCTGTGAGGTCTAAACTTACAAATACAAGACAAAATAAGCTACACCAGCTTACAGCAAAAACAAAAACGCCAACCAAAGAATAGAAAACAAGGAACAAGCAACAACCAAACACCAGATAAACTACAAACCAGTAACAGCAACTAAAACACCAAAAATAACGCCTCATGCCAGACAAACACGCACTCCAAAACCACACAAAAGCTACCTTGTTGCAATACCTCATGATGGGCGGATGAAGCATCATAGATCAGGGGACTCGGACGCGATGGATAATGGAGGGTGAACGAATGAGTCGATCGTTGGAGAAGGGACGATGAGAAAACTGAGTGGAATCGAAATCGTTGGACAAGGGTGGGCGAGCGAATTGAGGTTTTAGGGTTTGTGGTGAGTCGATGAAAAGAGGAGGAAATTGAAAAGTGAGATGTTGTAGGGTTTATGGTGAATTTCTTGTAGGATTCAATTTGGGTGAGTGAATGATGAAAAGATGAGGAATTAAGAAAAAATAAATTTTTCGGATTGAGATGTGGAGGAGGGATTAGGGGAAAAGTGTAGGGGTGATAAGGAAACTAAATAAATCTTCTCGTTCTGAATTAAGAAGTGAATAAAGTGGCTATGCTCCCAAGAGATAGTAAATTGTGAAGAAAAAAATCACTTGCTGGAACAAAAACAAAGAAGCAATGTTTTTGTAAACTGGTCAGAGATGTATATACGAACACAATCACAACATAATCAATCAATAGTCGCGAAACAGGAGATTTAGGGTTTTTGGAGAAACAACAATCTCCGTAAGAAGAAGTTTTGAAGTGGTGTAACAATTAAATTTTATTTTTATTTTTGCGGGAATTTTTATTTAAGTTGTATGAGTGCTATACCTACAGATCACTTGTACAATACCCACGGATTTATTGACCGTCACTAAGTATGTCCGTGGGTATATGGCAAATTTGTTGTAGTGACTTGAGCATGGGAAGTCTCTTGCTGTGTGCTTGAGCAATTGTAATTTTTTGTGGTTATAGTAAACTCCCTTGGAAGTGCAAGGGGACTGGACGTACTCTCGGTTTGTGAGAGGAACCAGTATAAATCTCTGTGTCTATCTCTCTCTCTATCTCCTTCTTGCTTGTGTGATTAATTGTGTTATTTAACCGCTGCATATTCTGATAAGTTGTGAAACTTAGAAAAAAAATTAAAACCACCAAAAACACAATTCATACCGGTACCATATTTAATGTGTATCGGTACTGTATTTTATTTAATGTGTACCGGTACTATATTTAATGTGTACAATTCTAATAGGTTTACAAATTTTGTGTGTAACTATTTTAATGTGAATAATTGTGATAGGTTCACAAATAGTGTTTATTAATTTTTGTATATTAAATACTATTTATAGACCTATTAGAATTATACAGCTCAGCAATGTACCGATATATCTTCAAATAAGATATGTACGAGTGTTCACCAAATGTATATATTATCCCTGTAAGAGAATTCATTTTGCCGCCCTATGGCTAACTCGCGCGCCCTATGAATTGACCAAAATACCATTCCGTAGCTTAAGTCACGGATGAAGGAAAAATGAGTAATTTTGAAAAATGACATTTTTTCTACATCCGTGACTCAAGCCACGAATGTTATAAATGTAGGGTGTTTTGGGGGGTGTCCGTAGCGCAAGTCACGGACAGGAATATTTTGATCATTTCGTAGGGCGTACCCCAGAATCTGTAGAGTGGCAAAAGTAATTTTCCCTTGTAATAAACTATAAAATATATTTACTTGTGGGTTTGAGCCAATGAACAGGGGATATTTGGGAAAAAGAACAATAACACATTGTTTGGTTCTAAAGAAAGTGAGTGGATGGAAAGTATTGAGGATGGAAAGTTTATTGGAAAACCTGTTTCCACCGTTTGGTTGCTGCATTAGGGAGGAAAGAAAGTTTAGTTTTGGTGGGTCCCATGCCCAAAAACTTTCCCCCCACAATTGAGAAGAAAGTTGGTACGTGAACCAACTCATGTAAAAGACAAAATAATCCTTCTTTTTTATTAGATATGTAGATCACAAGCTTCAATTTTTTTTCTTTTCAATTAATTAATTATAAATAAATATGCAACATAAATGAAACCTCCAATATTAAATGGACGTCACTCTATTGATTGCACCAACATATTTATATACTTTTTATTATAAAAAAAAATCTTTATAGTTAATTACATATATATTAAACATGTGGGTATTTTAGTCATTTACAAAATATATAACTGTCTTTCCTCTTACTTTCCATTCACTTTCACTCATACCAAACAACTAAAAAATCATCTCACTTTTCACTCTCTTTCCTCTTACTTTCTTTCCTTTAACAATCTTTCCTTTCATTTTCTTTCCTCATACTTTCTCTTGTCATCCAAACAAAGCCTAAGAGAAGACATGTGCCAACAAATAAGACGAAATGTGAAGGAGTTGGGTGCAGAGTTAAATTTTCAGGGGGTTCAAATAGAAATAAAGTATAATTTTTAAATGCAAATTTAAAAGTTGAGGGGGTGCAGGTGCACCCCCCGAGCCCAACGTGGCTCCGCCAGCATATCAAGGCATCTTCATTGTAAAAGAACCTTTTCTAAAATGTCAAAAACAGAGGTTGTAAATAGTAACTCATACGATTGTGCACTACTTTGCCGGTTGATATCGTTGATAACATCGATACTCCGTCGCAGCACCGCGATGTCAATGCCGTCGTCGATTCTCAGGTGGTGTTGTCGTATCTGCTCCGTAAATGACCTTTTCCTCTTTTTTTAATCGGGTTTTTCCTTTCCCTTTTCTTTCTTATTTTTATGGTGAGATGTCGTGGCCAAATATTGAGCATTTGATGATGGGAACAATTGAGATTCATTTGACTGTAGTGACTACATAGATATAATGAATGCGGTGAATCCATAATATTATAGGTAAAAGAAGACAAGGACCAAAAATGGAAAGAAGAAACATCAGAGAATTAGAGCATTTTCAATGATGTTGCTAGTAAGAGCTTGCTTAACCGGCCTCCACATCGGTTTCATATGTACACATTATTTTTTAATGTTATGTCTAATAAGTATTTAATTACTTCAACTCAAGAATTCTACCAAAATTATTAAATGGGTCTCGCGTGTAAACATCATTTGTGATATGAGTATAGTAGATATAGTCGTACTTTCTCATGAATGTCATATTCTTTTCCTTTTTTTTCTCTACTTTCTAGCTCCATTTATGCAGGTAAAAAATGTTTCTATTCATATGTTACGCCTTCTTTTTCTTTCTTTCATATCCTTCAACCCCATATTATTATTATTATTATTATTATTATTATTATTAGTATTATTGTTACTATTATTATTTTTAATATTAATCTAGATCAAGACACAAATTCATAATATTGAAGCTAATAATATTTGATAATTTATTTAAATCTTAACTATACATTTCGTCCTTTACGTTTATTTTAGGTTTCAATTTGGTCCCTTATGTTTCCACAGTTTGCATTAGTTAGTCCTTTCCGTCAATTCAATGACTAACTCTGTTTGTAATGTCCATGTGGCTAACAGAAATGCATTTAACCTTTATTTAATAATTTAATTAATGTTAATGTATTTAAATAAAATTAATATGGTTCAATTCATTGTAGTTTATAAACCATTGGTTCGATTCAGTTCATGAAACCACTTTTAAAAAAATTGGTTTATTTTTTAAATCAATTCAGTTTAGTTCAGAACCAGTTTCAAACCGGTTCATAAATTATAAACCGATTTTAGTTAATCTATTTATAATTAGATTTTTTTTAAAATAAATATTTTCCAGATTTGTTTGTAAATGTATTTTAGTTTCAAAATATTTTAATTTTAATTAAATTCATTAACATTAATACTATGTGATTTATATATACGTAGGATAATTACACTTGAATGGAAGGTAAACGGGCAACAAGCTGCGCCGCTAACCCTTTTTTAATAGCAAAACCAATCCTGTTAAATACTATATCTAGAGACCTAGGAGATACCACATTGCTATGCATGACTCTTTAAACTCGTTCCAAAATAATCACAGCATCTGGTGCGAAAAAACCAAACGTGTCAAATGCAAATGGGTGGTGGACTGGTGCTAACATTAATTAAATTATAAATAAATTACCAAATATTAAAATAATTCTACAAGAGGTGGTGGACTGGTGGCAAGGCTAGCGCCGATGGTGGCAGAGGGCGGGGCTCGGGCCACCCACGACAGGGCTACGACAGCATTCCGGTGAGTCGCGGCGGAGCTTTTGCGGCGCTCCGGTGTCATTGGGCGGAGTTGCGGCCAAAAGATATTTTAGTATTTTTTTAATTAATTAATATAATTAGTTTAAATTATTATTAATTATAAATTTATCTATTTTACTAAAAATTGTCGAAGATGATAGTTTGAATCCATGCCCTTTAGTTTGAAATATGAATAATTTGCCCACTAGACCAACTTGTCTTGTCATTATTTTATATTTTCACACACACACACACATATGTAAGATCGCCGATGTAAACAAATGCCTTTTTAGAATTTGAGTAAATGATAAAGAACTAATTAGTTTTGTAGTACCATATTTTAGTTAAAATGGGGACAAATACATTGTTGACCTATTATTTATTTGTTGTCAATATATCATCAAGTATATATTTTTTTATTTTAGATATGCAAGTTATTTGTCTAATCTTCATAATTGTATAGATCACGGACAAAATATATGTTTACATGAGAAAATACTAATACTCATCGAAATGTGTGAAACAAACTAGAATAACAATCGCATAAAATAAAATGATGAGGAAAGTTTCACATTACATTAGATAATATATCAATAATGTAATTTAGTTGAAGAATGTGATCCATGGGATACAAGAATTTGTGAGTTTTCTTTTAAAGGTTCTTGCAACAATTTGATATGAAGATAATGTCGCACAACCTGGAAATTTGGAGGAGACCATGATTAAGAAGACAAGAGAGATCTTTCTACATAGTCAACTCCATTTAAAACTTTTGGGCAATTAGTACAAAATATTATTTGGTTTTTCTTCGTCTCAAATATAATTATCTCTATGAGGGGGATACATAAAGATGTTTTGCACTCTTTTTCCCCTCACCATAGTTTTGTCCTATTGAATTTTTCTGGTAATATTTTTAAGGCTTAATATTATTTTCGTCATTGTAACTTCGTGATTTTTTGGTTTTAGTCCATGTATCTTTTTCTTGCGAATTCACCCTTGTATGTTCAAATCTTTTTTATTTTAGTCCATAAAGCTAAAATTCGTAGGAAAATCTGCAGGAAAATCCAGACAAACTATATGTTTATATGAGAAAATACTAATACTCATCGAACATAAACACATAAGCTGAGAAACCTAAACCCCCAACGGTTCAGCAAGTACACAAAACAGAAGAGTTAGATTACATAATCTGAAAGAAATGTAAGAATAATGCATACTTACATTTTACGATATATAAACCATTTAGACAAACATATATCTCATCTTACATTATCCAACATACATATAAGTAAGCATTTTAAGACATTAAAACATCATACATGTACAACAATCAACAAATCACATCATCCAAGTCAAATAATTATAAATTGTCATTATGACCAAGTATCAATTACCACATAATAAATGCACATCTTCCTAATGCAAGCTAATGTCACATTTACATTTCATGTCACCCTAGACACAACTAAATGCATGTGGTACCAACTATAGGATAAACATATATTCTCTGCATGTTACCATTAGGATAAACATATATCATCTACCCGTTACCATTAGGATAAACGTATATCCTCTGCCCGTTACCATTTGCCACATATATGCCATGAATGTGCATGCACCAAAACATATGATGATCTCACTAATGTATTTTCTCATGAATAATAGGATACTCAATCCATATTCCAACTCATACTCCACATAACAATTCATCATCATAATTTATCATGGTCACACATTCAATTATATAACATATATCACTAATCAATTTAAATACTAAGTTATTATCCAATTAACAACGCATTGCAATTCTTTACATAACCTCATAATCCAATCATAATCTTCAAAAACTAACATAAAAAATGGATTCTACACGAAAATTATGAAAAAATAAGTTTCGGGTGCATAAATCGACAAAAGTCAACAAAAGTCAACACAGTCTACCAGGTGTTGTGCCGGGCGCCAATGGCAGAGGAAAATTTTGGAAAATGCACACGAGCCCATGCCTGGCGCCAGCAGGGCTGCGCCGGGTGCGGAGACCTGATTGTGTTTTCGTGTTTACGCGGTTTTGAACCAAAAATCACTTTTCTATACCCCAAAACACTTATTTGAACCTAATAACGATTATACAACAGCCACCAAACATGTTTATGGATAAAATCAATTATTTCAACTCAAAATACTTAAAAGTAAATATTCGTACCCATTTTTCATAAGAACCCATTTTTCATATCAACAACACAATCAACTCAAAAAGTAATGATTTTTCTCGTATCAATCTATCTATCAAATATGAATAATCATTTAGAATTATTCAATCAACATCAAAATCACATAGATAAACACATTCCCAATTAATCCCCCCATAAACCCCAAAATATAAAAGGGTGTAGAGAGTTTGGGAGTGGAGATTTGGGCCCTCTCTATGTTCATCATAGATTATGCAACTACTCTCATACCTCAATAAAATTGGCAACTTTGCTCCATTTCTTCAATCATCTCTTAATCAACTATGGCTTGTTCTTTATTTGATCTTTTCCTTCATCTCCTTCTCTTTCTCTACTCTCTCTTTTCTCTCTTCTCTTTCTTCCTCCATTTCTCTATTCTTTTATGTTAATGAACCACACCACTCTCATCATAAAATCCTCCTTTATATACTCTCTACTTATGTTATGGTCAAATTTCTATATTACCCTAATTTTCTCTACAAATCTTCCACCAACTCCAAGATATTACCGAAAATGATGCTGTTGCAGGAAGCTGGTGTGCCCTGGTGAGGGCTCAACAGGCAGCAGGCAACGGGCAGGCGTGTCCTCGTGAGGGCGCCAGGGCGCAGGTCTGCGGGCGCCAGGGCGCAGTGGTCTCGGGTGCTGGCGCCAGGGCGCGGCCACGAGCCCTCGTGAGGGTGCCAGGGCGCAGACCCGCGTGGTTATATAGCTGTTTTGCGTTTTCAGGGCTCAGAAGGTGTTTTTAGGGTTTCTAAGGCCAACATACATACTAGGGTTAATAGAGAACATCTTGGGAAGACTCTAGGGTTGGGAGAAACATTCTATCACCTTGGAAACACTTGTTGATTGAATCTCTTGGTCACGGGAAGAGATTCGGGTAAAGGGTAGAATTAGGAAAACTCTAATTCTTGTAACTCTTGGAGAATCTCATTGTAATCAAGGTTTCTATCGATAGTGGAACGGAGAGGCTGCTCTCTCCCCCAGATTAGGTTCATTAACACCGAACTGGGTAAACAATATTATATTGTGTTCTTTACCGCTTTCGTTGTTTTATTCTTGTTCGTGATTATTATTGTCTGTTCTCAATTTGTGGTTGCTTTAATCGTTTGCTACACACACTAAATGTTATTGGTGTGATATCAATCGAATTCACAACAATAACTAGCTAATAACTTTAATTAATAAAATTGGGTCGTTACATATAATATACTAATATAAAAAAATTATTTTGATCCGTAAACATGTATTTTGTTAGTTATTTTTATTCTCCAATGTATCTCCCTTTTGTTAGTTTAATCCTCAAATATGATTTGTGTTAGTAAAATTTACCCAAAAATTTACTAATAATAGACATATTTGAGAATAGTATAATTTCAATATACTATATTGACAATATCTCATATTTTTAAGGAAACAAATCACTCTGTTTACTCTCCCTATATATATGTATTATATATTTATGTGTGTACTTTTATCATATCATAGTATTAATTTATGTATGTATAATACTAAATTAAAGTGTCTGAACAAATAATTGAAACTTAAGAATATATATATATATATATATATATATATATATTATAGGCTTAAATATGATTTCAATCCCTACAATTATGTCTCATTTTGGACATAGTCCCTGTAAAAAAAAAAGTTTCAGTTTAGTCCCTACAAAATCTCAAAACTTTTAAAATAGCCCCTGAGCAGGATTCTCCGACGACATGTCACGATTTTTTTGACATGGCAGATGTTGATTAGGATTTAGAGTTGACGTGTCCAATTACTATCGTCTTCGTGCTTCATTACAGTGAAAAAGGTAAGTATTTTTCTGAAAATAGAAAAATGTAATTTTAATTTTATAAATTTAAAGAAAAATGACTGTATTAGTCCACGTCAGCAAAAATTGGACACGTCAACTCTAAATCTTAGCCAGCATCTGCCAAGTCAGAAAAATTGTGATATGTCATAAGAGAATCATGTCCAGGGTTTATTTTAAAAGTTTTGAGATTTTGCAGGAACTAAAGTGAAACTTATTTTTAAAGGGGTTATTTTCAAAATGATGCATGATTGCAGGGACTAAAATCATATTTAAGGGAGGGGGCCTTGGCCACTGCCTGCCCCCAATTGGATCCATCCCTGCAAGAGTTTATTCTTTTATCTTCTCTCTTTCTATACTTCTCTATTCTAACTATTTTTATAACAATCTTATAATTATCACAATATATAAATCATTGACTTTAATGCAATTTTGGTCCTCCTATTTTGAAAAATTTGAACTTTTGATCCCTCTATTTTAAAAGCCGATTTTTTGGTCCCCTATTTTGAAAAACCTGAACTTTTGATCCCCTATTTTAAAAACCAGCTTTTTTATCCCCCTATTTTAGTTTTTTTTCGGAATTTTGGTCCCCCAATTTAGTTTGACCAATTTTTTGCTGATGTGTCAAGCTCATTAATGACGTGGCAGTTTCCATGTTGACAAAATATTTTCCTTGTCATTATCTGTTTTTCTTTAAATCAAATATTTTGTTTTAAAAATATTAAAACAATAAAGATATCAATTATTTATTGTTTTAATATTTTTAAAACAAAATATTTGATTTAAAGAAAAAATTGGTCATTGCCCCATCATTAATGAGCTTACACATCAGCAAAAAAATGGCCAAACTGAGTTGGGAGACCAAAATTCCAAAAAAATTAAAATAGGGGGACCAAAATTCCAAAAAAAATAAAATAGAGGAACCAAAAAGCTGACTTTTAAAATAGAGGATCAAAAGTTCAGGTTTTTCAAAATAGGGGGACCAAAAAGCTGGCTTTAAAATAGGGGATCAAAAATTCAGATTTTTCAAAATAGGGGATCAAAACTGCATTAAAGCCTAAATCATTCTATGCACAAAAATGGAATAATATAAAAAAAAGGTAATGCCACACTGACACAGTACACCCGGTACACTTGTTAAACATATCAAAAATAGAAATAAAACAAAAAGTTAATATTAATAAAGACAATTTTTTACACTTTTGATGTAATAAATGCACGAATTTCAAAACAGAATTTTCTTATTTATATATATAACTTATGCACCGGATACACTATTTAACATTTTCCATAAAAACAATTATACATTAGAGGGTACTAGGCCCAATATCATGTTTTTGACGACCAAACATTCATTGCATAATAATGCACTTTCCATACTATGCAATCAAAGCTCTCCATATATACATTGCAATGTTTGAATTTTTATAATAAAAACATTGAGCTCAACTAGTAAATGAGTTCACTCTAGAAAGAATCGTTTAGAATAACATGAATTTGATTTATGGTAATCTATTATTGGTTAGACTTTACTTATCTTGCGGTTGAACTTTGAATTACTGAAGTTCCCTTCACCTGAAAACCGGAGGATTAATACAAAAAAAAAAAATTTTAATAAATAAAAATAAATAATGAAATAACAAAATTGATATAAAAAAAATTAGACTTAATTTTTCAGTAGTATAAATATTACCAAAAAATATTTCCGATAGTATTTTTTTAGTGAGTGTGAGCAATGTTGGAAACGAAGAAAAACCATCATTACTACTCCCATCAATCATGTGGTTGGGGTCTAAAGTACCAACTTGTCTCACCCTTATGATTATAAGTTTATAACCTTATTAGCTAATGATCGGACAAAAGGTGGAATTTGAATTCTCTGCATTTAAAAATCTTGCATTCGGTTACATTTAAGTTATGTGTGAGGCCAATTTTGTTATTTTCGTTTGTCATATTATCTCTCTTCATTCTCTTTCCTAACATATTTGTACTAAATGTAAGTGAATGTAGAATTTTTTAAATGTAGAGAATTCAAATTCATAAAACACGGAGGATGGTAGGCAAAGGACCAAGGCGACCCTGTGGGGTGCAGAGTGAGCCACCACGCAGGGCCTAAAACATTAAGGGGCCTCCGAATTTTTATACAAGTTTGTTAAAAAATTTATATATGTAAACATTGTTACTTCTAAAGTAATATTAATTTTTTTTACTAAAAGAATATATTTAATAACTAAATTTAATAGAAATATTCTTAATTTTATAAGTAGCTTGCAGGTGAATGTAAAAAAAGGTAATATTACTACCCAAAAAAAATATAAATTAAGATTTTGTATTTAAATAAAAAGGTTGGTCCATTTTAAGCCCAAAATTTCTCATTTAACTCTTGAAAATCAACAATATTATCATATTATTTGAACAAAAATGAGATTAACATTTGAAAATAAGTATGTCAATCATTTGATTAAGTCGAGGATCTATCAGGATCTGTCCAAACCAAATACTAAGTTATTATTTGGACGGTCCTTTTCAAGTAACAAAAGATTGATAATGATATTAACTTGAAGTTATATATTGATTAGAATATATATCTTTTGGAGCTTCGACCCTCTTTTTTTACGATTAAAAAAAAGAATATATATCTTTTGAATATTATTTATAATTATGAACATTTTTTATATAACATTTATATTATTTATTATTATGAATATATCTCTTTTATATTATTATTATGAATCCTGTCTATTTTGAATATTATTTGTGTTTTTTACAATATTCGAGTGGGGTGTGGTTTCCAAAGAAGGAACAACCCAGTCCCACTCTCTTATTTAACTTTAACCAAATGGGCCTATTCACACCCACCACCAAGTAATTCATTCGGTGATCATAGCTTGAAATGAAGTATACACCCACTGCATTGATTCACTTTAACTAACACCAACGTGTTCACCTTTCATGCATTTTTGCAAAATTAGAAGGACCCATTCTCAATAAATTAAAAGTTATGTCATTAGATAGTACACAACCAATTCAATATTATAATACACGAGTAACGCGAGTTGTGCTCCTCACCATTTATTAGTTTTTTCATTTTTTCCATTACCTTATATTCCAAAAATATATAGAAAATGGTGATATCTACTTCACCCATTCATAATTTGAAAGTATTTTTCCATCAATCAATAAGAACAAACTACATAAATAGATTTGTATCTGATCCTCACAACTAACTTGTAACAAATTTGTGGGACACATATAAATCTACTTATGTGGTTTGATCTCATTGATTAATGGATAAATACCTTCAAATTATAAAAGCGTAGTTTAGCGAAAATGAGGTGTATAAATACAAAAGTGTGACATTGAATAAATCTAAATCTTTTTTATACACTTTAAATTAATAAAAAAAAACTATAATAACAAATTAACAATAATAGAGTAAATATAAAAAAAATAGAGAGTATCCTAACCCGAGTACCCATAGAGATTCTTCACCTCAAACGTGACCCGGCCACCACCACACAACCACTCTATAAACACTTAATTAACCCATCCAAAACTATACACACATAACCTTTGCATGTCACACATTTCCTTCCACTCCATTCACTCATACCAACCATGGCACAAAACCATCATTTCCTCATCGTCACATACCCTATACAAGGTCACATAAACCCAGCTCTCCAATTCGCCAAGCAACTCATTACTATGGGTGCACAAGTCACTTTTGCTACCACCATTTACTTACACCGTCGCCTTATCAACAAACCAACCATTCCCGGCCTCGCCTTCGCAACTTTCTCCGATGGCTATGATGACGGTCACAAAAACAAAAGCGACGAACACATTACCACCTACATGTCCGAGTTTCAGCGCCGCAGCACAGAATTTCTCACAAGTATCATACTCTCCGCCAAACAAGAAGCTCGTCCATTCACTTGCTTAACCTACAGTCTCATCATTCCATGGGTCTCAAAAGTGGCGCGTGATCTTCACCTTCCATCGGCATTACTATGGATTCAAGCAGCAACTGTTTTTGATATCTACTATTACTATTTTCACGAACATGGTGACTACATCACAAACAAATCAGAAGATGCCAAGTGTTTGATAGAATTACCGGGATTGTCATTTTCTCTTAAAACTTGTGACCTTCCCTCTTTTTTATTGGCTTCAAATATGTACACTTTTGCTCTTCCATCTTTCAAAGAGCATCTTAAAATTTTGGATGAAGAAACCAACCCAAGAGTACTTGTGAACACTGTTGAGGAGTTTGAATCAGATGCACTTGGAGTCGTTGATGTTGGTAAGATCAAAATGATACCCATCGGACCGTTGATTCCATCTGCTTTCTTGGATGGTAAGGATCCTTCAGATACTTCATTTGGTGGAAATTTAATCGGTGTGGATTCGGATGATAATTACATCGAATGGTTGGATTCGAAGGATGAGTTATCTGTAGTTTATGTTTCATTTGGTTCTCTAGCAATTTTGCCTAAGGGACAAATGGAGGAAATTGCACGTGCGTTGTTGGATTCTGGATTTCCATTTTTGTGGGTAATTAGAGATAATAAATTACAAAAACAAAAAGACGAAGAAGATGATGACGAGTTAAGTTATAGACAGGAAATTGAGAAGAATGATAATGGGAAGATAGTGAAATGGTGTTCTCAACTGGAGGTTCTGTCACATAGTTCATTGGGTTGTTTTGTGACGCATTGTGGATGGAATTCGACGTTGGAAAGTTTAAGTTCAGGGGTTCCTATGGTGGCGTTTCCTCAGTGGACAGATCAAACTACTAATGCAAAGTTAATTGAAGATGTGTGGAAGACCGGGGTGAGGTTAAATCATGATGAGGAAGGGATAGTGAAAGCTGAGGAAATTATGAAGTGTTTGAAAGTGGTGATGGGGAAAGAAGAAAAAGGAGAGGAACTAAGAAGAAATGCTAAGAAATGGAAGAGTTTAGCTAGGGAAGCTGTGAAGGAAGGAGGTTCTTCGGATAAAAATTTGAGGACTTTTCTAAGTGATATTGGATGTACTAGTCAAAGTTAATTATAAATGTGATGATCGGGATTCGAACCTCAACCCCTGCATGTATAATGCAATGTTTTACCAACTGAACTAAGGTCACGGGACATCTTTTACTATATATATGTCCTCTAAATTTAGTTATATTTTAGCTGGTGGGATATGCTACTTTAATTAAAGGAAAAAACTAGGTTAGAATATCCCCCACTAATGCTTGACATGGTTAAACTCCAAAATGTTAGTTGGAGAACATTGATTGTCACGAAAAAGTTTCAAAAATTTATATGATATGTGACATTATTGGTTACTTCTAATTAAATCAAAAGGTTGTCTAGAAATTTTTAAATCAAAAGTTTAGTTTTGGAGTTTAAAGTCAAAACATTATTATTAAGAAGAAAAAGAACTAATCACACAAAGATTATATGTAGTCAAACACGTCAAGAGTTTGCATAATAAGCTTATGGTTATCTTACATTTAATTTTAATCCGAAATCAAAGAGAAAATTAGCTACACTCCTCTCTTAGTTTACATAATAGTCTTACAATATATAATGAGAAGAGATGGAAAGCATGAAGTTGATTCCTCAAGTTTTCTTCTACCTTGGTCGTCTCAATTTGTCACACTACTCACTTTGTTTTCTATCTAAGTGTCTCTTTGGTCTAGCTTTTTTAAGTCTTAGAAGCTATCTAAAAGCTAAAAGTGAAAATAAGAGCTTTCAGAAAGAAAATAAAAACTAAAGTTGTTTGGTAATTGTTGTTTTTTTAGCTTCAAGGTTATTTTTAAGTTAAAAGTTGTTTGGTAAAATATAATTTTTTTTTTAAAAAAAAACTTAAAAGTATATCAATCCTAATTAAACTAGATTAATAACTCACTTAAAAAAACAAAGATAATAGCAAACTAAAGATTAATAACAAACTTAAAAAAAGATGAAAACAAAATAGATTAAACTAAATTTACTAAAGATAATAACAAACAAAAAAAGAAAAATATTGTTTTTTTTTTTCTAAGAGCTTTATCAAAAATGTGTTTGGCCCAACTTCTCATTCTTAAGAGAATTAAAAGCTAAAAAAAGTTGGGCCAAACGGAGCCTAAAAATGACAGTTGCTACGAATCAGGGCCGATCCAATATAATGTGAGGCCTAAAGTGTATATTAATATGAGGCCTGACAAAAAAATTTGTATATTTTTAGTAAAAAATATTGCGAGAAAAAAAAAACCTAAAGTTTATATTTACAAACAATTAAATAATAATTTTTGGTAAAATATATCCATTATATTTGTAATAAAATTAAAATTTATTACTTGTAGAAAATAAAATATATTATTAGAAAAAACCTTTTTTTTTTGGTAATTAGAAAAAACTTCTATAATATGAACAAAATAAAAAAAATGATTTTTATTCTATAATATTTTTTTTACAATTTCTTCGATAATGATATTTTCTCATCATCAGATCATATATCACGTCATTTAAAATATATTACATTGCCAATTTATATAGTTAAGAAATATGATAGAGGACCGAACTGTCAAATTTTAAAACAAGAAGAATTATGTAAAATGGTGAAAATAAGGGAACCAAAACTGCAATTGAACCTTTAATTTTTTTCTTCTTTTGTACTCGATCGGAATCATGAACCTTTAATTTATTTGTTTCGATTTCATAATTTTTAATTATTCAAATTTATTTAAGTTTCATCTTAATTATTTGGATCGTGTATTATTAAATTTTAAAAAATATTGTTAAGAACAAATTTATACAAAAAAGAAAATCCACTAAAATCCCTGGTTGTATTTTGTATTCCCTTTTTATATTATGGTAGAGACCAATAATTTTTGTTTGAAATAAATAATATTCTCTAAACAATTTATCTTTTTGAATAGATATTCTTTAAACAATTAAAAAGTTATGAAAAATAAGTGAGAAAAAAAACAGTAAAAATGAGAAAACAGCCCTCAGTAAGGCTCTAACTAGCATCCTGCTTCTAACCTTTTTCATGAGCTAGATTTTGTTCCTAGTTGGAAGATGATGGTGCATCATTTGCCAAGAAAATATTATCACTTGGAGAGGGCCTAGCTTTTCCAAATACCACTAATTTGTCTCGCTTTCTTTCGTTATTGTTTGGGGTACATTTTGATTTCTTTTGGGATTTTGAGAAATATCAGGGTTTATAGTGATTTTTTTTTGTTATTTTTTATGAGTAGATGGTGATGAACTATTATTTTTTCAAATTGAAGAAATATTTTCATTTCATAATTATTCTTATTAAATTTATATATTTAGGCTTTAATCATTTTAGTATATTTAATTAAATTAAACTGTATTTTTATTATTAATATAATATTTATTTGTTGACATAGACGATTGTTTCCACACGTGTGTTTTGCTAAATTACCACTTTGCAAGCCAAAATGAAAGTTGGGGGCAATAATGCAAGAAATATAAAAATAGAGAGCCGAGAATGTTCAATTTTGAAATGAATGAATGATTTCGTGTGAGAGACGTAAAATAGAGGAACCAAAAATATAATTGAGCTTCTTTTTAATTACCACGATGTAGATACACATTTTTTATCACCGATAGCGAATCATATAGTAAGTAAATTTGTTAGGCACATAAGTTGAAATTTTCCATCCCATCCGAATTCTTTCCATACACAGGTGCCAAAAATAAAACAACCCTAACCATTTACTGAAGAGATTCAAAACTTTTACCACTTTAACCAATTTATTGTTGGTAAATATTATTATTTATTTTTAATTTTTTTATATATAAATATTATCTTAGTTTTATTTAATTTTCTCATGAACTAGAAAATCACATTATACTTTCTATATATTCTGCCTATGCAAACTAATAGAGACTTTATGATTATTTATATTTTTTACTTTTACTTTTTCGGTTTTTCTTTTGACATTATACTTTTTCGGTTTTTCCTTTGACATTAAGAGTATAATTCATTCATAAAAAGAAACATTTTAATACATAATAAATATTTGCATAAATATGATTAAAATAATGTTGCCTAGAATTTGCAAATGAGACCAATCGTTAGTTGGTTCAGTGGTGATTGGCGCTGAACTTGGTAGGGAGGACCACGGTTCGATCCCCCGCAACTGCGATCGGGAGGGGGCTGGAACCACTTGATGCCAGAACTGACCCCCGAACCAGATTAAACTGGTGGTGTAAACAAAAAAAAAAAAAAGAATTTGCAAATGAGAGACAATAACCGATTTATTTGTGTTAAATTGTTTAGACATAGAAATCAATACTATAATTGCTAATTACAATTTTCTATCAATAGGTGGTGCTCCTACGTTATATAAATAGTCTTCCTTTTGTCCAATTCTTACACACCATTGTTCTAGCTTAGCACTTGTTTTTACCGCTACTTTTGATAATATTAATTTTTTTCTTATTCCAAAGATGAAAGTTTTGTTTTCTCTTCTTTTAGTGTTAGTCATTGCTTCCCCTAGCTTGTGCTCTAAAGTAGAAAAGTATAATATTCCAAATGCTTTCAATATTGTTAAGTATGGTGCCAAGGGTGATGGTCATACTGATGATTCAAATGTATATTATTTTTTGTTATAGTTTCATTTTATTTTCATGCAATTATATTTTTATCTATGAGATATATTTTTCTCAAATCTAATATACTTTTTAACCTTATACAAAAAAAGGCTTTTTTGAAAGCATGGAAAGATGCGTGCAGTTCAACTAAAGGTACTCCAACACTCTTTGTACCCCTAGACAGAATATTCATGACGCAACCTTTGACGTTCCAAGGTCCTTGCAAATCTGCAACCATTAATGTTATGGTAGGTTATAAATAAATGAATCAAATACGCATATATGGAGTATATATTTATGCATGACTATGGGGAATGTCTCACTTTCTAAATATATGTATACCTTTATTAAGAGCCCGTTTGTTATAGTTTTTTTTAAAAAAAAAAATCACTTATTTTAAAAAAATAATCACCTTTTAAGAATATTACGTCTGTTTGTTATAACTTTTAAAAATAATCAGAATCTAAATATAATCTAAAAACTGCTAAAAATGAGAAGCTAAAAATATAGAGGAAAGAGAAAACAATGGTCAAAAGGTTGAGATATTTTTTATCCAAAAATATCCTTACATAAATTTTAATATTCCAAAAATATCCTTATAAAAAGTAATTTTTATCAAGGTAAACAAACACAAAATAGCTTCTGATTATTTGTAAAATCTCTAAAAAATAATCTCTAAATTATTTAAGGTCAAAATCACTTATTTTTTAATCTATAACAAACGGGCTCTTAATCTATTTTTGTCAATCTTAGTGTTTTCCTCATGCATTTATCCTATAATAAATAAATTAATTTTTATTAAATGATCAATTTCTTTTTTTTTGGTTAACATAGTATAGTTGTTAGAATTTCACTCTTAAAATGAAATGGAGTGTCTACAGTACGAACCACCATGACTTTTGTATATATAATACAATGTTTATATCAACTGAGATAAACTCATGAGAATATGATTGATTTCTTTTGGATTATTAATTATTATTGTCATGATTAACATTTGATTTGGCAGATTAAGGGAACAATCACCGCTCCAAAAAATCATGAACATTGGAAATCGGACAGTAATGATCACGATTCATGGATTACGTTCCATCACATCAGTGGTCTTGTTGTGAATGGAGGAGGAACACTTAATGGCCAAGGTGCTTCTTGGTGGGACAAGAAGGGTGCAAGTAATAGGCCAACTGTAAGTTTTTTTCCATTCCATGCATATAGTAATTAAACTATATAGCAAATTTACACACTTTGAGTCTTGTATATATTTGAAGTGTAAAAATAACTAGTTATTTGATATGTGCAGGCTCTTCGATTTCTTGAGTGTGATAATCTAAAACATGGCCCATTGACACACCTCAACAGCCCAAGAAATCATATAAGCATAGATGGATGTAATGATGTTTTAATCTCTAATGTGAATTTAATTGCACCAGAAACAAGTCCCAACACTGATGGAATTGATATTTCATCATCAACCAAAGTTTTCATTGAGCATTCAACAATCTCAACTGGTTCAATTCTAGATTATTCTCTATCGTTTTATATTTATGTTAATGTATTTTTCCCTCTATATCGTTATATATTTGCATCTTATTATTTTTCTTATTTATTGTTTATAATAGGTGACGATTGTGTTGCCATGAATAGTGGTTCTAAATTCATCAACATAACTAATGTTAAATGTGGACCTGGTCATGGTATTAGGTCAGTTTGTTCAATTCAAATATTGTTATGTTTTTAATTTTTGCATTTTGTTATTACTCTAAGTTTAACCTTTATTGGGTGTGTTCGTGAATATAAAGTGTTGGAAGCCTTGGGAAACAAGGGAAATATGCTACAGTAGAAGAGGTATACGTTTCACACATCATCTTCACTCGAACAACAAATGGTGCTAGAATCAAGACATGGGCGGTAAGAATTGATTATAGTCAATTCAATAATTAACTAAATCAATTATAGTACTAATGTTTTGTTTGTGTTGTTTGAATTAGAGTGGATCTGGATATGCAAGGAAGATAACTTATGATGATATTACACTTGTTGGAGTGATGAACCCTGTGATCATCGATCAACAATACGATGCTTTAGAATCTATAGGTAGAGGAGTAAAAATCAGTGATGTTACTTTCAGCAACTTTCGGGGAACCACAAAAGATAAAAATGCAATTGAACTGAATTGCGCCCGTATTGGTTGCACTAATGTCGTACTTGAAAAGATTAACATTATTGGTCTTAATGGAGAGAGACCGTCTTCATCGTGCAGTAATGCACAAGGGTCATGCTCTTCGTGCAATCCTGCTGTCGCATGTCTTCGCCGTTAAGTTTATGAAAATTGAAGAAAAGAAAAACAATTTGATCCTAAAAATGTCAAATGTTAGTCAAACTAGTTCTTTTATATACACGTGTGTAGATGACTCGTGCTAAGCAGGTTTAGTATTCATCACTTTGTATTATGACATGAAATTCTATTTTTTATTAATTTAAAAATAATGAAATGAATAAAAGGATTTTGATCTACTACTAAGATCATATGTTGTCATTATTCCATTATATTTGCTCATTGCATGGTAAGATCATATGTTGTCATTATTCAGAAAGTGATTCAAAAATGTTAAAGAGTTGACATCATCAAAAAGGGGGAGTTTGTATTTTAATATCTCGTATTATTTTAAAGACGTCCTTTATCAAAAAGGGGGAGTTTTGTTTCCTACGCTTATGAATAACTCTAATAGAGCTTCAGATAATTTGTTTGTCCAAAGACTAGAGAGAACTTTTGTTTAAAAACTTATAATCATGTAAGTGAATGGCTTCAAGTGTTTTTAGTTTTTAAAAATTTAAGTTTTTACACTTTAAAAGTTAAAAAACATGTTTTTGCAAAATACTAATTTATGCCTTTACGAATTGATTCATGGAAGCCATGAATCGATTCATGAACCGATTGATGAACCCATGAACCGATTCATGAGACTATTTTTTTCAAAAAATCAGTTCGGTGTTGCATGAATCGATTCACCACTCTTCTCTATTCTCATGAATCGATTCACATGCGTTTTATGCTGAAAATTGACTTTTTAAAGTGTATTAGAACCATTCACTTGTGTTTTCCTTTGTTCAATCAAGTTATGAATCAATTCATAATAACTCTATTGACTCTCTTATTTTTAACTTATATACGTCACACACTTAAATACTTTTCACCCAATCTTTTGTGAAAACAAGTCTCATAATTCACAAACTCTTGAGAGTGAAAAGAGTTTGTGAATTATGAGACTTGTTTGGAGTAGAGCAGGCCTCACCAAAATATATGGATTCTTGTTTAGAGCAAGTTTTCTACGGCCACAAGACCAAATGAATAGTATTTAGGGACACATACAAAAATATAATTTTGTATCAATTTTTTCATTTTTTTAAATAAATAAACTTAACTCTTTTCACTAATAATTAAAAGTTCAATAAAAGGAGGTACAAAATTAAAGAAACGGTGACTTAAAAATGGCCGTCCTCGTAAAAGAGTGAGAAACCATATTTGCTAATATAGTTTTACATTTTTTTACTAGTTTTTCATAACAGGGCCGCCCCAACCATACAGTGGACCAAACACTAGCTTTAGAACAAACCACATAAGTAAGTAGATATATATGTGGTCCTCACAAGTTTGTTATCCCCAAATTGGTTGATGGGTAAATACGCCCAAATTATAAAAGGATAGTTTAGAAAAAATGATATTTTTATGCTGACTAAGGCTCTATTTGGTAAAAATAAGCTATAAGCAACTGATAGTTGAAAAGCTATAGCTAATAGTTGATAACTTATAGCTGAAAAGCTAGTAAATTGAAATTAAAGTGTTTGGCAAATTTAACTTTTGTAAGTGGAAAATGACATAAAAGTACATGATTAGTAAGTAGTTATTATATTTTTAAAAAAATAAAAACATAAAAAATGAAAATAATAAGGGTAAAAATGAAATAAAATGTAAAAAGCTATAAGTTATAAGCTCAAACGCTAATTTTAATAGCATCTCAAAAAATGCAATAAACTAATTAGAGAAGTTCGTTACCAAACACATCTATTTTTTTCAAACAAGCTTATAAGCTAATCCAATAAACTATAAATTAATTTATTAGATTTACCAAACACACCATAAATCTACACTAGACATGTAGACAAAAGACTTAGTTAAAAATTCCTAAAACTAGGAAAGCTCAGTAACTACACACAGTGCGCATTAACATGATTTGGGTCCTCTTTTTGTCTCTACATCATTGTTTCAACCTTCTATATCAATGGAGTTGAGATTGAGCATATGATACTTTTTCACTCTCTTTTCTACCATCTAAAATATTCTTCATCCCCGATTCATTTTTCGCTTTCTGGGAGTATATTCTTTTCTCGCCCTCATTCCTGCATATCTCCACAATTCCCACGGGGATCTATAAACATTAAAAAAAAAATCAAATTTATATTATTTTCAACCAAATATGTTGTAAAAAATATTTAATTTGAATCATAAAACAAATAAATAAAAAAAGATATTATTGTAAGTCTTTCGACAACAATAAACATCACATATAAACAAAATTTATACGCATACTGTGTGAAAATATAATATATATTAAATACTTGAATATACGTATATAAATATTATTTTAATAAAATAATCAAGGATCTTTTTTATACTTGAAAATATAATATATATTAAATACTTGAAAATATAATATATATTAAATTTATACGGAGGACGTGGGACAAAATTTCGTCCCCATCTCCAAACCTCTCTCAAGGAATCTTTTTCCTCCATCCTCATCCCCATCCCCGAGGGGAAATATTTCTCGTCTTCGAGTCCCTAAACAGAGAAATTCTCATGAAAATTCCCACTTACGAATACAATTGATATTCTTATTAATTCATCATTAGATATATTTGTTTGACGATATAGAAAAGTAATTAATACGGTGAAATAAAAAACTGAAAATATATTAAAAATAAAATAAATAAACATAACAAAATACGGAGGTATGAATATTCCAAACACTTCAGTACGGTCAAATATGTGGCTTAAGCAATTTGCCGTTTTATGTTATTAATATAGATGTTGTGAGTTTGTTCGCAGATTCGTCCTTTTTGTTTAAAGCAATTTCAAATTTGTATTGCATTGATGTACTCTATCAATCGAATGAATGAATATATATATATATATATATATATATATATATATATATATATATATATATATATATCGTTTATGTGTAAAAAAAAAATTATAACATCACTTTTTTTTTCTCTTCCTTTCTGATTCATCTTCAAGAAGGTAATAAATTAAAATTGGTGTTAATATAAATGACCTAATAATACATAATAATTTAATTTTAAAAAAACAAAAACATGGCAAAAAAATAGAATTTAATCGTATTGTCCTTCATCATTCATTGGCTACACTGCGAGCTGCATTTGCATTGCCAACGAACTTGTCAGCAATCAAAAAAAGTCTCTCATGTAGTTAAACTATGTTGTCACGTGGTCAAATGTAATTGACCATGTGTTAAACTATGTCACATAGCTTTATCCAATCATAATTATTGATATATTCTATAAATTGACATCACTTGTGTCAATTTTTTCTCACGAACCAGCTCATTCTCCTCTCGCATTTTATCAAATTCTCTTCTTTCTTTTTTTTTTTTTCTTCATTTTTTTGTTGTTTTAATTGTTCTTCGTTTCGTAAACGGCGCATTGTTCATTGCTGGTTACTCGTATCGATCTCACCGGTATTGTTTAGTCACCATGGTTGAAAGCAATGTAGTAATTGACGACGGATTTTTGTATTCTGATTGTGTAAACTAAAATGAAGGCCACTCAAATGGGACTCTACCTCTCTAGAGTCAAAACCCACTCCAAGTACTCGCATATTGCTAGAGCAGCCAAGTTGGCTTTTCATCAACTAAGTGCGATCTTGTACAGTAGTAACAGAAAAACAAGTGGGGCATGAAGGTCAAATTAAAGTCTTTCATTTAACACATGAAAATATATGGGGAGAGGATTTTCAGTTAGGCCCTCATTTGTAGTCTCTTCCATTTGATGCCTGAGATTTCTAGAGAGAAAATTCTATTTAGGCCTTTATTGTTATATTTAATTAGAAGTTTTGCATATTGTTATATTACTCTTGAAAGTTGAAATGTTCGATGTAATATTTCAATTGATTATGTACTTTTTCTGTCTAATCTTTATATAAAAAACTTTATATTTGATTTGTTCACGAGAGGTAAAGTTTCATTCTTATTTACGTTTTTGTTGCTGATATTACTGTCTGCCACAGAAGGGTTTGCTAGGTAGACAACGAACACCTTCATTATCCGCTGCCCATGTGACGAAGCCTGTTGTAGTTCGCCATCTAGGTAGCGATCGATCTTTTTTGAATCAAGGTGTGGTTTCATCTGGGGGTGTGATGGGTGCAGACAATGACACTGGATAAAAAAACATTGTCACTCACTACATTGGGTGCGAATTATGTTCACTGCTTATATAGTAAGAGGGGTATTTTGGTCATTTTAGGGAGTGCAAAAAGAAACTCTTATTTTACTTGCAAATTAAAGTGATAAGAAAAAAGTAATAAAAAAATGTAATAAGATTATATATAGAAGAAAATATAAAAAACTATAAGTTCATGTAATTTAAAATAGCATCTCAAAAAATATTGTAACATGACAAAAACCATTTTATCAAACACATCTAATTTTTATCCAACAAACTTATAAATTAGTATAATAAATTATAAATTATAAGTTGATTTATTGGTGTTACTAAATATAGCCGTAATTTTAGAAATTTCAGTGCTTCAGTATTCCTACCGGTTGAATTCTACCCATTTGTTTAGTTTTTATTACAACATAGTATACTACTACTTCCAAAAATTGTACGAGGTGGGGATAGAAAAACCAAACATGTCCCACTGCCTGGTTTAACCTTCACCAAAATGAACCTTTTTCATTAACACCAAAGTGATTACGTTAAAGAATGAAGGTGGAAAAACACAAGAAGGAGGGGTTGAATTGTGTTTTAAAAATTAAAACTTTTTACCAATTAAAACTAAGTTTGCAGCGGATATAAACACAAAAATGAAAGGGGTGCTGAGAGAAAGAGAGAAAGACACAAAATTTATCCTGGTTCCTCTCACAAATCGAGAGTACTCCAGTCCCCTTGTTACTAACAAGAGATTTTCACTATAATCTACTTAAGATTACAAATTGCTCAAGCACACTTGCAAGAGACTTCTCAGATGCTCAAGTTTCACTAAACAAGAGACTTCTCAAATGCTCAAGTTAAACTTAACAAGAGACTTCTCAAACAAACTTAAGAATAAGAATGAATGTTAAGGAACACTTGATATACTATCAGAGGTGTTTACAAAATACAACGCAAATTGCTTTAAGACTTTGAATGACAGATAGAACAATAATGTCAGGATGCTTCAGAGCCTTAAACGCAGTAATAGAACAGTAGTCATTTCTTCCATTTTAGTCTTCTATTTATACTTGGAGGAAGATGATGACCGTTGCAGAGAGCTTTGTGCCAGCTGGAATTTACTCGTACAATTGATAGCTGTATATTGCCTTCTTTGGCAAGGAATTCCAATTCCACTACCTAGCTATTCAATTTATCACTCATCCATTTTGAGTAATAATAGTACGATCGTACAATCCTCAAATGCGCTCCACTTATGGATAAGGTTAACGTTGTACCAACGAATATTCCTTCCTGTGGTTGTGACAGAGCCTTGAAGTAGATAGTTCTTCAATCATTGATTCTGATTCTGTCAGTTCTTGAGTGAAGTAAATTCTTTTTGCTTCTGATGCTCTTGTCATAGCTTCTTAAGATCTTCAGCTTCTGAACTTCATCAGAGTCTAGCTTTTGGTCCTCAGAAGTGCTATCTTCAGCACGCAAAATTTAAGCTTCTGATGAACAGCGATACTCTTTCAGAGCTTGTTTTGACTGGCTTCTCTGCTACTATTCATAGTGCTTCTGAATGAATTTTAACTTGTAATTCTGCACACTAGAATAATCATTAGTAATACCAATTGCAATTTTAATACTTTGTTATCATCAAAACCACTTAAAATTTTAGAGGTTCATGTCAGACCTACTTTGTTCCAACAATCTCCCCCTTTTTGATGATGACAAACTAAAGCATTAAAATTCAATTGTTGTTGATTTAATTTAATTATGTTGACTTCAGGTTTCAAAGGTTTGCAATCTCCCCCTGAGTCTGACAATCCATAGGGTTAGGTTTGTAAGCTCCCCCTAAGTCTTATCCATAATTAATTAAAACAGTTTAAGAGTCAACTTATTAACTTAAAATAAATTTTCATATTTGTCTCTCAGAAGCAGAGGTTTGTAAGCTCTTCTTCTCAGAGTCTGATAATGCTCAGAAGAGGTTTGCAAGCTCTTCTGACATTGTCTATGAGATTTATTTTAGGTTCTTAAGTTTTTCTCCCCTTTCAATAACGTTCAGAATGAGAAGGAATCAGAATGGATAAAAATTGATTCAGAATGTATATAACATAACAGTTTCAGATCTTTTGAGCAGTATTAGAATCAATCAACATTAATTTTAACGCTCTATCCTTACTCCCCCTTTTGGCATCAGTCAAAAAGACACAGAAAACCAAGCAGTCAAACGCGTCATAACAAGGCAGTCAAGTCAAAAAGTGGTGACAAGTAATTCATTTAATGAATTGTGTTGAATAACGGCCTGACAAGAGAGCTTGATGACACTATAAAAGGGATGATTCCTCTCATTTTACTCATCCAGAGTAATCAAGTAACATCAAAAGAAAAACATATAATGGAAAGGCAGGTTACCAAGGATGCTTCAGGCTCAAAAGAAGAGAGCAAGAAGGAAGCAGAGCCCTGGCGCTGCGAAGAAAACAGGCTACGTTATGAGCGAAACAAGCAAGAACTTAGATTGACAGAATCAGAGAGAGAAGAATTGGGCTCTGATCTGGAGGAATTCTTATGGACATACGATGATGATACTTCATACGAAGATTATAGAGCTGAGGTTCAGAAGGCTACTGAAGAATTGCTCGCAGTTCTTAGGAAGAAATATAAGAGACTGGATGCAGAGGCTTCTGAGTCCAAGTCTAAATCTAAGTAGAGTTTCACTATCTTATGTAATAAAGATCCTCTTTAATTATAATAATACAAAATTGTTCCTGCTATAAATTTCTTTCTTTTTGAGCATGTTTCTTTTATATACTCTTGTCAAACGTCAGAAAACCAGTTACCAGACACGCCTCATACGGTATTGTTGCCCCGTTTATAAACAGGCTATAATACTAAGAAGCTATTTCATGAGTAAACAGGAATACTGATGTGGGGGAACCTTAGGTTTTCAAAATCCTATATAAGTTTAAAAACAAGATGTTCTCCAACATCTTATACTAGGTTCAGAATCCACAAGAGTATCAGACATTATCAGAGTATATGATTTTCATTTTGAAAAACAAAATAAAATAAACACACCAGCACAAGCACATATATGAGGATAATAAGAAGCTTAATTAACTTAAAAGAAAATTATCCAAAAGATTTACATAAACATGATTACAAATAAGTGCTCAGACATAAGGGTTAAGGTTTGGGTTGCTGTTGAGTAAGTTTCAGAAGAAGTTCCATCATTGCATCTATCTTCTTGTTAGTAGCTTCACCAGATCTGTTCATGTCTTCTCTTATATCGGCCCTGAATTCATCCATTTCATTTCTTAGTTCCTCTCTTAAGTCATGCTTGATTACATCCAGAGCTTCTTGCATAACAGAGGGTATAACAGATGAAGAAGAGCCTTGGACAAGTATTGGTGGAGATCTAGGAGGAGATGAAGCAACAATGGGAGCTTTACCTTTATCAGAATCTGGTTCACTAAGGTTCTGATCATTCATAACAATATCTTCTGCAGCTCCTTGATTCTCAATAATCTTATTAGTCTCAATGACAGCAATGTGAACAGCTCTATCAACCAATAACTTGAAAGCTTCTTGTTCAGCAAGCCTCTGACGTTCCATTTCAGCAGCTATCCTAGCCTGCTCATCATCCAGAGATCTTGTTATACTTTCATTCACAGCAGCTAAAAATGCTAACCTCTGACATTCTTCTTCATGGTTGAAAAAAGTAAGTCTCAGAGCATGAGAGCGTTCAGCAGCACTCTAAATCTGAGACAGAGCTTCCATTCCTCTTCCCTCAATCCTTCTTTTTACATAGCCTCCCAACAGCCTCAGAGACTGACTGAATTTCTCCTCTAATTCCCTGATCTTAGCATCCACATCTGAGGGAAATATCAGTACTTCTTCTTCCATGCTTTTAAAATTCCTTAGACTAACATTAATAGCACTAGCTAGTAGTTCAAGGTTTGGTTCAGAGTTGTAGTTGAAGAAGGGCTGGTTTCTATTGAAGGGAATGGTGGGTTCAGGCCTTTTTCTTTTGAGAGGAATGATTTTGATTCTTTTGATTTTGTCAAAGGGATCAATGGTTATGATATCATCATCAACATTAATTTCTGCTTTTAGCAGATCCTCCAGAATGGGTAGGACAAATTCAGTAGGTAGACAGAGTTCATCTATGGTTAAGGGTTTGTAAAAAGGGCCATAAATGGGTTCAGATGGTTGAGTTTGAGGTTCAGGTGTGGGTTCAGGAGTGGAAGGTTCAGGTTGTGGTGTGGGTGGTTTAGCAGTGGTATGTTCAGGTTGAGTCATGACTTCATCCTGGGCTGGTGTGAATGTGGGTGGATCTTCTTGTTCTATTGTCAGCAAGAGAGGAGGGTGGAGTTTGAATTTGTGGTTCTGGAAGAGGTGGATCACTAGGTAAATTAGAAGAAGTATTTACAAAGTGAAATTGGTCAGGTGAGGTTGTGTTGGAGTGAGTGAAGGCATCACCAGATAGGTGAGTGGAGAGATGTTCAAGAATGGTGGGTGATTTTCTTGTTGTGTTGGTAGGTTGGTCAAGAATGGAAGTATCAATGGTGATATTTTCTTCTGCTGGTGGGTTGATTTTAGGTTTCTTGAGGGTTCTTTTGACAGGGATCTTTTTAGTTTCTTTCTCTTTCTTTTTCTCTAAGTTATCAAGTTCAGCAATTAATTCAGTAGAGTCAATGCTGGTGTCAGAAAGAGTTTCATCAGATGATGATGATGATGATGAGGGTTGAGGGGAAGGTTGGGTCATTCGTATAGGCTTTGTATAGTCTATAGGAGATGATTGGGTAGAGGGATGAGCACTAGCAGTACTATCAATATTAGGCTTAGAAGCTTTACCTGATTCAGCAGCCTTTTGTTTGGAGACAACTGTCTTCTTTCTTTTTGGGGCTCTGACAGGTTGTTCTTCTTCAGCATCTTCAAACCTATCCTGCCTTTTCTTTGTTCTTCTTTCTTTCTGAACAGCCTTTCTCTGAGCAATCTTAGCCACTTGCTCCTTACTGACTTCTTCCTTTTCTTCAGTGGCTATCCTTTCAGCACTACCAACCTCAGCAGCATCATTCTTTTCTTCAGATTGTTCTTCCTCAACAATATCTTGTTCAATTGGTTGAGGTTTTCTCTTAGACCTGGTGATCTGTTTGGGTCCTTTGAAGATGTCCCAGTTTGGTACACCAACTACCATACTCCTGGGCACACTTACACCAGAGTCCAATCTGACCAACTCCAAGAAGTTCTTGATAACATCATCATTATCAAATTCTGATATGGTTGGAAACCGTCACACCAGAAGTACTTCTCATAAACTTGCTCCAGAGGGCTCTTGGCTGTCTTCAGCTCCTCTTTTGTTTTCAGATGCATGTTTACCAAAACACTTGCATCATACTTAGCCGTGTTGAAAACTCTAAGTTTTTCTTTGGTACTGATAATGTGAGTAAGCTTCGTCTGTCGAATGATTTCTGAAATCAACCTTGGATGATGAATCATTGAAGGTGATTTGGTTCTGCTTTTGGATATAGTAAAGCATAGGTGATCAAACAGAAGCTTTGCCAAATTTATCTTTACCTTCTTGTACAAAAACCAGATGAAGTGACGATGTGGTAGAGAAATAGTATCATATCCTCCTTCTCTAGTGATGATGGAGGCCAGAAACACTTTGAAGGCAAAACTGAAGTTTTGCTTCATGAATTTAGCTTTACCAAAATCATTGTTGGTACTGCCAGGCAGGAATAAATCCTTCTTAATGGATTCAATATGTTTGCTCTTCTCACCATATTCATCCACATTCTCACCTTCATTGTCCAGACCCAGAATTTTGGCAATATGTTCTTGAGTAATAAGAACATTAATACCCATGATATTTGACCTAATCTCCTTTCCTCTAAAGGGTCTTAAGCCAAGTTGAGTTCTTGTTTTTCCTTTCAGAGAACCATCCTTCTCTACCATCTTTCTAACCTCTTCATCAGCATTGAACTTGTCAAAGATGGTAGCTTTCTGCCAGAAGTATTTCACAATGTCATAATAGACAAACCCATTCAGCATCTCGAAGTAATTCTTCCATTGTTGATCGTAGAATAAACTCTGAATGTCGATTCCATTCACTTTGAAACTTTCAAAATCAACAAACTTTTCCGTTACAAACTCAAAAGATTCTGGACCAGCGTCAGTTACGTTATCTTTGAAGACAAGTTTCTCTTGTGACTTGAGATCAATGACGGGTGGTAAGACCGGGTTGAACGATTTCGTTTGACGATCTAGCAGCCATGATTACAACGCAGAGAAATTTGGGAATTTCTGAGTTTTAGGTTTGTGTAGGAAGTGATTGTGTGTAAAAGTTGTGCAATGTGAGTGAAGTGACTTATAAATAGTAACTAGCACACATACACAGAGAAAGCAGACATTGGGAGGGAGCGTAAATAGTTTAAAATTAATTTTAAATTGCATAACTGCATTTTCATCATTAACTGATCTCTACCCATCAGGATCTAGACACGTGCAGTAGAGACTTAATCAAGCTGGCGCGTGTACAAGCAACTGTTGTACACTAACTAATACTAAACGTTTCATTTCCGTTTAGTTCAGAGCCAAACTCATTTGTATCTGACACCTCATCAGAATCTGTCATTCTTCAGAACCCGTTTTATTCAGAGCTTCCCAAAGGAGACTCTAAATTACCAGAGGTTCTGAAAGAGCTTCAGAAGCTAATTCTAATTCGTATCTCAGAGCTAATTTTCTTCAGAGATATAGTGCATGTTTAAATTCTTTTTAATAAAGTCAAATCTTTCAATAGCTAAAGGCTTAGTAAATATATCAGCCCATTGATGTTCAGTATCAATGAATTGAATATCTATTGTGCCTTTTTGAACATGATCTCTTATAAAATGATGTTTTATTTCAATATGTTTAGCTCTGGAATGCAAAATTGGGTTCTTAGATAAATGAATAGCAGCAGTATTATCACAATATAGTGGGATACTGCTTTCAGCTATGTTATAGTCCTCTAACTGATATTTCATCCAGAGAAGCTGTGTGCAACATTTAGCAGCTGAAATGTATTCTGCTTCTGCTGTAGACAAAGCAATAGTTGTTTGTCTCTTGCTGGCCCAAGATATGAGATTCTCACCAATAAATTGGCAATTTCCACTAGTGGATTTTCTCTCTATCTTGTCTCCAGCATAGTCAGCATCACAGAATCCAACTAGCTTACTATCTAGGGATTTTTTATAAAGAAGTCCTAGATTAGTAGTTCCTTTCAGATATCTAAAGATCCTCTTAACTGCAGTTAAGTGAGGTTCTCTAGGATCTGACTGGAATCTTGCACACAAGCATACACTATATAAAATATCAGGTCTAGAAGCTGTTAGGTAGAGTAAAGAACCAATCATACCTCTATATAGCTTCTGATCTACTTTGCTTCCAATTTCTTCCTTGCTTAGACTGCTTGAGGGATGCATGGGTGTTGACATTATCTTACAGTCTTCAAGATTGAACTTCTTCAGAAGCTCTTTTGTATACTTGCTTTGATGAATGTAAGTGCCATCTTTTCCTTGGTTGATTTGAATTCCAAGAAAGAATTTTAGCTCACCCATCATACTCATTTCAAATTCATCCTGCATAAGCTTGGAGAAATTCTTGCAAAGAGAAGCATTAGTTGAACCAAAAATTATATCATCTAAATAAATTTGAATAATTAAGATGTCTTTCTTAGTTGTCTTTCTGAACAGTGTATTGTCAATTTGACCTTTTTGAAAACCATTTTCTAAAAGGAAATTACTCAGTCTTTCATACCAAGCTCTTGGAGCTTGTTTGAGACCATAGAGTGATTTCTTAAGTTTATAAACATAATCAGGGTTTTTCAAATCCTCAAAACCTGGGGGTTGTTTGACATATACTTCTTCAGAAATGACACCATTTAGAAAGGCACTCTTAACATCCATTTGGTATAAGGTTATTCCATTATTAACTGCATATGATAATAATAACCTGATTGCTTCCAGTCTTGCCACTGGAGCAAATGTTTCAGTGAAGTCAATGCCTTCTTGCTGACTGTAGCCTTGTGCTACTAGTCTAGCTTTATTTCTTACCACTTCACCTTGTTCATTCAGTTTGTTCCTAAATACCCACTTGGTTCCAATGATGTTCTTGTGTGTTGGTCTTGGTACCAAATCCCACACATCATTTCTTTGAAACTGATTGAGCTCATCTTGCATTGCCACAATCCATCCATCATCAGAAAGAGCTTCATCAACATTCTTAGGTTCTATCATAGATATGAGTCCTAGAAGTGAATCATGTTGTTGATAATCTGATCTTGTTTTTCTTGGACTCTCTTTGTTTCCAAGGATAAGATCTTCTGGATGTGATGATCTGTATTTGAATTTTCTCTTTGGAGCTTCATTAGTTTCAGCACTTGTTTGGGTATCATCTTCTGAGATATCATCATGTTCTTCAGATGCTTCTATTGGGGATGCTTCTTCAGAGACTTCTTCCAATACAGCTTCTGAAGTTTCATTTGCATCTGATGCTTTCTCAGGTTCTGGATTGTTATATTGATAAGGAATACCTGCATGACTATCATCTTGCTCTGACATTTTGCTGTCAGGCTCCTTGTCATCAAATCTAACATGTATAGATTCTTCCACTGTGTTAGTTTCAGAATTATACACTCTGTATGCCTTTGAGCGTTCAGAGTAACCTATAAAGATTCCCTTACAAGCTTTGGCATCAAATTTTCTTTTGTAGGCCTTATTGTTCAGAATGTAACAGATACATCCAAACTGATGAAAATAAGAGATGTTGGGCTTTCTTCCTTTAAATAGTTCATATGTTGTTTTATTCAATATAGGTCTGATATAGATCCTATTTTGAATATAACAGGCTGTGTTCACAGCTTCTGCCCAGAAATACTTAGCAAGTTTAGTCTCATGCATCATGGTTCTTGCCATCTCTTGTAAAGACCTGTTTTTTCTCTCTACAACACCATTTTGCTGTGGTGTTCTAGGAGCTGAGAACTCATGAATAATTCCATGGTCTTCACAATAGGTTGCAAAGGGTTCGTTTTCAAACTCACCCCCATGATCACTTCTGATCTTTAAGATCTTGAGACTTTTCTCATTTTGTACTTGTGTGCAGAAGATGGTAAACACATCATATGCATCATCCTTTACTCTAAGAAATTTAACCCAAGTCCATCTACTGTAATTATCAACAATAACAAGTCCATATTTCTTTCCATTGATTGAGGCTGTACTTACAGGACCAAACAAATCAATGTGAAGCAATTCAAGAGGTATTGAGGTAGAGACAATGTTTTTAGGTTTAAACGAAGTTTTTGAAATCTTTCCAATCTGACAAGGACCACACAGAGCATCTGAATGATAATTAAGATTGGGTAGACCTTTAACCAAGCTTAGTTTGCTGAGCTTAGAGATTAATCTCCAATTAGCATGTCCTAAACGTTGGTGCCAGACCCATTTCTCATCATTCAAAGATAGAAGACAAACTATCTTTTGCTCTGAGAGTTCTGACAGATTGATTTTATAGACATTGCCTTTCCTTAAGCCTCTGAATACTACAGACTCATCAGACTCTCTGATTACAGTACATGCATCTTTATTAAACTTAACAACAAATCCACTATCACAGAATTGGCTAATGCTTAGTAGATTATGTTTGAGGCCATCAACTAACCAAACATCTTTGATAGAAAGAGAAGAATTACCAACTGTACCAGTACCAGTGATCTTCCCTTTTTGGTTTCCTCCAAATCCCACAGTTCCTCCCTCTTTCAGAGTCAGGGTTTGGAACATATGCTTGTCTCCTGTCATATGACGCGAGCAGCCACTGTCCAGGTACCAAGAATGCTGCTCTGGCCTTCTTTGAGTGCAGATCTGCTGCAAAGACAATCTCAGACTTTGGTACCCATACTTTTATGGGTCCTTTAGAGTTAGTCCTCATTACCTTAGATTGTTTTTGTTTATAAGGCCTATCAGGAGCTCTAGAGTTATTGATGCATTTTGAAAAACTTTTAGGCTTTGTATAACTCTTGTGCTTAGCTTTAGAATATACCAGAGTTTTATTTATTTTGACATTGGTCTGAGGTTTGGAAACCTTAGGCTCTGAAGGTTTCAGAGTCTGAGGCTTCTTGGACTCTGACACAATTATTTTTTCAGGTTCTGGTATACCTATTGCTTCTGATTGGCTTTTAACAAATACAGCCTTAGGTTTTGAATTATCATTTTTAGAGGGTTTAGAAAATAGTGGATTATCTTTAAAACGAGAAAATCCAAGACCTTCACCTCTGTTTCTACTACTTAGAGACTCATTTTCTTCAACTATTATGTTCATTCTCTCAGTTAGGTTATTGTAAGCCTTTTTCAAGACCTTACATTCACCTGCCTTTTTAGTGAGCATTTTTAAGGCATCTTTAAGAGAATCTACTAATTCAGTTCTAGATAGTTTAGCAATTACCTCTTCCTCATCTTCAGAGTCTGAACCTGCTTCAGAGTCTTCTCTGTCAGAGGTAGTTGCCATCAGTGCTAGATTCGCTTCCTCATCACCATCTGAGTCTGAGTCTTTGTCAAGATCTTCCCATGTTGCTTGACTTTACTCTTATACCTTTCCTTGCTAGAGCTTTGCTTTGATGATCTACTTTTGTTTTCTGGACAATCAACAATGAAATGACCAGGCTTGTTGCATTTGAAACACTTGTTTTGATCTTCCTTCTTGTCTTTAGCAGTACTAAGTCTCTTGGAAGATCCTCCAAATTTGCCTGCATATTTCTTGCTTCGTTTTGCCCATTGTGAGACCTTAGCAGCCATCAGCATCATCTCTTCTTCATCATCAGACCCATCTTCTTGACCCTCTTCAGAAGCCTCATCTTCAGATTCTATAATTTTAGCTTTCAGAGCCTTTGATGAACTTTTAGAGCTTAAGGCTATCCCTTTCATCTTCTTGGTTGATTCATCAGTCATTAGTTCCATCTCATGACTCTTTAATGAACTAATCAAGCTTTCAAGGGATACTGTGTCCAAATCCTTAGACTCTTGAAAAGCAGTCACCTTGGGTCTCCATTTTGGTGGTAGGCTTCTGAGTACCTTTCTCACATGATCAGCTTCAGTATAACTCTTGTCTAATACTTGAAGTCCAGATACAAGAATTTGAAACCGTGAAAACATAGTTTCAATGTCCTCTCCATCCTTCATCTTAAACAGCTCATACTGATGCACCAACAAGTTAGTCTTTGCCTCCTTAACTTGTTTGTTGCCCTCATACTTGGATTTTAGGGAATCCCAAATAGATTTTGCAGTTCTTTTATCTCCAATTTTAAGGTACTCATCATGTGAGATAGCATTAGTCATCATTCCTTTTACAGAGTGATGCTTCTTGTACTCTAGCTTTTGAGTAGGTGTAAAGGCTTTCCTGTTCTGAGAGCTGACAACACCTTCTAAGTCCATGTTTTCAAAGTTAACTCCATCTTCTACCATGTCCCATAAATCACAATCAATACTCATGATATAACTGTACATATTTGTTTTCCAGAAGGGGTAGCTGGTCTCAGTTCCATTGAAGAAAGGAACCTTGTCAGATGCCCTTCTTTGACGAGAGTTTGAATCATAGTCAAAAGGAACTTCATTGAGATTCTTCTCAGCAGACATGTTTTTCCTCCTGGATCTTTACTGTTTCACTGTAAGGTGAGTTAGGCAACAGACCTAGCTCTTGATACCAATTGAAGGTGGAAAAACACAAGAAGGGGGGGTTGAATTGTGTTTTAAAAATTAAAACTTTTTACCAATTAAAACTAAGTTTGCAGCGGATATAAACACAAAAATGAAAGGGGTGCTGAGAGAAAGAGAGAAAGACACAAAATTTATCCTGGTTCCTCTCACAAATCGAGAGTACTCCAGTCCCCTTGTTACTAACAAGAGATTTTCACTATAATCTACTTAATATTACAAATTGCTCAAGCACACTTGCAAGAGACTTCTCAGATGCTCAAGTTTCACTAAACAAGAGACTTCTCAAATGCTCAAGTTAAACTTAACAAGAGACTTCTCAAACAAACTTAAGAATAAGAATGAATGTTAAGGAACACTTGATATACTATCAGAGGTGTTTACAAAATACAACGCAAATTGCTTTAAGACTTTGAATGACAGATAGAACAATAATGTCAGGATGCTTCAGAGCCTTAAACGCAGTAATAGAACAGTAGTCATTTCTTCCATTTTAGTCTTCTATTTATACTTGGAGGAAGATGATGACCATTGCAGAGAGCTTTGTGCCAGCTGGAATTTACTCGTACAATTGATAGCTGTATATTGCCTTCTTTGGCAAGGAATTCCAATTCTACTACCTAGCTATTCAATTTATCACTCATCCATTTTGAGTAATAATAGTACGATCGTACCATCCTCAAATGCGCTCCACTTATGGATAAGGTTAACGTTGTACCAACGAATATTCCTTCCTGTGGTTGTGACAGAGCCTTGAAGTAGATAGTTCTTCAATCATTGATTCTGATTCTGTCAGTTCTTGAGTGATGTAAATTCTTTTTGCTTCTGATGCTCTTGTCATAGCTTCTTAAGATCTTCAGCTTCTGAACTTCATCAGAGTCTAGCTTTTGGTCCTCAGAAGTGCTATCTTCAGCACGCAAAATTTAAGCTTCTGATGAACAGCGATACTCTTTCAGAGCTTGTTTTGACTGGCTTCTCTGCTACTATTCATAGTGCTTCTGAATGAATTTTAACTTGTAATTCTGCACACTAGAATAATCATTAGTAATACCAATTGCAATTTTAATACTTTGTTATCATCAAAACCACTTAAAATTTTAGAGGTTCATGTCAGACCCACTTTGTTCCAACAAAGAAGTCTCACATCGGTTGCTAGATAGTCTGAATAAGTGTTTATAAGTAAGATGTAATTATCACCTTACAAGCCAGTTTTGTAAGGATGAATTAAGCCCAAAACGCAATCTTAAGATGGTATTAGAGTCTCTTTGAGATTTGTTGGGCCGCTTGCTATCAAGTTCTGATCGGACCATCCACCATTAATATCCGCGCCTCAAACCCAAAAGTGTTGGGCGCGAGGGGGTATGTTAAAGAAGTTCCATATCGGTTGCAAGATGGCTTAAATAATTGTTTATAAGTAAGAGACAATTCTCACTTTACAAGCTGGTTTTGTAAAAATGAGTTAGGACCAACACTCAATTCTAAGAGATTCATTGATTCATATCCTCAAACGATGAAGTAAAGGCCAACTAGTTCACGTTTCATACATGTCTTGTCTTATATCTAAGAAAATTACAAAGTCCCCAAGCTAAAATCCATAAAATAAATTAACATCATTAAACATTACAACATACAATAGCATCATT
Organism: Trifolium repens; assembly: GCA_030408175.1. NCBI lineage: Eukaryota > Viridiplantae > Streptophyta > Magnoliopsida > Fabales > Fabaceae > Trifolium > Trifolium repens. Next base: position 27,925,737 of record CP125841.1, on the reverse strand, counting down.
CATGACTATAACAAAGAGATTCGTCACCTCAAACGTCACCACCACCACCACTATATAATAAACACTTACTCTATATCCAACCACATTCATAACTTTGTTTTCCATTGCATTCACTCATACTCATCCATATATATACCAATTATTGCATTTTCATGCGCAACAACTACCATGGCACAACACAACTTTCTCATCGTCACATACCCTATCCAAGGTCACATAAACCCCGCCCTACAATTCGCCAAGCGAGTCATTAATTTGGGGGCGCATGTCACTTTTGCTACCACTATCTACTTACATCGTCGCCTTGTTAACAAACCAACCATCCCCGGTCTTTCCTTCGCCGCCTTCTCTGACGGCTACGACGAAGGTTACATATCAAAAGATGATGCTGACATCGTCTTCTACATATCTGAGCATCAACGCAGATGCTCGGAATTTCTTAGAAATATCATACACTTCGCCAATCAAGAAAATAATCCATTCACCTACTTAATCTACACTCTCACACTTCCTTGGGCCCCCAAGGTAGCGCGTGAGTTTCACCTCCCATCCGTTCTACTATGGATTCAAGCAGCAACGGTTTTTGATATCTACTATTATTACTTTCACAACCACGGTGACTACATCACAAACAAATCAGAGGATGACAAGTGTTTGATAGATTTACCAGGATTTTCATTCTCTCTTAAAAGTCATGACCTTCCCTCGTTTTTATTGGCTTCAAATATATACACTTTCGCTCTGCCAGCTTTCAAAGAGCACCTTCAAATCCTAGATGAAGAAACTGACCCGAGAGTACTTATGAACACCGTTGAAGAATTTGAATCAGATGCAATCAAAAATGTTGATGTTGGTAAGATCAAACTGATACCCATCGGACCGTTGATTCCATCCGCTTTCTTGGGCGGTAAGGATCCTTCGGATACTTCATCTGGTGGAGACGTTATTCGTGTTGACTCGGAGGATAATTACCTTGAATGGTTGGATTTGAAGGGTGAATCATCCGTGGTTTATGTTTCATTTGGTACTCTTGCTGTTTTGTCCAAGAGACAAATGGATGAAATCGCATGTGCGTTGTTGGATTCTGGATTTCCATTTTTGTGGGTAATTAGAGATAATAAATTACAAAAACAAAAAGATGAAGATGATGATGACGAGTTAAGTTATAGAGAGGAAATTGAGAAGAATGATAATGGGAAGATAGTGAAATGGTGTTCACAAGTGGAGGTTCTATCACATAATTCATTGGGTTGTTTTGTGATGCATTGTGGATGGAACTCGACGTTGGAAGGTTTAAGTTCAGGGGTTCCTATGGTGGCATTTCCTCAGTGGACAGACCAAACTACTAATGCAAAGTTAATTGAAGATGTGTGGAAGACCGGGGTGAGGATGGATCGTGATGAAGAAGGGATAGTGAAAGCTGACGAAATTAAGAGATGTTTGGAATTGGTTATGGGGAAGGGGGGAAAAGGAGAGGAAATAAGAAGGAATGCTAAGAAATGGAAGAGTTTTGCTAGAGAAGCTGTGAAAGAAGGTGGATCTTCAGATAAGAATCTGAGGAATTTCCTACATGATAATTGAATGAATAAGTGAAAGTTAGCTCTTATTTTCTCTTATTTAGCTACATCTAGCTAGTGGAATGCTAATATTTTCTCTACATCTAGGTCCACTAAGTTAAACTGCAATTCTATTTTTAATCAGAAAAATGTGTTACTATGTTATTTTGTCCATTAGCATCAAATTTTATGTTGATCCTTTATTTAAAAGCATGCATAACATATGTTTTGTGTATTTTGTGATCAAATTCCTGCATTCTCACAAAAGAGTCTAATTATAATATTGAGAAATTTCTCCAACCACATATTTTTTGCTTGAGTATTTTGACTTGATCGAGTATAAGTTTATCCAACTTAGATTATAAATCCTAAATAAACTACTTTACTTAAAGTTATATATCTTTAGTATTATGGTAGATATGTAATCTATTATATAATTTTTTTAAAACTACATTTTATAACGTTTGCAAAATTACATTAAATCATCGTGATAATTTTAACATACTCGCTATTAAATTATCGGCTTAGTTATTAATTTGGTCCTTTATCTTTAATTTAGTTCTCAATTTGGTCCCTTATCTTTTAAACGTCTCAATTTGGTCCCTTATTTTTTCTGAAGTTCTCAATTTGGTCCCTCCCGTCAAATTTTTCACTATTACCATTAAATTTGGACACGTGTCATCTGTCCAAGTGTGCCACGTGTCCAAAATTTTAAAAGACAATGGACCAAATTGAGACCTGCAGAAAAGATAAGGGATCAAATTGAGACCTGCAGAAAAGATAAGGGACCAAATTGAGACTTTTAAAAGATAAGGGAACAAATTGAAACGTTTAAAAGATAAGGGACCAAATTGAGAACTAAATTAAAGATAAGGGACCAAATGAGTAATTAAACCTAAATTATACCAAAATCCATTTGATGACTCTCGGTGTAGTTATCTTATCTTATGATATTATAAGTTCAGAACTCAAATAGAGTGTTATGAGTTTGTATTTTTAAAATTATAGATTCTTAATCAATCTTTTTTAATTGGAATTCTATCTTTTTAAAGTTTCAATAATTAGTTATTAATTAATTATAGATAGTTGTATTTTCAATGAAATCAAATTAACCAAATCTAGTATGTCAAGTAGCAAGTAGGGTTGGGAATAGGTCAGATCAGGCTTTGACAGGCCTGAGTCTGGTCTACGAATTTTCTTTAAGCCTAAATCTGGCCTACAGCCTATCAAATGCAATTTTTTTTTTTGGCCTGGCCAAGGCCTATTTAAAGTCTGGTCTGGCCTTGTAGCCTGTTTAAAAGTTTGTGCTACATGAAGGCCTTTATATAGTCTTTTTAAATAGGCTAATACAGGCCTTAAAACCTATTTCACATTTAAATTTTTATAATTTCTACAACATTAAAAAAAAGCTAATAAAATGATTAGCACAAAAATTAGAAGCTAATAAAATAACAAATACGATTATGACAAAGTCTATAATTTGTACTATAAAATCATATAATTTGGCTTTGTAAAAATATATATATATATATATATATATATATATATTGTCTAATAAATATTTTCTATTTATATAAATAATATTTATTTTTTATACAAGATGATATAAATAATAATATTATATAAATAATTATTATTAAATATAAACAGGCCGGCCTATTAGGCTTCGCAGGTTTTTTAAAAGCTTAAGCCTGACATATTTATATAAATAGACTTTTTTCAAGGCATGAGTCTGACATTTTTAATAAACAGGTCAGGCCTAAGACAAACCAAGACAAACCAGGCTAAAGGTCTCTGGTATGTCAATCTTTTTTAATTGGAATTCTATCTTTTTAAAGTTTCAATAATTAGTTACTAATTAATTATAGATAGTTGTATTTTCAATGAAATCAAATTAACCAAATCTAGTATGTCAAGTAGCAAGTAGGGTTGGGAATAGGTCAGGTCAGGCTTTGACAGGTCTGAGTCTGGTCTACGAATTTTCTTCAAGCTTAAATCTGGCCTACAGCATATCAAATGCAAATTTTTTTTTTGGTCCGGCCAGAGCCTATTTAAAGTCAGGTCTGGCCTTGTAGCCTGTTTAAAAGTTTGTGCTACATGAAGGCCTTTATATAGTCTTTTTAAATAGGCTAATTAAACCGGCCTTAAAACCTATTTCACATTTAAATTTTTATAATTTCTACAACATTAAAAAAAGCTAATAAAATGATTAGCACAAAAATTAGAAGCTAATAAAATAACAAATACGATTATGACAAAGTCTATAATTTGTACTATAAAATCATATAATTTGTCTTTGTCAAAAAACATAATTTGTCTTTGTCAAAAAATATAATTTGTCTTTGTAAAAAAAAAAAACAAATTATTTCTAATTTCTATTTTGTCTAAAAAATATAATTTGTCTTTGTAAATATATATATATATATATATATATATATATATATATATATATATATTGTCTAATAAATATTTTCTATTTATATAAATAATATTTATTTTTTATACAAGATGATATAAATAATAATTATTAAATATAAACAGGCCGACCTATTAGGCTTCGCAGGTTTTTTAAAAGCTTAAGCCTGACATATTTATATAAACAGACTTTTTTCAAGGCCTGAGCCTAACATTTTTAATAAACAGACCAGACCTAAGACAAATCAGGCTAAAGGTTTTTGGAGGCCACCTAACCTATTCCCAACCCTAATAGCAAGATATCTGTGTTTATCAAATAACAACGGGCTATGCTATATCTTGCAAACGGTTACATCACGGATTTTCACCAATGTAACTTTACTTTGTTGCTATCCACTTATTTTATTATTTTAATTTTGCCCACTAAATCTAAACAACGACCCCACACAAAACTTGCTCTCCGACCCTACAAAACTTGCTCTCCAACTACGCATTCAAATAAAAATAATTTGGGCGCACACACACACAAATGGAAAAATTTAAATATAAAATAATTTAGTCATATCATTTAACATCACATCATCATCTTTTCTATTAATTTTTTCAACTTTTTGTATGTGTGTCTAAATGAAAATTATTTAGGATTGTGTCCAACCAAGAATTCCTCCTACACATGAAGCAACACTGTACATCCAGAAAAAATCAGAAGCAAAAGGAATTCTCTAACTTAGAGGTAATGAAAGGGAGGCTCTTCTAGTAAGGGAAAGTATTACAGATCTTCCATTATGGGAGACTTATTTTCATTTTTAGATTATTAAGGTCCACAATAAACTATAATGAAGTTTTTATATATATATCTTTTCTTGAGTTTGACATTTTTATTTTTAAAAAAATTACAAAATTATTATTCTCAAATATTTAAAAGTTGAAACTCAGATCTATTTCTTTAATGGTTAAATAAGTTTTTTATTTTATAAATATCTCGATTTTTTTTTTGTCCCTATAAAATTTTTCAACTTTTAATCCTTTAAATATTTTTAATCACAACTTTTAGTCCCTAGTTTTAATCAAACTCTTGTGTACATTTTTGAATGGTTTTTTGTTTTCGTCTTTATAATATTATAAGAACATTTCCCATAAAAATTTAGAATTTTTAACATAAGATGGATTATTTATGAATTTTATGTGCAAAAAATTAAAATATTCATATTTAATTCATCTCTTATTAAAAAAAATAAATTTTTTGCAAGGGAAATTCATATATTGTATTAAACATGACCGCGAAAAACAAAACTTAATATTTCGAATGATAATGAATTTTTAAATTAAGAGGACCAACTAAAGTATGTAATTTTGTGTTTTTCTTCAATTTTTATTATTTAATTTCGTTTTAAATTAAGCTTCTGACTTGTAAAAAAAACAAATTATTGTCCTCACAAATAATCACAACAATTGAGCTTTCCAGTAAATATTCTTTAGGTTGAAATAATCAAATAGACAAAAAGCAACTAGTAATTCGGAGAAATTAGGATCTTTTAATTTTATAGCATTACTTTCTTTTTTTTATTATCTTAGTTTTTAAACACTATGGAGTGTGTAAAAGATATTTTGACTAGTTTATAATGTCACATTTTTATATTTATATTTTTAAAATTATATTATAAGTAATAAAAAATGAAGAGATTCTGTGCGTTACAATTCAGTGTACAAGCAATTCAGTGTACAAGCAGTTGAGACTTGAGGCATTTTTTTTCCTTTGATAATTTTTTTTTGATCAACAAATGAATTTTATTAAAACAACACAACAAAACATAAGGCATGTTTTGAGTGAAAGAGTACAACCATATTACAAACTACAAGCCAAGGAAGTGGCAATAACACTTAAGCAACACAAGCTACTAAAAGAAAAGCACCAGGGAAACAAAGAACAACAACAGAGCACGCGGCCAAACACACAGAGGGGAAAAAACAGAAGCACCAACAGCCTTCATCTCATCATACAATCCAGAGGACTCCACTTCCACTCATAAAGTAAAATCGGACCCTTTGACACCCTAGCAATAAACCACTTCCACGACAACATCTTTACTTGGTCTGCTATCTCATCACCATACACAACTCCATTGTTGAAGATAACATCATTTCTAACACTCCACAAAACCCACACAAAAGCATTCCAAATTAAACATAAACCAATTTTCTCCCTTTTATTCCTAGCGCAATGAATTAGAGTGGCCACCGAGGAAGGAATATTATGAGGGAGAATAATGGTGAAACCAAGCCATCGAACCACATCATACCAAACCTTAGCCGCCACCTTACAATGCAAGAACAAATGACACGCCGATTCCGGGAGGACGCCACACAAAATACACTGCCCGTGTTGCACTTGTAAAATACGCCGCTTCAAAAGGTTGTCTTTAGTCGGGATTCGGTCAAGTAATAATTGCCATGAGAAAGCACAAACCTTGGACGGGGCCCCACACTTCCAAAGATATTTAAACACAAATTCCATAACCGGATCCCCCAACACCGGCGGAATAAATTCCGCTACCAATAACAAATAGGCCGAATTAACCGAGAAGCCTTGTACATTATCACCTAGCCAAAGCCACCTATCATGATCATCGGAAGGCCTAAAGGGTGCAATAATTTCTAGGAACTCCCGGTATTGTTCCTCTTCCCAAACAAACAATCTACGCCGCCATTGTAACTCCCAATTCCATTCTCCATCAACCCAACTACCCATATTACCAATGAAATCATCCCTATGCATAGAAATCCCAAATAACCGAGGAAAACGTTGCCGGAGAGTTTGATCACCAATCCAATGCTCATTCCAAAACGAAGTCAAATTACCATTCCCAACCTTTTTACCAATAGCATTATTAAACCAAACCGAATCTTTATCAATGAGACATAAGTCACGCCACCACGACGAACCCAACCTAGTAACATCCACTTCCCCCAAAACTCTTTTCCCTATGACATCCTTACCATACCTTGCTACCACAATGTCTTTCCACAATTCATTCTCACAAGACAACAATTTCCACTTCCACTTTGAGAGGAGGCTAATATTAACCAATCGCAAATCACGAACACCCAATCCACCTTCATTCTTTGGACGACAAACAACATCCCACTTCACCCAACAAGTTTTATTAGTCTTTGCTAAACCGGCCCAAAGAAATGTTCGTTGAATTTTGACAAGCTCCTTCCAAACTTTCATAGGCATCTTTAAATATGAGAGATAGAAGATAGGAATGGCATTTAGGACCGCATTTATTAAAACAATACGGCCCCCTAAACTCACATATTTATTCCTGCATGATCCAAGCCTCCTACGCACCACATTTATCATAGGCTCCCAAGTTGACAACTTCCTCGGATTTGCACCAACCGGGAGACCAAGATACTTAAAAGGAACCGTACCCACCCTACAATTAAGGAAGTTTGAAGCCATTCCAAGAAAATCATCCGACACATTTGTGCCCATCACACAACTTTTCCAAAAATTGACTTTCAAACCGGAGACCAACTCGAAACCCCTAAGCACCGCCTTCAAAATCCATAAATTATTAACCGTAGCCTCCCCAATACATAGGGTATCATCGGCATATTGAAGTAAAGAAACCGGAAAAGCATCCCTCCCTACTAAGAATGGTTTGAACCGAGACCGCCCCACCGCTTCTCTCATAAGCCCACCAAGACCCTCTGCTACCAACAAAAAGAGAAGGGGGGCAAGAGAATCACCTTGCTTTAAACCCCTCGCAATTTGTATTTCTTCCGTTGGGTTTCCATTAATGAGAACCGAAAGACTACCCGCACAAATACAAGCTTTCATCCACCTTCTCCATTTTTGACAAAATCCAAACCTCCCAAGCATATAATCTAGGAAGCCCCAATCGACGGAATCATATGCTTTTTCAAAATCCACCTTAACAATCAAACAATCCTTCCCTACTTTTCTAGCATAATCAATGACCTCATTCACCACCACCACCCCTTCAACCAATTGACGCCCTTTAATAAATGCGGATTGTGTTTTCGGTATTAAACAACCCATAACCTTAGCAAGTCTAGCTGCTAACACCTTAGAAAGTAACTTATACCAACAACCAAGAAGTGATATGGGACGGAAATCACCAAGACATTGGGGTGACAAGACTTTGGGGATAAGAGACAAAAAGTATGATAACAAACCCCTTGGCAAACAATCATTACCGGCGAATTGATCGAAGAAAATACGTACCTCATGTTTCATTAGATCCCAAAACTCCTTGATGAAGGCAAAGTTGAATCCATCCGGCCCCGGGCATTTTGCACCATCACAATCTTTGACCGCCTCTTCAATTTCTTCTAGGGAAAAAGGAGCTATAAGAGAATTATTACTATCCTCCGAGAGCACCGGGAAATCAACACCATCAAGATTCGGACGGGTCCACTCCTCCTTAGAGAAATGATTCTTGTAATAAGTCACCGTAGCCTCTCTAACACTACCCGGTCCTTCCACCCAACCAAGAGGAAATTTCAAGGACGAAATGGTATTAGCCCTCCGTTTTGATTTGATACAAGCATGAAAATATTTAGAATTAGAGTCACCCTCCTTCAACCATCTCGATCGAGAACGTTGGAAGGTATGCGCATCGATACTTTTCAACACCACCCAAAGCTCCTCAAATAAAAGTTTCCGAAGCACCACCTCGTCACCGGTAAGCCCTACCACTTCACTCTTCAAATCAAGCACCTTTATGTCTTCCACCAACCTCTTCTTTTTATCTTCCGGCTTCCCGTACACATCCTTACTCCACGTCTTAATCACCCCTTTTATCCCTTTTAATCTCTCTTTTAGGACAAAACCCATCCAACCCGAAATTTGTTGAGCATTCCACGCATTGGACACAACCTCCTTAAAGTTTTTATTTTGGAGCCAATAGTTGTTGAAACGAAACGGTTTTGGTCCCCAATCATCATTACCATACTTAATAATGAGAGGACAATGGTCCGAAACGTCCCTAGCCGACACCCATACATTTGGATGACCCCAAATATCCCACCACTCCGCCGATAACAAAACTCTGTCAAGTCTACTCATGCTACTACCATTAGGATGAAACCATGTAAATTGCCTTCCAAGGAGAGGCACATCAACCAACTCAAGATGTCGTAAGAAATCGCCAAACTCTACCATTTCCCTACTACCGCCATTAACCTCACTGCTGCCCTTCCTCTCTTTTATGTTGGTGATAGAGTTAAAATCCCCAACAATACACCAAACAATTCCCCCAAACCCCCTCCGCGTCATTAACACCTCTTGCCACAATCTACGCTTGTCACGTATATTGCATTTTGAGTACACATTAATCACACAAAAACGAATGTCTTTATCAGCAAGATCCAAACAAACGCCCACAAAGCCTTCCCCCGTGAAAGAGAAAACCACCGTACCAAGAGACTTCCTCCACAAAGACAATATCCCCGCACTACTACCCACCGCTGGCAGCAATGGCCAATCACATTCAGTACTGCCCCAAAGTCTAAAACACAGCGAGCTCGACACCCCTTCAAGTTTCGTCTCTTGAAGGGCCAAAAAATCCAGTTTTTCCGTCAAAATTAGATCTCTAACCTTCCTCTTCTTCACCCTACTACCCAATCCTCTAACATTAAAAGTTCCTATAATCATTGATAACCTTCATTTCCCCTATTCAACTCCCACCCTTCCTTCTCAGCCTGATCTCTCTCCTCCATCGTCATAATACGCTTCAAAAAATCTGACTTACTGCCCTGAACTTGTATACCCACTTCTGACTGTAACTCCATTAATTTCTTAGCTTCCATCACTTGTCTAGATGGGGGAACTAAGCCATGATCTGGCGACCGGCAAATTACAACATCATCGTTTTGAATTAAATCAGCCATACCTGATACTTCGTTGTTGGCCACTACACCTGGAGCCGTATCTGTAATAGGAATATACGGCAGCACAACCTCCAGAAGAAATTCCGTCGCTGCCTCATGAGTAGCATTCTGAGCTTCTATCGCCGCCGATGGAATTTGATCAACGGAATTCTGAATTGAATCCCTTTTAGAATTCCTTTGATAATATGAGAAGACTTGAGGCATTTTTTTTCTTTAATAATATGAGAAGACTTGAGTAGTTGAGGTATTCTAAATTGTTCTTATAATATTATAAAGGCAGAAAAAAAAACATTAAAAAATGTGTATTAAAACTAGCGACCAAAAGTTGTGATAGAAAATATTTAAAGGACCAAAAATTGAAAAAAATTAAAGAAATAAAGAATAAAATTCGAGATATTTATAAAAACAAAAATTTATTTAACCATTAAAGAAATGGATCTGAGTTTCAACTTTTAAATATTTGAGAATAAGAATTTTGTAATTTATTTTTTAGAAAAAAAATGTCAAACTCAAGAAGAAATACAATGTAGAAACCTCATTATGATTTATTGTGGACCTTAGTAATTTAAGAGTGAAAATAAGTCTCTCATAATGGGAGATCTATAGCACTTTCCCATACTAGAAGGGGCCTGAAAGGAATTATTAGAGGTAATGAAAGCAACACCGTGTTTCAAGAGATAAGAGAAAAAGGAATCAATGTTTTTTTTTATTGAAATTAGAAAAAATAAAGAAAAAAGATGATGAATGTAACACCCAAACCCGTATTTAATAAAATACTACCTTAATAAAATACTTCTCATAATACACAGCGGAAAATAATATTTGGGTTTATAAAATGAATGGTTCGGGTATTACATCGTACACATAAAAGCTTACCAATAACTTAATTAGTAAAACAATTTTTGTACAAAATAAGTTTATAAGAAAAAAAAAATACATCTTTAAATACATTCGAAATAAGAAGCAAGACTCTAAATATACATTATAGAAATAATCTCATCCCCGTGTCACATCAGAGCGGAGCTTCACCGACGACTCGGACATCAATAACATATAACCTGAGGATCTGGAACCCAAATCAAGCACATACACAAAACAGAGGGTTAGATAATATAACCATAAAAGAAACTAAGTACAAGAACACTCTTAATACTTAGGACATATCACGGTCATGTCTAACAACTCATTCCATAAACAAATATCAATCTCATATTATTCATATTTCATATAAAGTACAATGCATCATAATAATATCACATTCTCAATCAATTGACAAGTATACACATCATCATCAATTATCAATCAATATTACACATCTCATAATACGCTCAGTCATAAGTATCGCATTATTCAACCATTCACAATTATAATGGAATACAATATCAATTATCAAATAACAATTAGAGTGCACAACTACCCTAATGCAAACTAATGTCACAAATCTCATGTCATGTCACCCTAGACATAACTAAATGCATGTGGTACCCTCCACTCATTTTAGGATAGTATTATATCCATCCGCATCATGTTCAGTTTTAAGTCATGAGGGACATTACACATGAATGCATGAATGTACATATACAAATTATGATGATACTCTTACACATCTACTCATGAATACTAGGATATCTCAACCTAATATTCCTTCTCAAGTTCTCATCAGACTTCTCAACACATCATCATCATAGTTATACGTACAAGCACACATATTACATAATAACTAATCATGTTATCATAACAAAATTACATCTCATCATGCCTAATCATCATACTTAAATCACATAAGTAACATCATAACTTAATTCATCATTCAAGACCCAATTTATAGTCATTTATATCATCATATAATCACAAGGTCATCAATCAATCATGATACAAGCATACATCTCGTTAAAATGAACAAACATTAAAGTTCTGCCCAGTAGACCTAGCCGGGCGAGTCTGGGCGAGTCTGGGCTAGCTAGAGACCTAGCCGGGCGAGCTTGGGCGAGCTAAAGTCAGAAAGTCTGCCTTTTCCGGACGAGTTTGGGCGAGTCTGGGCGAGCAGACCTCGCCAGGCCAGCCAAATACCTCGCCGGGCGAGCCCTGTAAAGACAATACACTCTGTTTTCGGGTTTGGATGAAATCCACTCGAAAAACTAACATTCAAGGCTTATAAATGCATAAAGTTACCAACTTTAAGCTTATATAATCATACTAAACATAGAAGTACAACTTATAACATCATCAAACATCATTTCATATCAAAAGTAATGATTTTCATGTATTAACTCATAAAACTCATTTATCTCATAATCAATCAAAATCAAAGTTCAAGTAATCAACTTTATCATGGATTTTACACAACAATCATAAGTAGAAGCATATTATACATGAATCATTATCAAACTTCAATTATAAACACATTCCCAAAAATCCATTTCTCACCAAAACCCAAAAAAAGTGAAGAGAGTTTGGGTGTGCAGTCATAGACAAACTCCCCTCTCTTTGATCACTCAAAATTATATTATCTAAGCCTCTTACCTTGGATTATTTGGATTCTCTAGTCCTCCTTTCCTCTCTTGATTCTAACTTGGCTTTTCTTCTCTTTCTCTCTTCACTTTTAAGCTTCTTTCTTTCTCAAACCCTTTTTCTCTTCTTTTCTCTTTTATCTCTTTACCTCTCTTTCTCTACTATTTTTATGACAAACAACAACAACACACCTCTCATAAAAATCATCCCTTTATATAACCCCTTTCTTAGGTTTATGTCAAATTCCCACTCTACCCTTCTTTTCTCTACAATTCTCACTCACAATTCTACCCTCACTTTAACCACTCACTTCTACATTTATTTACACAATCGCCACTACTTCCTCTCCAAGACACTATCTTTTAAGATAATAACCAAAATGCCACTCTTATCTCTACACAATCCACTAACTCACACTAGATTACTATATTACCCTTAATTCTACCACAAACTCTTATTCATTCTAATTAAGCCCAATACTCATAAAAGCCCATTATTAACAAACATAAATGTAACAACTAATTAATACATATAAAACATACCAATTATCATACACAATTAATTAAATAACATCAATTAATCAAATACAATAAAATATAAGATTTGGGGTGTTACAATGAATCACAACATGTTTGCCGTTCGTGTATTTTTCGTGAAATTTCCTTCGTTGTATTAATCATTTCCCAATAGCCACATATTTAGTACCAACTGATCCTAAATGAACTACTTTACTTAAAGTTATATATGTTCAGTATTACGGTAGATATATCAGAATTAGAGTAATCTAAAAATTACATTCTCGTTCTAATTGTGAAGTGATATCGGTGGTGCGGAGTAGGATAGCAGATGCAGGATTTACAGATGTGGAGGTCTCCCATTTGGGGGCGGATAAAGTCTTTATCCGTAGTCTGGCGGGGTTGGATGTGGTGCCTATGCTAGAGGATGCACGAGAGTTCTTTTCTTATCTTTTTTCAAACTGGGCAAGATGGGAGGACAAGGTGACTCCATTCCAACGGGGTGCGTGGGTTCGGTTGTATGGTATTCCGCTGCAGGCGTGGAATGAGAGCTTCTTTAAGTTATGTGTCTTAGACTGCGGCAGATTCTTACGGGCAGACAATTACACAGTGGACAAAGACAGACTTGATTTAGCCCGTGTTTTGATTGCCACGTCATCTTTAGAGGTGGTAAAGCGAGTGGAGAGACTGATGGTGGACGATACTCTGGTGGATGTGCAGGTAATAGAGGAGTGGGGTTACGACATGGGAGATAATGCATGCCTTCTAGTAGATGATAGGGCTGTAGAAACTTCTCTCTGTGATCAGGAAGAGGATCGGTGTGATCCAGAAACAAGCCACCATGTTGACAAGTTGGTTGAGGATTTCGCGGATGGGTTGGCTAATGTGGCAGGGTCCGCCCTGCACCAGGCGGGGGACAAAAAACATGTGCATAAGAGTTTTGATAACTCCCTTTTTGAAGAGAGGCCTGATTGCCCTGACCTGGGGCTAAAGCCTGGTAAGGCTATTGCTGGGGTGGGTACGGGATCTTGTGGAGTCAGTGTGTATTGGGTAGTAGAGACTGCCGTCCCAAGCCATGAGTCAGTAGGGCACGTGCGTGAACGGCTGGACGCAACTAGGCACACGAGGACCGCAAAGGGGTCAGGGAGTCAACGCGCGAGGTCATGTCCACCTCGAGTTAGACGCCCTGCTTTTTCGGGACCATGCAGTTTGGAATGGCAGCAGGATCACGCTCACGAGGATGCAGGGGTGATCTTTTCATCAAAGAAGAGGGCGCGGAAATCGGAACGCCCAGGGGTGAGCCGACAGAGAGTAGAGCACAAAGGCGCCAAGAAAAGGAAAGGTGGCGGCCCCTTATGCCATGCGCTTTTTAGTCTGAAACGAATAGCTAGACTCCTTGTAGTGACCGTCGACAGGTGCTCCACATATTACACAAAAATGTCCACAGAGAAAAACACCGGGGAGGTGATAGTTCGTCTCGAGAGGAGACTTCCCGGGCTTCCGATGCAGTAAATTCTTCGTCTGACTCCGCGACCAACGAATGGAAATATTGGGTGGCCTTGCAAGGTGATGACAGTAAGGCCGCAGCTGATGTGGCGGAGGTAGGGAAGTCTGTTGGGGTCCTTGTCAACGCTGACCAATTGAATAAGTTCAGTGTACTCTCTAAGGCGGGGAAAGGCAAGCAATCGTCCCCGGTTTGTTTGATGGAGGGGGAGGTCTAGGTAGTGTGCTGGTTTTTCGGGGGTTATGTGTGTTTGATGAGGATTATATCGTGGAATATTAGGGGGTTAGGGGGTTTGGTTAAGAGAAATGAGGTTCAGAAGCTGGTGAGGGAAAAGAACCCCAGTATTGTTTGCCTTCAAGAAACTAAGTTACCTATCTGTGATGATTTTTTTTGCTCGTCCTTGTGGGCCAACGTGCCTCATGGCTTTTCTTTTCGCCCTTCGGTGGGGGCGTCAGGGGGCTTACTGACTATATGGGACACAACTGAAGTGGAGGTTTGGTCGTCCGTAAGCCGTGACCATGTTCTTTGGTGCCATGGCCGGTTTCTTTCTTCGGGAGAGGAGTTCCATGTGGCAAATGTTTATGGGCCTTGTGATGCTGGTGCGAAACAAGGGCTGTAGGACTCCATGTCGTTACGGCTTCCGCAGTTGGGCGGGAAACGGGTGTGCGTGTGTGGGGACTTCAATGCTGTGAGATTTGCAGATGAGAGGCGGTCCTCAAGGATTGGGTCGCACCCCCTAGATCATATTTCGTTTGGCCGCTTTATAGATGACACCTTTTTGATTGATCTGCCGTTGAATGGTCGTAAGTTTACTTGGTATAAAGGGGATGGCTTTACGATGAGCCGGTTAGACAGGTTTCTGCTTTCTGAGGAGTGGTGTCTGTCTTGGCCCAATTGCACGCAGACGGCTCAGTTGAGGGGTCTTTCGGACCATTGCCCCTTAATCTTGTCGGCGAATGAGGATAATTGGGGGCCGCGACCTTTGAGGATGTTGAAATGCTGGAGGGAGGTCCTAGGTTACCAGACATTTGTGAGGGATAAGTGGCATACTTTGCATGTTGATTGCTGGGGGGGGCATGTCCTTAAAGAAAAACTAAAACTAATCAAAGGAGCTCTTAAAGAGTGGCATGTGGCTCATTCCCAAAACTTACCAGGTAGGATTGACTCCTTAAAAGATAGGCTCTCTATTCTTGACGCTAAAGGCGAGGTGGAGGCTCTTTCGGAGGCTGAATTAGAGCATATTCATGGTATTTCGGCAGATATTCATTCTCTCTCTCGGTTGAATGCTAGTATCTGTTGGCAGCAATCGCGCTCGACTTGGCTCAAAGAAGGGGATGCGAATACTAAGTATTTCCACTCTGTTCTCGCCAGCCGGCGGCGGGGCAATACTATTTCATCGATTCAGGTGGATGGGGTGACCATTGAGGGGGTGCATCCCATCAGGCAGGCCGTTTTTTCTCATTTCGAGTCCCATTTTAAGGCCGGAAGAGTTGATCAACCGGGGGTGGAGAATCTTGCCTTCAAACAGCTGAATCAGGTAGAGTGCGGAAGTCTGACTAGACCTTTTTTGGAAGCAAGGGTTAAGGAGGCAATCTGGGATTGTGACAGCTTCAAAAGTCCAGGCCCGGACGGAGTTAATTTTGGTTTCTTCAAGGACTTCTGGGTGGAGTTGAAGGGTGACGTAATGCGCTTCATATCTGAGTTTCACCGCAACGGTAAGCTTACTAAGGGCATCAACTCCACCTTTATAGCTCTTATCCCTAAAGTTGACAGCCCCCAACGTCTGAACGACTTTAGGCCTATTTCTCTGGTGGGCAGTCTCTACAAAATTTTGGCGAAAGTGTTAGCTAATCGGCTGCGTTTGGTAGTAGGTAGTGTGATATATGAGTCCCAGACGGCTTTTGTGAAGGATCGATAGATTTTCGATGGCATTCTTATTGCTAATGAGGTGGTGGACGAGGCCCGCAAGTGTAAAAAGGAGCTTCTGCTTTTTAAGGTCGATTTTGAGAAGGCCTATGATTCGGTGGATTGGGGCTATCTAGATGCGGTTATGGCGAAAATGGCTTTCCCACCCATCTGGCGGAAGTGGATTAGAGAGTGTGTCTGTACGGCCACTGCCTCAGTCCTTGTTAACGGTAGCCCCACAGAGGAGTTCCTTCTTGAACGGGGCCTAAGACAAGGGGACCCTCTGTCCCCTTTTCTGTTTCTGCTGGCGGCTGAGGGCCTGAATGTTATGATGTCAGCCATGGTCGAGAGGAATGTGTTCACTGGGTACAACGTCGGTGAGCAGGAATCGATCACTGTTTCGCATCTTCAGTTCGCCGATGACACGTTACTACTGGGGGCTAAGAGTTGGGCTAATGTTCGGGCTTCTAGTGTTGTTTGAGTTAATGTCAGGCCTAAAGGTTAATTTTCATAAAAGCATGCTGGTTGGGGTTAACATCACGGACTCTTGGTTACATGAGGTTGCGTCTGCTCTGCGATGTAGAGTGGGGAAGGTGCCGTTCCTTTATCTGGGCCTTCCTATTGGGGGTGACTCGCGACGTCTGAGTTTTTGGGAGCCGGTGTTGACTCGCATAAGGAATAGATTATCTAGGTGGAATAGTCGCTTTCTGTCTTTTGGTGGTCGTTTGGTTCTACTTAAATCTGTCTTGACCTCTCTGCCTGTTTATGCTCTCTCCTTCTTCAAAGCTCCTGCAGGTACTATCTCCTCTATTGAATCTCTTTTGATTAATTTTTTCTGGGGGGGAGTGAGGATCTTAGGAAAACATCTTGGGTATCATGGGAACATATTTGTTTACGTAGGGAGTATGGCGGGCTGGGGGTGAGGGAGTTTAACATGGCTTTGTTAGGCAAGTGGTGCTGGCGTTTGTTGATGGATAAGGGGGGCTTGTGGTTTAGAGTGTTGGCAGCTCGTTACGGGGTGGATAGAGGCAGACTGAGAGAGGGAGGGCGGAGAGGATCCTCGTGGTGGAGGGAGATCGAGAGTATTCGGGACGGAGTACGAGGGATTGAGGGAGGGTGGTTCAGAGAGAGTATAGCGAAAAAGGTGGGGGATGGGTCAGATACTTTTTTCTGGACTGATTCCTGGTTGGGAGGGGTTCCCTTGTGCGAGAGGTTTGGGCGGTTGTTCGACTTAGCAGAGACCAAATCGTGCACTGTAGCTGAGATGTTCTCTGCTGGGTGGGAGGGTGGCGGGGAGGCGTGGGTGTGGCGGAGGCAGTTGCGGGTGTAGGAGGAGGAGATGTTGGGAGAGTGTCAGTCTTTACTTATTTCTATTAGTGTGCAGGCACAGACCCCTGATGTGTGGCAGTGGCAGCCTGACCCTGATACAGGTTACTCTGTTCGTGGCGCTTATCAGCTTTTGACTTCCCATGATTCATTTACATTGGGTGCGGCTGAAGATCTTGTGTGGCACAAACAAGTTCCTCTGGAGATCTCTATCTGTGCGTGGCGTCTCCTGCGTGATAGGCTACCAACGAAGTCAAACTTGGTAGCTCGCGGCATTATCTCTCAAGAGGATTAGTTCTGTGTGTCAGGGTGTGGTGGCGTCGAATCAGCTCAGCATCTTTTTCTGTCCTGTAGCACCTTTGGTTCCCTATGGGCACTAGTTCGCTCGTGGATTGGTTTCTCGGCGGTCGATGCGCACACTCTCCCTGGTCATTTTGTCCAGTTCATGTACTCAGTTGGAGGTCTTCGTGCTCGTCGGTCGTTCTTACAGCTCATTTGGCTAGCTTGCGTTTGGGTCCTGTGGAATGAACGAAACCATCGTTTGTTCAGAAACGCGGCAAGTCCAGTTACTCATTTGTTGGAGAAAGTCAAGATGTTCTCTTTTAGGTGGTTGAAATCTACACATGTAACTCTTGCTTCTAATTATCACACCTGGTGGTCGAACCCATTGCTTTGTTTGGGCATCGACTAATGTTTTTGTATTCCGTTTCAGCTCTCTTGTATTTGATACCGATGTAAAACTGTTGTAGTTCTTCTTAGCACATCTTGTGCCGAGGCGATTACTTTATTTTTGTTTTATATATATATATATATTTCATTTTGGCTTGTTCAAAAAAAAAAAGGACCGAAGGGAAGAATTAATTATAGAATGGTTGTATTTTCAATGAAATCCAATTAACCAAATCTAATATGTCAAGTAGCAAGATATCTGTGTTTATCAAATAGCAACAAATCTGGTACCAACTGATCAAGATTTTTTTTATACAGAACCACTACTCCTTGAGAAGGTTTGGGGGTTTTAAAATCCGGCGGTGGAGGTGGTTCGGGAAATGACGAATTGGTGGTGGAATCAGACGGTGGCGGTGGTTGGATGTTGAAAGAATGAGGAACAATGTTAGGGTTATGGTTTCTTAAATTGATGAATAAAATTTGAAATGTAACCTAAGACACGTTCTATTTAACAAACAAAGACAAGTGGAAAACCCTAGATTCCTAAATTAGATTCTAGCGAAGGGGAAAAAAATTAAACTAACCTTGAAGATTGTATTTTCTTATTGCGTGGAAATTGAATTTGAACTACTAGTCGTTTTTGGTTTGTGTCTTCTGGTGTGGTGTGTCTTCTATACAGGCATGTACTTCATATCCATGTCGAAAATGTCACGGCTTATAGTTTGCTCACTGTTTCCATTTGCTACCTTGGCTTCAAATTTTGAAATCGAGTTTAGACTCACATCGCGGCCTTTGCCAATTTGCAAGTATTCATGGTAGGAAATACACCCTCTTTTTAAAGAAGAATTAAATCCTGCATTACTTAAATAACATTTACTTACCTATACTGTTAACAATTAATATGTGGTTAGAAATAATATATTGTTAATGTTGAAGCCATCAATTCCTACCAGCAAAAACATCTTCACTCAAATTAATTGTTTTAGATGCTTTGCTTATTCCTCCTCTCGTAATATGAAAAATTCTGTCAAATACATCTGGATGGCCGTAACGGAACCGCACCCTGAGTGAGAGAATACATCAATGTTACTATGTTAGAATCAAAGAATAAAATCCATGTTTATTATTATGATTAATATTGTAGATTAAGATTTGAATTAGCATCTCATATTGATTAGCATTTGTTGTTCCTTGTTCAGAATGTCATTTTGCAGTTATTACCTGAGAGGATTAGCCAGAAGCCTTTGACCAATAGTAATAAAGCTGGTCTCCTGATATGACATAAACCACGCTAGAGACGACACACTGAAGTTGAAAAAGAATGGAGGATACCTTGTTAGTTTACTAAACATATCTCATTCTATATCGACAATTACGAGTATATAAATGATATTTTGACACAAACTTGATAATAAATTTTGAAAACAATTTGGATGGTTAACGCAACTTATAACATGGCATGCCATACTTTCTTAACCATAGACCATGTGTATATATTCTTCCTAAGTTTTCCTATTTAATACTACAACTCATGATGCTACTGTTTTAGTTAAGTTTTCCTGTTTTAGTTAAGTTTTCCGATATTCTTCATGCAGAGTAATCGCGGTTAACATAATGTCATAAACTCATAATATTTTGTTTATAACTTCTCTTACAACTCATGATGCTACTGTTTTAGTTAAGTGACATTCTAACCTATTAAATATAAAAATCAACTTATGAATACTTGTTTTCAAAGCATTTTTTTTCTTCCTGACATGATAAATAAGGTTTTCGACAAGTCAATATTTCGTAGACTAAATACCTGTTCAAAACCATTGACAACTTTCACCAGTTTAGAATAATATACTTTGGGAGGTCTACCCTGAACAATCTCCTCCTTTTCCTCGACATAAGAAACACGTAGAGACAGATACCTGCAAGAAATTCATGCATGAAACAGTTACTATCTCTATTTAGTTCATTTCAAGAAGCAATATATTTTTCTCATTCCTTGTAAAATAACTTGTCATTAATTCAATTGTATCTTTATAACGAGGATCATTCATCGCCTTTTGCAATGCAAATGATTGACAGGAAACGACATAGGTGTATTTTATGTCTGCTAGTGCTTCTAGACGAGCAAATAATTCTCGGTTACCCTTTTCAGCCGTCTCATAACCTTCAAGAATATCTGCGTTAAAAAATCAATTGTGATTATTTCAGTGTAAATGTTTTAAACAGACAGTGTATCAAAATTAAACTCTTTATTTTTTATATTTCTTTGCATAACATGGAGTCATTTTTAGAATTTGTTACAAACCTTCATCTTCAGCCATGTCAAGAAATGCTTGTAATTTTAAGGCTTCTCTATAGTACATCGTCCCTCTAACTGTTACAAATATGATTGCAATGATCACAATATGACTTAAAATTCCATCAACATCCAATTTAGAAATTAATACAAAAACCGAACCTGTTCTGCCTAGTGTTTGTCCCCTGAACGAAGCCCACGATCTAAGCTCTTTCGATTTGTTTTCATCTTCTAAACTCTTTCAGTTATCGCAACACATTCGTTCCAAAAAGTTTGTCCATTCATCTATTTAAATTTATATACCATGCTATGAGATGAGCTCAAATAGAATGTTTTATTATGCTACATAAGAAAAACCTTATTTATAACAACCTGGATATATCTTTTGCATGTAAAAAATGATTGAGTCCTCTTCTTTATCTGAACCAAGCTCCTTCATTGAAAAGTTAATGTCTTCCATGTAGTGTGGAGTTATAACACTGCCAATCATGCTATATATTAGAGTTTTGTGACTAAAATATGGAACTATAATAATGTTCATTGAATGATTATTTAAAATTGGGTAAAATAGTATTTGCCCCCTGCAACGGTAGCGAATTTCAGTTTACCCCCGGCCTTTTAAGATTTCGTCCTTTTAGCCCTTCATTGAATATGATGGCTTAAGATTCCGCATAAATGCATAGTGAGGGGAGTAAACTAAAATTTTCTAACATCACAGGGAGCAAAAGGACGAAATCATAAGCCAGAATATTCATTAAGGGGCTAAAATGACAGAATCTTCACATTACATGGGGATAATCTAAAATAAATATTACAGTGGGATAAGCTGAAATTCGCTAGCAATGCAAGGGGTAGTTATGGTAGTTATCTCTGAAAGGTTTGCTTCTTAGTTTGATGTGTCATCAATGAATACTGAAATTTTCATTAAATTACCTAAATGGCAGCAGCTATACACTTTTGGGGCATCTGGCATATTTGTAAACAAAGAAGTGGCAAAGAATGATATGCGCCGGCGAGCATCTAAGTTCACAGGTATGTCCATTGTGGTCTCTTTGACGGTAACTAATAAATGAAATCGCTTGATCTGTCGTGAACAAGCTTCATCATGTTAGTATGACAAAAGTAGAGTTCACATACATGCAAGATGTTATTTCTCATTACTACCTTTTCTGTCAAAGGACCTTCTGGCAAGGGAAAATGGACACAACTTTCATTGGAAAATGGAAAGGATTCACTATTTAATTCCTCACTGGAAAATAGTTGATCATCATCTCCAAAATAGACAAAGCCAGACTCATTTTGTTCGGGAAAGTGTGATGTATCCAATGTTTTGAAGTAATATATAGTAATGATGTAAAGGATAAAAAATTCTTAAGCATCAATACCTTGAATCATCCATCATATCATTTGTTACCAGTTCAAACATATCGAGTAAAGCCTTCGCAACTTTGTGCCGATTGTCTTTATCTCCCTCAATCTGATGGAATTTTATAACAAAGTAATTGGGACCAAGTTTCAAGTCATGTACATTTTTCGGTATAAAAGTGTAAGCTTAGTTTAAGTTGAGGGAATATTTACCAGAAGTTCAGCTAGCTCAATGAGCTTAACATGTAGAGCTGGGAGAACTTTCATGCTGAAATTCTTAAGAAGAGTCTTTTCTTCGATACTTTTTTCAATTTCGCTTAGTATATCACGTATAATCCTAAACACACGCATGTGACCAAACCATATTTCAGTACCAAAACCAAAATTTTGTTGCGGATGTGAATATTTCATCTAGAAACATATTCCATTTTATTACCTTTTCTCTTGGCTACCGACAATAAGAATTTCGAGAACATATTTCAGTGACTGGTGGCATTCTCTTACAGCATAAAACATGTATTTGTCTTTTGAAATTTTTCTGACAAGAGTTTCTTCCTTTCCCTCAAAATCTTTAGCAATGGTCATTGGTCAAAGATGTAGAAAATTAAAATGTGTAACAAGAAATGTTCATTAATGAATATGTATATATATAATGATTCTTGTCACTACAACAAAATTGCCATATACCCACGGACATATTTAGTGACGGTCAATAAATCTGTGGGTATTGTACAGGTGATCCGTGGGTATTGCCCTCCTACAACTTAAATAAAAAATTCCCACAAAAAAAAATAAAAAAATAAATGTTATATACGGAAAAGGAAGCCACCGCTTCCAAATCCCAGGTTGCTGCTTCTCACACATCTCCATTGTTGTTTCTCCAAAAACCCTAAATCTCTAATCTCACTGTTCATCGAGCCTTCCCCTCACACATTCAGACTCCTTTGCTTCAGTGGAGTCTCCGTCCTCCTTCTCTCGTTGTCTCCGGCCAACACGATTAATAAGGGAAATACCTGATCCTTCTTTTTCGTCTCCACGCATCGAACGGTGCCGATCAACCTCAACTTCTTCTTTTGTAACTCTCTTCTTTCAACTTCATCTTATATTGGGATTTTCCTAAATTGTGGCAAAACCCTAACTTCCCAAACTAAATTTCTCCTCTGTTCTTGGCTCAATTAGAAGTTTAATATTGGTGTTAATTTGTCTGATTATAACTCTCATATTTGTCAAATTTGGATGGTTTCTGTGTATGGTTTCTATATGTTGATAATTGTTTATAGTTATACTTTCTGGATTTCGGTTTTGGATTTGCTGATTTTTGGTTAATTAATTGTGAAATATAGTGGTTACTAGCTAGTTAGTATGTAGAGCATATGGTTTTTAGTTAACTGTCAAAGATAATAGTATATAGAGGATATGATTTTTAGTGGTTATTAGTTAGTATGTATAGGATATGTTTACTATTTAGTTTGTACATAATTTGGGGTTATGAGTTTTGCCCTCTAAATTATGCTTGTCCAAATTAATCACCTGAATAGGCTACTTAATATCCAATTAATATGTTCTCACATAATTAATATAACTTTTTTTTGTGATTCATAATAGACTTGCTATCAAAGTGAGTTTCTTACAAGGTAAAAGGACTCAAAAATTAAGTTCATGGTGCTTTTCAAGGTATGATATGATTGTCTTCTTTGCAATGTTTTTGTTTTGGTAGATGTCTTCTTATTTGAAATGTTAATCATCATGGCACTAGGAAATTAAATTACAATTACAAAGGTTGTTTGTGCTTTATACTTATGCTTATTTTCAAATGATTGTGAACTATGTGCAGCTCAAGATTAAGGTGAATAATCTTTTAACTACTACAAGAAAATTTACATATACCTATAGAGATTTTTGGTTACAGCTGTTGACCAGGACTTAAACTCTCGTCTTTTTGCTCCTTAATTCTTAGCTTAAATCAGTTGAACTACTCAACCACTGGAATAATATAAGTTTATGTGGTGATTGTGTTTTGTTTTGCTAAAAATCAAATTCTATTTGTTTTTTTTGAGGTTGTTTCTCCAATTTCTTCATTACCCTTTGTTGAATAATATTCTTCATGTATGCTTATTGTCTTCATCATTTGCTTCTTCAATATGCCTCTACCTAATTAGTTGAATTGCAATATAAGATGCGTTTGTAGTCCAACGGTTAGGATAATTGTCTTCCAAGCAATAGACCCGGGTTTGCCTCCCGGCAAACACATTTACATATTTTTTGTGTCCTGAAAAGTATGTCTTTACTTGGAAGTACTAATTAATAGCATAATGTTTATGTTTATTTAAGATTTAAAATTAAGTTTATTATTAATTATTAATGTTATTTTTACATTTCAACTACTATTAAGATTTAACCTTATTTCTCATATGGTTACTTTTAAAAGGGAAACACTTCTTTACGTGTTTTGATGACTAAAGAAGTGTACTCTGTGATGGTTTGTGAAATTGACATGAATTAATCTGTTATGTACTCTGTAGGTGCTTCCAAATCATATGAGAGATGGACTTGGAGCTCAACAATCTGTTTTCGAACTTATTCTCTCTGACATGATTAGTCAAAGCCACAAGGTGCTAATGTAGTGGACGTTGCCTATCCTTATTTTGTATGCATATTTTGTTTTCACTTCCTTATTATTTTTATAGGGTAGAAATAATCTTGTGATTTTGCTCTTGTTTCTATTTTATGGTTTTTAGGATCATGGCTCTAAAGTGGCAGATTAGAAATCCTTTTGGGGTAGATTTTGAGCAATTGCTTGTACTGTTTTTAAGTTTTGTTTTGAAATTGCAAGTGTAGATATCCCTTTTATCTTCTCTTAATTTCTTGGTTTTGTTTGCATTTTCTTATTATGTTAATGGTGTTTCCCTTTTGATTACTTTCTATAATGTCTAAGAAACAAACAATGATAACAGTCAATATTATTGAATGATTTAGAATTCTCCTCATATGGCTTTCCATAAAACAGAGCCCATGCTCAAATCACTAACCTGGTATCAATAAAGTGTAAAACTATATGTTGTTTGTGATATTTTGCATAACTTGTTTCTAAAAAATTGTTACTTACTATTGTCCAATCGAAATCTCTTTTTCAAGAAAGAGATGCTACTTTTTTTTCCATTTCATTAGAGTATTCAAACCTAATACTTCTGCTTTCATTGTAGGTAACCCACTAATCAATCTCAGCATTAAAGTCTAACAAGTTGGATAATTGACTGATATAGTACCCTGCTAACAAGTAAGTAATAGATTGATAGCCACATTGCTTAGCTTTGTGATGGAAATTAATCATCAAATTATCGCCATAAGCTTATTGCATCATTCTAACTACTTTCAAATATATTCTCTAACTGCATAAGTTCCTTTTAAACCTACAATAAATAAATATACATTGCAAGCTTCATATCAAATACAAAGTGCATGTGATTACCAGAGCCTTGTTAATATAGACTCTGCATTCTTAATAATTTCTCTGTTTTTTAGGAGTGATATAATCTATGTTGAATTGTGTTACTATTCATATGTTCTTTTTTATTTCTTGTAGGTGAACATTAGAAGCTAATATGGAGACTTGATGGAAACTTGAAGATGAAAACTATAGGCTAGTAGACACAATTTGTGTTTGAGGTATGAGCTTTCCTCCAATTTAACGTTACAGGCTAATAAACTATATAATATTTCAATTCATTTGTTTGTAATATACTATACCTAAGACATCTAGTCACTCATTCTTACTTTTTTTAATTTACTAGAACATGTAGGGCACTAGTCTCTGAGGGTAAAATATAAACACTACAAAGGACAAGCATAAAAAATGTTAAAGGTATAATTCTACTTATATATCATTGAGGATACTCTGTTATGTCATAGATGTCATAGAAAAATAGAGTTGTATTCTTTTATTTTTAATAGGTTTCATCTATCATGGTATATTATATTTTACCCTTTGAGTTCATATTTCAATATTATGAAAATACCTTATTAAGTTTCAGTTTGTAACTTGTATTCTTTTTATAAAATGTTTCAGGTGGTTCTAGTGCCTCTAACCAAACTAATTCTAAAAGTCTAGACAACACTAAAGAAGATGAAAGAGTGGAAGATTAGAAGCTAATTTGATCATTGAAAATTTAGTGGACATGATATGATTGTTTTTAACTTTCGAAATTGTTCTGGCTTTGTATGTTTTTAATACATTATGATGCTCTTAGGTTAACATTTTGAACTATTTTGTTGTATGAAATGCTTGTAAGAATTAGTTTTTCAATATAATTGAAGTTTTCTTTTTATTTTGTTTCATAATTATAGTGGGTGTATACAAAAAATATAATGGATGGTAATTACTAAAAATGGTTTTAAGAAATATAGGTCAAAAATATATTTCTTGAGCAAAAAAAGGAAAAAATTATTTTTTTTAAATATCCAAAACTTTAGCAACGGAAAACTGCCGTGGGTATAGCAGTTCACTAGGTATCATTAGGCCGTGGGTATAGATCCATGGTTTTTTCCAACCCCTAAAACTGTCGTAGCTATAGGTTATTGTGACGGAGAAAATCTGTGGGTACAGCGAATTAAAGTCCACGGAACAAAACGTCAGTCGGTATAGCTCTTTAAGCCTATACCCACGGTTTTTTGATCTTTAGCTACGGATTTTCGCCGTCACTAAATGTCAAATTTCTTGTAGTGTGTTCTTCCGCGTAAATCTATAACACTTTTGGTTAAAAGTACATTACCTTGTTCGCCAAGAGGAAAATAGGCCAAAGAACCTTTCCGGAAAACAATTCTGAAGACACAGGCATCATCATTAAATCCATTTCTCTGTTGAAAAAATAATGTCAGGTGTCGGAACAAGACATAGACAGTCACACAGTAAAGTTACAGCTCGTATTATCAAATAGCAGCTATAACGGCGCTATTGCGTAGAAGAGTTTGAACAAGTCTCTATTGTTCTTAAAAATGCTATTTAGTACAAAGTATTGTCAAATAGGGGCTATTGTGGCACTACAACTTTGTAACGTACCAGAATTTGAACAAACCACTATTTTTTGCGTGATCTGCTTTGACAATACTTGTTACAACAAACATTACCTGTTACTAATTAAGTCTTGGAGACGAAGATGGCTTATAATTTGATTCCATATTACCACAAATTTGGCAATACCATTTTTTTCATCAGGAAGCTGTGACAAAGAAAAGTAATCAATAAAAGAGGAACAAATATATTAAAATAAATTTATCTTACTATTGATAATTCAGAACAAACCTTTTGAAATATATTGCTTTGGAAACCTTTTCATTTCTTTTTACCGCGCTTAGAAGATGGTGGATTCAGACAGACATCAAATGCTGCTGGCAAGTTGTCAAATCTACATCTAAGCATTCCTTGTGTCCTTATCTATTTTCAATTATAAGTGTGAGTGAGCCATTTCATTTCTGAGAAAATATAGATTGTTACCTCACCAAGGTGATGCAAAATTCCATAAACTCCACCAACTATTGTACAGAAAACATAATACAAAATTTGTGTGTCCATAAAATATACTTGTAATAAATATAGTGTATTAGTTTAGGAGATTAATTTTGATACACTGTCAGTGTAAAAAAAATTACACTGCCAAACCATCAGAAACTCTTATTTGTGTGACTTATAAAGTAGATATGATTTAAGTACAAATATTTTTAATGATCCAACGGTTATGATTAATTGATAGTGTAAAACTATTTTCACTGTCAGTGCAAATCATTACTTGAATCCACCAGAGCATGTACTGACAGTGAAATTGAATTGACGGTATTGTGGCTTATATGAAATTGAATTGACAGTATTGGGCTTATATGAAAATTGAATTGAGGGTATTGTTGCTTATGTTAAATTGAATTGACGGTATAGTGGCTTATGTGAAATTGAATTGACGGTAGTATGACTCATATAAAATTGAATTGACGGTATTGTGGCTTATGTTACATTGAATTGACGGTATAGTGGCTTATGTGAAATTGAATTGACGATAGTATGATTCATATAAAATTGAATTGACGGTATTGTGGCTTATATGGAATTGAATTGACGGTATTGTGGCTTATATGATATTGAATTGACGGTATTGCGCTTGTATGAAAATTGAATTGACAGTAATGTGGCTCAAATGAAATTGAATTGACGGTATTGTATTGTGGCTCATTTGAAATTGAATTGACGGTGAAATTGAATTGATGATATTGTGGCTTATATGTAATTGAATTGACGGTATTGTGGCTGTCATGACTTGGGATCTCCACTTCAGTTGTTTGATGCTGCAGTATTTGAGACGTCATCAGCATCTTTATTACCTCAGCAATTCTTAAATTTATTCAAGGTATGGCGCAAATGCCGATTCTATATTAATATTATAATCATTGTATAAAAGATATAGTGTTTTCCCTCTCTTTCCTCTTTTCATATAAGAACTACACAAAAAATTATCATCTATTTGTTACAGCAATTTTAGACATTGCCTTTACTTGGAAAACAAGATACACAATGGAACATTCTGTAACAGCCCTGGACCCCACCTCTCTGGTGGTCCCAGGCCTGGGTCACCCCCATAACTGTTACTCACGGCCTTCTCCACCCCCCTTGTGGAGTTTTTGCCCTCGTGGTGAATCGAACCATGTACCTGGAGCATAAGTACATGTTCAAGCTCCAGGTACATGGTTCGATTCACCACGAGGGCAAAAACTCCACAAGGGGGGTGGAGAAGGCCGTGAGTAACAGTTATGGGGGTGACCCAGGCCTGGGACCACCAGAGAGGTGGGGTCCAGGGCTGTTACAGAATGTTCCATTGTGTATCTTGTTTTCCAAGTAAAGGCAATGTCTAAAATTGCTGTAACAAATAGATGATAATTTTTTGTGTAGTTCTTATATGAAAAGAGGAAAGAGATGGAAAACACTATATCTTTTATACAATGATTATAATATTAATATAGAATCGGCATTTGCGCCATACCTTGAATAAATTTAAGAATTGCTGAGGTAATAAAGATGCTGATGACGTCTCAAATACTGCAGCATCAAACAACTGAAGTGGAGATCCCAAGTCATGACAGCCACAATACCGTCAATTCAATTACATATAAGCCACAATATCATCAATTCAATTTCACCGTCAATTCAATTTCAAATGAGCCACAATACAATACCGTCAATTCAATTTCATTTGAGCCACATTACTGTCAATTCAATTTTCATACAAGCGCAATACCGTCAATTCAATATCATATAAGCCACAATACCGTCAATTCAATTCCATATAAGCCACAATACCGTCAATTCAATTTTATATGAATCATACTATCGTCAATTCAATTTCACATAAGCCACTATACCGTCAATTCAATGTAACATAAGCCACAATACCGTCAATTCAATTTTATATGAGTCATACTACCGTCAATTCAATTTCACATAAGCCACTATACCGTCAATTCAATTTAACATAAGCAACAATACCCTCAATTCAATTTTCATATAAGCCCAATACTGTCAATTCAATTTCATATAAGCCACAATACCGTCAATTCAATTCTTTATGAGCCACAATGCCGTCAATTCAATTTTATATGAACCATAATACCGTCAATTCAATTTCACCATACCGTCAATTCAATTTTATATAAGCCACAATACCGTCAATTCAATTTCAAATGAGCCACAACACCGTCAATTCAATTTTCATACAAACGCAACACCGTCAATTCAATTTCATATAAGTCACAATACCGTCAATTCAATTTCATGAGCCACAATACCGTCAATTCAATTTCACCATCAATTAAATTTCAAATAAGCCACAATACCGTCAATTCAATTTTATATATGCCACAATACTGTCAATTCAATTTCACCATCAATTCAGTTTCAAATAAGCCACAATACCGTCAATTCAATTTCATATAGGCCACAATACTTTCAATTCAATTTCATTTGAGCTAGAATACCGACAATTCAATACCATGAGTCGCCATTTAAACACACAATATCGTCAATTCAATTTCACATAAGTCACAATACCATCAATACATTTTCATATAAATCATAATACCGTCAATTCAATTTCATATAAGCCACAATACCATCAATTAAATTCCATATAAGCCATAATACCGTCAATTCAATTTAACATAAGCCACAATAGCGTCAGCTCAATTTTCATATAAGCCACAATACCGTAATTCAATTTTCATATAAGCCACAATACTGTCAATTCAATTTCATATAAGCCACAATACTGTCAATTCAATTTCATATAAACCACAATACCTTCAATTCAATTTCATATAAGCTACAATACCGTCAATTCAATTTAACATAAGTCACAATACCGTCAATTCAATTTCCATATAAACCATAATACCGTCCATTCAATTTTCATATAAGCCATAATACCGTCAATTCAATTTTCATATAAGCCATAGTACCGTCAATTCAATTTTCATATAAGCCACAGTACCGTCAATTCAATTTCATATAAGCCACAATACCCTAAATTCAATTTCATTTAAGCCACAATACCATGATGCCGACATAGTCCTTCCAACTAATTGCCATATTAGCAGTAACTGTTTCTTCCCTATATTGTTTTCCACTTGATTTTCAAATTACCATCTAGCAATTAGTTCAAGCATAATTATTTCCTAAAATGTTAAGTATTCTATAGGAAAATGTTATTTCCTAAAATGTTATTTCTTTATCCTTTACTTTAGGAATAGTTTTGCTATAGCTTGTCCAAGTTCACAAGTTCTTTTATCGATGGGTTTCTTTGGTTTTTGGCTGCCATAACAAGTTCTTTTTGTACTTTCTATCTATGGGTTTCAAATTTTTTTACTAATATATTAAGCACTCTCAAAGTGGATACTTGGCTTAGTGGGGCTGTCAAGAAACAGGGAAGGTCAATGGTTTTTACATACATAGATTATTGAATTATTCAATTTTCTGAGTTTGCAAACTTAAAATGTAGGACACATGATATTTTTGTAGAAGTGGTTCATATTTTGCTCTCCATAATATTTTTTTTCTTTCCATTTTTGCAGATTTGGTTTTAAGAGTCTGTTGTACTAACAAGTGTCTCTTATTTAGTGTTAATGTTGATTATCATTTTTGTGATGTGTTAGAGGAAGAATTTGTTCTGCTTGAAGGAATTCAAAATTCCAACTATTGAGTCTTGATCCTCACAATTTTTTACATCGAAGATTAACTCTAAAAAGTATAATATTTGTGGTTGATTGTGTAGGATTATCATTTAATTTACAGTTGATTCAGCCAAACTACCACAGGTAGTGACCATAGTGTGTTTTAATTTTGATGGACAAGAAATGGAATAAATGTTGGGGCCACTAATGTTGGAACTAATATCACATGGGAGAGAAGTAAAGGAAAGAAGTGGATGAAAATGTTCTAAGCATTTAGGCTCCTAAAATAAATTTGGAACATGTCAATAGATATGGCAAATTTGTAGGAGTAGCTTTAGTATTTAGTTTAATATCAAGGACATGTCACTAGACATGCAAATTTTGAGTATTTTATTCCTACTTCTATGTAGCTTTTGTTATTTGCCCACTATGTTATTTGGCTATTTCACATAGCAGATTTTTGGGGTTACGCTATTGATAACACTTTCTTATCCTATCTTCTCATTGTCTTAATGATTTCCTTATTTTATTTACAAATTTAATACAAACACACAAAAAAGAAACAAAGAAAGAAAACCTCATCATACTAAAATGTCCAAACTAGTGCCAACACTTACCTCAGTCCCTGACAGCTTATTCAATTCATTGTTCCACATATTTGCATAATAAGCTGTCTGCAATCTAGTCCACATAGACATGACAGAAACTACCTGCAAGTAGAACATGTCCTTCAGAACCAAACGACCATAGTACCACTTGAAGTTTCAACTTACAAGCTTAGTAATACAATTACAAATGACTATTTAAATAGGTTAATTTATTGAATCTGAGATTTGCAGAGAAGAGAAGGAGGGGTAGAGATTAGTTGATTCGTGCAATGCTAGGATTAGGATAGCACAAAAACAGGGAACAAATATGAGAATACTTTCTCTTCTAGGAGGAAAGAAAGCCATGCAAATATCACAATAAAAAAGCGCAACATAATCAAAACCCATGATGCCGACATAGTCCTTCCAACTAATTGCCATATTAGCAGTAACTGTTTCATCCCTATATTGTTTTCCACTTGATTTTCAAATTACCTTCTAGCAATTAGTTCAAGCATAATTATTTACTAAAATGTTAAGTATTCTACAGGAAAAAAAGAATGTTGTTCATACATTTACAAGTTTGATTGTATACTTGCAAATTTATTTTAACTAATAAGGAAACGTTTACTACCAAGTGAGCATCAAGAGGTAGAGGACAGTTGCCAGCAACAGTGTCAATCCAACTGCATATCATATTGAGATAAGCGTATGGCTTGCAGTGGAGTTAAAGTTTACAGTTTACACGCAATATTGGATGCAGGGGAAGTAAGGAAATATGTGGACTAGACCCAACTTTAAGAGCCAGTTCCCACCATTCTACCCATGAAATTACCACAATTATTTCTTCACCCTGCATACAGACAATCGTGTTTTAAAAAACTGCCTCAATTAAAATTAAACAGATGTGAACCCATACCCTAAGCCATCTATAGGGAATGACAAGATTTGTGCACCGGGCATTAAATCAATAATGTTATAGAAGGGAAATGAGTAGAACCTTGGAGATCTTGATTGTTGTTGCGGGACGCGAGAAATATGGAAAAGAGAAATATGATAGTTCGATGAAATTACCAAGCTGCTGAAGTAAAATCCGATTGTAGTGAAATAACAAGAAAGCATCCTGAAAAAATCGAATTGTCGTGCAAGGCGGAAAATGTCACGGCTTATAGTTTGCTCACTGTTTCCAGTTGCTACCTTGGCTTCAAATTTTGAAATCGAGTTTAGACTCACATAAGTATTCATGGTAGGAAATACACCCTCTTCTTAAAGTAGAATTAAATCCTGCATTACATAAATAACATTTACTTATATATACTGTTAACAATTAATATGTGGTTAGAAATAATATATTGTTAATGTTGAAGCCATCAATTCCTACCAGCAAAAACATCTTCACTCAAATTAATTGTTTGAGATGCTTTGCTTATTCCTCCTCTCGTAATATGAAAAATTATGTCAAATACATCTAGATGGTCGTAATGGAACCGCACCCTGAGTGCGAGAATACATCAATGTTACTATGTTAGAATCAAAGAATAAAATCCATGTTTATTATTATGATTAATATTGCAGATTAAGATTTGGATTAGCAACTCATATCGATTAGCATTTGTTGTTCCTTGTTCAGAATGTCATTTTGCAGTTATTACCTGAGAGGATTAGCCAGAAGCCTTCGACCAATAGCGTCAAAGCTGGTCTCCTAATATGACATGAACCACGCCAGAGACGACACACTGAAGTTGAAAAAGAATGGAGGATACCTTATTAGTTTACTAAACATATCTCATTCTATATCGACAATTACGAGTATATAAATGATATTTTGACACAAACTTGATAATAAAATTTGAAAACAATTTGGATGGTTAACGCAACTTACTTATAGCATGACATACTTTCTTAAACTTAGACCATGTGTATATATTCTTCCTAAGTTTTCCTATTTATTACTACAACTCATGATGCTACTGTTTTAGTTAAGTTTTCCGATATTCTTCATGCAGAGTAATCGCGGTTAACATAATGTCATAATATTTTGTTTATAACTTCTCTTACAACTCATGATGCTACTGTTTAGTGAAGTGACATTCTAACCTATTAAATATAAAAATCAACTTACGAATACTTGTTTTCAAAGCATTTATTTTCTTTCTGGGATGATAAATAAGGTTTTTGACAAGTCAATATTTCGTAGACTAAATACCTGTTGAACAGAGGATGGCCAAAATTCCGCTGTATTAACATGAGATTCCGATCTATGGTGCTGCCATGGTGGCTGGCACTTTAGAATTTGCATACAGCAGCTAACACAAAATCTACAATGTCATTCCGGGCTGCTATTTAACAACACTATATTAGATAGATATGCGAGTCCTCTTCAAATGAAAAGGTTAGACGCACATACACATAGGTACACAAGATATAGTTATAAAACTCTTAAATCAATCCTTGAAACTTTTAGTTTTAGATTAATATAATAACTAGACTTGACAAGGATCAAAAATTAAAAAAATATCAATTCAATCTTTAAAAATTTCATGTCAATCAAAGTAGCATCAGATGAAACAAAAGTATGTCAAAAAATTATCCTTAAAAAAGGACACACTTTTCAATTTTTGAATGACCAAAATATGTTAAGTGTTTTTCTTAAGTATAAAAAATACACACACTTCACAATGGTATAACTGACTACTAGTTCTATGGACAAATTTTTTTTCTATAATCTGACACAAAAAAAAAGTCCCGCATTGTTCTGCAGATTAAATTAAGAGTTAAATAGCTATACTTTTGAAACATATTTTACACATGGGATCATTATATTTCGCCATATTGTATCATCCTATCACAATGAGGTGTTGATATTCTAGCTTCTTTAACATAAAGATCACATTGAATAAAACGAGTAATTATACTTAAAACAATGGTCATGGTGTTACACAATTAAAAAGGTCAAATACTCAAATGGAATTCACATGTGATGGATAATCAATTATTATGTGAAATAGGAAGCGAATCAAACAATATTAGGAACCTAGCAAAAAGTACATTCAAATTGCAAAGAGATGTTATGTTTTGATTTACTAACACATGCCATTAAATACAATCACTTCCATTTCTCTAAATTACTGCCGGTGTCTACATGTCAGTGTTGTGTATGCGTCTGTCCTTAATAGTCATTTCGATACCAAGCACACACACACACACACACACACACACACACACACACATATATATATATAATCAAATTGTGAGCAAAAATTAGTGCAAAATAATGAAATATGACACGATGTGCAAAATAATGAGATACATATGCTATCACAAGAGGACGTTTAGGTCTTTTGAGTTGTCCGATGATGTGAATTGTTGATAAAGGTACCGTTTGACCTGGCTTATTTTAGACTCTTTTACTCAATAAAAGGAGAAGCTAGGCCAAACAGATTTTCAAAAAGCTCTTGATAGATAAAAAGTTGCTTAATTTTTATGAGTAAAATACATAAATAAAAGACCTATGAAGCTAAAAAACAACAATTACCAATCAGCTTTAGCTTTTTTCTAAAAGCTCTTATTTTAATTTTTAGTTTCAAATAGCTTTTAAGACTTAAAAAAAGCTAGGCCAAACGGACCCTAGTCTCATAAATCGCCTACCTCATTGCCAAAAAAGGAAACATTGTATATATAAATCTTCAATATAAATGCTATTCTACTTTCTCACATCAAGTAAATTGCATCGGATAAAAATGTTATGGATGACAAAACTATAACCAGTCATAATGAAAAGACTTCATTTTGGGATGAAAGAGAAAACTACACATTGCATATACATCAAGAACATAAAGCAATTCTGAAATGTTTGTCAAAGAAAAACACTAATCATGAAGAAATAGATAGATCCTGAAATCTAAGCAATAAAAGTTACAGCGTTGAAGACAAGAAAAGAAAAATCGTTAACTATGAAGTGAAGACTCAGTCCAGCAACTGAACTAAATGAAATATGCTTTGTATAGATTACCCAAGCACATAACTTAGATACAGGAAAAGTTATTCAGTTTGAACTGAAAAGTTTTAAATAAGTTTAATAAAATTATAGGACAAGGTAAAGAAGTATGATTAGGAAGTTTAATACATGGCATAGCTAAGTAAAGGTACAACTAGATTATCTGAGTTGACGTGCAAATAGATTTAAGGCTACATACATCCCAACATAACGACAGTCAATTTTTTAAAAGTCAACAAACAAGATGTAACCAACAAAGGACTAGCCATTGGCTCTTTCAACCAAAACTCATTTCCCCTAAGTCGTAACATATTTTTCAAAGTAGTTTTCTACATACTTCCCCTTCCCTCCACCTTATATTGCATCTCAGCTCCTAACTCTCTTTTGTTATTGCCTAGCTATTAACTCGTGTTTAAAATAGTGCTAACTTCTGTTTTTGAATACAAACCCCATAAGTGAGCACTTCTAACCCCTTCCAATTGATCATACTCCTTACCCGAGGAGTATTAGTCTTTGTGTTCATTAATAATTTCTACAAACTTACACATAACATGGTTACATACCCGAGGAGAGAGACCAAGGAGTATATGTTCTAGCTACAAATTCCAATTCAAAGTTTAACATTTATTCAATTCCTAAATACTCAAGCCTATCTGAACAGTCCCCGTACAACTTGCAGGAAATTCAACCGCACCTACATCCCACCCACATAGTTACTTTGTTATATATATAAAAAATTAATCACTTGCTGATCTAAGATTTGTTGTATAGTCATAGTGGTGTATATATCAATAAAATGCATAGTATTTCAATATCACTTGCCATATCAAAATTCAAATTTGGAAATTAGAATAAAATAACTTATAGTCAACCTCTTCTTAATTCAAGAAAAGCATATGCACTGTTATTAATCATAAAAAATGAATGGATAAAAATTTGCCTAATCCATCTAAAACAATTATTGTGATAATAAAAAGACCTAATCTGAACACCTAACACTTTTAAGCATATAGGAAATAAAATGAAAATGAATAACGGAAATAGAATACGTAAGGAATTGTGAAGAAGATACCTATATATTACACTTGACCTAGCCAGCCTGAGTACATTTTGATCGTGAAGTCAGTTCACGTAATAAAGGCGATGTTGTGGCAAAAGCAGGGTCAAAACTGAGGGATTGGTGAAGAGGTAGGGTCTTAGGGAAATGTTCTGCATGACAAAAGTGATGATTTCAATGCCATTTTTAAAACCAAGAAATGTGAAGCAAGAAAGTCATCAATGATTGTTAAAATGTATTCCCACAATTTAAGTCGCAACATGACCGTTTTTTATTTTGCTGAAACCAACAGATACTTTGTCGACAACACTTAACCAAGATTATACGCAGTATCGAGGATCGTGACGTCATCACAACGGCAACTATTTTAAGTTAAACCTTACTAATCAGAGAATAATTTGCCTATACAAGTGAAATTCAGAAGGTATAGATTTGCTTGCCTACACAATATTATCAAGAATCCTAATAGCATAATGTTTTTCAATATTCAAAGATAACACAAAGCATAGTTCTAGAAAACTTGGCCACGGCCGCATCAACCGTAAAACTAACGCAATATCAAGGTTTACCGTCAAGTGGATTAGTGAGGGTCAAACCCTAAGAAATCAAAGTTACCGAGAAGACAGCAAATACGAGATTGACGAAAACATGCTTTCGAACCATTTTGAGAAATCAAAGTTAGCGTCAAGAGCTTTCTCGGTTCCCAAATACGAAATCAAACGCACTTGTTTGAAGGGTGCGGTGATTGAAGGGCGTGGAAGGAAAAGGCACTTGTTTGTTTGTAAACAAAAATTAGGGTTTTGTTTTGTGTTTAGGGCAGAGAAGAGAAGAGAACAAGATAGTCGTGTGTTTGGGATGTGAGAAGAGAAGATTACATATAGGAGTATGTAGCTATGTTTGACCGAATTTATCGATCAAATTTTGAAATTGAATATAACCAAACAGTCACTACAAGAAAATTGTCACTTAGCGACACTTCAATTGCGACCTTTAGAAATAACTGTCGCAATGTGCATTTTTTCATGACGTTTGCGACAGTTCATGGGACAGTTTTAAAACCGTCCCAGTGTTTTGTTCTTTAAACGGGGAAATATTTTACTTTAGTGCGTTGTGAAAATAGAATCCTTTTATTAAAATTAAAAAGTAAATTAAATTCCAAACCAAAGAAATAAAAGTACTCTTCATTTTGACTGAACAAAAACCAACATTGCGTAAAAAAAACAAAAACAACACTCAGTCCTTCATCACCGCATGTTGCCTTCACCGCCGTTCCTTCACCACCACATCGTCAATACTTCATCGTCGATTCTTCATCACCATTTCCCTCATCGCACTATGGTGCTCCAAATCCCTAGCTCGGTACCAAATAAGTCATCGCAACTACAAATCCCTAACTCGATTCCAAATCCCTAACTAGATCCAAATCGTTCACTCCAAATCCAATCCCCTAACTCCATTCCAATCGAGCCCTAATCGCTAAATCATTGACGAAGCTTCTCTTTCTCTCATCAATGTTGTTTTCATCTCAGGTTCGTTGTTCTTTGAGCATAGTTCATTGTTTTCATTTGAGCCTCACATATCAAGTTTGTTGTTTTTTTGTTTCCTACTATTTCTACAAACATTTATACTGCTTGATGTTATTTTGCTTGTTTTCATTTCATTTGATATTATTGAAGGGGTTACTGGGAATCATAGATTTGTTTTGCTCTAGAGGGAGGTTAGATTTTTAGATTTAAAGACCCATCCAGAAAATCTATGCGGTTTTTGATGTTGATGTTTACAATGGATCATTAAGGGATTGTTTGATTCGTTTAGTTAACCTTACTTGTTTTTGAAGGATTTGGTTGTTGATGTTGTTATGCGGAATGTACCGACAATTTCTTATGGTGGTTCAGAAATATTAGGAAAAATTTAAAACCCATTTATTGAGAACATTTAGAGTTAAATCATTTGTCATTAAAGATGATTCTTATAGATGATGTTAACAAGGAATGACTTTTGGTTTTTGTTGTTGATGCAATGCAGGTTCTTTTTTACTGTTATTCCCATATTTGTTTTGGTGTTGTTGCTGCTACATATGTTGTTATTAGAAAGAAATATGAATAGCTGTAGACTGTAATTGTTCTTTTATAGTTGTATGCTACATATAAATGGTTAACATTAAATAGTAATTATATATTAACATGGTTTTCAATCCAATTCACCAATTAAACACGATTATATTGATGGGACCATGTGATGATTGTTGGGTTTAGGGTCTTTGTTCTTAGTTCTTACTCATTACTGGTGGTTATTGATGTATAGAAGTTGAATGGAACAAAAACTTCTTCAGACATCATCTTTGGATATTTTATGGATGTAGTGTATTTCTGTTTTTGGTTGGGGCTGATTGCTATAGTGTGTGTGCTTTACCTAGGTCCTTTGTGAGGTGGAGGTTGGTTTCTAGTTTGTCTATGTGTTGCTATGGTGTTCCTTTGTGGGCTGTTATGCTTTTTTCTTTGTTTGGTATTAAGTATCTTGTGAATGCTCTGTACAAGTTAGAGAAATTAGTTGAATATGTTAGTGTTCTTGTTATGACTTATGAGTTTAGTAGCATTGGCAGACTTTAGAATAACATCTGCTTTTGGGTTAGTGTATTATTTGATTTAGCTTGTTTCTTTATATTTATCTTATTTAGTCACATGGTTTTATCAATCAAAGCAATACAAATACATCTGCATATTTACTACAATAGATCCTATATGGATTTTATGCTATTGCTTTTACTTGTAAACATTTTGGGCAGGAAAGTTGATGATTTGAAATAGATTGTTATAATATATCATATATGTATACTCAAAATTGGTTTAAAATATTGGTATTTTGTTTTTATTTTTCTTTGCTTGTACTTATAATGAAGCTGATTTATATTATAGTCTTGAGAAACCATGACTTACTTAGGCTAGGTTGATTTGTCAATTACATAGACTTTAAATCCCGAGCAGAATTTTTATGGTCTCATGGTTTGATTGCGGATAATTAGATACGGGCATCAACTCCACCTTCTCCTATTATTATGGTCTCATGACTATAGACACAGGCAGTTGGAATAATTAGATATCTGTTGTTTCAAAATGTGAGTGGCTTGACTAGGCTATTTTCCATGTGGTTGGAACTTGAAAGTAAAATAACAACTCTTCTCCTATTATTATTTTGATAGCATCAACTCCACCTTCTCACTCCACTAGTCTTAAATTATTTCTCTTACAATT
The DNA here is from genome assembly GCA_030408175.1 of Trifolium repens. NCBI lineage: Eukaryota > Viridiplantae > Streptophyta > Magnoliopsida > Fabales > Fabaceae > Trifolium > Trifolium repens. The sequence continues at coordinate 27,885,660 of CP125841.1, read as the reverse complement.
TCTTATAGTATCATTGTTGTGATTTTGATTAAAGATTTAATATGAGCGTTTTATTTAACGAAAACCTTTTTCTACTATCTGATTTGAAGGATTGATTTATATAATTTGTTGTGTAGGTACTGAATTGATTGACAATTAACTTCTTGGTATGAGATGTGTTAATGCAAATTGATAAACATGTCAAGAGAAAATCACAAACAATAGATCATTAAAGCATCCCAATATTGTTAGATTCAAAAAGGTTAGTACACTCATTTCTAATCAGTAAATGGCGTCTTCTTTACGTTTAGAAATATTTTTAGTGAAAGTTTCAAATGAATTAGTAAGACTTAGTTAAAGTGTCATGTTGGTGTGTGATGTTAGGGTATGGTATGAAATCTGTGTGTAATTTGTATATTAAAGTGGTAGTGACTTTTAGTTAAAGTGCTCGTGTATTAAACTTTTGTGTACTCTGATCCAAACAAATGCATTGTATTTTAGTGATTAATGTTGTATGATGGTGTGTGTGTGTGCGCGCACACACTGTTATTTGACACATGAGAACCTGAAAAGGGCATACCTTAAACAGTTCTATATAATGCTACAACTATATTGAGCAGAAGAACTATAGCCAATATTTTAGCTTGATACTTACTACTATGTTATTAGTTAACAGTTGTATCTATCTTGCTGCTATTGTGGTGGATCTTTAGAAGGGTATTAGTTAACACTTGTATCTTGCTGCTATTGTGGCAGAGTTGATTATTTCCATTGTGAGGGATCTTTAGAAGAGTATTTTATTTCTCATGAGTGATTATTTTGCAAAGCAATATTTTTCTAGTTGGATATGGCAGAATGTGCTCCTATTTTTAACTCTATTACTATTTTAATTGCATATCATTAGTGATTATATTGCTTATTTTTTCTTAATTAGTGGTTCATATATTATTTGTTTTATTTTTAGGTGGAAGACTTTGAATTACCAAACTGAGTATGACGTTCTTTTGATTCTAGTCATTTACCTTGGGATGATCAAACAACTTTCTTGCATTGGACCATCTAGACAATGGATTAAATTTTAATGTTGGGAACTCGAGAAACCTTTTTGTATCATTTGTATATGTTTTATTGATATGAATGTGAAATTCATATTTTAGTTTATGTATTAATTCATATTTTTTAATAATAGTATTTATATATTTGTGCATTTTAATTTCCTGACTCTTTGATTGATATTTCAATTAATTTTTTATTGTTTTAATTGTTATTTAATAAGCCATCTAAATGAAGGTAAAATATTTTAAATTAATTTTTTTTTTATAAAAAAACACATTTGCGACGGTTTGGTAACTGTCGCAGACTCAGCTACTAATTTCAGCACTACGTGCGAAAAGCATACAGGGACGGTTTTTAACCGTCGCAAAATTATCTGCGACCGTTGTAACGACAGTTCTTAAAACCGTCGCAAAGTGTTGTTGCGACACTGAAATCATCGACCGTTCACAAACTGACGCAAATGTCCAATTGCGACAGTTTCAACCATCGCAAACTGTAATTTTCACAGTCGCAAAGACCCAATTTTCTTGTAGTGAGTGGTAATTTAACCTACTAATATACAAAAATTTCAATGCACGACAATAAACAAAAATACCAACAATTCAGAAATTAGAGGTGTCTTCGATGACCTTCTTTAAGGAGTTAAGAAAGCTTCAAGGATTTGTCTTTACACAAATACAACTAGCATAGGTTCAAAAAGAAATTATAGAACACAATTGAAATTTCCAAAACATTGTTCAAAATTGCTAAGAAGAAGAATAATACCTACATATTACACTTGACTAGGTCAGCCAGCCATCACAGTACATCTCGATCTTGTCGAACTCCTTATGAGAGGGAATCATGTAGTCGGTTCACATAATGAAGGTGATGCGGTGGCAAGTGCAGGGTTGAAACTGAGGGTTTGGTGAAGAGGTAGGGTTTTAGGGGAATTTCCTGCATGACAAAAGTAATGATTTAAGTACCATTTTTAAAACTCAATCATCATATAATACTCAAAAGAGACAATATGAATGTAACTCACAGATGTCTTGGTCTTTTCATGTGTAATAATGAATGAGGTATATTATGGCTCAAAATGTTGCAGCAAGACATGTTTTTGCCATAAAGAAGGATCTTCGGGAAAACACAGAAGTTAAAATACTGATAGAAATTGAATTTAGTCATGCAAGAACAAAATTAGCAGAGCAGCAAGCATACATATGTGTGCCATTGGGAGGTAAGCCATATGGTATTTTACAATTATACTGTTCGAACTGACATCACTAAAAATACCAGGATATGGAAGTAAACAAAATTGTGACAATATAGTGCAAAAAATGCATTGTGTTAACAACTTTAAACATAAAATTACTTACAATATCTTCAAATTTTGTAGATAATATTGCACAGCTCCAAGAGATCTGGTGAGGCTCATTCCTTGAATTTTGCTGCAAGAAAACGATAGAGCAATTATAACCTTTATAGTTGCATAATGATATGAAATAATACGAGATACTATCAATGGAGTATGTGTAATTACAGAACCCAAAACAAACTTCTCCTATCGAAGACTCCTCGCAAGGATCGCCACCATTGCAGCCCTTGTGGGTTGTTTAGGCTCCTGTACATATCCATGAGAGTTGTGACTGTCTATCAAAGTATACAACAAATATATAGTTTAGTGATACCAATCCAATTGTGACAGATAACAAAATTAATTCAATTTAATTTGATTTGAGGTCACGTTCAAGCATGGGAATTTTTTTTCTCAGATAACAAATATATGAATTTCCTATTATGTCGCTGAAACCACAACGCATATTTTATATATCGACCGCACTTGACCATAATTATACACTGAATCAATGATCGCGACGTCAGCACAACTGTGGCTATTTTAAACCTTACTAATCACAAAATATGCATATACGAGTGAAATTAATTGAGAACGCATAGATTTGCTTGCCTACACAATATTATCAAGAACCCAAATAGTATAATGTTTTTCAATATTATCTTGAAAGTGAATTAGATTCAAAGATAACAAAAAGAAAAGAATAGTTCTAGAAATCGGCATATTAATAACCACTATTATGACCGCATCAACCGCAAAACTAACGGATTGCAATTTAGAAGCTAAGTTATATTATATATTTAATCGATTTTCACCTATTGATTTTTCAAGAAAAGATCAGAGAATGAGTGAATACCAAACCCTGAGAAATCAAAGTCACACCGAGAAGACAGCGAAGACGAGATTCCCGTAAATGTGATTTCAAACCATTTTTTTTTTCCTTTCTTTGATTCGAATTCTGGTTTTTCTCTGAAATTCCCAATTACGAAACTGAAATAGAATCGATGAACGAGAAGAGATTAACGAATTGACGATTGCAAATAGAAATGTAATAGAATATCCGTGAGTGATGAGATTAGTGTTCTTTGTTGAAATCTAGGGTTAAAGAAACATAACAATGAAGGGTACGACACGAGAACGAGAATAGGGTTTTGTTTTTTGTGTTTGGGGGGGAGAAGAGAACCGAGAGAGACTACAGAGTGCCGTTTGGGATGTGTTGTTTGTTTGTGTGAATTTGAAATTTAGAGAAGATCGCACGTGTGAAAATGAAGTGGGGATTGGAAGGTGAACCACACATGACTTGCACATGACACAACCTGAATTTGCACCTTTTTTTTTTAATCAAGCACCTCTGGAGTCTGTTTGCGAATTTTGACTATTTCTATTTCAACTATCAACTAATCTAAAGAAAACTTATCTTCCTCCATTTATTGTTTTGTCCTCAATAACTTATTTTTTACGATTTTTTTGTACTCCTACTATCAGGGGCAAATGTGCTTTTAATGATCTAAAATTGTGATAATCAACCTCGCCATTTATCCACATGTATGGCTGTTATACCCTTATCTCACTTGTAACAAATTGTACTTGTGTTGCATATTATCTCATAGCCTAATTGGTCATTTTGGACATTATACTCAGAAATTTCAAATCAGATATTATAATATGATTTCCATTTTTCCATATTAGAGGGAAACTTTTACACACTGCCCAATTATCTCGTAATACTACTTCGATGGGACATTCAAGTAAATCATATTTCTATATACCAACTCCAACCTAGGGTTGCATACTACACACTCTGTTTGCTCAATTTGCTCAAACAACATAACACGAACTGTGAGTTCTTGCTTATCCTCCTTACATAACAATGTCACATGTCTTGCTTGATGAACTCATGTATAGTTTATAGTTATGTTTTAGCTTGATTTGTGAGTCTTTTACTACAATTTGTGAACTTATCTCTCTTAAATATTTAACGTCTGAATGTAAACTCCTTCACGCATGTAACGAGTTTGTTTAATACAAGTTTTTCTGTTACCAAGCGCATATACACGACGAAGGCTTTCATACTGCATACGCAACAACGCATAAGGTCAGATCTTTTCTTTTTTTCACTCATTTTTTCCAAGATTTAACCTGACTTTATACGAATATTGACTACAAAATTTTAGATGACTACCAAGTTTCATCCTGTTAAAGATATCAACAAAAAGAAGGAAATCTGGAGACTTGCTGTTATTTTAGATGACATCTGGAGTGTTTATAAGGGAGATACTGAAGATCATGTTGAGGTTTTGCTAAGAGATGTCAATGTAAGAACGAATAACAAAACTTTTCCTTTTATGTATGATTGTTCATCGACTTCTGGTGTTTCAGTCAGCTTCTCATGTTACTTGTCTATAACCATTTTATATATAGGGAGATACTATCCAAGGTATCATCCACGGTGATGATCTTCTGAAATGGAAAGAACTTATGAAAGAAGGCTCAACTTATTTCATGCGCAATTTTAGAGTTTCTGACAATGACTTTCAGTACAAAATGTCTGAACACAAATGCAAGTTGACTTTTAATTTGTTGGGGCTACTAAAGTTGATGAACCTGACGTTCTTGAAATCCCACCTAATGTTTTTAAGTTCAAGGATTTTGCAGAAATCAAAAAAGGGAATTACCGCCAGGAACTTTTAGTTGGTAAACATTAACGTTATTTAACATTTATAAAGTTTCATGGAAAAGCTTAAACACGTTTATTGTTCTGATTTACATTTGTGTTGTGTTTAGATGTTATTGGAGTTGTAGACGATATAGGAAAATGTGTCACTGCAAATGCAGCAAAGAAAGGAAATGTTGCATTCGTAATCAAAGACTTAAGGTAATGTTAAAGGTTATATATATATGATTTGAATCCATCCCTATGTAATATATGCAACTCATCAGTCTCGATTACTAAATGTTTTTTTTATAGTGATAATACTCTTGATGTGACATTGTGGGATGCATTGTCTGTGAAATTCATTGACTTTTTTAACAATTGGAGTGATCTTGGTCTTGTTGTACTCATTATCAAACATGCACGCGTCAAGGAAGCACAAGGTTAGTATACCTTTGTCCAAAACACAACAAGCATGTGAATAATATTGCTAAACTTTCTGTTGTCACTACATTAACTAACTACTTGGATGTATTTTGTGTTACACATTAGGTAACTATCCGTTACAATTCACAAATGTTTGGAATGGCACCAAGCTGTTGTTTGATGAAAACATACCTGAGATCAAAGCTTTTAAAACTAGGTTTGTTTGTCAACTACATAAATTCATGTTTACAAAGTTGATGACACTAACAAAATTATACATTGTTTTTCAGCTTGCCTAAGGATGTTAACTATGCATCCCAAAGCATGAGTATTTGTGCTACTATATACATCAATGCAAGTACGGGTAAGTTCAAATAAAAGCTTATTTTCCGTAGGAATTTTCTTGTTGCCATATCCGGTACCCCAGACCTGCTAACTATAATGCATCTGTACTTTTCTTCAAACTTCGCTGAATGAAGAACCGTAAGGAGGGCATTACTCTCGACTAATAAGATAAAAAGTGCTCCACTCTTGATGTCTCTAATCTTATCGACGAGAATCGGTATAGGGCGCCCCGATAAATCTGCCGTTTTGTAATCTATGAAATCGGCTTTGTAATCTACAACATCTTCTATGACAGAACCATAATATGAAAATTCTAAATCGCCAACCACTCTACCAGTCGGTTCGGCATGCACAGGCAAACAATCAAGACTGCAATTGAGCGATAAAGCAACCATATGAAGCATATTATCTGATTGTTCCTATTACAAAACAAAGACTAATTACAATGTGCAAAATAAAACATATGCTAAATATACGCCATTGATGAAAGAAGTTTGTTGTGTTACCTGATCGAGAAATAAGCTCGTCTTGGTATAGTACAATCCTCTTTTAGTCATAATTTGGTTGTGCATCCATAAATCCATGATTCTTCTCAAATGATGTCGAAACTGTTTGAATGTCTTACTTCTTATCGTGACAGAGTTGAACTTCAGCATCAGACGATCCCACTCACCAGCATATGTTGAGTATATGTTTCGGTTTGACATTAGACAGAAAGAATGATCGTGATTCTTTGCCTCTTTTGCCCTAGATAATACATCACTCCCTGTCTTTATCAACACATCCAAACTAACCTTATTTATTACTTGTATAAGTTTCAAATTGAGATCGACATTTGTCCATGTTATTTGTGTGCGTGAACAACCAAAAAACTTTGGAAGATCTGTTTTTAATGCCTCCAAAAAATTGAGATCGTGTGGTACTGTTGCGGAGGAGGATGCGGAGGTGGATGCGGTGGAACCGCTGGCCATGGATTAGGTTAGGAAGTGGAGAACGACGACGACGGAGGTGGTTCGTTTGTTCCTGTTTTAGATTTTCGAGTTTAGCTGCAACTTTTTTGGTACAAACTTTAGGCGTTAATTTGTTAATTATGTATTTGTCTTTTTTTACATGCGTCAATTTATTAAATAAGTATAGTCAATCCGTGATATTGGAAACCGGTAGTGATGTACCTCAATGAATTGTATATGGATTAACCAAACAAAAGTCTATCAAATTTATACAGGATAGTGAATTTTAAGCAAACATTCTGGATATGCATTCACAAATAGATATTAAGATTATAGAGGCTAGAAAGGCTAGATTGATAAGGAGAAAAGTACTCGTTGAAGGAGATTTAAATTGTTGAAAAAGATAAACCCTTCAACAAACCGTGGAAAGATACCTACATCATGTAGCCCCTCTTTGCCTGTTAATCAATTCACTCCTTTGTTTAACATTGCATCTTCTTCAAAGATTAGGACAAAACAAAATCAGATCTGTTCACCAGATACTAATGGTACCAAGAATCAACGGAAACAAATATCTTGTACTCCGTTGAGTGATATTACAACATATGTTGTTAACCAACAGTCAAACAACTTTGAATGTTCACCAAATTCAAATAGGACCAAATCTCCCGCTAAACAGCAACAACCTAAATCTCGGTTAAATGCTCAACTTTTTCAAGTTAATTTATCAACCAAATTCACATCTGTTAATACCAAGCCTCAAGGTGAAGTTGAGTCCAATTACACGTATGCTTCTTCTCCAGTTAGCAATGTGTCAAACTCATCACCAAACACCAATTCTGACAAACATCCTGGTAAAGATAAAAATATCAATAAATCACGGTTCAATTGTCAACCTTTTCAAGTTAACTTAGCATCCCAGTTTGCAGCAGTTAATACCACCACTACCAGTAATCTTGGAGCCAATGCACTGGGTGGTTGTAGTCAAATTGATTCTGTTTTGACAACGTCATCAAATCATCCAACTAATGAAACTTCTTCAAGTGCAAATCTGTCTAAATCAAAGAGGAAAATAGCTGCCATTGCTGATGAAGACCCTCAATTAAATCAAGACAGTGAGCCTTTTAGTGAAGATGAAGAACTCGATAGTGGTGAAGAAAATTATATCTCAAAGTGATGATGAAACTGATGAATTACATGATACAACATTTGTACCTACTTTGACCCCACATCAAGGTTCTTTCCACGTTAAAAACATATCACTAATAATAAAATATACCATTATCAACATATAACTAAATTTTGTTTCATGTTGCAGCTTACTCTTACATAGGAGACCTTCTATGTGAGTGTGATACATGCAGAGCTCAAATGTGGTATCAAGAAAGAAGCCAAAAAGGCAAAGAAACAAATTCACCGAAGTTTCAAATGTGTCGTGGACATGGTAAAGTTCAGTTACCACTTTTAAGACAACCACCCCACCTTCTACGCCAATTACTGTTGTTTGATACCAAAAACAAGGAATCTATACATTTTCAACAGAATATAAGGATGTACAATTCTATGTTTGCTTTCACCTCACCAGGAATGAAATTTGATAAAAAGTTCAAAGGTAAACGAGGTCCTCCGGTATTGCGGTTACAAGGACAACCTTGTCACCGAATGGGTAGCATGTTACCAAAGGATGGAGAAGCACCGCGATTTGCACAACTATATATCTATGACACAGATAATGAAATACAAAATCGAATCCAAAGTTGTCGGTTAGTATATTTAATATTGCATTTTGCTTTTTTCATCATGAATATTTTATCCTTGTTGTTGGCTAATTTAGTTAACAAATTACAAATGCTTAGGGACAACAAGAACATTGATGCAGATATTGTTGGGAAATTGGGAACAATGTTTGATGCACAAAATGTACTAGCTAAGGGATTTATGATGGCACGCGACAGGCTCAAAGAAGGGAATGTTAAGGAATTAAAATTGAGACTCATTCATAATAGGAACACCGATGCACGCATTTACAATCATCCTACTGTCTCCGAAGTTGCTGCTCTTATTGTAGGTGATGTAGATGAGGGAGAAACACGAGACATCATCATTCAGGAGCAAAGTGGTAAACTTGAAAGAATTTCAGAATTTCATCCTTCATATCTAGGTTACCAATATCCTCTTATTTTTCCATATGGTGAAGATGGTTTCAGAAGAGGTACACTACACAAAGAGCTGCCCAACGTACCAGTTACCAAAAGGAATAGACTTAGTATAATGGATTGGCTCTCATTTCGGATTCAAACCAGAAAGCTAGAGGGCCATACATTAATTTCTTCAAGAAGACTATTTCAGCAATTTTTAGTTGATGAAATAATGTGATATTTGGGCGATGTCCAAGACTTCAAATACAAATCATCTTATTTCTAAGGTATTATTTGCTTTGAGCATTTTCCAAAACTGGTCATCGATAGTTAATGAAATAATGTTATATGTTGTCATATTTTTGTCAAAAAAAATTGTTTTAATAACGGATCTCATTTCTCTTATATGAGACAATATTTATCTTTTATATTTTTCTCAACTTCTCAAAACCAAACATAGTGTTAACTGTTAACCGAGTTTCTTTATCTTCTTCAAGTAAAATAAAAATAAAATAAAACAAAAAGAGAGAGAGAAGGAAGCGCAGTTACTGGCATTTGGAACGGATGAGGAAGCTTCCATGAAAAGAGAACAAGCGAATACGGAATAATAAAAAAGTTAACCACAGTGCCAAAAGTCAAAAAAAGAGAAAGACGACGGTGTTCGGCAAATCAATTTAATTAATTAACTTTAACTTTAACAAATCAATTTAATTATTCTTGCTAGTGACACTTAGAAGTTGTATAATGACACTATTAATACGAATAAGCATATAAATAATCATATTTGAGACAAATGTAATTCTTACAATGAATTCGATATTTTAAAAATTGAACGGAATAGTATACCGACCACTGGCTAAGCTGGTGTTCTGAAGAGTCAAAACTCAATAGCGAAAGAAAGACAGTATACGCGAAATCTAGTAAGCAACAGTTGGCATTCGTGGGGTCCACATTGCCTAAACCACGATTTTATTTTCGGTGGTTACTTAAAAAAAAACAAATTGAATACTACAGCAGTTTTTGCATCTGATTCGTCAATCTACTACTCTGGATGTGGGACCTTCTCCTTTCTTCTCAATGTCCCACCTTATTTTTCCTTTTCTATAATCATCATGAAATTACCAAACACTATACTTAACTTAAACAAACATTTTATACCAAAATTAACTTTATTGTTACTTGCTGTGAAAATAAACAATATAACTCCATCTGTTGCCTTGCAACAAGTAACAACTCTCTCCATCATTTATTATCATCCTCTTTCCTAATTTATGAGAAGAAAAAAAAATATTTGGTTTAAGATTTACCTTTATTTATTCTCATTAAATTAAAAATAAATTGTATTTAATTTATTTTATTTTTTATTGTTTATTTTATTTTGGTAAAATTCTTTTTTATTTTTTATAATAAATAAACAATAAAAATTTTAACAAAATATTATATTCAAGTGGTTAATGAGTTTCCGAGAGAATTCGAATTTGATTCATGGTGGGAATAATTCTTAGTTAAATTTTTATTACATTGTAACTGAACTTTGAATTATTTAGGTCCCTTTTTTCTATAAATCAGAGGATTAATATAGAAAAATAATTAATAAAAATATTGTTAATGTTTACAATTTTTTCTTCATCCCTTTTTTCTAAATGATTATATTTACTACGCTAATTCCTTTCTTTAATGATTATTAAAAAAACATATTAAAAAAACAGAAAATAGAAATAAAGAAAGAAGAAAGCAATAACTGCCACATGGGGGTTAGCGTAGTTTATCCTCTTTCTTCATCTAAATACTCTCTCACGCAACTCTTACACCATTATTATTACTCTCTCTTCTCTTCTCTTCTCTTCTCTTCTTTCTCTTCTCCTTCTCCAATGGCTCCCCCAAAATCAAAACTCAAAACCCTAATTTCTCTCTCTAAACTCTTCCTTTCTTTCTCTCTCCTCCTCCACACCGCCATTGCCGACGATGGCGTCTTCATGTCCAAGCTTGCAAAAGCCCTTACTCCAACTCCCTCAGGTTGGTCGTCGACAACCACATTCTGCAACTGGACCGGCATCAAATGCGACGGTTCAAACCGAGTAACATCGATCAACTTAGCTTCCAAATCACTCACCGGAACACTACCTTCCGATCTGAACTCACTGTCTGAACTCACCACACTTTCTCTTCAATCCAACTCTCTCTCCGGCGAGTTACCTTCACTCGCTAACCTCTCAAATCTTCAAACGGTTTTCCTCGGAAACAACAACTTCACTTCAATCGCTAAAGGTTGCTTCGAAGGACTCACCAGTCTCCAGAAACTTATCTTAACTCAGAACCTCAACCTTGCACCGTGGACGATTCCGACTGAGTTGACTCAGTCTTCGAACCTAGTCGAACTTGACCTTGGTCAAACGAATCTCATAGGTTCGTTGCCGGATATATTCGATCCATTGGTTAGTTTGCAGAAACTCCGTCTTTCTTACAACAACCTCACCGGAGATTTACCCAAGTCATTCTCCGGATCTGGGATTCAGAATTTGTGGCTTAACAATCAGCAAGATGATTTTGGGTTTACCGGTTCTATTGATTTGCTTTCTTCGATGTCACATTTGGCTCAAGTTTGGTTTCAGAAGAACAAGTTCACTGGTCCAATACCTGATTTATCAAACTGTACTAATTTGTTTGATTTGCAGCTTCGTGATAATCAGTTAACAGGTGTTGTTCCGTCTTCTTTGATGAGTTTATCTAGCTTGACGAATGTTTCGTTGGATAATAACAAGTTGCAGGGTCCTTTTCCTTCTTTTGGGAAAGGTGTAAAGGTTACTCTTGATGATGGGATTAATAGCTTTTGTGGAAAAACTCCTGGACCTTGTGATCCTAGGGTTACAACTTTGCTTGATATTGCTGCTGGTTTTGGATATCCTCTTCAGTTGGCTAGTTCTTGGAGAGGGAATGATCCTTGTGCAGATTGGAGCTTTGTTGTGTGTTCAGGATCGAAGATTATTACAATCAATTTAGCAAAGCAGCATTTGAATGGGACCATTTCACCTGCATTTGGGAATTTAACTGATTTGAGGAATTTGTATTTAGATGGTAATAATTTGTCAGGTTCGATACCGGGGAGTTTGACGGGTTTGACTCAACTTGAGGTTTTGGATGTGTCTAACAACAATCTATCCGGAGATATTCCTAAGTTTCCGACTAAATTGAAGTTCAATTCTGCTGGTAATGTTTTGCTTGGGCATTCGGAAAGTGGTGGAGGAAGTGGGACTACTCCAACGGATTCCAGTGGTGCTCCGAATGGAAGTCCATCAGGAAAGGCAAGTGGTTCTTCACTTTCAGCTGGTTGGATCGCAGGTATAGCTGTTATTGTTGTGTTTTTTGTTGCAGTGGTGTTGTTTGTGTTTTGTAAGTGTTATACCAAGAACCGGAGGCATGGGAAATTCGGAAGGGTTAATAATCCTGAAAATGGTAAAGGTGATGTTAAAATTGATGTTATGAGTGTTTCTAATTCTAATGGATATGGTGGAGTTGCAAGTGAGTTACAGAGTCAGGGAAGTGAGCGCAGTGACATTCAGGTTTTTGAGGGTGGAAATGTTACTATTTCAATCCAAGTTCTTAGGCAAGTAACCGGTAATTTCAGTGAAGACAACATTTTGGGTAGGGGAGGATTCGGAGTTGTTTATAAAGGGGAATTGCATGATGGAACTAAGATTGCTGTGAAGAGGATGGAATCTGTTGCAGTGGGAACTAAGGGATTGAATGAGTTCCAAGCAGAGATTGCAGTTCTAACTAAAGTTAGGCATAGGCATTTGGTTGCTCTTTTAGGATTCTGCATAAATGGCCATGAAAGGCTTTTGGTGTACGAGTATATGCCACAAGGAACATTAACACAACATCTGTTTGATTGGGGTGAAAATGGATGTGCTCCTTTGACTTGGAAACAGAGGGTAGCGATAGCTTTGGATGTAGCTCGGGGAGTGGAATACTTGCACAGCTTAGCTCAACAAAGCTTCATTCACAGGGACTTAAAACCCTCCAACATACTATTGGGTGATGACATGAGAGCAAAGGTTGCAGATTTTGGGTTGGTTAAAAATGCACCGGATGGCAAATATTCCGTCGAGACAAGGTTGGCTGGAACATTTGGATATCTGGCACCTGAATATGCAGGTATAAAAAGCCTTTAATTAAGTTTGTTTTAAGTTTTAACAGAGCTTTTATTTGTTTCCATTTTTGGTTATTAACTATCTATCAGTTGCTGAACTTGATGCTATGCTTTGTTTAATATCAGTTACTATATGAAGAAAATAGGAAAGGAAAAAGTAGATACCTTTAATATTTTAGGAAGATTATAAGTATTTCATACTTTTTATTGAGTAATTATAGAGGACTGGTTCAAAAGACTTGTAATTTTTCTTAGGTCAATGCTAAATTGCTAATGAGGTTTTTAGGTGAACAAAAGGGGGCCTTACCCCCATGAAACAAAGAAAAGAAAAACTACAAACCCCTAACAAATAGGGAACCCGAATTGTCCGCTACAAATGCTGAATAGAAAAAAGTTACATTTACAAAGATATGCAATTGCATCGGTTGATTTAAACCTTCCTTAGAAAAAGTGTCTGCCGCCTGATTTGTCTCCCATAGAATATGATTCCTCTCAGCACAATTCTCAAAAATATATTTATTTCTAGCTCTCCAAATGCAATCCAAAGTCACCATAAATGTTACAACTCCCCTCTGCTGCGACTTTCTGCTACCTGTTAAATTAGTGTCTGATCAAATTGTAAGTAAAAAACCTGTCTGCGTGCTGAACCAGAATGTGCATCCAGATCTGATTCGCAACGTTGCAGTCCCTTAAACCTTGAATAACAGTCTCTGATTCATCATAGGCTGGACAGTTTGGTGTGTTAGTAAGATGCTACATGCCTTTCAACATTTGTGAGAATCTCTCCTCTTGCAATCTTCAAAAACAAACATCGAAGCCTTTCTGAAATTTTCAAACTCCATATGATAGACAAAACTGTTACCTTAAGGCTGGGGGGGTTAAAGAAACAAAAGTGGAAAGTATTTATTGAAAATAAATACGTATTAATCGAAAATACCAAAATTTATCAATACTACTACTAATTTTCTTAATTAACTAGAAGCATTTAATAGGGTTTATTGACTGCTCCTTAACCAGCTTGCTTATTGCACTTGTTAGTAGGACTAGGACCTTATATTTTGTCATAGGTTTAGGTTGCATTTGTTTGTAGAACTTCATAGATTTAGATGATGCAAATTATTGTTTAATTAGAAGTGAATGGTTGCATTTGCTCTGTGCTGGTCTATTCACTGACTTGTAATAATGATAATCTTGTTTCTATGCAGCCACTGGAAGAGTGACAACCAAAGTAGATGTTTACGCATTTGGAGTAGTTCTGATGGAACTAATTACTGGTAGAAGGGCATTGGACGATTCTATGCCTGACGAAAGATCGCATTTGGTTTCATGGTTCCGTAGGGTACTAGTAAACAAGGAGAACATCCCTAAGGCAATCGATCAAACACTGAACCCTGACGAAGAAACCATGGAGAGCATATATAAAATTGCTGAGCTTGCAGGCCATTGCACTGCTCGCGAACCACACCAGAGACCAGATATGGGACATGCAGTGAATGTTCTCGTTCCTCTAGTAGAGCAATGGAAGCCTAGCAACCATGAAGAAGAAGATGGTTATGGTATTGACCTTCACTTGAGCCTTCCTCAAGCTCTGCAAAGATGGCAAGCCAATGAAGGCACTTCCACAATGTTTAATGACATGTCTTTCTCACAAACCCAATCAAGTATTCCATCAAAACCTTCAGGATTTGCAGACTCCTTTGATTCAATGGATTGCCGGTAACAAAAATGACTACTTCTAATTGCTTCTCAGTTTGGATTGAGAAGGTTAAGCTGTTTTGATCTAGCAGCATTGCGAAATTGTATCACAAATTTCATTTATTTATTTTTTAAAATGTCAATTTTCCTGATGTTGTTTATTGATTTTTTAAAGCTTAGCGAATTGGATTTTTTTAGTGTTTGGGATTCTTAGATAGAAAATATTATAGAAATGTTAATTGTATGATATACTACTGTTTAACATCTTTTAATTATCAGAAGAATATTTGCTGTATTTTGTTGTGTTGTTTATAACCAGATAATGATGTTTATGTCCCATGTCTTTTCAATCAAGCATTTATATACTCCAATACCGCGTAAATCAACATCAATTAACAAAATGAAGAATTTATAATCTAAATTACCAGTAACAATTATTCTGTCTACCTTTTCTTTTAATTTTGGTTGTCAACTTTTGTTTTATTTTCATTTTATTTCTTCTTTTTCGTGGGTCCGTATTTTACGCCATAATAGAACATTTGTGCGGCGGTTTTTGTTTTCTTACCTCAAAATCTGAGTTGACGAGAGAGACTACAACACGTTTGCGCATGTCACGTTGTGTTAGAGCTGGACAACTAAAACTACACACTAAAATATGGTCGCTGATAGGTGACTTTTGAAACAAATCACATGCTGCGGGCTCCATTTGGAAACAAAACAACACATGCAATTATTTGACTTTCTAGATTCCTGATGCCTTCAAATCTGGAACCACGGCGTAGTGACTAGTGGTCTGGTGTATATACAACCCGCCGGGCAATAATAGTTTGCAGTTGCACATGAATTTCTTGAATCAGGGTTTTGCTAACGGATCTAGATCATGCAGTCACACAATGAGGTTGTTGTAGACTTTACGATTGAAATCGGACCGTGAAGATTAATAATCTAGAAAATAAATAAAAACTATATTATGGATCTGATGGCTGAGATTACTCTGCATGCAAATGCTCCAATAAAAAATAATAAACAAATTAAGAGAGAGGAGTGAAATTAAGAGAGAGATATAGAGGAAGGAGAGAGGTGTAGAGAATTGAGAAGGAGAAGATCCAATTTGCTCAAATAAACCAAACTAACAAGCTAGGAAAATGAGCAGAATCTGACAGATCTCCTTTTCTTCTCACCAGGGCCGGTCCCGAGTTTTTAGAGACCAGGTGCAAATATCAAAGGTGGCTTCTTAATTAAATTTTTTTTTTTTTTTAAAATAGCTATTCTCGATTTTAAATTGCAAATAACATAAAAATTTGTCAATGTGTTTCTTTCCTTTTATTTATTTATTTATTTTAGAAAGACTGAGCCTAACAATTGGGCTTTTATATTTTGCAGCAATATATTAAGTTTTACACCCCATATTTTACTAATACTACTACCCTATTAAAACTCCTCTCACTTGAAAGCTCCCCAATATATATAGGGGAGCTTTCAAGTGAGAGGAGTTTTAATGTGAGAGATGAGAGGAGTGAATCACAACCCTTGGATGAAAAGTTGAAAACTCCTCTCACTTGAAAGCTCTTATATATATATATATATATATATATATATATATATATATATATATATATAATTAAGCCTTCATATTTTAGAGGTCCGCTGCCACATATCTTGTTGCAGTTGTATCTGGACCGAGCCTACTTCTCACCTTCGTCGTTATATGTTTCACAACACCTTTTCCCTTTTCCATCGCAAGCAGAACTCACACCAGACGAAGAAAATGAACTCGAGCAGAAATTTGTAATGCAAGAGGTTGAGCAGGACCGAAGAAGAAGACGAGCAGAATCGATGCAGATGAAGTTGAACAGAATAACAGTATAAGAATATGAAGATCGACACCCTTTCAAAATTCCAATTTTCCTTTCTCAATCCATTTCTTTCTAATTATATATTTAGGGTTTCATACCAATTTTATGTTTTCAATTTATATATATATAAAAAATCTGATTAGATTGTTTTAAAAATAATAAAATCTAACATGGCAGACACATAATTAAGGTGTATGGTGCCACATCATTTAATGAGGTGTCATATCATCGAAATTAAAGGAAAAATGTAGTGGGGGATCATATTTCAAATTTTTAAAAACAGATGGATCAAAATTGTGAAAAATAAAATAGAGAGACTAAAATTGCGGATTTTATAAAATAAGAATACTAAAACTACATTCAAGTCTAATAAATATCAACTACAACATCTATATTATTTGGTTAGCAACGACATGGTACATTTGGCGGAAGCGTAATAATATTATATTTAGAAGAGATAATATGAATGTCCCATCACTAGTTGATCAAATTATTTATATTCCGTGGTTATGGTTTATAAGCTGTATAGAGACTCGGGCTACTCTTGTATTTTCTGATTGGTGTTTCAATCCTTTGAACTGTATCCAAAGCACTTAGTGTGCTTCTCATTGTTTTGTAAGGGTTGAGTACACCTTGTACTCCTTATAATTCAATCTTTTGATTATCAAAAAAAACTACAACATCTATATCCTTGCTGATAAAAAAAGACATCTACTATATCCCTTCAAATGAATAAAATAAAAATACAAAAACTAATCAGCAAGGAGTAATAAATAAGGAAAATGCTGGAGCACTATTTAAGCAAGCAAATATAGCAATATGATATTTGAGCTTGTGCAGTCAAATCCTTAAAAATCTAAAAAGTGTTATTTTTGCATTAATGAAAAATGCTATTTAATAAGAAAATTTTTGAGTAAGAAAGGGAAGAATCATATGTGGCAGCATTAATACTTACAAATTATAATCACACTCTCCCACAAGTATGGTTAATCAATTTTTTATTGTTCAAATTCAATATTTTTATGAATTCATTTCTTTCTTGTGTAAATCTTTCGTACTAAATAGCAATGTTCTTTAATTAAAAACTTCCTTTTTGGTTTCCTTAATCAATACTTCCTCCGGTCACATTTAGAAGAAAAAAAAAAAAAAACTTCAAATTTTAGTCACTATTATAAGCAAAAGTTAACTATTTTTAAACTAATTAATACTCCATTCGTCCCTATTTATAAGAGTTCTTTGACAAAACACGAATTTCAAGAAACTTGGTTTTTTTTATTAAATTGGTTGACAAATTATATTGATTTCCATATTTACCCTTATTAATGACTTTCATATAATTAATAGAGTACCCACTTACAAAAAAGAATTAAATGCTATTAAAAAATTATGTAAAGTAAATAAGGGTAATTTTGAAAAAAAGAATCAATATCATTGATATTTGCAAAAATGTCTTATCAAAAGGGAATTTTTTTTTTGTCAAACTAACTCATATAAAAAGGGACAGAGGGAGTACTACTATTTATAATATACCTGTATTTAATTCTATTATTTTTCTTTAAGCATTTATTTCATTAAAATGGCAATATAGTAAGTTTATTCATATTTTATATCAAATCATGAAAATTAACTACATTTATCTAAACTTTTTAAAAACCACGTAAACATAATTTTTTTGCCTATAAATAAGACTGGAGTGAATACTCCAGAGATACGGGTTAGCATCATCCAATAAATAATAATCATTCAACACGCCTCTAAGACCATGTGCAATGGGATGTTTAGAGTGGGTGTTGAAACTGCTTTCAACAGTTGAAACCATTGCAGCCGCCTGTTGAAAATGACATGGAAGAGAGAGGAGTTGAACTCTTTCAACTGAGTTGAATGATGCAATACAGGACACGCATAAAGCTTCGAATGGTTTATTTCCGGCGCGTGTAATACACGCGCTCTGGGGCGAGTAAGGCGAGCAGAACGCGGAGAGAGAGAATTGGTTCTGGATAGATAGTGACATGTGTCACTTTGTGATTGGTTTTCCGGAATTTTTATCCCATTTTATCTTTAAACTCAATTATTTCATTGCAAATTAATTTTTAATTTTTTTTATTTTTATACCAAAATTCATGATTTTTTTTTCTCTATAAATAGAGACTTGGTTCATTTGATTTGGACACAGAAAAAAAATCAAGTTTTTCACTCTCTTAATCTTATTATTATCTTACAATTAGTGTTTATTTTTAAGCTTAAGTCTTTGTTTAGTGAAAGGGATCCCAATAATCATTTCAACACCCAAAATTCTTCTAACACTCCAAACAATTATCAAAATCCCAACTATTATTAAAATCCAAATCAATTTTCAAACCAACATCCTCCAAACTTTCATCCATATTATGGATCTATGATGGGAAATCCATCTCAAACACCCACCGTATCAATTATTTAAATAAATTTTGTTTTTATTATAATTGCAATCGGGAGTATAATTTAATTTTTATCGATAATTTTTATTATAATTTTAATCGATGATTTGTATCATATAATTTAAATTTAAATTTTAATCGATAATTGTATTTTTATGTAATCATAAAAATTTAATTTAAATAAGAATATGAAATAAAAAAATGGTGGGGTAGAGTGTAAGTGTTGAATGAAAAAACCATTGGAGAGGGTATAGTGTTGAATGAGTGTTGAATAAGTAGGTGGAAGAAAGAGAAAATGATGTGGAGTGTAAAAAGTGGGTGTTGAGGGTGTTGAAGGTGTTGAACCATTGTACATGGTCTAACAGAAATCTGATTTTGAGCTATCGTTATAGACAGGACAAATCGAGTAGTTGAAAATGATTGAAAGTTGGTGATTGAGACATGATTATATCGAAAAAGAAATTTTTTGATTGTTATAATTATTTTGTCGCCTCGGTTTAATTGGTTTGAAGATAAAGATTAGAAGGTTACTTATTTCATTAGAAGGCTAGCAAATTCGATTACTTGGAAGGAAAATTTAGTACAGGAGTATTTGCTAATGTTAAGTTGCTGTTTTACTTTTACTTCTAAGTATAAGTATAAATAAAAATATTAATTTTGTTCTTTGTCCTTATATGTTCTAAAATTTAGATGGAAGACAATGAAGTTTTGTAGCATTTCTTGTACAAAATTTTATCAACATAAAATAAAGTGAATTGATATGTCATGATTCAAAATGAAAATAGAAAATAAAGGGAATTTCTTTTGCCACATTACCCATTTTTTCGCGTGTTCTATAAATCTACCAAAATATCTTTGTCCGCTATTTAAGTAGCGAATACACCCCTACAACACTCTATCAGGATTGCTTTTTTTATAATGTCCGCTACTTAAGTAGCAGATGAAATTTTTTAAAATTTTCTTATTTTTATAACGTTCACTATTTAAATAGCAAAATAGTAAAAATAAAAATGTGTAGGGCGTGCGAGAAGAAGATAGGACGGCAAAAGAAAATCCTGAAAATAAAACGGGCACTTAACAAACATATTTGGGGCATTAAGAAAAAAAATGGCATTATAAATGTATCAATGGAAAAGTTAGAAATCGGAATAATTGTAACCTTCATTCTTAATTTTTTTTATAAGAAAAATTTAGGATGAAGAGATAGATCCATATTGTGTGTAGTCATGTGATTATACTGTACTCAATCATATTTAGACTGTTTGATTAAGATTAAATAGTTTAAGTTTTCAGCTAGAATTTTATCTTAAAAAAATATTTAAATTTGTTCTTAAAATCTTTGTCAAAAAGAAATCTTGACCATCCAATATTAATCGAATGATCAAAATGTGATAACTACATGCAGTCACACATAATAGAATCCATTTGTTGAAGAGGTCGTGCTCTGGTCTAAGACATAAAAACATTAGGGTCAAGCAACACTTATAAATATATTTACATTTACTCCCTCTATGATGACACTAATGTAATATTATATTCAACATTTAATATATATCGCCGGAGTTACATATCACTCTCGATGTTCCTTTTCTTTTGATCACTATGCACTATTCACATAATCTACTTTGACCATAAATTTTTATTAATATATAAAACCAAATGTTAGCAAATAAGATATTGTTCAATTTGTCTCCACAAATATTTTCGAAATATAAAATTTTCGTAATTTTTTATAATAAATAATTAAAGATATCAGTGATCAAAGTTGTGCATTGACATGTGTGCAGTCGTAAAAAACGACACTTAAAAAAGAACAGAGGAAACATGTCCATCATTTTTTTTGTTAAGTATTTTTTATTCATAATTTTCTATCATTCTTGTGTATTGATAGTATCAACACATGTTTATCATCGAGAATAACCGACTGTACTCTAAAGGAGTTGCACAATATTGCTGATAATTCATTAATTAGTTCAGTGTGACATCATACCTCCGTTATCATTTTCCAGCCATCCGCAACACCAGACTTAACGGTGGTGGTGGTGGTGATGACTTTATGTCTTCAACGCCCTTCTTACCGGCAATAACTCCGATGGCACCAATGATAACAATGCCTATGCTTTTTCTGTTTTCTATACCATTCTCGATCTATTTCTATTTGACTAAGCATATTTCCATTTCACTAATCATACTTGAGAAATTGAAAAATATCGAGAATGGTAGATAAAGCAGAAAGTTGCATGGGTCATGAATCTCATCGGTGCCATCTGAGCTATCGCAAATTCCTTGTGTCGGAGTCACCGGCGTGTCGGAGTTAGATCCGAAGGCAGCAGCGGTGAAATAGGTCCATCATTTTGAGTTCTTTACATCGTGAATGTTGACATCAAATAATTATTACACTCTTAAGAAACATAAGCTTTTATGATATCTAATTTTATTCATTCTCATTAGTAGTTATTTGATGCTTATATTCATAAGTTGTTTATTATTTTGATAATTCTAGGTACAGCTATTAAATGCTACAAAATTCATGCTAGCAAAAATACATCTAAGATGGAGCACCAAGATATGAGGCAAGTCGTAAAATGTCACTGAATATTCCACCAGCTGTGACTTGCGCTCCAGCTCCTGGTCCGCGAACTATAAGAGGCTGAAATCTATACCTTCTTGTTGTGAATGCAATAATGTTATCCGAACCGGATAATTGTGCAAATGGATGATCCTTCTTGTATCGTCGAAGCTCCACCGACCCCTTTTGATTAATCACGTCTACCACTCCCACGTATCTCAAGACCTTCAAACATTATATATGTTCTTAAACACTAAAAACTTAGATATAATTATAAACGCAATGCAGATAAACTTTTATAGTAAATGAGTTTTTATGTTTGTCCCTAATAGTTTAATGTAGGTTCCAGAATATTGTCTAGTTATTACTTACTTCTCCTGCAAAATCAGCATCTTCTTGTTTCTTTGATAACTCCTGGTCGAATTTTGGTAATTTCTGCATAAACTCTTGAGCTGATGCACTAACCTGCATAAAATCATTAAGGTATGTGTGTTAAGTACAAGAGTACATACTATTACTCAGAACTACATGATTAAAGAAATTGGTTCTTACTCTTAATTGTTCCGGCACAAGATTTTCAACGGGAATATCAGAAAGCTCTAGCTTCAAGCCAGATTCCCTTGCAAGAATTATCACCTGTAGTTTGAATCAACATGTGTATTTTAAATTTGTCAATGCTTTTTCGTATCTCAACATTTTAACCATTCGGATTTAATCTCGAAATCAAACAAGTTTATATATGTAAATCAAATTTTAAATCAAGTTGACACATAAAATCGAGGTTCAATGTTTTGCGAATCGAAAACAAACATCCACACATTTGACTTGGTTCGATTCAAAATGTAAGAATAAAATGTGGCAGAAATGTTAAGTATTGCACATTGCACCTTTCTAGCAACATCCGTTCCGGACAGATCATCCCTCGGATCTGGTTCAGTATAACCTGCTTCCTTTGCTTCAGCAACTACCTCACTAAAAAGCCGTCCATCTTTGAAGTTATTAAAGATGTAACTCAAAGTCCCACTGCAAAATCAGAGCTAATACCGTCAGGTTGGAAGCATAAGACCAAATGAATAAAACCTAGATATATTGATAATCCTTGAATTAGTATTTTTAATTTATTTATCCCTTCGAAGAGGGAAAATCGTGGATATAGGATGGACTGAGTGCTAGATCAGAAATTTCAAAAGTCTGAGTCTGATCCGCATAAAGACAAGTGGAGGGAGAAAAACAGTTTTGAAGTGAACCTGAAGATGCCTTCAATTTGCAATATTTTGTCACCGGTTTCGAGAAGGCCTCGTAAAGTTCCAATAATTGGAAGACCGGCTCCAACAGTAGCTTCGTAGAAGTAATGTGTGTATGATTGCCTCTGAAGAGCTCTTAACCTCAAATACTAGAAGCAAAAGAGTAAAGATGAGAAAGTCCCAAAAGTAGTAACTTGTGAATCAAACAGTAACACATAAAGTGTGTTAATGAAGGTGAATTGTTAGTATTTCTCACAATAAAAAAAAGCGATTATCTTGCCATTTAATGCGTTCATTAATGAGAAAAACTTAAGGAACCAACCACATTTGCCACTGAAATGGGATCTCAAATTTCAGCTGAGAAATTTTTATATGGTGGATTGTTTACCTCATTAAGTGGTCCTGAATTGGCCTTTTTATTGGGGGTGATAACATGTATTCCTTTACGCAGCCAGTCATCGTAATTGCTTGCTATGACGGAATCAGCAGTGCAGTCCACTAAAACTGTGTTTGGTATAAAATGATTTCCATGCACATGTTGAACAAATTTTTCCATATCAGCCACTTCACCTTTTTCTTCTCGAATTTCTCTCCACTTTACTAAGTCGATGCCCCTGAAATAGAGATAAAATAAAACTATAGCTTATCATAACTGATGTAGAACCAAATTAAAGCCAAAGGCATCAGCAAACAAATTCCAGGGTGCAGACTGCATATCAAATAAATTTTCATATCGATCGATGAATATCATGAGCGAGGAGAGTCCTCAAACCAATAACTTTCCGAAAATGTGTTTGTTTCATACCACCTGAAGATCTAATAATCACAGTGATCAGGGTACTATGGCCTACCAAAAAGTTGGAACGAAAGGGCTATCACCCGTTTCAATCATCTCAGGAAGAACAAATCGAATCGTCGAGGAGTTAAAATTAATTCCTTAGCTTTTAAGGGATTAAGCCTAAAACAATTTGACTTACGAATCGTCGAGGAGCATCAACTTTGAACCCATGATGCCCATTACACGCAAATCGATGTTTGATTCTTCTTTCAAAGTTGATGCCTGCGTTAACAAATGTTACATCAATTAATCTATCGACTGGGAAGCCATTATGATTGTTGAATCCCTACATAAACATAATACTTATGGACCCAACTAATAAAACAAAGAAACTGTAATCAATTTATAATACTTATAAACGCTGAAAGAAGCGTGGCATACACACAAACTTATATGCAGAAATTGTACCTGATCCCTTAGCTGATCAAGTAGTGTGCTCCCGATCAATCCAGGTCCAATTATGCCCATTGCTATGGTAGTTTCTGAGTTATAAAATCTGGAATGGACAGCCCGCAGAGCCTTTATAGAATCCTCTCGCTTAAGAACAACAGTAACATTGTACTCAGAACAACCTTGTGCTATAGCAAGGATATTTATGTTGGCCTGTTTCATTTACAAGTTTGACCATAAACAAGTTAAACAAATGAATGAATAATAAATAAATAAATAAATCAATAGATAGATAAAACAAACGAACGCAATAAAACAACTCCTTCGTCTTTCTTCGATATCTTGTACTTTCCCCTCTTCTTCCTTGATGTATTTCACCTTATTTTAGTCTTGTTTTTCTTTCACTACTTGTAGAAAGATTATAGATACCTCATTCCCTTTTTTAATGTCTAGGGACTGGTATGTCCCATCAAAATTTTCTTGCTTTAGTTTCATTTATCGTCTTCTTAGTGTCTTGCTTAATTAAAATAAGAATTGTCATAAATTTACAAAAGTAGTATTATAAACCTTAACAAAAGCTGTTATACAAGTACAATACCTTAGCCAATGCATTGAAAAGGGTGGCACTAACTCCTGGAGTGCTTGCCATTTTCTGGCCAACAGCTGCCAAAATACTGCAATTTGGAATGACTGCAACCTGAGAAGTGGCTACATACTTTAGATTGCTATAGAGGGTTTTTTTTTACAAGAAGACAACACTTATTGTATGCTTAGTCTTCCTTTAATTAAGGAGGTGTAATAAAATAAACACTTTTACAAGAACGAAAAGCATGTCAGTTAGCATGTACTTTTCCATCAGCTTTATACCCTTGATATGAATTCACAATTGAATAGAAAAGGAATTTGGTTGCAATAAAATTGAAATAAGCATGTTGTTATAGTCCAATTGGAGTTGGTACCTGAGAAAGACGCCCAGCATACAAAGCGCTGTGAAATATAGATTGCAACACCTCAGATACAGCTTTTACTTCCTTCTCAGGTACAGCAAAACATACGGAATGCTCACTACTAGCCTACACAGACACGGCTAACCATGTCAGTTTCATAAATGTTACTGTGGAAAAGCAAGGGAGGGAAGCAGCAAAAGCGGTTGAGTCATGAGTGTACCTGAGATATCATTATAACATTGGCTCCAACCTCTTTTACTGCGCTAAAAATAGTACTGGCCGTACCTGGAACACCGGCCATTCCAGTTCTACAAAACAAAACAATGAGAGAACATTATAGTCTACAACTATTTTGAGAGTAGTATTTAAGAGTAATCAAAGAGGAAGCATCAAACAGAAAGAAAACAAAATCATTGATCTTATAAAATATCTGCGTGTCTCACCCTTCCACATTTACAAGCGCCAAATTGTCTATCGTTGTAAAGCCTTTGACAAAATTTGTTAATATCTTCCTATCTTCATTTTCAATAATAGAAGGATGGCAGATCTTTGTTCCAGAAGCCGAGGTGTTGAAAACGTTCCTAATTATAATTGGTATTCCATATCGAATAACTGGACTAATTGTGCGTGGATGCAAGACATTTGCACCAAAATACGACTGCAAAAGATGCAGTTTGAAAGTTAATCTCCTGAATTTTAAGGGAACAAGAAGCTTATACGCTTTCCACTTTTCAGTGTGCAACTTACCATCTCCCATGCCTCTTGATAAGACAGTGTCTTCAAAATCACAGCATCACTAACTGGAGAGGACATCATTTATGCAGAATCAGCACATAAAACAAAACACAAGCATCATCGATATGTCAAAATTGAAGTAAATGAAGAACGAAGGCCATTGTATGTGTTGATTATTATTATTATTAGAATTAAAATTCAACGACCATCATATAATCCACTGATGGTTAAACTAGCATATGAAATAAGGAGCAAAACAAACCTTTTCTAGGATCTGCACTATACACACCATCAACATCTGTCCAAATTGTAACTTGACGAGCCTTGAATAGAGCACCCAAAATTGCTGCGGAGAAGTCACTTCCATCTCTCTTGAGAGTAGTAGGAATATTTTGTGGTGTGCTTGCTATAAATCCAGTAGCAATGATTACCTTAGATGGATTAAGAGAATACCATTCATTAAGTCTTTGTTCAGTTTCCAAGTAATCAGGATCAACTTGATCAGCACGAGTAGGATTTACGACGAGTACTTCCCTTGTGTCCATCCATTTGCATGGAGTCCCTTTCTGCAAAGTAGAAAGAAAGCATGCATGACTCAACCAGCACAACTAAAATAAATATTAAAAAAAATTCACATATTTTCTTTGTAAAACAACAAACCTTCTTAACAACATAAGACAATATCTGTGCAGACCACAACTCCCCATGTCCCACAATTAAGTCAGTAAAGGATTCTGTAGCATGACCAGCTGCAATGTATTGTGTTATTAGTTGGGATGATAGCCTCAGAAACTCCTTTTAAGCAACAGTACAGACATGGGTGGAGCCAAGGCCGAGCAGGCCTGGGCAACCAAAACTTTTGGTATTTTTAGGGGTTAATTTAGGGCAAAACCGAGATTTTTTTGTTCAAAATTGAGATTTTTAGGGGTTAGTTTAAGGCAAAACCGAGACTTTTTGTTGGACTATTAATATATTATGTCACATGTGAAATTTTGCCCAGGCTCTATAACTTTTCTGGCTCCGTCACTGAGTACAGATGCATTACTTATCATTCATGAACAAAAGAGATAAACAAAATGTAAGTATACCTATATCTATAGCTTGAAGCATTGCCTTTAAATTTGTAACATCTTGATTCAAGTTAGATAAGAAAGTAGCAAGATCATTTCCATCAAATAATTCATGTGCAGTTATACTATGTTTCTCAGCAACAGCATCAAGTGCAGATATATAAGACTTATCCTGAGATTGAGCTTTGTGGATGAGATCATACATCATATCTGTTACTTTTGACATAGCAGATACTACAACTAATTTTCTCTCAGAATCATCATTGATTATTACATCTGCAACATTATTTATTCTCACTGAACTTCCCACACATGTTCCACCAAATTTGTGAACAGACCATGTTTCTCCTTTTGGTAGCTTTTTTTCTTCCACAGCTACATCTACTGAAAAATCTAATAAAAATATAAATTAATTAAATAAATTATCTAATTCTGCAAAATTGCATTAGTTTTTTCTTGTTTATAAAATTAAGTAAAGTATTAACCTGTAAGTGAAGAGTGTATCTTGATGCTTGGTGACTCTCTTGTACATCCTAAATTAACACTCTTCCTGAGATTAAAATAAATATATAAAATAATAAGAAAAAAATATTGTAAAAAAGTAAATGAAAATGAAATCAGTGAGAAAAGGAAAATGCAATGTAAAGTATATAAACATGAAAGAGATGGTGTTTGCATTAATATGAAGTGTAGTACCTACTTAATAATAATGATGTGTTAGGAAAATTGCATTATTATTAATATTATAGTGAAAGAAATGAAGTAGTGTGAGAGTAGTAATAGTTAAGAAAGAAGAAAAGATACCTGAGAAAATGTGAAGGAGGGGAATGAGATTGAAAGGTAGGGAGTGGAAGTGAAATGGAGAAGAAAGATTGGGGAATCACTGCAGAGCAAAACGACAACATTTGACAATGGTTGGATTTGGCAGCAGGAACAAGAAAGGACAGCAGTGTGTGTGTGTGTGAGTGAGTGTTTGTGGTTCCTCTCTCTCACACTCTCACTCACATTTTATATCGAATATACAATGGTTTAACTAATTACACAAATTAATAAATATAATTAATTTTTTACAAAAAATTAAAATTATATCTTTCGTTCCAAAATTTTGGTCTTTTTAGAACTTTGTACGTAGATTAAAAAATAATAAAAATTGATATGTTAAGTTATTTTTACCCTTACTTTATTAAGAAATAGAAAATTCATCTAATGTATAAAAAAGATAAAAAAGAAAAGAGAATAATAGGAAAAATAACATTAAATGTAACTTATATTTTGATACAATTTTCTTCTTCTAAAATGACTTTTAATTTGGTACGGAATTAGCAATTTGGTAAGACATTGTATCCTCTATATGCACAATTTGGTACGGAATTAGTAATTTGGT
This sequence comes from Trifolium repens, assembly GCA_030408175.1. Taxonomy (NCBI): domain Eukaryota; kingdom Viridiplantae; phylum Streptophyta; class Magnoliopsida; order Fabales; family Fabaceae; genus Trifolium; species Trifolium repens. The sequence continues at coordinate 27,857,482 of CP125841.1, read as the reverse complement.
AAAACATCTATGATAGTTGTACATTTATGATAGAGGATCCATTCTCCTGATGAAAAGGACAGCTTACTAATTAAGTACTGTATCTTGGTAACCTTTCATTGGTGTTTAGGGACACTATTATTTACCTAATTCACGCATATATTAAAAAAATGGGATTAATTTAGATATGGAAAATGCTAAATGGTGCCCTTAAACATTGTTTAAAGAAGTAAATATAATAATATAATATTGAAGTTTGTGCAGTCAATTTCTTAAAAGTGTATAAAAAATATATTTTTTAATTTAAAATTTCTTCTTTTGATATCATTAACCGGTGTCTCAAAGCATCGGTTAGCATGACCATTAATTATTACTATTAATAAAATTGCTACTAAAATGTATGCAGGGACTCTGTCCCACTCCAGAGTCCCACTCCCACAATAAATTACATATCTACAAATTGTCTTAAATGGGAGTTAGTTTTAATTTTTAACGTAGTAGTATTGATCATTTTTTTCAATTTTTTTCAATTTTTTTTTATTTTTTTTATTTTTATGTTTTACCTTTCCAATTATAGTATAATTTAGTTAGGAAAAATAGTAACAACGACACTTGTTAAAAAATAAAATATAATTTTGAGAGTTGTATGTTTATTTTTTAAAAAAATTCTAAAAATTGTTTTTTACATATAAAATTTTGTTTTATTTTCTCTTTTGCTTCTTGACAATCTTTTATCTTGTTAAAAAAATAGGACAATCTTTTATCAACTACTGTTAGGATAATTATTAATTATTATTAATGCATTGGGTTAATGATTGGCAAGAGCAATCATAGATGGTGGGGCTAACAATTATTTGTGTGTTATTTGAATATTAAAATATTGATATTTTATGTATTTATTTTTATCTCTTATTTTATATTTTATTCACTTAATAAATATTTTTTAAAAAAAAACATAAAAATTATATCTAAAATAAAAATAAACATAAAAATACTCGACAACAAATTTTTATGTTCAAACATCATTTTCTTTTTGCATCATTACAAGAACTTTTACATAATACTTTATTTCATCACCAGTAGGTTGGTTCAGGTGGAAGGGATCAAATGTTTGATTTATGACTCGTGTATGGAAAAAAATTAATTGCAAGGAGATAATTTATCTTATACTAGCGGCCGTGCCCGTTTGTGTGATCGATATTCTCTATTTTGCTAATGTAGATAACTATTTAAATCTCCTTTTTGGTTGTGCTTAGTTATTATAAATATTTTTTATATTAACAAAAACTGATAACCAACTTTTGTGTGGAAGTTATTTTTCAATATATACAAATATTTGAATTTATGTAGAAAAAAAGTATTTGAATAGAGTAAAGGGCAAAAGTGACAATAAAAAAAATCTACACCAAAAGGGGAAGTCTCTTTATATATTAGTATAAAATAGAAATCCAATAAATATTTTGGGACGGTGGTGAAAGTTTCGTACAAAATATATGATAATTGAAAAAAAAAATATATATAATACAGTATTTCATATAGACTAAGAAATGAGAATGCTAATAAGTGTGTTTGAGGTATTTCTTTTATGTGAAAATGTGGAAGCTACTAGCACTAGGAGGATGGTTTTGAATATTTCTGGTTTTAAAGAGGTAAGAAAATAAGGCTTTGAGCCTTTGGGTCGAATGGAATTCAGTTCAACGTGTCTACGGGAATGACGATCAACAAGCTTTGCAACATCACTCGAGCTGGCAGCCCCCTCCTAGAGATATTTATAAGTGTAACGTTGATGTCGGTATCCACAAAGATGCGTTGAAAACTAGTACCGGTTGGTGTGTTCGAGATTATGGAGGCAATTTTATTATGGGTGGAAGCTCATGGATTGACGGGTTATGTTCCTCTAATCAAGGTGAAGCTCTTGCTTTATTTGAAGCCATGCAAACTCTTCAACGTCGAGGCTATAACAATGTTATTTTTGAAACCGATGCTCATAATGTAGTTGTTGCATTGCGTAGGCGTAACCACGGTCTATCCGAGTTTAGTTCTATTATTAATAAAATTAAATGTATGTTGTCTTCGGTTCCTGGCTTTGAGGTAAAGCCTATTAGGCGGCAAGCGAATAGGATTGCTCACTCTATAGCGCGAGCGGCCCTTTCTTGGTCTCGTCGCCATGTTTTTGATGATGTACCTCTTTGTATTCACAACTTATTACCTAATGAAATGATATGAATTTCTGTTTGTCAAAAAAAAAAAAAAAAGAGGTAAGAAAATATTTGGGAGTCCCTCTCAGTGGAAAAATGCACCGTAAGAAGGACTTCCAATACCTTGTTGATCAAGTGCGCAACAATTGGTTTTGTGAAAAGCTAAACATCTTTCGTTTGTCGGTAGAGTGACGTTGGCGACACGAGGTAATGTAATTGCAAGATGTGATAGAGTTCTTAAAGGGTGAGGATGGTGAGTGGATATGTGGGTACTCAAAATGCTTAGGAATTTGTAATGCGTATGTTTTAACACAGTTTTCACACTGTATGAAATTTGGACCATTGATCATAAATCAGATGGTACATATTGATGTTGTTATAAAATTATTTAAAACGATCTCGACGTACAATATAGATCGGACGACCATGATGCAAAACCGCGTGAAAACTGTGGGAAAAAGTACAGCAGGATATATATTTCCGTGCAAGAGGGGTTAAAGTTGGCTTGGATTTGAGGCTTTAACAAAATCGAACCACATAATGATTCTCAAGTTGTAGTTAAAATTCTCATGATAGTGAATAAAAGAGCTCTGGATGGGTGGACTCTCGTGCAGAATATATATTGGCTTTTTGACCTCTCTACCACCATTTGAAACTAAAATTCCCAATCTACCACCCTTTCAAACTACCTTTTGACCGCATTTTATTCCCCATAGAGTGGTGCCATGGGGTGTGGCGACACTCTATAGGACTTTTCGAAATTTTTGTTCTATATGCCAGGAACGGAAATCCGTGAAATTCTTGCTTTTTTTGTTTTTTTTTTTCTTTCTCAAATACAATCTCTTCTAACCATAGGCTTTTTGACCTCCCTACCACCATTTGAAACTAAAATTGTCAATCTACCACCTTTTCAAACCACCTTTTGACCGTATTTTATTCCCTATAGAGTGGTGCCATGGGGTGTGGCGACACTCTATAGGACTTTTCGAAATTTTTGTCCTATATGCCAGGCACGGAAATCCGTGAAATTCTTTTTTTTTTTTTTTTTCTTTCTCAAATACAATCTCTTCTAACCATAGGCTTTTTGACCTCCCTACCACCATTCGAAACTAAAATTCTCAATCTATCACCTTTTCAAAAAAAAAATCCCAATCTATCACCTTTTCAAACCACCTTTTGGCCGTATTTTATTCCCATAGAGTGATGTCATGGGGTGTGGCGACACTCTATAGGACTTTTTGAAATTTTTGTCCTATATGTCAGGCACGGAAATCCGTGAAATTCTTGTTTTTTATGTTTTTTTTTCTTTCTCAAATACACTATCTTCTAACCATAACTCTCTTGGTTAGGGTTAGAAGAGGGTTATGGTTAGAAGATAGTGTATTTGAGAAAGAAAAAAAAACATAAAAAACATGAATTTTACGAATTTCTGTGTCTGGCATATAGGACAAAAATTTCGAAAAGTCCTATAGAGTGTCGCCACACCCCATGGCACCACTCTATAGGGAATAAAATCCGGTCAAAAGATGGTTTGAAAAGGCGGTAGATTAGATTTTTTTTGAAAAGGTGGTAAACTGGGAATTTTAGTTTCAAATGGTGGTAGGGAGGTCAAAAAGCCATATATATTAGTAGGCTCCTTGCTTTTGAATGAAATATGGCGTGTGACAACGGTGGTGATATAATTGTGCATGAGTAATGTCCTGCTCAAATTAGTGCTTGTATTTCTAAGTTAGTTTCCTCTGCTGCCCTTCGACCCTATTGTAATCCAAAAAAATAAATTAACTTGTATTTCTAAGACAAAGTTTTATTTTATTGATTTCTTAAATATGTAATCATGACACTTAGAAATATACTAAAATTCTGTCCCTAAATATAAGTTCCTCTTAAAAAAAAATTACCCCTTTTTATAAGACCCTTTTATATATCTAAGGACAATTTAAATATCGAACATTATAGACACAATCAAACTATGGCAAACTGTGTTCTTGTGCTATTATGAGACAAAGTGGAATAGTAATTTTAAATTGTCACACTGCTTTTGACATGAAGTTAATGTAATTACACCATTTGACATCAAAAGATCATGTGCATATATAGTGTGTCTTTGCATGCTTAGTTTTTTGAACGTGTTATTCTCTTATTCTTTGTCGATTGATAAATAAATGATGGAAACTGTTAGAAAACGGTTTAATGATTTTGCAGAAAAACAGAAAACGATTTTTTTCCAAAAATGGCAACGAAATAAACTATTGGCTGAGTCGCGTACTAGGTCGCTTTCTTTAAGACGTTTCGCGGAACTACTCGAAAAGTGCACTGTAGTATATCGACCGCGAAGTCCCCAGGATAAAACAGCCGTTTTTCAAAGGAAATACCGAAGCACTACTGCACTGCAGTGATCGGTCAGAAATACACCAAATAATTGATATATGAATATCAATTCTATACGGCAACAACCGTTCGATAATTGAAACAACTGAATAATTTCGAAGAAAAAATAGAGAGAAGGAAAATAACAGAGAATTCTCAGAATGCAGAGAAAACGAACTAACTGAAACTGAAGAATGAAAGCAGTATATATAGGGCAAGTAGGGAGCTGAAATCATAACATATAGTGGAGAGGTTTTGGCCCAGTCAAACGCTGATCGTGGGCGAAAATTAAGGGACACGTTTTTGACCCGTTAACGGATATGCTCATCCGTTTCAGACTTGACTTGGTCTAATGCACATTTAAATTGTGCGCAATTTAAGGAACACGCGTGAAGAAAAATTAATTAAGATTTTTCTTTTTCTTCGCATTAAAAAATTAATATATCACCCAAGCCCAAGCCCGGCCGGACGGACGGCGGCGGCGGCGCGCGCGTGTGTGATATTCGACATGGTGTGCGTTCACGCCCTTGCTTGTCACTTTGTAGTATATAAACACTACCAAGAAGTGTGATCTTAGCAATGTGGGACTCAAAAGAGTCTTTTTTCAATTCACACTATACATGGTTCTCAAGCTTTGTGTTTATTTCAATACCAAGTTCCCTCCATATTTATCATCATGTTTCAACAATCCCCCACTTGAATTTAAAAAAGTTGTTTCAGTCATAACGTTAAACGTTTCAGTAAGATTGTGCATAAGCGAAGGTGATCTATGTCTTGGAACCTTCACATAGCCAGTAAGAGCCTGATTAAGCAAGAGTGACGTTTAGTCTTGGAACTCTATCTCAGATTTTTCTCAAACCAGCACACAACCTCTCTCAAGGTGTATTCTTCGGCCCGTGCATTAATGGCCCTGCACGACTATCCTAGTTTCATGAATGCTCTAGGAGTTTGCCTCAAAACTCCAGAGGAACCGGCCTCAGTTCCACATTCATATAGGTGATTCTATCAAGAGTACTCCTGATGTACTCCACTCATATAGAGTATAGATTTCATTAAGAGTTTTACCAACTCAACCTTTCTTTCTTCAGGACTCATGCCTTTTATACTTGCATGTTCATCTCATATTACTCACGACTTGTTGTTTACCCATTGGAACCTAATTCTTGGGATCTCCAGTCATTTAGGTTGGGTTGCCATCATAAGTAATTCGTAGGCTTTAGTCCCATCTTTATTGATGTATTTTGGACTTTTTCTCTAGCCTGTCCTTTCGTCAAAGGATCTGCTAGATTATCATTAGTGCGTACATGATCCACTCTCACAGCACCTGTAGTGATGAGCTCTCTCACTGTGATGTGCTTCCTTCTAATTTGACGTCTTTTACCGTTATAAAAACGACTCTCAATTTTAGCGATAGCTGCAGTACTATCACAATGGATCAAGACAGCAGGCATAGGTTTTTCCCACAAGGGAATCTCAGATAACAAGCATCTCAACCAGCTTGCTTCTTCACTAGCAGTTGCTAGCGCTATCATTTCAGACTCCATAGTGGACTGTGCCAAAATGGTCTGTTTCTTAGACTTCCATGATACAGCTCCACCGGCTATACTAAATATAAAGCCACTAGTTGCTTTGGAATCATCTGACAAGGTGTTCCAATCAGCATCACTGTACCCTTCAAGTACAGCTGGAAATCTCTGATAGTGTAATCCTAGATTCATGGTCCTTTTCAGGTATCTCATGACTCTTTCAATAGCGTGCCAATGCTCATTACTGGGTCTGCTAGTAAACCTGCACAAGAGTCCCACGACATAGGCGATGTCGGGTCTAGTACAATCAGTGGCATACCTAAGACTACCAATGATGCTCGCATATTCTGTTTGTCTTACGATATCACCAGTGTTCTTAAACAGTTTTACACTGGGATCATAAGGTGTACAGGCAGGTTTACAGTCAAAGTAACCGTATTTCATTAGGATCTTTTCCACATAATGTGATTGATATAGGGATATCCCCTTCTCAGACCTAGTGATTTTTATTCCAAGAATCACACTTGCTTCTCCGAGGTCTTTCATATCAAAATTGTTACCCAACAGTGATTTCACATTATTTACGGCAGAAAGGTTTGAACCAAATATCAGCATGTCATCTACATAGAGACATATTATAGTGCAAATGTTACCATCACATTTGTAGTAAATGCATTTGTCACTTTCATTGAGTCTGAACCCATTCGAAACCATTAAGTTGTCAAACTTTTCATGCCATTGTTTTGGAGCTTGTTTAAGACCATACAGAGATTTATCTAACTTGCAGACCTTAGTTTCCTGCCCATGTATAACAAACCCTTCAGGTTGTTCCATATAGATTTCTTCTTCTAAGTCACCATTTAAAAAAGCGGTTTTAACGTCCATTTGGTGTACAATTAGGTTATAAACAGCTGCTATTGAAATGAGTACTCGAATGGACGTTATTCTAGTGACAGGTGAAAACGTGTCGAAGAAATCAATATTTTCTCTTTGTCTAAAACCTTTGGCTACAAGGCGAGCCTTGTATTTTTCAACCGTGCCGTCGGGTTTTAGTTTCTTTTTCAAGATCCATTTGCCACCAATTGGTTTGCAGCCGGGAGGCAAGTCTACTAAGTGCCATGTTTTGTTAGATTCTAGAGAATCCATCTCATCATTAATAGCTTCTTGCCAAAGATCTGCATCCATCGATGACAAGGCTTCTTGAAGATTTGCTGGATCTTCATTCAATGTATAGGCCGCATAATCCGGACCATAGTCTTTAGCAACTCTTACACGTTTGCTTCTACGAAGTTCAGATTCTTCGTCATTGCTATTAGCATTTGGTATCACTGGAAGGTGACTCGATTCAGGAATATTATCCTGTTCAGTGCCCCCACTATTTCTCGATTTAAAAGGAAATTTGTTTTCATAGAAATCAGCATCATTAGATTCTATGGTCACTTTTTCATTTAGGTCGTAAAACCTATATGCTTTACTGTTTGCTGCATAACCAATGAATACACATTCATAGGCTCTACTAGCGAGTTTAACTCGCTTCGGGTCCGGTTTGCGGACATAGGCTAGACATCCCCAAATTCTTAAATAAGACAGGTTAGGTTGTCTTTTCTTTAATATTTCATAAGCTGATTCACTTCTTTTAGATTTGGGGACTCTATTCAATACAAAGCAAACAGTCAAAATTATTTCCCCCCACCAATGTTTAGCGGCACCAGAGTTTAACATAATAGCAACAACTAATTCAGTAAGAGTTATATTCTTTCTTTCTGCTTTGCCATTCATTTCGGGGGAATATGGCGCAGTGTCGTTTCATGTATAATTCCGTGTTGTTTATAAAATTCATTAAATAAACTAGAATTATATTCGGTTCCCCTATCACTACGAAGTCTCTTGATTTTCGTATTAAACTGATTTTCTATTTCATTCACAAAAACTTTAAACATATCAAAGGCATCACTTTTATTTCTCATTAAATAAACAAAAGTATAATCTGAACAATCATCAATAAAAGTGATAAAGTAACGTTTGTTATTTCTAGTCATTGTTCCATCTAGTTCACATATATCAGAATGTATAAGTTCCATTGGTTCAGATTCTCTTATAACCGATTTATGTTTACTCTTTGTTATTTTTGCTTGGCTACAAAATTCACATTTTTCTATGTCATTATAACTAAGTTTAGGAATTAATCCTAAGTTACTAATATTTAAAATTGCGCGCTTATTAACATGACAAAGTCTAGAATGCCAAATATTAAAATCACACAAAGAGTAAACAGAAGTAGAAATTTTATTCATAACATCAAAATCAATATTAAGCTTAAACATGCCATCAGAGGCGTACCCCTTCCCAATAAAATTATCATTCTTAGTGATGGTGTACATATCAGCCCCAATAGTTTGATTAAACCCAGCCTTATTCAAAAGGAAACCAGAAACAAGATTCTTCTTCATCTCAGGAACATGAAGGACTTCTTTCAAGATAAGAGTCTTCCCGGAGGTGAACTTCAAAACAACATCTCCAACACCAGCAACATCAGAAGTGTGTGCGTTACCCATCTGCACCTTCTTATTTTCAGCATTCGTGTATGTTTTAAACATAGCACGATCATAACAGACATGGCGGGTAGCGCCAGTATCTATCCACCATCCATCAGTACCACCGACCATATTAATTTCGGTGATCATAGCAGTATATGGCTCTTCAGCCGCCACATTCACATTAATATGTGCAAGGTTAGCCGGTTTAGGCCTCTTTGGATTTCTGCATTTCTTTGACATATGACCTGTTTTCCAGCAATTGAAGCAATAAAATGGTTCAACAGCGTCATTTCTAGGAGGTGGTTGCTGATGCTGCTTAGCATTATGGCCCCTAACCGGGTTACCATTCTTAACTCGGTTTTGATTGCGGTTCTGATTCTTTAAAGGTTTGCCCGTAGGCTTCAGAGCCGCACCGAATTTCTTTTTATTGTTGTTCGAGACAACCAATATCTTTTCCTCTTCTTTCATATCTTGTTTCCTTGATTCTTCTTCTATACGAAGACAGGTAATCAGACCTTCAATGGAAAACTCCTTTGTTTTATGACGGAGCTGATTCTTAAAGTCTTTCCAACTAGGGGGCAGCTTATCAATAATCACAGAAATTTGAAATTGCTCATGTAAAGGCATACCTTCTGTTATTATTTCATGAGCAATCTTCTGCAGTTCATGTGACTGTACTTCCACCGACCTCTCATCCACCATCTGATATTTCAGATACCTGCTAACCGCATATTTCTTCACACCAGCTTCTTCAGTATCATACTTCTTGCTCAAAGCCTCCCACACATCACTAGCTGTATCATAGGTTCTGTAATAATCATACAAATCATCTTCTAAGCCATTAATGATATAGTTTTTGCAAACATAATCATTATCAATCCATAGCTGCCTTTCTTTTTCAATTCGCAGCGCTTTTTCTTTAAGCTGTTCTGTCGTAGCCTTACCTTTGTCAGGTTCAGCAGAAACAGTTTCTCCGTTGGTGTTAACGGGCTGTTCTTTTGTTCCTGAAGCCGAAGCATCAGTTCGCACATCAGGAACCACAGGAATAGGATCTTTCAAAACGTAGGCACATTTTTTAAGGGTCAGGAAGAAAAACATCTTTTGTTGCCAACGTTTGAAATGATTACCTTCAAACTTAAACGGCCTTTCAGTAGCGCCGACAGATGAACTACCAATAATCTCTTCGTTTGCCATGATATTTTCGAAACGTCTTAAAATTGTTAGAAAACGGTTTACTGATTTTGCAGAAAAACAGAAAACGGTTTTTTTCCAAAAATGGCAACGAAATAAACTATTGGCTGAGTCGCGTACTAGGTCGCTTTCTTTAAGACGTTTCGCGGAACTACTCGAAAAGTGCACTGTAGTATATCGACCGCGAAGTCCCCAGGATAAGACAACCGTTTTTCAAAGGAAATACCGAAGCACTACTGCACTGCAGTGATCGGTCAGAAATACACCAAATAATTGATATACGAATATCAATTCTATACGGCAACAACCGTTCGATAATTGAAACAACAGAATAATTTCGAAGAAAAAATAGAGAGAAGGAAAATAACAGAGAAAACGAACTAACTGAAACTGAAGAATGAAAGCAGTATATAATGCCAAATATTAAAAATTTCACCCAAGCCGGCCGGGCGGCGGCGGCGCGCGCGTGTGATATTCGACATGGTGTGCGTTCTCCCTTTCTTACAAAAGTGGGTACCCCAAGGGCACGCCCTTGCTTGTCACTTTGTAGTATATAAACACTACCAAGAAGTGTAATCTTAGCAATGTGGATCTCAAAAGAGTCTTTTTTCAATTCAGACTATACATGGTTCTCAAGCTTTGTGTTTATTTCAATACCAAGTTCCCTCCATATTTATTATCATGTTTCAACAGAAACAAAAGAGCAAGAAAAGCAGTGCTACACCACACCACACCACACCTCAAAACAAAGATATGATGCATGAGTTGAGGAGGGGGATTTTATAAGATAGACGTGTTATTCTCTTCTTAGTACTTATAAGTTACGGTTAAGTTTATTGGTTTGAATGGTTTCCATTTTATTGATAATAAAAGAGGCCAAAGGCCAATTTTCCTTTTAATATTGTTATGCACAAATCGAGTTGGAGACTTGGAGTTTTCTACATAAGTAGGCAAAACCAAGTGAGACCCATTTGATTTGTAAATGAATGAACAAATACCCGACACAATTGTTTTTAATAATTGTCCTTATTTTTTTAAGCATTGGATAATTTTTAATAAATGTATTTTTATAATAACTGTCCTTTCTTTCTGTCAATTTTTTATCCTTACTTGGATATGAGTGCACTTACAGTTCCACGTTTTACACGAGGCTTAAGGTGAAAAAGACAATAATATTTTCATACATATTTTATTTGAATAGATACTCCATGTTCTTTAAGAATAATTTAGTTGCTAGTTACTAAAATAGATAGGATAGAGATTTAAATTTGAAGATTAGAGAAATAGAAGAAAACTCAGCAAATTATTATGAAGACAATGTGAAATTGAGAAGAAATTATTGATATTACGAATCTAAAATTAAAATTCTTGCAACAATATTTATAAGAATGATATTCTATTATGACGATTTAGTATATTTTTATTTTGTAATTAAGTTGAAATTTTTAATTATATTGATGCATTTACAGTATTATATAAGTCTATATCATTTATTTTGTCAACAAAAAAGTTTGTATTATGTATATAATAATTTTAATATGAGATAAACTCATACCGTTACAAGTCGATTTTACTTAGTTAAAATGAGTTGAGATAGTTCCTGTGAACATAACTTAATTGATAGAAATATTACATTTTATATAAAGGATCGAACCCACTTATTCATCTCAAGAGGTGAATTTCTAACCAATTTTAGTTATTTTTTATATGGGTTGTTGAAAAATATTTTTTATTTAAAAAATTATAAATCATGTAGTAAATATGTTATTAAAAAAAAGTTTGGCGGATCAATCCCCCAACCCGCTAACTCGTCAAAAAATTGGACCATCTTGAATTTTAAACTTAAATACCTAAGTTGATCCACCCTACCCTACTTTTAGACGAAGCGGACTGTACGCTTTTCCACCCCTATAATGGTATACATATGATGAAACAAATTATTGAACTCCAAGGCATGACAATGGGGTGGGGACGGATTTTGTCTTTTCCGAACTCAAACTCATAAAGTTTGAGTATCTCAAACCTGTATCAATTCTTAATGGAATGAAAAGTAGAATCTCAAACACATACCCAATGGGGTTCATGTATCCCATTCCGCCTCAACTTCATATGAACTTGAGTAAAATTTTGATACTTTTTTTATTAAAAAAGGAGTAATAATAAAAAAACTATTTTGTTTCAACAATATGATTTTTTTAAATAAAGAATATAAATAGAAAAAACAACTTTATTTAATATTCAACTTTAAAATAAAAAACAAACATATGAATATAATTTAAAACTTTGTTTAAAGGTTTATAATTTTTTTTTTACTAAAAAACAACGATATTCATTCATTCAAATTGATAGAGTACATCGATCGACATCATTACATATTCAAATTCGCTAAAAACTAAAATGGATAAATTTGCGAACAAACTCACAACACCCGAGTTAATAGCATAAAACGGTCTAATGTCTACAAATATGACAAAGCCTACAATTGATATAACAAAATTCAAGTGTCCGGAATAGTCATGCATCCGGATCTGCAACGTTGAAAACTCTAAAATCATTGAATCTGCACTGAAATTGGATCAAAGCAAATCTACAAATTTGAACGAAAGAAACACCATACAAAGATGAAAAATCAAAACAAACACCGTATGAAGACGGAATAACAAACAACTCCGCACCAAGACGGAGAATAAAACAACAGGAAATGAAATCACAGCAGAAAAAACTTAAAAGAAACCTAAAATTATGAGTAAACCACTTATTGAATTGAAAAGGAAATAAAAAACAATAAAAAGATTTATGAATTGAAAATGTTTATAATTCAAAAGAAGAAAAATATACTCCCTCTAGTCCTAATTATAAGAGAACTTTTACTTTTTAGGTTCATTGGAATGCTAATGTATCTGGACTATATTATAGTTTAGATACATTAGCATTCCAATGAACCTAAAAAGTAAAAGTTCTCTTATAATTAGGACCAGAGGGAGTAATTAATTATAAGCGGGATGAATATCAATGTCTCCATTACCCGCCTCATTCTTATTTTCTACAATCAAGTAAAATTCAAACCCGAACCTAAACCTATTCAATTCAATTTTTTCCTATCAAAATGAGGGAGGAGTGACCAACATAGTGTGACAGAAGTGGTAAATACTTGGATTCCTTAACCATTTGGTCCTGGGTTCGATCTGTGGCCGATTTGGTTTAAAAAAAAAAAAAATCAGGGAGGAGTGTTGTCATGTCTAGGCACACTCTCCAATTCCAAAATTGGTAATATTCACCAAACTCTAGCACTTTTTATTTGCGTATCATTGACTCGTTTGACTAAATACACCGCAAATTCTCATTTTCTCGAATATACTATTTCATACAAATTTCTTCTTCTTCTTCTTCTTCAATTAAGCTTCCGCCAAGTAAAATGTCATCGATTCCTTTCATCTTCAGCTGCAGCGTTCTTCCTCGCACCAACTTCACCACAATCAACGTTTCCCGAACTCGTTCTTTTCGTCTCTTATGCCAATCTCAATCCAAGGTTCGCTCCCTTCTTTCTCCAACGTTCGTTCCCTTCTTGCTGTTTCATTTCATCGTTATCTAATTAAATTTCGAGCTCAAAGTTGAAATCACAAAGTTTTACTACTATGCAGACAGAGAAAACGAAGATAAGAAAGTTTTCTCCTTTGTTAGAAAGTTCATTGCTTTCTGATAATGGTGATGGTGATGGTGGTGTGGCTTCAGATGAGTGGAAAGCAGTTCCTGATATTTGGAAAACTTCTGCTGACAAGTTTGGTGATAAAATAGCTCTCATTGATCCATATCATCATCCTCCTTCAACTATCACATACAAGCAGGTTTTTTTTTTTCAATTGCTTTTTTACATTTTATTTGGAAATGTCAATATTATCTGTAATTTTGTGAATAATGACTATTGCATTAATATTTTAAATCTTTGATTGTTAAATTGTAGTATGTCGTAATTATGTTGACGCTATGTCTGCTATATATTATTAAGCATGTGATTTTGTAAAGAATATTGTGTGTTTAGCATGTGATTTTGCAATGTTGTATCTCTTGGGAGTTAGGGCTATGAATCTTGTTTTTAAGAGGATTGATTTTGCCATTCAAGAAGGGACAGCGGCCCGTTTGCCTTTCATTCATGTATAATTATCCTATAGTTAGTAGTTATTAAATTTGTAGTTGTTTTTTCTAAAAATATTTAAGTTGATTAATAGTTAGTGCTGAACATATTTGTTCATTTTCATCATAACAATAAGAAAGTTATTCATACTCTTAGTAATCATTTATCTCATTAGAAGATTTGTTTGTTGGAGTTCAAACCAATTTAAATTATTTAAATTTTTATGAGCTTGAGGTAGACAGTGACTGTATTTTGTTCTAATGTTGAATTGTGTGAGAAACTTATCAGATGAAATGTCATTCAGTTATATGATATGTCAATTTTTTGTATCTTTCTTTTCAAAATTTTAGTTGGAGGATGCAATATTGGATTTTTCCGAGGGCTTGAGAGTTATTGGAGTACGTCCCGATGAAAAGATTGCACTTTTTGCCGATAATTCATGTCGCTGGCTTGTTGCAGATCAAGGTGTGCAAAACTTTATGTATTATTTATGACTTTACCGAAATAATCAAAGTTGATCTTTTATCTGTTCTCGATGTATTGTGTATGGGCAATTGCTAGTGTACATACAATTCGTACTTTTATATCTGCATAAAAAAAAGTAAAGTTATGTTTTGTAAAAACTACCACCATTGTTTAAGAGATACTCGTTTTGTGAAAGTTACTTTGGTTTGTAAATTTGTGTAACTAGCATGACAGTTGTGTTTATTTACAAATGTTGTTGAATAAGAGGTTGCAACGTTGCTTCTAATGCAGTTAGCCTGCTTATGGAGTTATTATCTCCTAAGTTCAAGTTCGGAGTGGTTATTAGTTTTTACTTTGCTAGTGCAAATTCTAAAACAAAATGTGTTTGGCTAAAATGGAACCAAGTTTGTTTTTATTGTAATTTAAGAACACTTTTGGCTCAGTTTTTGAAACAAAAATAATGTTAATTGATTATATTTAAATACATGCTCCATCTTTATACCTATTGTTTTCGTGCATCTTCTCTTTCCACCCTAACCCGCACTTACTCAATCTTCGTGGTAGTGGTGGTGGTGGAGAGCGCTTTGCAGTGAAGGTTGCAGAGCTCCAGGACCACAATGATGGTAAATGGCGTCCTAGTGGAGATGGAGTGGTATTTGACTGCTGTGGAATGTGCCAGCTAATTGTAGAGGGTGCCACGTGGTGGTATTGTAGTGAAGAAGGGTCTTGGGCAAAAAGGGTGGTTCATGGTGATGGCAGTGTAGGACCATAACGATAGTGATGGTAGTGGCGGTGGAGGGTGTAGGGAAACAATAGGGGTGGAGGGTGTCCTGGCAGCGGTTGAGGTTGAGGGTACTAGACACCAATGAATGTTCCATACGGCATTATTGACCGAAGGTTCTTGGTGGTGGTGGATGATGGGGGGAAATTCCCCCACTAGGATTTTTGAAAAAAGGAATGCCAATAGTTACAATTATAAAAAGACTGTATAACAGCTATATTAATATGTGTTAGACCAAACCCTGAAATACTCGGGCAAATTTTATGTTGTTAATGCTACAAGTTTATGTAAGTATTCCACAACTCAATTTTTTTGGATCTCTCATGGATGGGGGGAGAGGGTTTCGTGAAGGACCCCATGTGGAGGCAGTGAAGGATGTCATTCCGTGCTAGAGTGTTGGACAATGACAGTAGCAGTGGAGGGTACTTGCCACTGGCGTCACTGTGGCATTGCTTGAGAAATTATAAGACTCACCAACTAGAAACCAAAAAAAATAATTTGAAATTGGTTTTTGTTATTAAAAGTTTCAAAACTTAAAAACTGACGAGTAAACCGAACAAGGCCTAAGCTTTTGTTATTCTTTTGAAGAAAATGGTTAGCAAAAAGCTTTTGCAGTTAAGCTTTTGTTATTCTTTCTTGCATTCACAATAATTACATTCATGTGAGGTGCGTAAATATGCTCTATTACTTTGCTTTGTGTTTTTTTTTATCTAGAGAACCAAAGTCGATGAGAAGTGTGAATAGACAGTTAGGAATAGCAATAGCCCTATCTATATTGTGATGTCAATTATTTCAAATATCCCTAAGGCTAGTGTATGCTTATGATAATTATCTAGAATAGTATTTATATTTTAATCACGTCCATGCTATGTTTTTAGTCTAGGTATGATGGCGAGTGGAGCAATCAATGTTGTTAGGGGTTCAAGGTCATCAATTGAAGAACTGCTGCAAATATACAACCACTCTGAAAGGTGTATTGAAGAATACCATTCGAACAAACTGTATCTAGTGTATACTTAGTGCTTGGCTGCTTGCACAATTCCTACATATACATTTGAAATATGATTTTTCACTTTGATTAATACTTTCATAGATAACTACAAGATGAAAAAAAATAATATCACTAGATAATGTGAATTGTTTTACATAGTAAAATGTCATATTTAGAAAGGCTTTGGATTGAGTTCTGGTTTTCCTAGGGTGGTAGAGTTTAGAGAAATGATTTGTCACCTGTGTTGGAAGATTTAACATCAATAATGGAATTGTACCCAAAATAGTAATAATAATAATAATAATAATAGTAGTAGTAGTAGTAGTGTCTCAATTGCATTAGAGGCATTGAGTTTGTTTAATACACATAAATGTTTACAAAAACCTGCTCTTTAACGAAGATGTTGTGTTTCAACTTTCAATACTAATAGCCATGTCTTCTTACGTATTTTTAAGTGTATGATCTCTTTTGATCATCCAATAGAGTAGTTGCTGACTTCTGCAATTGTTATTTAGTGTTGCACTAGCTGTGGATAATCCAGAAATGTTTAATCGGATTGCAAAAGCATTTAATTTGAAGGCTTCAATGAGATTTATTATTCTGCTGTGGGGAGAAAAATCAAGCCTGGTCAATGAAGGAAACAAGGAAGTGCCAATATTTACATTCACGGAAGTCATAAATTTGGGACAAGAGAGCCGCAGGTCATTGTTTGAGTCTCATGATGCTAGTATGTCACCTGAATCTTCTCTTCAAGTTCAGCTTATGTATATATTTAAGAACTGTTACCTTTTGTTAACTGTGTGTGTGTGTGTGTAAGAATTACTGCTAGTGGGAGGATGTTCCCATTACAAAATCCAAAACAAAAAGGGTGGTCTAAATATGTGGCGAGCTTTCCCGATCCTATTGCAAATCTGAGATAGGAATGACCACTTAGAAGCCAAAAATGTAACTCTGTCCAAATTGAGATAGATATGCTGATATTCTTCTTGTTCTTTTTATACATTCATATCTTTATTTGTTCATTTTTTTTGCAAAGGAGATGACATATTATTCGTTATCTTAATTATCAAAAACAGCAGTAATCGGGCTCTCTACAACTCATCTACAATGTGATTGCAGGGAAGCACTATGTGTTTGAAGCAATAAAATCTGATGACATTGCTACTCTTGTATACACAAGTGGAACTACCGGAAATCCAAAAGGTGTTATGCTAACCCATCAGAATCTTTTGCATCAGGTTTGCAATCTTTCATAAAGTTTATTGTGACAATTTGGCAATGGTTCTTTCAGACAAGCCATGATGACTTTTATAAAAAAAGTAGTAGATAGAACTATAATAGGGACGTGGCTTATGAATCATTGAAGTAGTAGTGACCCAAAAATCTGTTGTTGATAATTGTGGAAAGATTAATTGGAGCTTGATTCTTGTCTTTAAACATAGCACTGATGCTGTATATCATGTCTTAATGAATTTCTAGATTAAATTTTATTCGGACATTGTGCCTGCTGAAGTTGGGGATAGATTTCTAAGTATGCTGCCTCCTTGGCATGCATATGAAAGAGCTTGTGAGTATTTCATTTTCTCACGCGGTGTTGACCAAGTATATACAACCGTGAGAAACTTGAAGGTATTATTAATTAAATCATATTTTTCATCTATAATATGTCATAAAAAAACATGCATTGCCTCATTTATTAATATGCTGTACTTTTTTTGTTCTAGGATGATTTGGGACATTATCAGCCACATTACCTGATTTCTGTTCCTTTAGTTTATGAGTCTTTGTACAGGTAACTTCTTTTCCCAGGAATTGTATGAATGTAGTTCATTGTATTTAATACCACTCGTGAATTGCATTTATTATATTTCTTGATTCCTCTGTAGTGGGATCCAGAGGCAGATTTCTACAAGCTCCCTTGTTAGAAAGCTTGTTGCACTGACATTCATAAGAGTCAGCTTAGGGTACATGGAATGTAAGCGAATTTATGAGGTCCGGTCTTCAACTCTTAGAATAAGTTTTAACAACATTCTCAAAATCATTATTCTTTGCTTTCTATGCTTTAGGATAGCCTTTTTTACAGAATTTGTTTATTTAAAAGAAAGAAGAAAACAATAAGGGTTGTCAAATGGGATAATCCAAATGGCGCCGAAAAATGTGGGTGAGATTGCATTTTGCTGTTATGGTAATACGTCAAAGGAATAGACCCAACCCATCAATTTCCTAAACCTATTACATTAACAAATATTAAATTTCTTTCTGGTCACTCGTACACACTTCATCTAAGTTGCAAACTTGCATAATATTCCATCAGAGATGCGACTTTTTAATTTTTTTTTCTTTTCTTTTTTCCGTTAGATTAAACAGGCATATAGAATTTCTAATTCTGGCTGAAGATAATAAATTTTGAAGGTGTTTGCAGGGTAAATGTTTGACAAAGAATCAGAAGTCACCTTCCTATCTCTATGCAATGTTGGATTGGCTATGGGCAAGAATTATTGCCACAATATTATTTCCGATTCATATGCTGGCAAAGAAACTTGTCTACAGTAAAATCCATTCAGCTATTGGAATTTCAAAGGTCTTGTATTGTTTACCATGTTTTATAATTATGTTATTTTATTATATTTTGATCTGTCTTTTCTGTGAAAGGCCATACTGTCTCACTATCTATTACTTTGCAAAATGTTTTGGAGAACATATTTCCTGTTTATTAATACGTTCCCAAATTACATTCTTCATATACGGGTATATGAGGGATGGCCCCTCAATACCCCTCTTATCTGATGGTATAAAGTACTCACTTAAACTCTACATACCATATGATTTTGGAAATGGATAACTTCTACTCTCATAATAAGCAAAACCTTCTGGCTCTATGCAGGCTGGAATAAGTGGTGGTGGTAGCTTACCTTCTCACGTCGACAAGTTTTTTGAGGTTTGGAACTTCTCACATTTGTTACTCTCAAGCAGGAATTGTCATATTCACATTCTTCTCACATTTTCTTAATCATATGCAGGCTATTGGTGTGAAATTGCAGAATGGATATGGTTTAACAGAAACTTCACCAGTTATTGCTGCTCGACTACTTAGTTGCAATGTAAGCCATATGATAGGTACCCGAATATAAGAGATATATGAGAAATGGGTTATTATTGTAATAATGAGAATAGTGAGGATATATGAGTAATTAGTGAATGAGTTAGAGTGATTAGCTGGAAGTTAGTTATGCCTCTTAGTAGTATAAATGGATGGGGAGTGAATTGTAATGGGTATGGAAGATTATTGTTAAACCATTATGGTTAGGCAGAGAGAGGATTTTCTCCTTCTCTGAGGAGCTTAGCTCTGGGGTAGATTGGATTATTTCCTTTCTACATTTTATCTTTCATTTGTCATAAATAATACAACAATTTCTATATTTCTGCATTATCTATTTCTTCGATATTCTCTAAGTTACGAATTTTCCGGTTCGTAACAATGGTCCGACCTACCGGATACGATGAGGAGCCAGTGATGGAGGACATTTGGACTATGAAGAAGCAATTACCAGATTTCATGGGAACCGATCCTGTTGGCTGGATCACTGCAGCTGAAAGTTTCTTTGAGAAAAAAGTTCCTTCTTGTGATAAGCTTCAGTGGGCTTTTATGAGCATGGAGGGTGAACAAGCGATGATGTGGTTTTATTATTGGTGTGAAGAGAACCCAGACGCAGATTGGAAAACATTTTCCATAGCTTTGGTGAGAAGATTCGGAAAGAGGAACTACAGCAGTGTTGTTGAAGAACAACTGACAAAAGAAGGGGAGGTCATCGCACCAGATTTTAGTGAGAAGATGATGAACGGAGTGGATCCAGATGGAGAGGGTAATGATTTTGAAGATCAAACTCTATATTCTGATTTGAAGTGTGCGATAGAGATTTCAGAGAAGCAAATCGAGCAATCGCCAAAGCCACGGCTTGCTATTCCACCGGGAACTATTTCCCCCGGGCCGGAACCACCACTCAGGAATTCAGTCATCTGTTTACCGTCGCCGAGACCGCCAGACACTGGACCTCTCGCAACAACACTTCCGTGGCGAGCTATGGTTTTTCCACCACCGCCAAAACCACCAGAACCGGATACAGCGGGGAAAAATCGAATCTCAACGGCGTCGTATTGCACTGATCAGGTACGTCTCGTTGTTGTTGGGAAGAATCTAGAGAAGTTAAGGGTAGATTGGGTAATGTGTGACTCGGGTCACATTTTAACCCTACTGGATCAAACCCATAATAATTTGGGTCGGTGGGAGAAGAGAATTAAAACGTGGGCCAGATTAGAACCATTGAAGCAGGCCCAAAATAAAGTTTGTTTGCTTAGTAACTTTTGTGTTCAGAAAATGCATGTCACCCACGGGTTGCTCCCACTCAACCCGATTCGAATTAGAACCCGGTGGAAATTTAAAGTGAAAGAGCAAACTGAGTTCCCTCCATTGTGGTCGTCTCTAGTGTGCGCTTCACCGTCATTACGGCAGTCGTTGAATACGTCGTCCTCGCAAACCGCTCTTATGAGACCCTTTAAGATGCTCAAACTAGTGACAAGGGATCCTCACGAGAAAGATATGGATATAGAAGAGAAGCAAAGACTGAGAATAAAGTTGCAGAATTTTTCTTCATCCGAACAAAAGAGTCAGGTGATGAAAGTTTTCTTATCTTGTTGTTTTGAGCGGTCAAATGAAGTGATAAATTGCATCAAAGGTATTAATCTGTTGATAAGGGCAGAAAAGAGTTCAGATCCTTTGAGAGCAATTGTTTTAGCAAAATTATTTGTTGGTGATCAAGGACATGTGGGTGAATATGGGCTTTGTATGAAACTAGAAGCATGTGGTCATGATGTGGTGGTCTCTAAACTGATGGACACGTATTCCAAATTATGTATCCATGATGTGGTCTCTTTATTGATGGACACATATTTGAAGTTGGTTAGTTGGGATTTTGCTTTGTGGGTCTTAAAAAATTGGATAATTCTCATTGTGCAGAATGAGTTAAACCTTATAACATCAATAAAGTTTCTTAGTGGTCCATATCCTCTGTCAAGAGACGAAAGCACGTTATTTGATGCAGCCGGAATTCAAGACAGCTCTTTGGTTGGCCCGGCTACTCACAAATGGTTTGTAACTGTCACATATCTCAGTCTTCCATTCAATTGGGAAATTTATTTCATATATCGTGATGACAATCAGGGTAGAGTTGAGTTTGTAGTTGGACTTATTGTTGAGTTTCCTTTATGTGATTGGGACTGTTCAAGTGGGGAAGGGTCAAGAAACTCAACTGTTGGTAGAAATCTTAAAGTGTTTCTTGTGGGCTTTCATTATCCTCATTGTGCTGTGAATGTTGTCATGAAACCGGTTTTGCGGATGATTGGAAATTACGGGGTCCGAGTGGGTAAGCATTATGATCATTGTGCTTTACCTGAATTTGAATATTTTGACTATAGAGGTCTAGTAGCTGAAGAAAAGACCATGGCTGCAAGAGTGGTAGTAGGAGTTTCAGACTACTATTTTATTGTCATAGGCACCTTCCAGGCTACAATTAATAGGGAAGCAAAGGCCAAGTGGCAGCCGCGGGTAGCTGTTCAAAATTATCATGTTTCAAATGAACGTTTTCCCATAATTGGTGCCTTGTGTGAATTTGGAGATATCCAGTTTGAAGATAAAAGGATGAGAAGGTATAACATGGGGGTTGTAACTCCACTGCATGAATATTTTCTCTTGGATGACATATTTGAGCTGAATAGAAGTGTTGAAGATCATGGTGCACAAGAGTCTAACTCTATGATCTTGAAGAAGCACCTGATTCTTGATATGAATAGAACAATCTTGGAAAAGAAAATAGCATTAACATTACTGTTTATTATTCCTAGAGGGAACTATCCAAAGGTGGTTGTGATTTATGACATGATAATTTCTCTAAGTGTGGAAGTAAGTAACTGCATATGTGAAACTGTGTTTGCGGCTAGGTTGTGTGAAGGTAGCTTGTGTAGTTTCAAGCAATGGAACCCTGGCGACAATTATTCGATTTTTAACCACTACACCAAGATGGTTCCTATGCAAATGGTTGCCAGGACTGTTTTACTTGTTATAAAGTTTCTTGAGATGGAAAAGGGCTATGCTACCTCTAATGCTCTGATGTTTGCAATTACAATATTACAGTCATCAATAATGGTAATACCATGGGATCCAGGGAAGTTCAATAGCTTTATGACAAGAGTTACTTATCAATGCTGCTTGGGCAATTCTCTTTCAATCTATGGTTTGCTTAATTTAGTATTTGACAGAGGAAAAATTTGGCTCAAAAACATTTTGGTGTTGCTTATGTTGGTATATGATAGAGGGAAGTTTTGGTCCTTAAGCATTTGGGTGCAAATGATGTCGGGCCTCCGTGTCTTCATTGGCTTGATTCCTATGTGTTTCTCAAGTGAATTGAAGGGTCGCCTAGCAGCAAGAAGAGTAATAGAAATCATTTCCAACCTTGAGGACAAGGTTGTTTTGAAGGGGTGGGTATTGATAGGTACCCGAATATAAGAGATATATGAGAAATGGGTTATTATTGTAATAATGAGAATAGTGAGGATATATGAGTAATTAGTGAATGAGTTAGAGTGATTAGCTGGAAGTTAGTTATGCCTCTTAGTAGTATAAATGGATGGGGAGTGAATTGTAATGGGTATGGAAGATTATTGTTAAACCATTATGGTTAGGCAGAGAGAGGATTTTCTCCTTCTCTGAGGAGCTTAGCTCTGGGGTAGATTGGATTATTTCCTTTCTACATTTTATCTTTCATTTGTCATAAATAATACAACAATTTCTATATTTCTATATTTTTATCTATTTCTTCGATATTCTCTAAGTTACGAATTTTCCGGTTCGTAACACCATATATTATAAACTGCATGATATCATGCCAAGTACCATTATTTTAAAATATATTCTTTTTTCCATTATGGTTAGGCAGTAGCTTAGGCTCTGGAACTGTTTTTCAGTTGTTACTCTATTTCCATCATCATCAATAAAAATTTATTCATCATTTCTGTGTATACTCTGCTCTATCACAAGCACACTGTAAACCTTTGTTCAATCTTGAGTTTCGTATTCATACGCAGTCTGCATTCTTTAAATTAAATTGAGTTTGCAAAGAGTGGTGTGTGGCGCCTTATATCTGAAAATGTTTCAAATGCAATCTTTTGAAGGTTATTGGATCTGTCGGGCATCCACTTAAGCATACAGAATTCAAAGTTGTAGATTCTGAAACTGGTGAAGTTCTTCCACCTGGCTATAAGGGGATTTTGAAAGTCAAGGGCCCACAATTGATGAAGGGATACTACAAGGTAATGTATTTGGTCAAAATGCAAACTTGTTGTCTCTACATGTATGAATGTGCATGCACATGTGTATGAAAGAGAGAGAGTGCATGTATATGAAAAAGTTCATAACATTAACATTCTTTTTTTTTAAAAAAAGTTCAAGTTCATAACATTCTTATTGGACACCTATAGCAAATATGAAAGCACATATACTACTATTATATTTCAGGCTTTCTAAAATAAACTAGTTCCATTATACTGGTGTTATAGTCTTATTTATAAATATTTAATTGTCTTCCAAACATGAAGATTGAGGAAGGGGTTATAAACGGCTAATAATCTGGTGCTTTGTTAGTATTCTTGAGATGAGGAGTTTTGTTTGTCATGTAATACCTTTTCCCTGATGTACCTACCAGTAACTTGTGTAATGCTCATAGCTGTCAAAATTTTAGCTTACTTAAGAGTTCGGATCACATTCATGTCTTGGGGTCTTATTGACACATGCTGGATCAAGTTGCGTTAGTTACATATCTTTATTCTTGTATCAGAATCCTTCAGCTACAAATCAGGTCATAGATAGGGATGGATGGCTGGATACTGGTGACATAGGTTGGATTGTTCCATATCATTCAATTGGGCGGAGTCGTAATTCTGGTGGTGTGATTGTTGTTGAAGGCCGTGCTAAAGACACCATTGTGCTTTCATCAGGTACTATAGAAGTTTGTAATTTTGAGGCAAGGCTGTATGCTTGTATTATGTGTGCTTTCTGTTTTTTTAATCCTTTGGGCCCGTTTGATGGTCATGATAAAAAGACAGGATATGATAAATGTATCATATCCTACTCATATCTTCCATTTGGTACACCAATAAGATATGATAAATTAATTCTATTTTTAATCATATCCTATTAAGCCTTTGTATTTTCTATCCTGAGAATAGGCTAGGTTAGAAATAACCTATCCTGATTAGTGGCCATTTTCCTTATTTAGCCCTCCTCCTGTATCTCTGTAACACTCAAAATCTTTTTCCTCTCCTCGATTTCTCGACGTCTTTGTCTTCTATCTCTACACACCGCACCTTTCTCTCTCCCCGTTATTTTTTCCCTCTTTTCCCTAATTCTTATTTTTTCCCTTTTTTTCCCTAATTCTGGATTTAGAGAGAAATTGTTGCCCTTTGTGTGTTTTTTGCGGCTTCAAATTTTCTCCTGCTACCTTATATTTTATTTGCGCTGTAGTTTACTTTTGTTGTGCTGTTCTTTTGATATTTTCCTTCTCTTTTGTTGGGTTTGTTGTAGCAGTGTTGTTTGACCCCTTTCTTTTTCCTTTGCGGTGCCCTGTTTATTTTTGTAGCAGTGTTGTTTGTTTGTTTCTTTGATAAAGTTTTGCCCATTCAAATTAAAAAAATATATATATTGTTGTATGAAATTTCTTTTTCTTGTTCTATGTTAATTTGATGTTGTTCTATTTTCTTTTTCTTGTTCTACGAGTTGATTAAAACTAATACAAGTTAATTTGAAAGGAAAACAATCACTTCACTTGAAAGAAAAAAAACAGTGAAATTGCATTAAAAGGGTAATTTTGTCATTTAATTATGATATATATACTATCCTATTTGTTATCATTTGCATATCAAACACATGATAGGATAAATGATTATCCTATTTATATCATATCTTGTCTTTATCCAGCTCTATATCATATCATGTCATTATGCTATCCTGACCATCAAACGGATATGAATTATGGACACTTCCAGTATATGTAACCTTATAATTTGTAACTAAACTAACTAAAGGATTTCATAGTTGTCTGTCACACGTTTACTGTCTTCGAGACTTTAAAGGTTATGCCAATTTTTTGACCCTTAATTACTACTGTTTTTTATATTTGCACAAAAAGGTGTTGATATTCAGTTTTTACCCTTATGCATGTACTAATTATGTGTTTCAATAAGAGAAGGTGAAAATGTTGAACCAGGAGAACTTGAAGAAGCTGCAATGAGAAGTAGCCTCATACAACAAATTGTTGTCGTTGGCCAGGTAAATTTAAGTCTTGATGTCTTCAAAATTTTAAGTTTCAAGTCCTAAATATAATACGAACCATACCTCAGATGAACCTCAGATGAAAGATCCTACAAATGCAATGGTTTTACTTGTTTGGTGATAACTCTGATATATAGGATAAGCGACGTCTAGGAGCTGTAGTTGTTCCTAACAAAGAAGAAGTCTTAAAGGCAGCAAGGGAATCGTCGATTATAGATCCCAACAGTTCAGATGTCAGTCAGGAAAAAGTGACCAGTTTAATATATAATGAATTAAAGACCTGGTAAGATTTTGTCTCACTTCTGTTGGTGTTTTTGTGTTTGCAAAAAGTATTTAATTAACTTCTGTTGAAGTTTATGAGAATGGAAGATAATATTATTTCTACCTCTAACTAAATTATTTTAAGTGTGAAATTAAATACATGGTTCGGGGTGTTATGAATGGGAAACATAAATATTGTCTGTCTGAACATTATCGTGCAGGACGTCAGAGTTTCAATTTCAAATTGGGCCAATCCTTCTCGTAAATGATCCCTTCACGGTTAGATTGAACATCATAGTAATTTGTCTTTGATTTATTTGAATAACAGCATTGACATATTTGGTTAATCTTTTACTATAATGACAGGTTGATAATGAGCTAATGACACCCACAATGAAAGTTCGAAGGGATAGAGTTATGGCTCAATACAGAGACCAAATAGAGAATCTTTACAAGTAAACTTACCTAATGCCAATGATCCAAAGATCAAAGATCAAATGGGGAATCTTTATCAGTAAACTGACTTTATGCTAATGGCATGCACCAGAGTCTTGGCTGTAGACAGTAGCAAAATCCTAAATCCTTGTCCATGTCTGATATTTCTTTTGTAAATACTGTTCTCTCATTAAAAGTTAACGAACCAATACTTTGTCATTATATGATGGAAAATACTGCTTTCTTCATTTAAAGTTAGCACATTGAGTTAGCTTGAACTAATTAGCTCAACTTAGATAGCTAAATGTATGTCTGGGAAGCTCAAGCTTTAAGTTAGGATTGTTCAAATAAATGAGTCAAACTTGAGTAATTCAATTTTTTTAATAAGTCAAATCTAAATTTCAAGTTCTCGGCTTGACTTGTTTATGCTCCTATTTTTCTAATGCAAAATAGTGTTCTGAAAACCAGTTTATGCAATGAACACACAAATTCTGCATTTGAAAATTAGCTACTGGGATGAAAAGAAAACATAATAAGAAAACTCATTTTGCCACCCTACCCATTTTCTTGCGCGTCCTACAATTTTATCAAAATACCCTTGTCCGCTACTTAGTAGCGGATACATTCAAACAGGGGCGGAGCTGGGTTTGGGCCGGGTAGGGCCGCGGCCCGCCCCAAAATTTTTACTTTTACTAGGGATATATACATATTTGTTAACTACATTGATATAAATATAAATGAACGCTACCCTATAACATAGTAATGCATGTGGTGTGGTGGTGAATAAGTTGTTTTGGAACCAAAAGGTCCTGTGTTCAACTCCTATCTCTACCATTTTGGCTTTTAATATCTTTTTTTTATCCTATAGACATGGTTTGGTCAGCCACTATATTTCTAAAATTTGTCTAAAATAGTTAATAATATATTTTAAAATATTATTCAATTGTTAATGGTCCATGAATTTTTAGATTGAATTTATATATTTTTGGGCCAAAGTTATTATGCATAAGGCATTTTTTATGCACCGTGCATAAGTCAATATCCACCCTCAGATCCAAACAACACGTGTAATAATCATAACTGAAGAACTTTGTATTTTTGTTTGCTCAATTTCGGCCACATTTTATATGCGATTCGATCACCGATTTCGAAAACTAATACCTAAAACATTCATAAAATCGAACGACGATCAAAATGGTTTAAAGAACGTCGAGTTTCGTTGATTATTAAGAGAAAATGAACCTGGTCGTCGCGACCCGTTTCTGCAGAAAAATGGGTGAGGAAGTAGTAGTGACCCAAAAATCTGTTGTTAATAATTGTGGAAAGATTAATTGGAGCTTGATTCTTGTCTTTAAACATAGCACTGATGCTGTATATCATGTCTTAGTGAATTTCTAGATTAAATTTTATTCGGACATTGTACCTGCTGAAGTTGGGGATAGATTTCTAAGTATGCTGCCTCCTTGGCATGCATATGAAAGAGCTTGTGAGTATTTCATTTTCTCACGTGGTGTTGACCAAGTATATACAACCGTGAGAAACTTGAAGGTATTATTAATTAAATCATATTTTTCATCTATAATATGTCATGAAAGAACACACATTGCCTCATTTATTAATATGCTGTACTTTTTTTGTTCTAGGATGATTTGGGATGTTACCAGCCACATTACTTGATTTCTGTTCCTTTAGTTTATGAGTCTTTGTACAGGTAACTTCTTTTCCCAGGAATTGTATGAATGTAGTTCATTGTATTTAATACCACTCGTGAATTGCATTTATTATTTTTCTTGATTCCTCTGTAGTGGGATCCAGAGGCAGATTTCTACAAGCTCCCTTGTTAGAAAGCTTGTTGCACTGACATTCATAAGAGTCAGCTTAGGGTACATGGAATGTAAGCGAATTTATGAGGTCCGGTCTTCAACTCTTAGAATAAGTTTTAACAACATTCTCAAAATCATTATTCTTTGCTTTCTATGCTTTAGGATAGCCTTTTTTACAGAATTTGCTTATTTAAAAGAAAGAAGAAAACAATAAGGGTTGTCAAATGGGATAATCCAAATGGCGCAGAAAAATGTGGGTGAGATTGCATTTTGCTGTTATGGTAATACGGTAATACGTCCAAGGAATAGACCCAACCCATCAATTTCCTAAACCTATTACATTAACAAATATTAAATTTCTTTCTGGTCACTCATACACACTTCATCTAAGTTGCAAACATGCATAATATTCCATCAGAGATGCCACTTTTTAATTTTTTTTTCTTTTCTTTTTTCCGTTAGATTAAACAGGTATATAGTATTTCTAATTCTGGCTGAAGATAATAAATTTTGAAGGTGTTTGCAGGGTAAATGTTTGACAAAGAATCAGAAGTCACCTTCCTATCTCTATGCAATGTTGGATTGGCTATGGGCAAGAATTATTGCCACAATATTATTTCCGATTCATATGCTGGCAAAGAAACTTGTCTACAGTAAAATCCATTCAGCTATTGGAATTTCAAAGGTCTTGTATTGTTTACCATGTTTTATAATTATGTTATTTTATTATATTTTGATCTGTCTTTTCTGTGAAAGGCCATACTGTCTCACTATCTATTACTTTGCAAAATGTTTTGGAGAACATTTCCTGTTTATTAATACGTTCCCAAATTACATTCTTCATATACGGGTATATGAGGGATGGCCCCTCAATACCCCTCTTATCTGATGGTATAAAGTACTCACTTAAACTCTACATACCATATGATTTTGAAAATGGATAACTTCTACTCTCATAATAAGCAAAACCTTCTGGCTCTATGCAGGCTGGAATAAGTGGTGGTGGTAGCTTACCTTCTCACGTCGACAAGTTTTTTGAGGTTTGGTACTTCTCACATTTGTTACTCTCAAGCAGGAATTGTCATATTCACATTCTTCTCACATTTTCTTAATCATATGCAGGCTATTGGTGTGAAATTGCAGAATGGATATGGTTTAACAGAAACTTCACCAGTTATTGCTGCTCGACTACTTAGTTGCAATGTAAGCCATATATTATAAACTGCATGATATCATGCCAAGTACCATTATTTTAAAATATATTCTTTTTTCCATTATGGGTAGGCAGTAGCTTAGGCTCTGGAACTGTTTTTCAGTTGTTACTCTATTTCCATCATCCTATGATGTTAATAGCGGCGCTATAGCGGTGCTATAGCGGAATAGCGTAGCGTTTGGCACCTCCCCGCTATGCTATTGGTCCGCTTTCCGCTATTTAGAGAAGCGGAAATAGCGGCCGCTATTTTCAGTTGAATAGCGGTGTCATTGTGGTGGCGTAGCGGTGCGGTAGCGTTTTCTGGCCGCTATTGCCTTTTGGTGGGAAAAAAATTGATGAAAATCTTAATTTTGGAATTAAATCTTAAAGTTAGGGGTATTTTAGGCTTTTCTGTACCCTTTTTTCCCCTAAGTTCTCAACACATGATTACTTTTTGTATTTGCGCCGTTTCAACGCACTTCTCTTCTTCTCCTTCTCTAAATCGATTTGCTATGTTCTTTTTCAGAATCGATTTGTTCTGTCTTCTTTCCAAATCGATTTGTTTTGTTTTTTCTCCAAATCGATTTGTTATGTTCTCTTGTTACAAGGTTTGTTCCTTTCTTAAAACTATTTGCAATGGCTTCATCTTCTGGCTCCGTAGCTGCAAGTGGAACTGCTGAGAACAGAGGCTTTATTAAGTCTACTGGTGACAACCTTGATATGGCTTAGAAGTGTTAATTAGTCTTTATTTAGAACCTATTTTGATGGTAAATGACAATATTTAGTATAATTATTAAGTATGAAAGTCCCTTTATTTTTGTGTATTTTTCTATTTTTTTAGTATTTATGTATGTTGTTGGAATTGGAATTTATGTTTAATTTATACATGGTTTTTTAGTCTTCACAATAGCGGTCATAGCGTGGCATGATATCATTTCTGAAGTCAAGGTCTCACAATTGATGAAGGGATACTACAAGGTAATGTATTTGGTCAAAATGCAAACTTGTTGTCTCTACATGTATGAATGTGCATGCACATGTGTATGAAAGAGAGAGAGTGCATCAGTGCATGTATATGAAAAAGTTCATAACATTAGCATTCTTTTTTTTTTTTTTTTAAAGTTCAAGTTCATAACATTCTTATTGGACACCTATAGCAGATATGAAAGCACATATACTACTATTATATTTCAGGCTTTCTAAGATAAACTAGTTCCATTACACTGGTGTTATAGTCTTATTTATTTATAAATATTTAATTGTCTTCCAAACATGAAGATTGAGGAAGGGGTTATAAACGGCTAATAATCTGGTGCTCTGTTAGTATTCTTGAGATGAGGAGTTTGGTTTGTCATGTAATACCTTTTCCCTGATGTACCTACCAGTAACTTGTGTAATGCTCATAGCTGTCAAAATTGTAGCTTACTTAAGAGTTCGGATCACATTCATGTCTTGGGGTCTTATTGACACATGCTGGATCAAGTTGGGTTAGTTACATATCTTTATTCTTGTATTAGAATCCTTCGGCTACAAATCAGGTCATAGATAGGGATGGATGGCTGAATACTGGTGACATAGGTTGGATTGTTCCATACCATTCAATTGGGCGGAGTCGTAATTCTGGTGGTGTGATTGTTGTTGAAGGCCGTGCTAAAGACACCATTGTGCTTTTATCAGGTATTATAGAAGTTTTTAATTTTGAGGCAAGGCCGTATGTTTGTATTATGTGTGCTTTCTATTTTTTTAATCCTTTATAGGATATGAATTATGGACACTTCCAGTAAAAGTAACCTTATAATTTGTAACTAAACTAACTAAAGGATTTCATAGTTGTCTGTCACACGTTTTTTGACCCTTAATTACTACTGTTTTTTATATTTGCACAAAAAGGATGTTGATATTCAGTTTTCAGGCCCCTATAGGGTGCAGAGTGAGCGACGGCATCGGGCCTCAAAATTTAGAGGGCCTCGGCTCAAAATCGAGGTCTTATAATAATAGTTATATATTGTTAGTGTTTATAAAATATCAGATGTACTAAATAGATTAATTTTGAGGCCCTATTGTGAAAACTGAATATTATTATATTTCAAGTTATGAATAATACAATCACTAATATGTTTATATAGGCTATTCTAACCTAATGGGCTCATGGGCCGAATACATATTACTAATAGAAATAAAAGATTGCTTCTAATAATAAAATATTTACTATTTATTTACAACACTCCCCCTCAAGCTGATGAATGAATATCGATCATTCCTAGCTTGGAAACAATTCTTTCAAAGTTATTGCTGTTCAGCCCCTTAGTTAGAAGATCTGCAAGGTTGCCTTGGGAAGAGACATATGGAGTGCAAATTAGACCACTATCCAATTTTTCTTTGATGAAGTGTCTGTCAACTTCTATATGTTTGGTCCTATCATGCTGCACTGGATTATGGGCTATGCTAATAGCAGATTTATTATCACAATAGAGTTTCATCGGTTCATCACTCTTTATCCTCAAGTCTTCCAAGATGCTTTTCAGCCATAGTAATTCACATATTCCTTGTGCCATTGACCTGAACTCTGCTTCAACACTAGATCTGGATACCACACTTTGTTTTTTACTCTTCCAAGTCACAAGATTCCCACCTAAGAAAGTGCAATATCCTGTAGTTGATCTTCTGTCCACAATTGACCCGGCATAGTCAGCATCAGTATATGCTTCAAGTCCCACACTTCCATTTCGTTCGAACAAAATCCCTCTACCTGGGGTTCCTTTCAAATATTGAACAATTCGGAGTGCAGCTTGTAAATGAATCTCCTTTGGTTGGTGCATGAATTGACTCACTAAGCTTACAGCAAAAGCAACATCCGGTCTAGTATGTGATAGGTATATAAGTTTGCCGACCAACCTTTGATACATTTCCTTATTAACCGCAATATCTTCTTCTGCATTCCCCAACTTTACATTTGGATCAATTGGTGTACATGCAGGCTTGCATGCTGTCTTGCCAGTCTCTTGCAGAAGATCAGTAATGTATTTCTGTTGGGATATGAAAATCTCTTTCCTAGAATGAGCCACTTCTATTCCTAGAAAATACTTCAATTTTCCCAAGGTCTTAATCTCAAATTCTTTGGCTAAGTGTTGAGCTAACATTTGTTGCTCTTCTTTATCATCACCTGTTACTATAATGTCGTCCACATACACCAATAACACCGTGACTCCCCCTGACTCAGAATGTTTGACAAATAAAGTATGGTCTCCTTGACTTTGTTTGAAGCCCAAACCAACCATTACTTTAGTGAACCTTCCAAACCAAGCTCGTGGTGATTGCTTTAGCCCATATAAAGCCTTTTTTAACCTGCACACGGCATTGGCAGTCATATCTTCACGATATCCAGGGGGTACATCCATGTAGATCTCTTCTTCAAGTTCTCCATGAAGGAAGGCATTTTTTACATCAAATTGCTGCAAGTTCCAATTGTAATTAGCTGCTAAAGATAATATCACCCTAACAGTATTCATTTTTGCAACCGGAGCAAATGTCTCTGAGTAATCTACTCCATAAGTCTGAGTGAACCCTTTGGCTACCAATCTTGCCTTGTACCTCTCAATAGATCCATCAGCCTTGTATTTTATTGTGTACACCCATTTGCACCCTACAGGTTTCTTTCTAGTTGGTAGAGAAACCAATTCCCAAGTATTGTTCTTATCAAGTGCCTCCATTTCCAAATCCATGGCTTGTTTCCATTTCCTGTCAGACAATGCCTCAGATAAGGAGGTAGGTATTGTGGTAGTGTTTAGATTTGTGAGGAAGGCTTTATGAGTAGGTGATAACTGTTCAAAGCATAGGTAATTGGATAGAGGGTAAAGTGGCTTGTTGGTGCAGGTTCTAGTATCTTTCCTATGGGCGATTGGGAGATGTGAGTCTTTAGACTGTATTGGTGTTACTTCTCTGGATTTTGGTTTTTTTATATTTTATCGTGTTGGATTCTGGTTCCTTAGCATGAGAAAATTCAGAAATTGAATCACTAGAGTTTGAAGGGTCAAGGAAGGTTACCTCATGTAATGTTGGATCGGACTCATGGATATGAATAGATTCAGGAATGATATTTTTTTTCCTTGTGTACACTAAATTTTTCCCATATCTCACATCAACACCAACATTTCCATCTTTTTCAGACTCTATTTCAGTCTCAACATTGTCAACTTTAGTTTCAACATTTTCAGGACCAATTTCAGTCTCAACATCTGGTCCGAGATTAAGGTCAGGAAGTACAAGAGACTCATCTTCCTTACTTGTGTTCTCCCCCTGAAGATGAGTTTGAACGAAGTAACTTTCTTGTTCATGAAAGGTGACATCTCGAGAGACAAAGAATTTATGAGACGGTGGATGATAACATTTGTAACCCTTTTGGGTGGAAGAATACCCTATAAAGACACACTTTAAGGCTCTAGGATCAAGTTTCCCTCTACCATCACTATGGATATGGACGAACGACTTACACCCAAATATTCTAGGAATAAGATTACAAGAGGTGGACACATCAGGATAAAATGAGGACAGAACCTCCATGGGAGTTTTAGAGGCAAGGACACTAGAAGGTAAACGATTTATGAGATATGATGCGGTTAAAACCGCCTCTCCCCAATATTTCTTGGGAACCTTATTTTGGAATAGTATAGCACGTGTTTGATCTAACAAGTGCCTTTTTTTTCTCTCAGCAATCCCATTTTGTTGGGGTGTTTTAACACAGGAGGACTCATGAATAATACCATCTTTTTTACAAAAAGAATTAAGTCCGTGATTGAAGTAATCTTTGGCATTATCAGACCTGGCCCTCTTAATACTCACTCCAAACTGGTTTTTTACCATTGAGAAGAAATGTAGAAACACAGAGGTAACTTCAGACTTTTGTCTTAGTAAGTAGACCCATGTAACCCGAGTACAATCATCAATGAAGGTTACAAACCATCGAGCACCCGATATATTTGGAACATTAGAAGGACCCCACACATCGGTATGAATTAAATAAAACGGAGAAGTACTCACTTTTGTACTGACTGGAAAAGAGGCACGCTTGTGTTTAGCAAGTTCACACACCTCACAACAAAGACTCTCAACATCTAAGTTTTTAAAAAAGGAAGGAAATATTTGTTTCATGACTCTAAATGAAGGATGACCAAGGCGGGAGTGGTATAGAAAGACCTTCTCCTTGTTGGTCTTAATTGATTCTTAAAAAAATGAGTTGTTGAGTGAATTTGGGGGGAGATTTCGGTTATCCAAATAATAAAGACCATTCCATTCTCTTGCATTTCCAATTGTCCTCCCCGAATGCTTATCTTGAAAAACACAAGCATTGTCATTAAATATAGCATTACATGATAGGTTTTTTGTGAGTTTTTGTATGGAAATTAGGCTAGTAGAAAGTTTGGGAATATAAAGGACATTTCGTAGGATTATAGATGGACTTATTTGGACATCTCCTTGGCCGGCTACAGTCAAAAGGGTACCATCTGCTGTGGATATTTTCTTGTTGCTAGGACAGGGTGAATAAGTGGAGAAGTGTGTGGGTAAGGGTGTCATGTGGTCAGTGGCTCCAGAATCCAGTATCCAATATTGGTTATAAGGTTTATCTGAAGCATTAAATCCAAAAGAAAATTGAGACTTACCAAGAGAAAGTGGAAACGAAAACATACCTGAATATACCAAAGAAGTTGTAACTGTTGTTGGTGTCTCCAATTCACTCAGAAAAGATTTCAACCGCTTTATTTCATCTTGGTTGAGTGGAACAAATCCTTTTTTTGACATATTGACCGATGTCATGGGACTGTGCTAATAAGGAGAACAAAATAGCAAAAAAAAAAAAATCCTTCTCTTTTTTTTTGGGATGAACAGTACGCGCGTGAACAGTCCAACATGAACAATACCCGCGTGAACAGTGATTCGTGAACAGTGACGCTGTAGCTGCTTGCTGTTGCTGCTGAAACTGCAATGAAGGCAGTAGAAAAGAATTCTGCAATGAAGGCAGAAGGAAAGCGCGATAAAGGAGGCTAGGGTTTTTATGCACCGCAATGAAGGCGGTTAGGGTTTATGCGGAAGCAAGGCCCTCAAAGAACGAGAGCTCTGATGCCATGTGAAAACTGAATATTATTATATTTCAAGTTATGAATAATACAATCACTAATATGTTTATATAGGCTATTCTAACCTAATGGGCTCATGGGCCGAATACATATTACTAATAGAAATAAAAGATTGCTTCTAATAATAAAATATTTACTATTTATTTACAACACCTATAATAATTGTTATATATTACTAATGTTCATAAAATATCACATGTTTGGTAAAAAAAATCTTAATCAAGTAAAAAAATAATAATTTAAAGGCTAAATTATACATTTAGTCTCTTAACTTATTTATTGGTTTCATTTTAATCCCTTAACTAATTGTTGTTTCATTTTAGTCTCTTAACTCTACATCCGTCACCCAAATAAGTCCTTTCTGTTAGTTTTTAAAAAAAAAACGTTAAGTTATGTACAGCTGACCGTAAGGCTTGTGCTGTGGCATTTGTGACTCTTCTTCTCCTTCATAGAAGTCATCTTCCTCATCTTTTAGATCATGAGTTTGTTTGGTACTTGTCTGACCATATATATGACAGAATGACCATGAAATTAATCTATCTCTTTGATTCTTCAACATTAATTGCTTAGTTTTAAATTAACGATATACCTCAATTTAAAACATTTTAATTCATAAGAAAACCATAAGCAATAAATACATACAAAATTTCAACGAAGCACACATGAAAAAAGCAAGCAAACAAGAAGACTAAAGAGGTTAAAAAAACTTTAAGTTCGTGTCTAAGCCATTAAAGAATGAAAAGAATTTTCTGCAAAATTAAAAGTTGATACTTTGTTTTTTTAAGCTTATTTTCTGCAATTAATCTTCCATCATCTTGCCAGATCTAAATCAAGTGAGTCTTCCCCAAATTTATTTTCAACGAGTCCTCTCAAAATTTAATCTTTTGAACTCCCCAAATTTATTTGTGATTCATTGGTGTTTTTTGGATTTGTATACGTTGTTCATGGTGATGAAGGACAAAGGTGATTATGATGTTGTTTGTAAGAACATGTGAGATTTGGTTGGGGAGAATATGTGTTGTGTGTCAAGGTTGGTTCCTCTGTTAGTTTTTCCTGGGTTTTCATGTGCTTGGAAGAACATGAATTGAGGAAGAAGATGAACGGGAGGCTGGATTTGCCACATGACCAATCCAAATTTGCCACATGCACAGATTTAACGGTTTTAATAGAAAACTAACGGAAAGGATTTATTTGACTGACGGATATAGAGTTAAGGGACTAAAACGAAACAACAATTAGTTAAGGGACCAAAATGAAACCAACAAATAAGTTAAGGGACTAAATCTATAATTTAGCCTAATTTAAATAGAGAATAATTCTTTTCAACTTTTTAATATTTTTTATTAGGTGTACATTTTTAATATTTAAGCCGGGCCTCCAAATAGTCAGGACCGGCCCTGACCGGCTCTGTCAGTTTTTACCCTTATGCAAGTACTAATTATGTGTTTCAATAAGAGAAGGTGAAAATGTTGAACCGGGAGAACTTGAAGAAGCTGCAATGAGAAGTAGCCTCATACAACAAATTGTTGTCGTTGGCCAGGTGAATTTAATTCTTGATGTCTTTAAAATTTTAAGCTTCAATTCCTAAATAATACAAGCCATACCTCAGATAAAAGATTTTACAAATGCAATGGTTTTACTTATTTGGTGATAACTCTGGTATATAGGATAAGCGACGTCTAGGAGCTGTAGTTGTTCCTAACAAAGAAGAAGTCTTGAAGGCAGCGAGGGAATTGTCGATTATAGATTCTAGTAGTTCAGATGTCAGTCATGAAAAAGTGACCAGTTTAATATATAATGAATTAAAGACCTGGTAAGATTTTATCTCACTTCGGTTGGTGTTTTTGTGTTTGCAAAAAGTATTTAATTAACTTCTGTTGAAGTTTTATGAGAATGGAAGATAATATTATTTTGACTAAATACATCCATAAGTCCTTTAAGTTTTACGTTTGTAACAGATAAGTCCTTTAAGTTTTTTAAGTAATAAATAAGTCCTTTAGGTTTTTTAAGTAACAAATAGGTCCTTTAAGTTTGTAATTTGTAACATTTAGGTCCTATTTTTTAAGTAATTGAGGGACCTAGATGTTACAAATTACAAACTTAAAGGACCTATTTGTTACTTAAAAAACTTAAAGGACTCATTTGTTACTTAAAAAACTTAAAGGACCAATCTGTTACAAACATAAAACCTAAAGGACTTAAATACATGGTCCGGGGTATTATGAATGGGAAACATAAATATTTTCTGTCTGAAAATTGAATCTCTCCCCATTATCATGCAGGACATCAGAGTTTCAATTTCAAATCGGGCCAATCCTTCTAGTAAATGATCCCTTCACGGTTAGATCGAACATCATAGTAATTTGTCTTTGTATTCTTTGAATAACAGCATTGCCATATTTGGTTAATCTTTTACTATAATGACAGGTTGATAATGAGCTAATGACACCCACAATGAAAGTTCGAAGGGATAGAGTTATGGCTCAATACAGGGACCAAATAGAGAATCTATATAAGTAAACTTACCTAATGCCAATGGTATGTTACAAATACTTAAGGCTTGATCCAAAGATCAAATGGAGAATTTTTATAAGTAATCTGACTTTATGCTAATGGCATGACCAGAGTTTTGGCTGTACACAATAGCAAAATCCTTAATCCTTTTCCCTGTCTGATATTCCATTTCTTATCATATTTTCTTACAGAATGTAAATACTGTTCTCTTTCATTAAAGTTAACGCGCCAATACTTTCGGCTTGTTTGGATTTGACTTTTTTTAGTTTATGAAAATAGCTTATGCAAATAAATAAACTTTTATGTTAATTCATTAGTTTTTACTAACAAAACTTGTATCTTTATAATTTGTTTTCTCACAAACTACTTTGAAAAAGTTATAATTATACATAAAAGCTCCTAATTTTCTAATGCAAATTTCGTGTTTTGAAAACCAGTTTATGCAATGACCACACAAATTCTGCATTTGAAAATTATCTACTGGGATGAAAAGAAAACACAATAATTGTGTTCCTGTCCCATGCTTTTTAAGACTAAACCATAGAAGTCCCCTTGTAAAAAACATGGCCACTTTAAAGAGATTTACTTTTGTCTCCCTATCAGTTTCTCGTGCGCCCTATGAGATTCCATTTTTACTCTTCCGCTACTTAAGTAGCGGACGTTATAAAAATGAGAATTTTGAAAAAACACCCTCCTAACATGAGATTTTTAAGATTTTAAATGTTGAATCTGCTATTTAAGTAGCGAACATGAATATTTTGGTAATTTTGTAGGGTGCGCGAGTAAAGGGGTAGAGTGACAAAAGTAAATCTCCAGATTAAATATTCAGTTAAACAATTTAACCGTTTGAGCTATTATGAACCTTTAAAAAAGGGTCTAGGGTGGATCTTTACCAATTTTACTAAAAATGAACTTTATAATAATAAAAAATAGAAAATATAAATAATATTATAACACCTCAACTAAGTTATTGTTTGATTTACAAAGTACGTCAGGAATATTTGATACAAACAGCAGAAAGGAACTAATAAAATAAACAAAACAAGGAAGAAGATATAAATCTTCTAGTCTGACGATCCAAGCTCAACCTCGATCATCAACTCCCGCCTGGTCCTAGCTCTGAATAACCTGTTTATTTGTATCAAAAGGGAGTGGGGTAAGACAGTCACTTCGTCTCAGTGGATTCTCGCTACCCGTCTAGGTGCAACTATCTCTTACGAACTGTTTAGGAGTCGTTTCTTTGTTCAATTCTTTATTAAGAATAACATAATCATAAATATTTTTCATAACATAATTTAAGGTGTATCACACAATAATCATCTTGGTTCGTTTTAATTCCTCACGGTCACCCGAGGTGACTGTCTCGGAGTGCCGGCTTACCCGCATTGCGATAATAATATACGTCACCACAGTCATACATCACATATTATTATTTACTTAACATAATTGGATTACTAATGAATCCTCTAACACGGCTCCAAAAGTCTGCGCATGCTGAATAACATAATTTGACATGGTACACAGACCACGCATATCATTTGATTGTCTTATTTTCTTAACATTTTATGAGTATTGTTGTTGTCCTAACCATATTGTCCCAATCCCGGGGAACCTAACTGGCTCAGGAGCCAAGAGAGAAAACACTCTTAATATCTCAAAAGAGAACACAATTTTTCATAAACTTCAAGATTGAAAATACATGAAGAGATTGGCCTTATTTATACTAGTCTTAGAGGCCAAATTACACATAAAATAGTTGCAATAGTCAATACATCAATGGAAACATAATCTAGTAAATATGAAGATTGTCAAACATAGTGGCTTGGATGGATTAAAGTCAAATATAGGGTGGTGGCAATGGAAATACTAGCATACTAGGGGTGGTGGAAATAGAGAGGGCTATTACTCCACTTAATCTGTATCATACTCCCCGGGTTGGACATAACTCGCCCTCGAGTTTATTTCCAATTCATCATCTAAATATGGTAAAGGATTAACCACATTGAAGGATGCTGACACAAAATAGTTCGTGGCTTTCATTTCCTCTGTTGTCTCTTTAAGTGGATCTTTTGTCACCAAAGACACCAATGAACTTGATTCCGTTTTGCTTTTATTGATTTCATCCGGTGGTAATGGAGTTAACTTGACTTTTACTCCATCTTTGATAAAGGAGTATGTGTTGGCATAACCATCATATGAGGCATGACGATCATATTGCCATGGTCTTCCTAGTAGAAGGTGACATGCATCCATAGGAATGACATCACACCATACTTTATCTTGATATTTTTGACCAATGGAAAAACTCACTAGACAATGCTTAGTGACTTTCACTTCACTTCCTTTCTTAAGCCATTGTAATTTATATGGATGTGGATGATTTTGGGTTTGTAACTCCAATTTATCCACCATGTAGTTAGACACCACATTCTCACAACTTCCACTATCAATGATAACATCACAAACTTCAAGATTGAAAATAAACTTCAAGATTGAAAATACATGAAGAGATTGGCCTTATTTATACTAGTCATAGAGGCCAAATTACACATAAAATAGTTGCAATAGTCAATACATCAATGGAAACATAATCTAGTAAATATGAAGATTGTCAAACATAGTGGCTTGGATGGGTTAAAGTCAAATATAGGGTGGTGGCAATGGAAATACTAGCATACTAGGGGTGGTGGAAATAGAGAGGGCTATTACTCCACTTAATCTGTATCACTAACGGATATAAAATCCACATGCCATCAACTAAGCTGTTTTATAGTATCCTAATCATAAATCCTCGCTAAGACCACACATCTCAGCACTATGATCATACCAAGAAAGAGATGACAAGCCAAATGTCTCAACATCCTGTTCAACACATAGACAGGATCATAGACCACACATCTCAGCACTATGATCATACCAAGAAAGAGATGTCAAGCCAAATGTCTCAACATTCTGTTAAGCACGAAGAAAGGAT
Organism: Trifolium repens; assembly: GCA_030408175.1. Taxonomy (NCBI): domain Eukaryota; kingdom Viridiplantae; phylum Streptophyta; class Magnoliopsida; order Fabales; family Fabaceae; genus Trifolium; species Trifolium repens. The sequence goes on along the minus strand of CP125841.1, from coordinate 27,816,606 downwards.
CATAGACTACAGGTCTCAAAAATCTGTCCAAACCAAAAGGAAGATGTCAAGCCACATGTCTCAACACCCTGCTCAACACAAAAGGAATGAGAACATAGGACAGCTCCACAAGCAGCAGAAAAAGCACACACCTAGACCACATCTCAAGAAGCTATACTCCCAAAATAGAAGAGCTTTCAATAGATGTGATCACTGTGGTAGGTCAGGGCATGTTATGAAGGAATGCTTTAAAATTCATGGCTATCCTCAAAGACCAAGATCAACAAGGAAGAATGAGAAGAAGATTCTTGTTCAATAAGAAAAGTACCAAGAGACTCAAGTCAAGAAAGTATGGAGGCCAAAAGAAGATTCAAAACTAAAGGCTCATACTTGTATCAGGCTATCCTCATATGAAGACTGGTACTTTGACAGTGGGTGCTCGAAACACATGACTGGAGACAAAAAATACCTTAAGGAATTAAGGCCTTGCTCCAAAGGAAGTGTTACTTTTGGTGATGGTGCTAAAGGTAGAATCAAAGGTATAGGCAAGCTAAGAGATCCCATCTTATCATACCTAGACAAGGTTGTACTAGTTGAAGGACTCACTACAAACTTGATAAGCATTAGTCAACTATGTGAACAAGGACTAGATGTGTGCTTCAGCAATTCTGAGTGCATTATTGCTAATGATCAAGAGGTAGTGATGAAAGGGACAAAGTCAAGTGATAAGTGCTATACTTGGACACCTCAAGACAATGGTCCAAAAATAGCTTGCTTGTCTGCCAAGGAAGAACTTGACAAGATGTCCCACCAGATGTCCCAACATCTGTACAATGGACAAGAAGCTGAAGAGATTTTGGTTGGGAGTGTTAAAGTGCCCTTGGGTATTTACACACTCAAAAACGTGTCATAAGCATTATAGAGGTAACATGCAGAGTAAAGAAACGTTAAACATCTGCACGTAAAAAGAGGTAGCCTTAAGTTCTCAATCAATCTATAAAAGGCTACTAGAACCTCATATGTGACACAACCAAACGTCTCAACATCTTGTCTGACATCCCTCTCAAAGAATCAGAAACTCATTCTTCTCAAGAACCTCCTTCAACAATGTCTCAACAATCATCTAAGAACAACAACCCAGATGATTCAAAGACGCAAACAGAAGAGGCATCATCTCAAATGCCTAGGGTTTCAGAATTCTGCGTTGATCAACAAGGAATCATCACAAACGCTGTACCAATCAGCATGATTCCTCCAACAGAAGGCGAAATTAAGAAGAAGAAGTCCAAGGGCTCAAAGAAGAAGAAGAACCCTAAAAGGACCAAAGCTCATGCAACGGGGAATGACAAAATTCAGGAACAAGAGCCTTCAAAAACTGAATGTCAACCTTCTGAGAATCAAGAATCACCAACGAAACCAGAAGGGTCACATGTCAAAACATCCGGTGAAGCACTCACAACAACATCACCTGATGAACATCGTGACAAGACTACTGAGTCAAGCTCTCCTTCAACCAAAGAAGTTCCTTCGTCAGAAACTACCACCAACATCTTCTCAGAATCTCATAAAGAAGATCCTAACTTGGATCAACCTATGCCTTCAGAAGAGGATCCAACACCTGATGTCGAACCACATGTTCCAACATCTGGTCACGATCAAGGTCCTGAACAAGAAGTTCAAGATCAAGTAATGGAAGAGGAAGAAGATGAAGATGAGGTTCCCCTGGCCAAGATTCTTCAAGGAATGAAGAAAGATAGTCAGCCTCAATAAGTCCTTGAAGAAGAAAACTCAGACAAAAGTGAAGGTATACGAATTAGCATTCCAATCAACAGAAGAGCTAAGACGTATAAGCTGTTGGTGAGAAAAGATCAAAGAAGAAGAAACTGGTTGTAACTGTAAGTGAATCTGAATCTGATGGTGAACCAGATGTCCTAGACATCACGACCGCTGGGAAGAAAAGAATTGGAGGAAGAAGAATTCCTGCAAACATCCCACCAGCACCAATGGACAGAGTTTCATTCCATTCTGAAGAAAATGCTCAAAAGTGGAGGTTTGTCTACCAGAGAAGAATTGCTCAAGAAAGAGAGCTTAATCAAGAAGCTCTAGAATGAAAGAAATCATCGAGCTCTTAGAAGCTGCTGAGCTGATGAAGACTGTGAAGAACTTGGGCAACTGCTATGAGATGCTGGTAAAAGAATTCATTGTAAACATCACCAGTGCTTGCAGTGAAGGAAGTGAGGAATTCAGAAAGGTACGAGTCAGAGGGAAAGATGTGAAGTTTTCTCCAACCACCATCAATGAGTACCTTGGAAGAAATCCAACCATTGAAGGTGATGAAGCTGAATTAGTCAAGGAGGTGACTAAGGAAATTACAGGAGGACAAGTAAGTGAATGGCCTAAGAAAAGTTTGTTATCTACAGGATGTCTTAGTGTCAAGTATGCTATCCTCAACAGAATTGGAGCTGCAAACTGGGCACCTACCAATCATGGTTCTGGAATCACTCCAATGCTGGCAAAGATGATCTTCCTCATAGGAACAAAGAAGAAGCTCAACTTTGGTGACCACGTCTTTAACCAAACCATGAAGCATGCTGAGACATATGCAGTGAAGCTACCTATAGCATTCCCTTGTCTGATAACTGGAATGATTTTAAGGCAGTATCCAAACATCCTGTACCCTGATGAAGCTCCAACCAAGAAGCCTCAAGTTCTGAGTTTTGACTACAAACTTTTTGTTGGTACACATGTCCCAGACATTGTGTTTCCAAAGATGAAGGAAGCTGCTGAAGCATCAGGCTCTATGCCTAGAGCAAACAAGGAGGATGTACTTGCTGAACTGATGCAAATATCCAAGACCTTGGAACAAACCATAAAGACCAGCACAGCAAGAAAAAACCATGTGGACAATCTGATCAAGTCCATCATGGAGGAAGGTAAAGGTGAAGAAGAAGTTGGAGCTGCTCAAGCTGAAGCAGAGCAACAAGAAGAAAAGATTGAAGAACAGACTCTGAACAATGGAAAATAAGTACTTCTGTATTTTTCCTTTTCTGTTCATCTTCTTGTAATTGTGGCCTACCAAATGTCCTAGACATTGGAGGCTTTGACATCCGGCACTTATGCTAGTGCACCTTTGTAAGCTGTTCCGTTCTCTTAAATCAATGAAAATTTTCCTTCAACCTTTGACAAATTATGGTAAAAAGGGGGAGAAATAATTGATGCTAAGAACAGCTCTTTGGCAAGTAGAATCATTCTCTTGCTTTACGGATGTATATGGCAAGCTTTAGAAAAAATAAAAACTAAAAGCTATGCTTAATAAGGTGTGTCCAGAGCATAATCTAAATGCTCAAATTGAACCTTTAAAAGGTCTAGTAAGTCTTGATCACTCTGATTAAGTACTTCCACTGCAACTCAAGACTTTGGTTCACTAAGTCACTAGGTATCTCATCTCTAGACTTAGAAAATTTTGTAATGGATCATGTGAAGACAAGACTAAGACTGTCTCATACTAGAATAGGTTCATCACACATTCAAGATTAAAAGAAGTCTTGAATATTGAAGACACACAAGATTCTGAAGATCAAAGACATTGAAGACCTAAAGATCTCAGAACAGAAGATTGCACCAACAGAGATCAATTTGAAGATTGAAGACTGAAGAGTGCACATTCAACAAAGTGGTTTGTGGTTGTTTTAGCCATAATTTGCCAAAGGGGGAGATTGTAGTTCCTCTGAGATTGGCTGCATCATAAGGCTTAAACAACTTGGTCAGAGTGACTTAACTGAAGCACCAATGCTAAAGTAATTAAGTCTAAACCACTTGTGCATATTGAAGATGTGCAGATGCAACATGTTGAACAAGATGTCCTAGACATCTTGTCACTGGGTTCAGAGCATGTTAATGCAACATGTCGAACAAGATGTCCCAAGACATGTGGGTAGGACATCTGAACCCAGTTCAGCTTAAAAGATAATGCTTATCCATTAAGCACGCGTGTTTGTTTAAATTTGAATAAAGCACGAATCTTTAAGTTACAAGCTGAGATTAGGATTAATGATGAAGTTTGTTATTAATCCTATGTGTTAGATACGATCGGAATCGTATTTAATTTGTGGATAAAGATTAATTTCTTTATCTTTTGGAGTTTGTTTTTAAACAAGTTTGTTTTAAAACTAACTCTTAATTGTAGTGCATCTGAAAGACTGAAGATAATCTGCAGACTTGCATGCCTATAAATAGAACTCAACATAGAGCTTAAAACTTAACCCACAAGAACTGAAGATTGTGAGTTCAAAGTTTTGTGCCTACTGTGCAAAGCATTAGTGACTCTTAGTATCGTTGTTTGATACTTTGCAGCTTTGTGGCTCTTAGTATTGGTTTTGATACTTTGTAGCTTTGTTGTTGAATGTTGCCATTCAACTAAGTCTTTAAACTTTGGAGTTTAAAGTTGTCGTCACTTGGGATTAGTGATTAGAGGGAGTTGGGTAGGTTCTCATATTCAGGGGGAGTTAGCCCTTGAGTAGAAGATTGCTAGGATTAAGAAAAGGCATACATGCCAATAGGGTTTTTGGTATGGTTGTAAGACTAAGTATTAATTCAGATTAGTAGTGTTCACTTCCTGGATTGGTATCCCCCAGAGTAGGGCTGGTTTGCGCCGAACTGGGTTAACAATTACTGGTGTTCTTTATTGCTTTTATTTACTTCAGTACTGCAATAATATTTGTGATCCTCATAACCAATTGTCGAACCAGTTGTCTGAGACATCTGGACTACAGACACATTGTCCTAGACATTGTGTACGACATCTGTCCTGCCTAGGAACAGAATTTCAATTTGAATATAGTTGAAGGTGGTGAAGGTGATGATTTTGTGGTGGAGGGAGGTGGTTGTTTGTGGTTTATGGTGGAGGGAAGTGATGGTGTGTGGTTTATGATGGAGGAAGAACAAGATGAGTGAATATAATGAACACTTTGATTTTGGGAGAGTTTATGATTTGTTGGATTTTTTCTTCAACAATTTTGCATAGTAACTTTTTCTTTCTAAAACTCTCATCCCTTTCTCATGAAACTTTCCTCTATTTATAGACTTTTGAGGAGCCTTGGGCTTAATTAAAAAACTAAGACCATTATGGTTGCATCCGGAGCACTCTGGAGGCAGGCTATGAGTGTTTTATTCATCTAGACTACTCTGGTCGTTTTGATCTTAGTAGATGACAACTCATGATGAGTTGTAAAGGTGGACACCTCATAGATAATGCAAGATCCTTGTCCCCTTGTCCCATCTTGGTTGCATCTAGAGCACTCTGGAGGCAGGCTGTGAGTGTTATATTCATCCAAACCACTCTGGTCGTTTTGATCTTAGTAGATGACAACTCATTATGAGTTGTAAAGGTGGACACCTCATAGATATTGCTAGATCCTGGTCCCCTTGTCCCATCTTGGTTGCATCCAGGGCATTATCGTTGCTGTGCAGAATTCGTCCAGAGCATTCTGGTTGCTTGATCTTAGTAGATGACAACTCATGATGAGTTGTAAAGGTGGACACCTCATAGATATTTCTAGATCCTTGTCCCCTTATCCCATCTTGGTTGCATCCAAAACATTATCGTTGTTGTGCAGAATTCGTCCAGAGCATTCTGGTTGCTTGATCTTAGTAGATGACAACTCATGATGAGTTGTAAAGGTGGACACCTCATAGATATTGCTAGATCCTTGTCCCCTTATCCCATCTTGGTTGCATCCAGAACATTATCGTTGTTGTGCATAATTCGTCTAGAGCATTCTGGTTGCTATGTAGTGCAACATTTCCTCTAAATGGTTTTTTTTGTATTTTTGTTAGTGATGCATGGAATGCAATGATGAGAATATGAGATGAGATCTTAGGTCAAAAATTGGGGTATGACAGATGCCCCTATTTAAGTTTCTTCATCCAGAGATATGAAGATGAAATCTTCGTCTTGACGGGATGAAGGGACTTAAATACAGAATACACAATTTTGGACCTAAGATGCCTAGAAGGTTTATGATGCAAATGTGGATGCAATAATCTAAAACTTGTGGGAAATGGTGTCACATGAGACAAGCTACTATAAGTGGGGAAACAAGGACGTTCACAGGGGAATGACACGAGTGACCCGACTGGGGGAAAAGAAAACAATGAAAAGGGTACCCGAGTCCATTGAGGAAAGGAGTCCAACTCCACTGGGGAAGCAAAGTAGTTTCACTGGGAAGAGATCACCCACTATAAAGGAAGTGATAGCTTATTCAGGCGAATCAAAGCGGCACGACATTATCTACTATCCAATAAAGTAATAGCATATCCAGACAATGATTTATTATTACTTACTACCATACAAATGATAGCGTATCCAGCTAAAAAGATAAGACATTATCTACTAACCAACAAAGTGATAGCGTATCCAGGTAAGAGACATTATCTACTATCCAACAATGCGACAACATATTCAGACAATAACCAAATATTACCTGCTACCATACAAATGATAGCGTATCCAGGTAAGAGACATTATCTACTATCCAACAAAATTGATAGCGTATCCAGACAATGACCAAATGTTACCTACTACCATACAAATGATAGCGTATCCAGGTAAGAGACATTATCTACTATCCAAGAAAGTGATAGCGTCTTCACACAATGACCATATATTACCTACTATCATACAAATGATAGTGTATCCAGGTAATGTGAAAAGACGAGAAAGTGTCTACTATCGAACAAAGCGATAGTGTATCTGTCATACCCTAATTTTGCCCCACTTGATTTTCACATTTTTTTACCCTTTTGCCATTATCTTTTTTTTTTAATTAATTACCCTTTTTCATTTATTTTAATTTTGTTACTTGCAATCCAAGAAACCTCATTCAATTATCAAATGCACTTCATTTTTCAATTCAAATCCAATTCTATTTCATTCCCACTTCATTTCAAAATTATTGCATCATTTAAAAATTCAAAATTGCATTGTTGCATCATGGTTAATTATTTATTTTTGGCCCAAACACACTTTTTTTTGTTAGCCCAAATCCAAACAATAAAAAAACCATCTCATTCCACTAACATCTCTAGAACCTTCACCATGTTCCACCTCATCACCAATTAATCAAAAAACCCAAAACTACCCCATGATCAAAAGCCACAATTACCCTCAAATCCACCCCTTAAACCCTAGTTTTCTATCTATAAATAAAGCCTCACATCAGAGCAAAAGGGAGGATCAATCATAGTAAAGAAACTCTGTCAAAATCACAACTCAACAATACCCATTTTTCTCCATTTTCATCAAAAATCAAAACTCACAAAATCTCCTCCAAACTTCAACCAAACATTCAATCAAGCTTCTTAACACTTCCAGAAACTTAACCCAGCACCAGATCGAAGCTCAAACAACCAGAATCACCATAGCCAAGCCTCAAAAAAACGTTAGATCTAAGGTAATGGATAGAGAGATTCAAAGCACCATTTGACGTGATTCTTGCTCTATTGTGTTCGTAAAGGACCATAGAAACTTAATCCATAACTAATTTGATCTAATTCGAGCTATATTGCGTTTTACCATTTTTGGTTCCGTCTGGTTTTTGCTTCGTTTCCATTTTGCAGGCTTGATCTCAAGAAACTAAGCACGGATTCGTGATCCTTGCGAAATTCCGAGCAGGATAGACTACCCCCTCGCCTGAATCGACGCCGTTTGACTTCTCCGGCGGCCGGACCACCGTGCCGGACCGGCGAGGCTCGCCGGAGAAGAAGATCCATCGTGTTTTAACTCCAGTTTGAATCTGGACCGTAGGATTGCTAGCGCGCGAACTAACGGCCCAAATTAGATCATATTTTTTAAATCACATGCGTCTGATGGATCTAACGGCGTGGATCCAAAAACCTTACTGTGTACCCTTTTTCTCTGCTGCACTGAATCTTTTTGTTGCTGACTTCTGTTTTTTGTTTGACTGGACGTGTGGACCGGGCCTTCTGGCCCAGATCTGCTTTCTGCACCCCACCCCCTTTATGTTCTGCACCCTCTCTGCTTAAATTAATTTTAATTGATTCTTAGCTTATTTCCAAAAGCACTTAAGTGACTAATAGCTTATTTAAGCTACTTTAATCAGTTTGTTATGCTTAAATTTTTGTTTCCAATTATTTTAGCATTATGTTAGCTTTTAGTTTATTTTCTAGCGTTTTAGCTTGTTTAATCACTTTTTAGCTTATTTTCATAAGCACTTATTTGGTGCTTAAGCTTTTTAGCTTACTGAACCATTTTGTTATGCTTAGATCATGTTTGATCTCTGATTGTCTCATTTGAGCTTTTATTTTTGCTTTCTAGCATTTATTTTAGCTTTTTAGCTTATTTAATCACTTTTTAGCTTATTTTCATAAGCACTTATTTGGTGCTTAAGCTTTTTAGCTTACTGAACCATTTTGTTATGCTTAGATCATGTTTGATCTCTGATTGTCTCATTTGAGCTTTTATTTTTGCTTTCTAGCATTTATTTTAGATTTTTAGCTTATTTAATCACTTTTTTAGCTTATTTTCATAAGCACTTATTTGGTGCTTAAGCTTTTTAGCTTACTGGACCATTTTGCTTTGCTTAAATTATGTTTGATATAACGCCCCAACTAAAATATCTAGAATATTTAGTCAAGACATAAATAAATGGATCTAAGTACATTAAATTAAATAGAATAGACAACTGAATTACAAAAATTCCTTACATCAATTGATGACCTTAAAACAATACAGCGGAAATAGAATAAGCTTCTGAGATACACAGATAAAAATAAAACAAGGGGAAGACTAAAATCTTCTAGTCCGATGACCCAAGCTCAGCTCCGATCATCATCTCCCATCTGGTCCTTGCTTCAATTAACCTGTCTACCTAAAAAAAAATTGTTTTGGAGTGGGGGGTGAGACTACCAAGCCTCAGTGAGCCCTACTACCCTCCTAATGGTGACTACACCGGGGGTTCCTAAATCAGTCGTAACATGATATTATTTATAGCATAACATGATAACAGAAATAAAGGTGTAACACAGATAAACAAACTCTTATTCATTTTAAACACAAGGACACTCTAAGGTGAGCAGGTCTCAGAGGCCTGCCATATCCGACAACCGATTCTGTCACGGTATGCAGCTCACAATAACATATCCTAATGGATTATCCCATTGGGAGTCCATAGCGCGACATCACAAATCGCTCATGATTGACTGATACTATCTAATTTATTAATTATTCATACTACCATAATTCCCAAACCCGGGGAGCATACAAATTAATTTAATTTCCTAAGTTATACCCTAGGATTACACTGTGATTAACATACTGTACGTACTTTATATTAATTCTAATATTGCAAGAAAATTAATTTAAATTGAGGACATAAAACGAGTGTAGAGTTTTTAGAAAATAATAAAAATTAGAGACATTCTGGCCTCACTCGCTACGGCGAGGAATCTAGCTCTCCATGGCGAGTAATCATATTATGGCCTGAGATGTGCTCGCAGGGCGAACAACTGCTCGCCGGGCGACTCATCAGCTGCCCAGAATATGAGCACTCGCTAGCAGGCTCGTTAGCTTCTCGCCGGGCGACTTCTGCGAGAACAGCCCCTGTTTTGCAATTTTTCAAATTTTTCAAATAAACCACCTACAATCCTCAACTTAAACTTTTGCAAATATATCATAAACATAAAATACGACAGTATGGAGAGGGATTTGGGAGTTAATTCCTCTCACACATAATTTCCCTAATTTTCCCTAATATTAACATACAAACTTTAATTTTTGGGAAACTAGCTAAACTAGCCTAAGAACCCACTTGAAAATGAGCTTTAAACTGGTGCATAAACTCTGCTACAGCCACAGACCATTACTCCAAAACTGACCCCTTTTGTACACTTCTCCAATTTCGTGGATTTAACTCATGCATGCACAATAAGGCACAAGTAAGTTTATGGAGCTTCAAGGAAAGAAAGGAATAGGTCAACCAAGGGCATGGAAGAGGGTTTTGAGATTGTTTACCTTAAGTTTCCAATAGCATACAAACTGATGGGTGAATTTAGAGTTGGTACATGCAATCCAATAAACTGAATTCTTAGCACTTGGTGAAAAAGCAGCGCTGCTGCAGAGAGGGGAGTGAGGGTTTGATTTCTTCTTACTTCTTGGGTTTTAGCTTCTTAATTTCTCAACAACTTGACCTTGATTAAACACATGCAACAGCTCTACTTAAGAGTATTAAGAGAATTTGATCTTTCCATGGTAAAAGAGGAGATGTACGGCCACTAAAGAGAAAGAGAGAATTTTGGTGAGGTTAAATTCCTTGTAAGTTCCAGTGAGGTGTTTGTGGTAGGAGAATCACACATGCAAGACTTCAAAGTACTAAAATGGAGGACATGGGTTTAATTATGGAAGAGAGGGTTTTGAATGAGTGATTGTTGTTGTTGATTTGCGTGAGGAGAGAGAGAGAAGGAACAAGGGACAGATTTTGAGGGATTTGGATCCTCTCCAATTATTCCTCTCATGTTTTGGTCATGTAGTAATCTTAACCATTGATTCAATTTTGTTCTCTCCCTTCTTAATTATTTTTTTGCTTTTTATAATTTACCAACCATTGGATGAAGAAAAGGAGAGATAACATGAGAGGAATAATTGGAGAGGATCCAAACCCGATTTTGAGTAGTGAAGAGAAATGAATGATTCACTTGTTTTGGCCAGCCTTTAAGTGTTGTCTTGCTTCCATTAAGGTGTGGTCCCAAAGTTTCTGATGTTATTGTTGTTGTGCCACGTCAGGCAAGAGAAGAGGAGGGAGCAGTAAAATTGTGACTTATGGTTCTATTTTTCTAGCCTTCTAATAGTGGTGGTCCCTCTACACCATTTGTCATACATTTTATTCTCTTATTTCTAGTTTGACATCATCCAACTTAAATCATAATTTTCTATCTCCATTAACTAGAAATATTTCTAATTAAACTCCTTTAATAATCATCTCTTAATTAATATTCTTCTATTAATTAAATTGAGATGTTACATTTGATTTCAGATCATGCTCTTGCTTCTCTTAGCTTATTATTTAATCACTTTTCTAATGTGTAGCTTATTTATTTAAGTGCTTAATTATAATTAATTGCTTATTTCTATGTTTTTTATTCATCCATTTTTATGCTTATCCTCAACTCTTTAGCTTCACCCCAATTCATTCTAACTCATCTCATTTACTTTGATTTAATTTAATTTTGCATTGTTATGTTTAATTAATTCGTCGTACGCTACTTTTAGTTTATGTGTTTTTATTTAATTATGCATCATATCTATTCACTTTTGTTGCATTCATGCACTTTATTTACCTAATTGCATTCATGCATATTTATCATTATTTATTCATTTGTCATGTTGTATATTTATTATGTCACTTATATTAATGTAATCTCTCAACTTCTATACATCTCATCTATTCTTCTATTATCGGACAGTTTGGTTTAAATTCAAGACTCGCTTTTATAACAAACATAGTGAAAAAGGGTTGATCTGACGTATGGCTTTTCACACCCGAATAATCCCTATCCCTGACGTATGGCTCGTGATCTTGGGATTATCCTCACTATTGACTTAAATAATATTTTCACAATAAACAAGGATGAAAAGGGGCTGATCTGACGTATGACTTTTCACACCCCGGATGGTTCCTATCCCTGACGTATGGCTCGCGATCTTGGGACCATCCTCATCCTAAAGCACTAAAACGAACTCAACACACTTAAACCTTTTTTTTCAGAAAACATGGATATACGTTTTATCCATTCCTCTGACGCATACACGCTTAAGCCTCTCTTAAGAGCATACAAGCACTGTTGTGTCAGCGGAATGCGAAATAAGCAACATCCATTTATCAACTCTTTTCTGCAATGGATACACGTTTTATCTACTCCTCTGACACATACACAACTTAAGCTTCTTTTTAGAACATACAAGCAATGTTGTATCAGCGGAATACGAAATAAACGTTACCCGTTAAAATCAACCAACCAAACAAACATTTTTTAGCAGAACTACGTGAGCTTTGAATTTCCCATTGCACTTTTGGGAATACGTGGGAGCGGGCTCCTACAACCGTCAAGCTCGTTAATAAAAAACTTTTTTTTTGTTTTATTTGGAAACGAAGTAGAAGCTAGCCAATGATAGAGCATTTTAATTCGAAACCGCGCAGACAAACCTTAAACCACCTAAATGGTTCCCATCGAGTACGATGGATGCGAGGGGTGCTAATACCTTCCCCTCGCGTAACCAACTTCAGAACCCGCCATGGTTCTTCAACCATGTAAATCAAGTTTTTCGTGATATTTTCCTTTCCCTTTCCGGGATAAATAAACGTCAATGGCGACTTCATTGTTATATGGAAATTTTCCAGCCCGCTACAGCTGGCGACTTCACTGGGGACTCTTGAGAGTTAAGCCTAGTTTAGGCGATTTTATTTGTTTGCTGTTTCTAGGTTTGCAGTATCTTGCTCTATCTTTTATTTTTCTGTCATTATATGCTGGCTGGCTGTTCCTCTGCTTCTACTCCTTCTTCTTTTTTTTCTTTTTGGCCTTGCGACGTGGTTACTGTGTGAAGCTCTACACCCGAGCTTGAGGAAAACCTAAGTTAAGTTAGGGGTATTTATGCTGGCCTCCCTGACGTATGGCTCGTGAGCGCTGGCATAATCACCTTGCCTAGGGTAGATTCTCTTGAAAATACTGGCCGTCCTGACGTATGGCTCACTAGCGCCAGTGTTTTCATGTGGGATCCATGACCTTAGGGACCGTGTCCCAGTCTAGAACCCTGAACATATTACTAGGGCCCTCTGTTTAGAACCTGAGTCAAGGTTGCGCAGTGACCTTACCTAGAGGAGATTTCCTTTTGGACGCATTTGTCGTGAGCTTTTGCAACAACGACATCGTTTCCAAAGGGGTGATCTATGATTTTAGGCACCTTGTCAAACCTAGAACAACATGTGAGAGAGATGGGTTGCAGGTAACTTTGAGCCTTTTCGACCTCAGAAATAATAATTAAACCTCTGTTTCACCGTGACAGAATCTGCTACAAAAGTGCATTCATACATCCATGCACTCATGCATTCATTCATACAAAAATATTTTTGCATAACATTTCAAAAAAGATAAGCATAAAAGACTTTTACATGCATTTGCATTCATACAAAAGACCATTATCTCATCTTCATCTGTCCACTTCAACAGTCATATCCCCGACACCAACATTGGACAAGAAGAGCCTCTAGATTCATCATGGAAAATTGGCAAGAACAGCATAACGACTTGAAAGGTGAGGTAGCTCAGTTGGCCGCAAAGATGGATCAGGTCCTTGAAATGTTGGCTAATCGAAACCAACCACCACCGGTCGTGAATGTTGAAGCTCCGACTACTGAACCTGCAAGCATGGTGTGGCCAGCATTCGGTTTACCGCCCGGGTATACACCACCAGGTTATGTGCCTCTCGCAGATGGGATTCCCTTTGTTCCGCCACCAGCTAACAACACAAAAAATCAGGCAGGGGCAACTTGAGTTCAGCCAGGGCCTATTCCATCTCAAGAAATTCAAGAGGACCCCAAAGAAGCTTAGCTAGGTCCTGAGATACAAAGTGGTGAACCAAAGCTTGATTTTGCCTTTCCTCAGCTGGAGGAAGCAAAGATGAAGTTCAAAGCTATTGAGGACCGGTTGAAAACAATAGACGGAGATAGTGATTCAATAAACTTTGCTGACATGTGCTTAGTGCCTGACTTGGTGTTGCCTCCAAAGTTTAAGATCCCAGAATTTGAGAAGTACATGAGTTTGAGTTGTCCCAAGAACCATTTGATCATGTATAGTAGAAAGATGGCGTCGTACGCCAATGATGACAAGTTTATGATTCATTGCTTTCAAGATAGCCTTGCAGGGGCATCCCTCAATTGGTACATGCAGCTAGAAGGCAGTCGCATCCGATCATGGAGAGACTTGGCCAATGCTTTCATCAAGCAATATCAGTATAACTTGGATATGGCTCCCAGTCGCACCCAGTTGCAGAACATGACTCAGAAAGAGGGTGAATCTTTCAAGGTATATGCCCAGAGATGGAGAAAGTTGGCTGCACAAGTACGTCCTCCACTTTTAGAGTCTGAGCTAGTGGACATATTCACTAATACCTTGCAAGGGGTATACTTTGAAAGGATGGTTGGCAGTGTTTCGTCCGGATTTTCTGACTTAGTGAAGATAGGCGAAAGAATTGAGAATGGAATCAAAAGTGGTAAGATCCAAGCCACAAATGTGAATCAAAATAGTGCGAAAAAGTCTGCAAGCGGTTTCCCTAAAAAGAAAGAGGAAGAAACTAATTATGTTACTTCCAAAAAAGGTCTGGCAGTACCAACTCAAATCCCGTACTTTCAGTATCCCTATGTGGAAGCAACATCCCAAGGGCAGTATCCCCAAACATTGTCCATGGCACCTCAGCAAAGTCAACAACAACAGCATAATGGATATCCACCGAAGAACCAACACGGGCCCCGAAAGGAAAGTAGAAATGTGCACAATGATCGTATACCCATGCCATATGGGCAAATCCTACCATATCCACCTGGTTTCGATGAGAATGCTAGATGTGACTATCATAATGGGTCACCCGGACACAACATCGAGAATTGTAGGGGTTTCAAATACAAGGTTCAAGAGCTCATTGATCAGAAACTGTTAACTTTTCAAGAGGAAGAGCCCAACTGTGACGGATAGTCTGTTGTCCGGTCGGGCAGACCCATCCATGGTGCTAGTTGAAGAGTTCAAGGATTGAATCAAGCCATGAACTATCTTTAGGCTGTCCTGTTTTAATTTCCTTGTTTGTTAAGTTTTATTAGCATTTAAACTTCGTTTGTTTGCAATAGTAATCTTAATGAAATAATAATGCATGTTTTGAATCCATTCTTTCATGTCCATTCAATTTTCTCTCTTCTACTTCACAAAAGCAAAAAAAATATATCAATACTTCTCATTTCATTTCTTTCTTTATCATTTCTGTTTGAACAAAGATTGGAGAGAGGATGATGAAAAATGAAATAACCAAGTTGCTACAGTATGCTTTCAAATAAATTTTGCTGATGATGTAAGGCATTGTTTCAAATCCCCAAACACCGGAGAAATAAGGAAGATAATCCGTAGTCACCCCTTTTGAGCCTAGGAGTTGGTGTTTCTTTCTATAACTAAAACCCGCAATTTTAACCCGGGGCAGGGTAGTGTTCAATTAATTCGACCATGCATTCGAATTTCAAGAGAAAAGAAAAATCAATAAGGTGTTCCTCATCACCCATTACCAGGCAGTCACAATTCGCCAAACAAAATACAAAAAAAAAAGGATGAAATAAGAAAAAGCCCACTAAGTCCAAACGGCAAAATGGCTTAGGCAAAAATTAGGGTA
This sequence comes from Trifolium repens, assembly GCA_030408175.1. NCBI lineage: Eukaryota > Viridiplantae > Streptophyta > Magnoliopsida > Fabales > Fabaceae > Trifolium > Trifolium repens. The sequence continues at coordinate 27,801,188 of CP125841.1, read as the reverse complement.
TCCCGCTAGACTAAAAACACAAAAGAGTAGTCTAGGCAAAAGTTAGGGATTGAAAAAATGAAAAAAAAATGCAAAAAGCGAATGTCTCCAAGATTCACGATAAAACAAAATCATGTGACCAAAACGAAAAGGTCAATGTGACTGCCATACCAAAAGGGACACACATCCTTGGTTCCCGAGCCATCATAACCTCACCATCAAAATTCCAAAAAAAAAAATGAAAACTCTTGAGACTTGAATTCGTGAGTTGAGTTAATTGAACGTAGGGCTGAAGATCATCACGAAGAATGGGATGGGTTAAAATTAAACTTTGAGCCTTATATCTTTTTATTCAGAAACCGTGAACCAGGCCACGTTACAATCCTCAAAAGACCTAATTGAAGCAAGGTTTGTCTTGAAAGCATACGGTAGCAAGGTTGCGTTAACCTGACTCCCAAAAATCTTTTGTTAATATCATACTCTCACACCATTTTCCACGATATACATCCATTGTACATAAATATCATCTCAATTTCAATTTCAAAACTTGCATTAAAATTGCATTAGAATTACTATTTCAAGCAAACAGGTTTATCTGCAAGTCAACACTTAACAACAAGAAAGTTCCAACTCTGAGTTGTTACCGAGCAATCAAGAAGAACCTTGGACTAATCTGGGGCAACTATCTCAGGACTTCATTTAACCATGGGGCACATTCCCTGGAAAGGTCATTCAGCATGGACAGAGTGTCCTAAGGTCGCATTATGGAAAGCGGTATCAAACCCAAATTTCAAGGACCTAACAAATCAGTTCAAGACATTCCTGTTTAAGGGAAAATCACCTTTGGGATTCAGCCAATCAAGAACAAACTCTTATGACTAGGGGCAGATCACCTGAAGACCCTGCCGGCCCAATCAAACATGTTTCAAGAATGGGTCAATCTAGGGCCAAACCTCTCAGAGAGGGAGAAACAATACCAGTAAGTTGGCCGAAAGTTAGGGCAAAACACTTCAAATGCCCAACAGACTGGGGCAAAATAAGATACACAGGGGCAGATTCTCCCTATATCTTCAAGCTACTCAAGCAAGGTCAGACAGATATCTGCAACCGTTGAGTCCGGAACTGGTGTCGGGGATCAACATCAAGCCATCACTCCACAAAAAGCCTTGATACCAGAAACATTCACCACCCACCATAGGGGCATTAATCATCGTCATGCATTTCACTCATGAAAATCATCAGCACGCATTAATCATGTCATTTTACTCATGTAAATCATCATCATGCATTAATCATGTCATTTCATTCCAATATCTGGTATGCCCCATACCACAAATCCAATAACCTCATAATCAAGTAGCCAAATCAAACATCCGCAATCAAGAACCTAACCTTGTATTGACAATCCTTCAAAGTCCAATCATTATTGGCACCCACTCAAAGTCCAATCATTATGGGCACACCACTCAACGTCCAATCATTATTGGCACCCACTCAAAGTCCAATCATTATTGGCACCCACTCAAAGTCCAATCATTATTGGCACACCTTCAAGGTCCACTCATTGTTGGCAAAACCTCAAAGCCCCAAAATTCATTGGCACTACACAAAGTCCAGTCCACTTACCCTTAAAACTCAACTTCTATTTGAATACAGTAGTGTCATGCATTCCATTCCATGCATTCATTTCATGCATCTAATCAGACATTTCATTTGCATTAGCCTTGCATTCTTAGGCGTTAAAAACAATCATTGCATTATCCCAAGCATGCATTCATAAAAACAGGTTCAGAGGTTTCTCTTCGCATAATACCACTTCTGGTCCCCTATCACGAGAAAAGCAGTCTAGCCTTTTTCCCCAGCAAGTCAGTTGGCAAACTGTCTCCCCAGCAGATTTGTCAAAAGGAAAATTACGAGATATCTGGTTTCTTCCCTAGTGAATCTTTTGAAGAAATCATTATACAAGGGATTGACCGTCAGTTGTAAGCAATAATACCCGAGTCTGCTTACTCATCTTGATCTTAGCAAAGATGCCCGAGTCTGCAAGGATCTACTCATTTTTTCAATAAGCAATGATGTCTGAATCTGCTTATCTTCTACAATGCAAGCAACGATGCCCGAATCTGCTTAATCCTAGCAATGATGCCCGAGTCTGCAAGGATATGCTCATCTTTCTCAAAAAGCAATGATGACTGAATCTGCTTATCTTCTTCAGTGCAAGCAATGATGCTCGAATCTGCTTACTCATCTTGATCTTAGCAACGATGCCCGAATCTGCTTAATCCTAGCAATGATGCCCGAGTCTGCAAGGATCTACTTATCTTTTTCAATAAGCAATGATGCCTGAATCTGCTTATCTTCTTCAATGAAAGCAATGATGCTCGAATCTGCTTACTCATATTGATCTTAGCAATGATGTCCGAGTCTGCAAGGATCTACTTACCCTTTTCGATAAGCAAGGATGCCTGAATCTGCTTATTTTCTTCAAAAGCAAGCAATGATTCTCGAATCTGCTAACTCATCTCGATCTTAGCAATGATGCCCGAGTCTGCAAAGATCTACATACAATTTTTAATACAAGCAATGATGCCTGAATCTGCTTATTCTCTTCAATCAATGATGCTCGAGTCTGCATTGATCCATCATTTACCTTCAGGTGTGTCCCCAGTCCCCTAAAGGAATGACAATAGGTATACTCGTTCCCCTTATCTCATCATCATCCATCCTGCTCGTGCAAAATTAGGACATTCTGTATTTAATTATCTTTCACCAAAAGAATACGGATACCGAGGAAATTCGCATTCTTAAGGTTCAAGCTAATTAAATAGGGGAATCTGTCATACCCTAATTTTGCCCCACTTGATTTTCACATTTTTTTACCCTTTTGTCATTATCTTTTTTTTTTTAATTAATTACCCTTTTTCATTTATTTTAATTTTGTTACTTGCAATCCAAGAAACCTCATTCAATTATCAAATGCACTTCATTTTTCAATTCAAATCCAATTCTATTTCATTCTCACTTCATTTCAAAATTATTGCATCATTTAAAAATTCAAAATTGCATTGTTGCATCATGGTTAATTATTTATTTTTGGTCCAAACACACTTTTTTTTGTTAGCCCAAATCCAAACAATAAAAAAACCATCTCATTCCACTAACATCTCTAGAACCTTCACCATGTTCCACCTCATCACCAATTAATCAAAAAACCCAAAACTACCCCATGATCAAAAACCACAATTACCCTCAAATCCACCCCTTAAACCCTAGTTTTCTATCTATAAATAAAGCCTCACATCAGAGCAAAAGGGAGGATCAATCATTGTAAAGAAACTCTGTCAAAATCACAGCTCAACAATACCCATTTTTCTCCATTTTCATCAAAAATCAAAACTCACAAAATCTCCTCCAAACTTCAACCAAACATTCAATCAAGCTTCTTAACACTTCCAGAAACTTAACCCAGCACCAGATCGAAGCTCAAACCACCAGAATCACCAAAGCCAAGCCTCAAAAAAACGTTAGATCTAAGGTAATGGATAGAGAGATTCAAAGCACCATTTGACGTGATTCTTGCTCTATTGTGTTCGTAAAGGACCATAGAAACTTAATCCATAACTAATTTGATCTAATTCGAGCTATATTGCGTTTTACCATTTTTGGTTCCGTCTGGTTTTTGCTTCGTTTCCATTTTGCAGGCTTGATCTCAAGAAACTAAGCACGGATTCGTGATCCTTGCGAAATTCCGAGCAGGATAGACTACCCCCTCGCCTGAATCGACGCCGTTTGACTTCTCCGACGCCGGACCACCGTGCCGGACCGGCGAGGCTCGCCGGAGAAGAAGATCCATCGTGTTTTAACTCCAGTTTGAATCTGGACCGTAGGATTGCTAGCGCGCGAACTAACGGCCCAAATTAGATCATATTTTTTAAATCACATGCGTCTGATGGATCTAACGGCGTGGATCCAAAAACCTTACTGTGTACCCTTTTTCTCTGCTGCACTGAATCTTTTTGTTGCTGACTTCTGTTTTTTGTTTGACTGGACGCGTGGACTGGGCCTTCTGGCCCAGATCGGCTTTCTGCACCCCACCCCCTTTATGTTCTGCACCCCCTCTGCTTAAATTAATTTTAATTGATTCTTAGCTTATTTCCAAAAGCACTTAAGTGACTAATAGCTTATTTAAGCTACTTTATTCACTTTGTTATGCTTAAATTTTTGTTTCCAATTATTTTAGCATTATGTTAGATTTTAGTTTATTTTCGAGCGTTTTAGCTTGTTTAATCACTTTTTAGCTTATTTTCATAAGCACTTATTTGGTGCTTAAGCTTTTTAGCTTACTGAACCATTTTGTTATGCTTAGATCATGTTTGATCTCTGATTGTCTCATTTGAGCTTTTATTTTTGCTTTCTAGCATTTATTTTAGCTTTTTAGCTTATTTAATCACTTTTTTAGCTTATTTTCATAAGCACTTATTTGGTGCTTAAGCTTTTTAGCTTACTGGACCATTTTGCTTTGCTTAAATTATGTTTGATTTCAGATCATGCTCTTGCTTCTCTTAGCTTATTATTTAATCACTTTTCTAATGTGTAGCTTATTTATTTAAGTGCTTTATTATAATTAATTGCTTATTTCTATGTTTTTTATTCATCCATTTTTATGCTTGTCCTCAACTCTTTAGCTTCACCCCAATTCATTCTAACTCATCTCATTTACTTTGATTTAATTTTGCATTGTTATGTTTAATTAATTCGTCGTACGCTACTTTTAGTTTATGTGTTTTTATTTAATTATGCATCATATCTATTCACTTTTGTTGCATTCATGCACTTTATTTACCTAATTGCATTCATGCATATTTATCATTATTTATTCATTTGTCATGTTGTATATTTATTATGCCACTTATATTGATGTAATCTCTCAACTTCTATACCTCTCATCTATTCTTCTATTATCGGACTGTTTGGTTTGAATTCAAGACTCGCTTTTATAACAAACATAGTGAAAAAGGGTTGATCTGACGTATGGCTTTTCACACCCGGATAATCCCTATCCCTGACGTATGGCTCGTGATCTTGGGATTATCCTCACTATTGACTTAAATAATATTTTCACAATAAACAAGGATGAAAAGGGATTGATCTGACGTATGGCTTTTCACTCCCCGGATGGTTTCTATCCCTGACGTATGGCTCATGATCTTGGGACCATCCTCATCCTAAAGCGCTAAAACGAACTCAACACACTTAAACCTTTTTTTCAGAAAACATGGATATACGCTTTATCCATTCCTCTGACGCATACACGCTTAAGCCTCTCTTAAGATCATACAAGCACTGTTGTGTCAGCGGAATGCGAAATAAGCAACATCCATTAATCAACTCTTTTCTGCAATGGATACACGTTTTATCTACTCCTCTGACACATACACAACTTAAGCTTCTTTTTAGAACATACAAGCAATGTTGTATCAGCGGAATACGAAATAAACGTTACCCGTTAAAATCAACCAACCAAACAAACATTTTTTAGCAGAACTACGTGAGCTTTGAATTTCCCATTGCACTTTTGGGAATACGTAGGAGCGGGCTCCTACAACCGTCAAGCTCGTTAATAAAAAACTTTTTTTTGTTTTATTTGGAAACGAAGTAGAAGCTAGCCAATGATAGAGCATTTTAATTCGAAACCGCGCAGACAAACCTTAAACCACCTAAATGGTTCCCATCGAGTACGATGGATGCGAGGGGTGCTAATACCTTCCCCTCGCGTAACCAACTCCCGAACCCGCGATGGTTCTTCAACCATGTAAATCAAGGTTTTCGTGATATTTTCCTTTCCCTTTCCGGGATAAATAAACGTCAATGGCGACTTCATTGTTATATGGAAATTTTCCAGCCCGCTACAGTATCCAGACAATGACCAGATATTACCCACTAGCATACAAAGGATAGCGTATCCAGGTAATGTAAAAATCAATAACTCTACCGAGAACTTTAAAAGAGACATGGGTAGGTTACATTTGTAAATACAGGTTTTCTTATAATGAGAAGACATCTGTAAAGTTCTTCAATAGCATCTTTTGACCAGGCACACTGGGGATAACACCACTTGAGAAAATTGAAGATATATTTGTTGGTTCGCAAGCGATCCACATAAAGGGATTGCCACTTGCTGCTAGCGATCATAACTCAATCCAGGAACGAGCTGGAGAGAAATAGTCGAAGAAGACTCTATACCCAATGAGGAATGAACTCGACTGGGGATCTTCCTATCCATGTGTTTTGGAAAGGAAAACAACTGAAGCAACCTTCTTCCACGAGAGATGAGCTCAGTGGGGAATTTTGAAAGGAAATACACTTTCTGCTTATGGCTGACAATCTACTGGAGAGAATGACACGCCCATCCTTATTCTCGGGGATAAACACGACGAAGATAAGCGAATGAATCGACATTGGGAAATGTAATCATGCATGAATTGATGTAAATATGTATGCTATGTATGAATGTATATGAATGTCATGTATGCACTGTGTATGCTTGACAAATCTGACAGGACGATTGAAACTGGAGGTAAACCAACATCGTAGCATGTCTAAATACTCGACATATCTCAACAAGGTGTAGATATCACTGGAGATAGAGCAAAAGCCACTGACGGGGCAAAGTCCGGTTATAAGGCTCAAACTTTCTTGGGAAGAAGAAACTTCCTGGGAAGAAAACCCATTATCAATAAAAAATCTGAATCGCAGTTCAGCTGGAGATAATAGGCTTAAGGTTCCACTAGTGGATAAGAAACCGCCATTTGTGAACCAAACAAGTATATTCTTCCATTGGCGTGGAACAGTCATCATGCCTTTCTTTGTTTTTTTTTGACATCCCTAACTTTTGCATGAACTGCTCTTTCGAGTTTTCAGTTCACCGGGAGTATATTTCCTTTTTTGTGCCCCTAATTTTTGCCTGGACCGCCCTTTCGGGTTTTCAGTCCACCGGGACGCTCTCTATTGCCTAAGTCGCCTTTTCAGGTTTTCGACTTAGCGAGCTGTTTTTTGCTTTTCTTTTTCTTTAGGCATTGCTTCTCTTGACTGCGGCAACATTCACCGAGAGGGGAATCTCTTAATCACTGACTTGAATTCTTGAAGGGTATGCCCCTGGATGTAAAGACTTGCCCCTGATTGGCAGGATCTTGAGGTAACTTGCCCCAAGTTAGGAGCGTCTTGAGTCGATTCGACCTTGATCAGACCATCACTCGAATTTCCTAATGCCAAGTATATATTTGCAAACAAAATTGTTTCTTTTGAAAAGTGTTTTCGATGCAATGCACATGCAAGTTAGGGAATCGGAAAAATTTAAAGAGAACACATATGGTGTGCATAAAAGATAGTTACTCAAAAAACAGGTGGAGTCAGTTTAACGATGATTTTGCTGAATATGCTTTCAAAGTGAACCTAGCTTCAATTAGGTCTTTTGAGGGTTATAACGTGGTCTGGCTCACGGTTTATTGAAAAAAGAGATTATAAGGCTCAAAGTTTTGTTTTAACCCGCCCATTCTTCTTTGATATCCTCCATTCCTAAATTCAATTAATTCATCGGACACACTTTGGTTGATAAGAGAATTTTGACAACGATGTTTGAGGTTGACACTTTGGTCAAAGCTTTGATGAGGATTTTGAAGTTGCAATCACCTTTTTTATTTAAGCTTGTTTAGCTCTTTTTTCCCGTTTTTTTTAATCCCTTATTTTTGCATGGACCAATTCTTTTGAATTTTGTGGCCCATCGGAATGCCCTAATTTTTTGCCTAAGTCTTTTTACTTAGCGGGCTTCTCTTTTTTGATGTAGGAGGATTGTGATTGCCACGGATTATGGTGAGTTTTGTCCTCTCATGACTTCTTCCATTTTAGATGGAATGATCATCTTGCATTTGGATGTATCATTGAATTAATTGAAAGACTACCCTGCCCCGGGTCAAGATTAAGGTTTTTTTTTGAAAAGTAGAAATAACACCAAACTTCGGGCTCGAAGGGGTTGACTACGGATTATCTCCTTATATCTCCAATGTTTTGGGGAGGTGAAACAATGCCTTACATCATCAGCCAGGTCTTACTATTGAAAGCATATATCAATAAATTCAGTTTATTATGTTTACATCATTCTCCCCTCAAGTTTGTTAACATGAAAAGTGAAATGGAAAAACGTTGCCAGTCGTGTGGTAACACAAGAAAAGAGTGAATACGAATGGATGGATTCTGAAAACATGCATGCTTATTTTATTAGAAATACTAATTAAAAGGTACAACTTTAAAAGCAAACAAGTACTTGACAAGAAGGAAATTACAACTTGAAATGAAAAGCCTAGGGGTCCTAGGGACGAACTTCCTTTTTGATCCATCAACTTTTAGGGATGCCTCTCGCCTCATGGCTTGTCAACTTGTACATTTGGGTTTTGATCCTTGAAGGAAAGGATGTTGTCCCTAATAAATTTTTGGACTTCGGCCTTCAAGATAAGACAATGTTCAATACCGTGCCCGGGTGCTCCTTGATGGAAAGCACAAAAGCGGTCAGCTTTATACCACCATGGTAATTTTGCAGGCACACGAGGAGGTGCTCTAACCTGGACAAGATTCTTCTCAAGCAAAATTGGAAGCAGCTCTGCATAGGTCATTGGGATGGGGTCAAATTGTTGTCGAGGCTGATATCCTGAATTGACGGCAGGTGTGGCAGCAACAACATGATGTTGTTGGTGATTACCGCTTCTTGGCATCCCTTGGCCCACCATATCGACTTCTTGTTCTTTTTTCTTCAGAAAACCACCCTCAACCTTTCTCGTACTATTGGACGAATCACTTTCTCTGACTAGTCGTCCTACTCGAACTCCCTCTTCAAGACGCATACCCATGTTCACCATCTCGGTGAAATCACTAGGCGCTCTGGCAATCATTCGCTCATAGTAAAATGAATCAAGAGTTTTCAGAAAGATTTTTGTCATCTCCTTCTCTTCTAGAGGTGGGTTGATCTGAGCAGCAATCTCTCTCCACCTTTGAGCATACTCCTTAAAAGATTCTTTGACCTTCTGGGCCATGGCTCGGAGTTGGTCCCTATCAAGCGCCATATCTAGATTGTACTTGTATTGGCGAATGAAGGCTTCGCCCAAGTCATTGAAGGTTTGGATGTTTGCGCTATCCAAGCCCATATACCATTTTAGAGCAGCACCGGTCAAACTATCTTGGAAGTAGTGGATGAGCAGTTGATGGCTATCCGTCTGAGTGGACATCTTTCTGGCATACATCACCAAATGACTTTGAGGACATGAGTTTCCCTTGTATTTTCCAAACTCATGGACCTTAAACTTAGGCGGGATCTTGACATTCGGCACTAAGCAGAGGTCGTGGGCATCTTTGCCAAACAAGTCCTTCCCACGAAGAGCTTTGATCTCAAGTTGCATCTTGTCAAATTGGGCTTGGAAATCATCCATACGGACAAGTGCCCCTACATTTCTGGTCGGTTCTTCATGATAGACTGGAACAGAAGTTGGAAAAGTCATCGTTAACGGGGGAACCGACACTGTAGCTTGAGGAAAAGGCATCCCAGGTTGGGGATTGGCACTTGCATTATGCACAAAAGAAGTCGAAACCCCGGAAGTAGGGAAGTGAAACCCTTCAATAACGTTAAGGGGCATGGCCCATGGATACCCTTCAGGCATAATATGTTGTTGAGCACTGACGGGTACTGCTGAAACTGGAGTGGTGTCAATTTCAGAAATTATAGCTGTCTGAGGAGTACTGAGAGGTGGTGGCTGATTCTGCGCAACCACCAACGAAGCCATCTGGGCACTAATCCTTTCCATCTCTGCCCGAAGCATTGTTACCTCTTCACGAAGCTCGACGTTCTCTTGCTCTATCGCTTCCATTCTCTTTCTTTGGTTTGCACGAGTACCGTATGTGCGAGTTGGCTTTGGGCGAGGTCGTCGGCCCACTTTGAGACAAGACAAGTTTACCTTTGGAGAAGTAACAAAGCGTAAGGCTCGGACCCTCAAGACTATGAATGCAAAATGATGCACAATGCTCTATGCAAAAAAAAAAAAAACAGTTTTATTTTGATTTTCAGAGGACTTTAAGGTGATAAGACAATTGTGATTTATCACGAAGAAATTTTTCAAAATAAGCCTGACAAAATAGAGGGTGCTTACAATGTCATCACTCTAAGTCCTTTGGAAATTAATGGAAAAAGGATTATCATGGGTGCATGAATGCATGATTATGCAACAACCACAAACAAGATTACAAACATGGTTTAAGGTTTGGTATTCAATGATGGAGTCAAGGGTAAGAACCATCCACATGGTAAGAACTATGGTTTCATTTGTACCTGTATCACGGGTTCTACCAGGTTCCCAAAGTCCTTAACCTTCTTTTGGATATTATCGGCTTACGCGACTGACTCACAGTCCAATAATATTCGCAAGAAAATCTCGTTTGAGTGTAGTTTCGCGTATCAACTAGTTCAAGACTTACTCTTGATTAGCCACCGCACTACCTCCTAAAAAGCCAAGATGGGTTAAGGTAACTCTAAGGTCCTCAGCTTCTCGGGACACTCATATTGAAAATAATAACGTCGTCATGACTATTCATGACAACGAGTACTACCGTCATGAGGCCTCCACTGAGCGGGGTTATATCACATGTGCATCATAATCAAGACTACTCTCGACATGTCACTTTGATTATACCACCATCCTATCTTATTTGTTCACTCAAGTCCGGGTAGTGGACTTATCTCACCACACAAAGTCATCAAGCCCAAGCAAATAAGCAAAAACACATGCAAAGATAATATATAAAAGCATGCAAATAATATACAAACATAGCACAAAAACATATATATACAAGTTAGGCTTAACCCTCTTTGGGGAGATTTCCCCAGTGAAGTCGCCATTTCTGTCGCGGTGAAGTCGGATCTTGGATCTCACTTCGGGATTTCATCAGATACGCTTGCTTCCTCAGGATTGTCACAAAACAACTTTCCGCACCCACGACGGACACTATGAATACCGTGTTATGCCGTTTGGGTTATGCAACGCTCTGGCAACTTTTTAGGCCACCATGAATGACATTTTCCGTCCTCTACTACGGTGAACTATCATTGTCTTCTTTGATGATATTCTGGTTTTTAGTGATAGTGAGGCTTCACATATGGATCACTTGGCATGTGTCTTCAACTTATTAGAACAGCATCAGCTTTTTCTCAAACCTCAGAAGTGCTCGTTTGCTCAAACCCAGATTGGTTATCTAGGTCACATTGTGATGGCGGGAACGGTGTCTCCCGACCCATACAAGGTGAAGGCTATTATGGAGTGGCCTCGACCTACCTCTCCCAAGACACTCCGTGGATTCTTGGGCCTGGCTGGTTACTACCGCAAGTTTGTTCGGAATTACGCTTCCATAGCGTCTCCCTTAACTTCCTTATTAAAGAAAGATGACTTCCTTTGGTCTGAAGAGGCAACCAACGCCTTCGAAAATCTCAAAATGGCTCTAGTTACTGCCCCTGTGTTAGCACTTCCAGATTTTACCTCCACCCTTGTGGTTCAGACTGATGCCTCAGGGTTTGCTATGTGTGTTGTACTCTTACAGCAAGGTCATCCACTTGCTTACTTTAGCAAAATGTTGTGTCCCCGTCTTGCTAAAGCATCCACCTATATCAGAGAGTTGCACGCCATCACGGCAGCAGTGAAACGATGGCGCCAATACCTTCTTGGCCATTTTTTCATCATCCAAACAGACCACAAAAGCTTGAAAGAATTGCTCACTCAGGTCATCCAAACACCTGAACAACAACAATACCTCTCTAAGTTGTTGGCATACCATTATGAGATCCAATATCGTCCGGGAAACACTAATACTGTAGCGGATGCACTATCCCGTTCTGATCAACTTCAGACAGATAGTTTTAATCTTTTGACCTCTCCTCACTTGACCTTTTTGGATGAATTACGCCAGGAGTTTTTCAGCTGACCTTGCTTTTGTGGCTCTTTGTGAAAAATATACAGCTGATCCTTCCCTCCTCCTCGGATTTAAACTAGCAAACGGGCTCTTGCTTTACAATGGACGGCTTTGGTTGAGTCCAACTTCCCATTTTAAATCTCTTCTTCTTGATTGGCAGGATCTTGAGGTAACTTGCCCCAAGTTAGGAGCGTCTTGAGTCGATTCGACCTTGATCAGACCATCACTCGAATTTCCTAATGCCAAGTATATATTTGCAAACAAAATTGTTTCTTTTGAAGAGTGTTTTCGATGCAATGCACATGCAAGTTATGGAATCGGAAAAATTTAAAGAGAACACATATGGTGTGCATAAAAGATAGTTACTCAAAAAACAGGTGGAGTCAGTTTAACGATGATTTTGCTGAATATGCTTTCAAAGTGAACCTAGCTTCAATTAGGTCTTTTGAGGGTTATAACGTGGTCTGGCTCACGGTTTATTGAAAAAAGAGATTATAAGGCTCAAAGTTTTGTTTTAACCCGCCCATTCTTCTTTGATATCCTCCATTCCTAAATTCAATTAATTCATCGGACACACTTTGGTTGATAAGAGAATTTTGACAACGATGTTTAAGGTTGACACTTTGGTCAAAGCTTTGATGAGGATTTTGAAGTTGCAATCACCTTTTTTATTTAAGCTTGTTTAGCTCTTTTTTCCCTTTTTTTTAATCCCTTATTTTTGCATGGACCAATTCTTTTGAATTTTGTGGCCCATCGGAATGCCCTAATTTTTTGCCTAAGTCTTTTTACTTAGCGGGCTTCTCTTTTTTGATGTAGGAGGATTGTGATTGCCACGGATTATGGTGAGTTTTGTCCTCTCATGACTTCTTCCATTTTAGATGGAATGATCATCTTGCATTTGGATGTATCATTGAATTAATTGAAAGACTACCCTGCCCCGGGTCAAGATTAAGGTTTTTTTGAAAAGTAGAAATAACACCAAACTTCGGGCTCGAAGGGGTTGACTACGGATTATCTCCTTATATCTCCAATGTTTTGGGGAGGTGAAACAATGCCTTACATCATCAGCCAGGTCTTACTATTGAAAGCATATATCAATAAATTCAGTTTATTATGTTTACATCATTCTCCCCTCAAGTTTGTTAACATGAAAAGTGAAATGGAAAAACGTTGCCAGTCGTGTGGTAACACAAGAAAAGAGTGAATACGAATGGATGGATTCTGAAAACATGCATGCTTATTTTATTAGAAATACTAATTAAAAGGTACAACTTTAAAAGCAAACAAGTACTTGACAAGAAGGAAATTACAACTTGAAATGAAAAGCCTAGGGGTCCTAGGGACGAACTTCCTTTTTGATCCATCAACTTTTAGGGATGCCTCTCGCCTCATGGCTTGTCAACTTGTACATTTGGGTTTTGATCCTTGAAGGAAAGGATGTTGTCCCTAATAAATTTTTGGACTTCGGCCTTCAAGATAAGACAATGTTCAATACCGTGCCCGGGTGCTCCTTGATGGAAAGCACAAAAGCGGTCAGCTTTATACCACCATGGTAATTTTGCAGGCACACGAGGAGGTGCTCTAACCTGGACAAGATTCTTCTCAAGCAAAATTGGAAGCAGCTCTGCATAGGTCATTGGGATGGGGTCAAATTGTTGTCGAGGCTGATATCCTGAATTGACGGCAGGTGTGGCAGCAACAACATGATGTTGTTGGTGATTACCGCTTCTTGGCATCCCTTGGCCCACCATATCGACTTCTTGTTCTTTTTTCTTCAGAAAACCACCCTCAACCTTTCTCGTACTATTGGACGAATCACTTTCTCTGACTAGTCGTCCTACTCGAACTCCCTCTTCAAGACGCATACCCATGTTCACCATCTCGGTGAAATCACTAGGCGCTCTGGCAATCATTCGCTCATAGTAAAATGAATCAAGAGTTTTCAGAAAGATTTTTGTCATCTCCTTCTCTTCTAGAGGTGGGTTGATCTGAGCAGCAATCTCTCTCCACCTTTGAGCATACTCCTTAAAAGATTCTTTGACCTTCTGGGCCATGGCTCGGAGTTGGTCCCTATCAAGCGCCATATCTAGATTGTACTTGTATTGGCGAATGAAGGCTTCGCCCAAGTCATTGAAGGTTTGGATGTTTGCGCTATCCAAGCCCATATACCATTTTAGAGCAGCACCGGTCAAACTATCTTGGAAGTAGTGGATGAGCAGTTGATGGCTATCCGTCTGAGTGGACATCTTTCTGGCATACATCACCAAATGACTTTGAGGACATGAGTTTCCCTTGTATTTTCCAAACTCATGGACCTTAAACTTAGGCGGGATCTTGACATTCGGCACTAAGCAGAGGTCGTGGGCATCTTTGCCAAACAAGTCCTTCCCACGAAGAGCTTTGATCTCAAGTTGCATCTTGTCAAATTGGGCTTGGAAATCATCCATACGGACAAGTGCCCCTACATTTCTGGTCGGTTCTTCATGATAGACTGGAACAGAAGTTGGAAAAGTCATCGTTAACGGGGGAACCGACACTGTAGCTTGAGGAAAAGGCATCCCAGGTTGGGGATTGGCACTTGCATTATGCACAAAAGAAGTCGAAACCCCGGAAGTAGGGAAGTGAAACCCTTCAATAACGTTAAGGGGCATGGCCCATGGATACCCTTCAGGCATAATATGTTGTTGAGCACTGACGGGTACTGCTGAAACTGGAGTGGTGTCAATTTCAGAAATTATAGCTGTCTGAGGAGTACTGAGAGGTGGTGGCTGATTCTGCGCAACCACCAACGAAGCCATCTGGGCACTAATCCTTTCCATCTCTGCCCGAAGCGTTGTTACCTCTTCACGAAGCTCGACGTTCTCTTGCTCTATCGCTTCCATTCTCTTTCTTTGGTTTGCACGAGTACCGTATGTGCGAGTTGGCTTTGGGCGAGGTCGTCGGCCCACTTTGAGACAAGACAAGTTTACCTTTGGAGAAGTAACAAAGCGTAAGGCTCGGACCCTCAAGACTATGAATGCAAAATGATGCACAATGCTCTATGCAAAAAAAAAAGAGACAGTTTTATTTTGATTTTCAGAGGACTTTAAGGTGATAAGACAATTGTGATTTATCACGAAGAAATTTTTCAAAATAAGCCTGACAAAATAGAGGGTGCTTACAATGTCATCACTCTAAGTCCTTTGGAAATTAACGGAAAAAGGATTTTCATGGATGCATGAATGCATGATTATGCAACAACCACAAACAAGATTACAAACATGGTTTAAGGTTTGGTATTCAATGATGGAGTCAAGGGTAAGAACCACCCACATGGTAAGAACTATGGTTTCATTTGTACCTGTATCACGGGTTCTACCAGGTTCCCAAAGTCCTTAACCTTCTTTTGGATATTATCGGCATACGCGACTGACTCACAGTCCAATAATATTCGCAAGAAAATCTCGTTTGAGTGTAGTTTCGCGTATCAACTAATTCAAGACTTACTCTTGATTAGCCACCGCACTACCTCCTAAAAAGCCAAGATGGGTTAAGGTAACTCTAAGGTCCTCAGCTTCTCGGGACACTCATATTGAAAATAATAACGTCGTCATGACTATTCATGACAACGAGTACTACCGTCATGAGGCCTCCACTGAGCGGGGTTATATCACATGTGCATCATAATCAAGACTACTCTCGACATGTCACTTTGATTATACCACCATCCTATCTTATTTGTTCACTCAAGTCCGGGTAGTGGACTTATCTCACCACACAAAGTCATCAAGCCCAAGCAAATAAGCAAAAACACATGCAAAGATAATATATAAAAGCATGCAAATAATATACAAACATAGCACAAAAACATATATATACAAGTTAGGCTTAACCCTCTTTGGGGAGATTTCCCCAGTGAAGTCGCCATTTCTGTCGCGGTGAAGTCGGATCTTGGATCTCACTTCGGGATTTCATCAGATACGCTTGCTTCCTCAGGATTGTCACAAAACAACTTTCCGCACCCACGACGGACACTATGAATACCGTGTTATGCCGTTTGGGTTATGCAACGCTCTGGCAACTTTTTAGGCCACCATGAATGACATTTTCCGTCCTCTACTACGGTGAACTATCATTGTCTTCTTTGATGATATTCTGGTTTTTAGTGATAGTGAGGCTTCACATATGGATCACTTGGCATGTGTCTTCAACTTATTAGAACAGCATCAGTTTTTTCTCAAACCTCAGAAGTGCTCGTTTGCTCAAACCCAGATTGGTTATCTAGGTCACATTGTGATGGCGGGAACGGTGTCTCCCGACCCATACAAGGTGAAGGCTATTATGGAGTGGCCTCGACCTACCTCTCCCAAGACACTCCGTGGATTCTTGGGCCTGGCTGGTTACTACCGCAAGTTTGTTCGGAATTACGCTTCCATAGCGTCTCCCTTAACTTCCTTATTAAAGAAAGATGACTTCCTTTGGTCTGAAGAGGCAACCAACGCCTTCGAAAATCTCAAAATGGCTCTAGTTACTGCCCCTGTGTTAGCACTTCCAGATTTTACCTCCACCCTTGTGGTTCAGACTGATGCCTCAGGGTTTGCTATGTGTGTTGTACTCTTACAGCAAGGTCATCCACTTGCTTACTTTAGCAAAATGTTGTGTCCCCGTCTTGCTAAAGCATCCACCTATATCAGAGAGTTGCACGCCATCACGGCAGCAGTGAAACGATGGCGCCAATACCTTCTTGGCCATTTTTTCATCATCCAAACTGACCACAAAAGCTTGAAAGAATTGCTCACTCAGGTCATCCAAACACCTGAACAACAACAATACCTCTCTAAGTTGTTGGCATACCATTATGAGATCCAATATCGTCCGGGAAACACTAATACTGTAGCGGATGCACTATCCCGTTCTGATCAACTTCAGACAGATAGTTTTTATCTTTTGACCTCTCCTCACTTGACCTTTTTGGATGAATTACGCCAGGAGTTTTTCAGCTGACCTTGCTTTTGTGGCTCTTTGTGAAAAATATACAGCTGATCCTTCCCTCCTCCTCGGATTTAAACTAGCAAACGGGCTCTTGCTTTACAATGGACGGCTTTGGTTGAGTCCAACTTCCCATTTTAAATCTCTTCTCCTTCAAGAGTACCATGACTCTTTGATTGTAGGACATGCGAGAGTGTCTAAAACTATGAAGCGTTTATCAGAAATTTTTTACTGGGATAACATGAGGAGAGATGTGCAAGATTATATCCGGAAGTGTATCATTTTCCAACAAACCAAATATTCCACTGCCAAACCTAGTGGTCTGTTGCAACCTTTGCCCCTTCCTAATCATGTGTGGGAGGATTTGTCCATGCATTTTATTACCGGCTTGCCTTTGTCCAAGGGGTTCTCTGTTATTCTAGTGGTGGTGGATCGCTTCTCAAAGGGCATTCATTTAGGGGCCTTACCTTCTGGTTGGAAGCTGTCATAGCAGGTCTGGAACTTGAGGAAGAGCAGGATCAGCCTGAGGTCAATATTGAAGACGATGAAGAGGCTGGTGATCCTACAGCTGAGGATACTGATGGGAGTGCTGATTTTTGAATTATTGTAATTCATATTTTCCCTGTATCAGCTGTTTTTAAGCACTGTTTTTGCTTTACTACTTTTATGTTTTGCACCTTGAAGTGCCTACTTTGTAATGTTGAACAATTAATGACCCCAGTACTTTTTTGATTACTCATTCTGATCTTAACTTTTTGTCAATATTATGGCTAAAAAGGGGGAGAAAAGATAAGTAGTATATCTAGGGGGAGTAAGGTATAAGTAGTGCAAATGTGTGCTCTGGTACATGATGTGATGCCAGATGTGTGCACATCGTGGAATGTGCTTGTATATTGCACATCTTTTGAAGACTTTGAAGACCAGACGAATGAAGACTGATCCTTTGAAGACTGCTGAAGATGGTGCTTGAATTTAGGCTGCTGAAGATGCTTCCCCTCTTTCCTGTGTGCATGATTCATCACCATGCTTGTATGTTGGGAGTTTTATTCTCTCAGAAGATATGAGGCAAGATTCCGCTGCTACTAGCCTCTGATGTTCTAATGATTCTCTCCAAAGTCTAGTTGGCTGACTCCAAAGGTTATTTTAGCCAAAAATTGCCAAAGGGGGAGATTGTTAGTGTTTTCAACCTATAAGGTTGTTTTAGTTTTAGGGTGTTGGCTTCATTTGCTAAAATAAGCCTTTGGTCCAGATGTGGTGACTGATGTGCACACATATGAGACCTGACCTGAACGCCCTAGAATAACGCGCTTTCGTTATTTTGCGTGTGATCTTTGAAAAAGATTTGTTTTGAAACAAACACATCCACGCTAGCTTGCGCGCCAAGGAACTAGCTGAAAGATTGAAAAAGATTCAGAAAGATTTAAAAGATGGCTAGTTTTACTAGAAGATTTAAAAAGATTTAAAACAAATAAATCTTTTCAAAAGATTGAGTTTGTTTCTTGGAGATCACGAAGGCCAGCTATCAAATCAGGGATCCAAGCCCATGAAGCTCGTTCTATATAAAGGAAGACTGAAGACTTGTTTTACTCACTGAAATCGAAATCAATATTTCTAGTCTTTAGGATTTTCAGTCTTTGTCCCTTTGTTTCTTGTTTCCATTGAGACTTGAACTAGGGTTGTATTTAGCTCTTAAGCTTTTAAGCACAGAGCTGTTGTGTTCCTTTCTTGGTTCTAGTTTGAAACAAGAATAGGACTGTTTGTCACTCTTAAGCTTTTAAGCAAAGAGTTGTTTTGAATCACTCAAAACTTTGAAGCACGAGTTGGTTCTTTAGGATAGGAGTGCGTCTCCATTCTTGAGTTTGTTATTTAAATCCTTACGGTGTTGTAAGGTGGTTATAGGAAGTGACCAGAGGTTGTCATATCTAGGGAGGACCTAGGTAGAATTAGCACGGGTAGTGTCTAAGTGATAAGTTGTAAACTGGGATTGTTTAGCTTAGAATTGGAACTATCATAGTGGATTCATTCCTGGATTGGTATCCCCCAGAGTAAGTCGCGAGTTGCGTTGAACTGGGTTAACAAACTCATTGTGTTATTTATCTTCTGCACTTTATTTTCCTTGTTCATCAAGTTATTGCATGTCTATGATGTTAGCACATTAGGCACCACATCGTATATCATAACCCTAACGTGCTCCACATCATGCTGCACATCTGTGACTTTCTATCGGAATTTCAATACAGTTTGGAAATATTTGGCTCGAATCCTCACATGGCTTAGGTATATGAAGGTATGAACATTTATCTCGCAGACACCAGCTTCATCACTCGTCTCATTGTCTCCCGAACTTCGCACTTCGGAGCAATCACCTTTGGTATTTGTGTGAAGGCGTGAAATTCGGCTCATCAGAATTTATAACTCATTTCGCTGCAATCTTACCTATAACAATTTCTCATGCACAAGATAATAAACACCAAACAGTTATTCAATTTTTTATAAGTTTGAAAAGGGCTGTTAACAGATGAAGATGACATGCGGAATTCATAGTATACTTTATTGAATTGAAAAACTGAAATGAAATTACTGAATTAAAAATACTGAAATATAAATACTTATCCTTGGGTTGCGTCCCAAGCAGCGCTTGTTTAGCCTCTCATTAGCTTGAGGCATTTCCTCCATTACAGAGGATAGGTTAGCATGTCTCTCTCTTCTGTAGGAGCTTTCGCCTTAGCTCCTCCCTCTTTCTTGTTGCTCTTTCCGTATTTCTCTGGGTTTTATTGTTCTTTGAAGGTAGCAAAATAGAGTCGTCCATCATCTTCTGAAGATGCTGTTTTTATGATGGACTTCCCCTTGCTTTCTGGTGGATGTTCCTTCTTTTGTTCCTTTGATGTATCAACCCAGCTGTTCTTCTTTCTTTCCTTTTTCTCAGCAGCAGGCTTCTTCAGAGGTGGCGTATTAACCCCAAACTTAGATCTTCTGGCCACTTTTCGGTTTCTTCCCCATGCTTTGACCCATGGTGTATGGATGTCCACTTCAATAGTTAGCCTCTTCAATTTATTAGTTAGTCCCTCGGGTACCTCCTCTTCCTGAGCTGTCTCTATCTCTAGCTGCGCCATTTCATTCTCCAGCTCTTCTATCTCTATCTTCACATGTACTTCTTGAGCTGAAGTCGGTGGTGTAGCTTCTCTATCCTTCCACTCGAGCGTGTAGCACACTTCCCTCTTGGTCCTGGAAGCTTTGATGGCTTAAATCCTCACATGGCTTAGGTATATCTGAAAGTTGAACATTTGTCTCACAGACACCAGCTTCATCACTCGTCTCATTGTCTCCCGAACTTCGCACTTCGGAGCAATCACCTTTGGTATTTGTGTGAAGGCGTGAAATTCGGATCATCAAAATTCATAACTTACTCCGCTGCAATCTTACATATATCAGTTTCTCATGCACAAGATAATAAAAAGCAAACAGTTATTCAATTTTTTTATAAGTTTTAAAGGGTTGTTTACAGATGAAGATGACATACTGGAATTCATTAGTATATGGAATTGAAAAACAATACTGAAATGAAATTACTGAAATGAAAATACTGAATTAAAATACTTATCATTGGGTTGCCTCCCAAGCAGCGCTTGTTTAGCCTCTCATTAGCTTAAGGCATTTCCTCCATTATAGAGGATAGGTTCGCATGTCTCTCTCTTCTGTAGGAGCTTTCGCCCTAGGTCCTCTCTTCTTCTTGTTGCTCTTTTCATACTTCTCTGGGTTCTGTTGTTCTTTGAAGGTAGCAAAACAGAGTTGTCCATCATCTTCTGAAGATGTTGTTTTTATGATGGACTTCCCCCTGCCTTCTGGTGGATGTTCCTTCTTTTCTTCCTTTTGAGCTTTGACCCAGTTGTTCTTCTTTCTTTCAGCAGCAGGCTTCTTCAGAGGTGGCATATTAACCCCAAACTTAGATCTTCTGGCCACTTTTCGGTTTCTTCCCCATGCTTTGACCCATGGTGACTGGATATCCACTTCAATAGTTAGCCTCTTCAATTTATTAGTTAGCCCCTCGGGTACCTCCTCTTCCTGAGCTGACTCTACCTGTAGCTGCGCTATTTCATTCTCCAGCTCCTCTATCTCTATCCTCACATGTACTTCTTGAGCTGAAGTCGGTGGTGTAGCTTCTTCCTCCTTCCACTCGAGCTTGTAGCATTCATCCTTCTTTGGCTTGGAAGTTTTGATGATTGTTGCTTTATCTCCACTCCTTAGTGTCATCTCGGCAAGGTTCATATCAATGAGTGCCCTGCTGGTTGCTAAGAATGGTCTTCCAAGAATGATGGGATGGTCTTCGTCTTCTCCGATATCCAGGATCATGAAGTCTACTGGGAATACCAGGTCTTTGACTTTCACCAAGACATCCTCTACTGTGCCCACTGAGTGAATGAATGACTGATTTGCTAATACGAGTTCCCGTGCTGTCCCTGTAGTAGGTGTTTTGAGCTTGAACTTATCTTCCAAAGACAATGGTATTACGTTCACACTTGAGCCCACATCACACAGTGCATTGACTCCTGCTTCCCCAATCTGACAGATAATGGTGATGCTTCCAGGATCTTTCTTCTTTGGTGGTAGTTGCAATCTTTTTGCTAGGCTTTCTCTAAACTCGTTATCAGCTTCTTCCTCATGGTGGTTGCGCTTTTTGTCTTTTAGCGCCTTGCACTCTTCTTTACGTTCGTCCACCAGTTCTTTCATTAGTGCATCCATCGCTTTGTCGTCAAACTCAACGTTAGTGTAGTCTTCTACAAAAACGGTGTCGGACCTATACAGCCATTCACGGACGACATTTTGTTGGTATTCTATCTTCCGGCGCATTTTGCCTGAGAATGGTCTTTTCGCATAGAACTTGGATTTTGGTGCCAGCCTCATCCAATTCTTGAGCCACTTTACGTGATCTTTCCACTTATTAGCGTTTGAAGGTATCATCGGCGGCAAGCTGCTCCCCATGGATTGTTTCGAGATATCAGCAAAGTTGTCCCCTTGGGATTCCATATCCATATCTGCCAGGTCATCCCAGTTTATCCCTTCAGAACTATTGTGGTTGCTTGGTGGTGACCATTCTGATTCCTGATTAATGTTGACCTTCCCGCAGTAATCCCTCATTGTTTCTTTTTGCTCGTCCCCCATGGCTTTGGTGGTAGGCTCTCCTTTGTTGAGATTACTGGATTCCGCTAGCTTTAGTGCTTGCAGTCTTTTCCTTAGTGTTCTTTCTGGTTCAGGATCGTACTTAAAATTCAGGGTACCTGTTATCAACCACAACAAATGAATACCTTAGTAGCACTGGAAAAGGTAATGGTAAAACTTACTTTTTTTTGTTTGTCTCATGTGTCTTTGTCACTATGAAAATTCTCAGGTAAGTGAGGTGGATCACACGGATCGCTTAAATACCAAGACTTTGCCTTAGCCAGAACTTTCACAGATCAAAATCCACAATCATCAACAAGATTTTTTGATTTTTTTAATTTTTTTGTATTTTTGAAAATTTTTTTTGACAAACTTAAATAAATCTATCGATGCTTTGTGAACACAATCCCCGGCAACGACGCCAAAAACTTGACTGCATTCTGGCAAGTGCATCAGTCTGTCGTCGAGTAATAATTCACACTCTAGGTGTCTAGAATGAGTTCGTATCCACAGGGATCGTGCCAAAGCTTCGTTAGCGTTATTTAAGTTCGTTGGTTTTGCATTCGATTTGGTTTTGGAAAAAGGTTTTTATAAAATTAGCGATATGCTTGCAGAAAATAAAGATAAATGATTCAAGAAATATAGAGGATAGGTATGGTGGTTGGACTCACTCCCTTCTTCATATTTGGCATGAACGATGTATAACATAGTTATTCAGATTATTATTCGGCGGTGACTTTATCCTTGTTGTGGTAATACCTTACTATTACCCTATGTATATTGAAGTTTCCCTACGTTAATAACTAAGGTACCTACGAGAGCCTAACCTCGATGTGTCACATACCCTAATTACTAGGTGAGTTGTTCATTATACATGCATTATTACCTTCACACATCCAATGCCTCTAGGTCCTAGTTTCGGGCTGTTCAGCTTCTAAGTGCTCAGTTCACACCTAGTTCTTGATTCCTCCTCTAATTGCTCAGTTCACAACTAGTTCAGGATGTTACCGTCTCTATTCACCTAGCATATTTACTACTAGTTCTGGACAAATATTAAAGCTTACTCTAATATAAATACTAAAGCTTACCCTAACATCTATTCTATGGGCGGTCCTGCTTATCCGGCCAGATTACGAGAATGCGTTATTAAAGTGCATAAAGTAAATAACAAATAGAATACTGAATAACATTTATTATAACTTTGACTCAATCACAGACTCCAAATATTCATAGGGGAGTTCATTTTCTCCACCACAACCTAAGACATCTATTACAAAAGACTTACATAATTTAAATTACAAGAACCGAAATATAAAAGCCTAAAGAAAACATACCTTGCTGAGATAACTTTCCCGTAAGGGGAGAAAGCTATGCCTTTAGAGCTCCTCCGAACACCTCTAGTATAGTAGAGAATGTTCTACTATTTCTGAATGAAAAATAATGAGGAATTGGAGCTCTATTTATAGTTTTCGTAATGGGCCTCAGCAAGCCATCGTGCTGCGATGGGTCCATCGTAGCACGATGGGAAGATTCAGTTCAGAATTATAACTGATCCTGTGCGTTTCATCAGCTTCGTCGCCAAGTAAAGTCATCGTACCACGATGACATGTATCGTAGCACGATGAACAGATTTTTTCCAGATTTTATTCTTCTGTTTTCTTGGCCAACAAGCAGTTTCCATCGTAGCACGATGGAAGCCATCGTGGCACGATGAGCAGCACAAATCTTCACATTTTTGGTTTTTTCTTGTCTTTTGTATTATTTGCTTTGTCTTGATGCTTTTCTTCGATTCTGTAGGTTTTCCTTCGTATTTGGGTCTGTCTTGGTCAATTTATTACTAAAACTAATACTAAAAATACCATATAAATTCCTGTCATCACTTACAAATTAAACTTGCCACCTCACTCCAAAATCCATAATGTCTTCCACATCTCCCTTCTTAAAGCCTATGAAGGACCTCTTCCACCTCAAGTGGATCCCCTTCCTGCTACTTCGGTGGACAACAACCCAATCATCACCCCACTTGCTATCTTGGGCTTTCAGACCCAACTTGTTAATGGGCAGCCAACTCGCTTCGCTTTAGTCCAATGGGAAGGATTGCTCTATGATGACACCTCTTGGGAGCCATGGAATGAGTTGAAGGACACTTACAACCTTGAGGACAAGGTTGATTTTGAAGAGGGGGATATTGTTAAGGACACACCCCTAGCTAATTATGATGGGCCTATTGTGAACAATGTGGAAACTAGGCCCAAAAGGAGTGTCAGACTTCCCAAAAGGTTGGAGGATTGTGTGAGGACCTAGTATGTGGATTAGTATGTGGTTTTGCAAGAAGGTTCTAATAGGTGGCGTCATCCTAGTGAGGTCACATTAGCATAGGACCACTAGGTAATATTTTGTTAGATTTTTCCAGATTTTATTCTTCTGTTTTCTTGGCCAACAAGCAGCTTCCATCGTAGCACGATGGAAGCCATCGTGGCACGATGAGCAGCACAAATCTTCACATTTTTGGTTTTTTCTTGTATTTTAGTATTATTTGCTTTGTCTTGATGCTTTTCTTCGATTCTGTAGGTTTTCCTTCGTATTTGGGCCTGTCTTGGTCAATTTATTACTAAAACTAATACTAAAAATACCATATAAATTCCTGTCATCACTTACAAATTAAACTTGCCACCTCACTCCAAAATCCATAATGTCTTCCACATCTCCCTTCTTAAAGCCTATGAAGGACCTCTTCCACCTCAAGTGGATCCCTTTCCTGCTACTTCGGTGGACAACAACCCAATCATCACCCCACTTGCTATCTTGGGCTTTCAGACCCAACTTGTTAATGGGCAGCCAACTCGCTTCGCTTTAGTCCAATGGGAAGGATTGCTCTATGATGACACCTCTTGGGAGCCATGGAATGAGTTGAAGGACACTTACAACCTTGAGGACAAGGTTGATTTTGAAGAGGGGGATATTGTTAAGGACACACCCCTAGCTAATTATGATGGGCCTATTGTGAACAATGTGGAAACTAGGCCCAAAAGGAATGTCAGACTTCCCAAAAGGTTGGAGGATTGTGTGAGGACCTAGTACGTGGTTTTGCAAGAAGGTTCTAATAGGTGGCGTCATCCTAGTGAGGTCACATTAGCGTAGGACCACTAGGGAATATTTTGTTAGATTTTATGCTTCTAGTTGTGTGACTGCATCCTGGCAAGTATACCAGTCTGTCGTCGACTAATAATTCACAGGGATCGTGCCAAAGCTTCGTTAGCGTTATTTAAGTTGTTGGTTTTGCATTCGCTTTGGTTTTTGAAAAGGGTTTTATAAAAATAGCGTAATGCTTGCAGAAAATAAAGATAAGTGATTCAAGAAATATAGAGGCTAGGTATGGTGGTTGGACTCACTCCCTTCTTCCTATTTGGCATGAAGGGTGTATAACATAGTTATTCAGATTATTGTTCGGCGGTGACTTTTCCTTCATTGTAGTAACACCTTACTATTACACTATGTATATTGAAGTTTCCCTACGCTAACAACTAAGGTACCTACGAGCGCCTAACCTCGGTGTGTCACATACCCTAATTACTAGGTGAGTTATTCATTACACATGCATTATAACCTTCACCTATTGCCTCTAGGTCCTAGTATCGGGCTGTTCAGCTTCTAAGTGCTCAGTTCACACCTAGTTCCTGATTCCTCCTCTAACCGCTCAGTTTACGACTAGTTCAGGATGTTACCGTCTCTATACACCTAGCATTATTTACTACAAGTTCCGGACCATATTAAGTTAAGACTTAATATCAATTCTATGGGCGCTCCCGCTTATCCGGCCAGATTACGAGATACGTTATTAAAGTGCAAGAAAGTAAATAACAAACATAATACTGAATAACATTTATTATAAATTTGACTCAATCACAGACTCCAAATATTCATAGGGGAGTTCATCTTCTCCACCACAACCTAAGGCATCTAATACAAAAGACTATATATCTAAATTACAAAAGAAATCATAACCTAAATATAAAAGCCTAAAGAAAACATACCTTGCTGAGTTAGTTTTCCTGTAAGGGGAGAAAACGATGCCCTTAGAGCTCCTCCGAACACCTCCTTTATAGTAGAGAGTGTTCTACTATTTCTGAATGATTTAAACAATGAGTGGAGGGCTCTATTTATAGTTTTCGTAGTGGGCCTCAGCAAGTCATCGTGCTGCGATAGGTCCATCGCAGCATGATGGGAAGATTTAGTTCAGAATTATAACTAATCCTGTGCGTTTCATAAGCTTGGTCGCCAAGTAAGGTCATCGTACCACGATGAGGGGCATCGTAGCACGATGAGCAGATTCTCTTCAGATTTTCTTCTGTTGATTTCTTGGCCAACAAGCAGCTTCCATTGTAGCACGATGGAAGCCATCGTGGTACGATGAACAGCGCAAATCTTCACATTTTTGGCTTTTTCTTGTCTTTTTGCATTATTGACTCTGTCTTGATGCTTTTCTTGGATTCTGTAGGTTTTTCTTCGTATTTGGGCATGTCTTGGTCATTTTACTACTAAATATACTACCTAAAATACCATAGAAATTCCTGTCATCATTGTGCCAGGATTGGCCTATATAAACAGCTGTAATTGCCAATGATTGGATCATCAATGAAATAATCTCTTTTTCCTTATCTTATTCTCTAGGAGGTTCTCTGTGCCTTATAATTACAGAGGTTTATCAACACCCTTAACACAATACCATTTCTGTCCTTTAAATTTCAGTAACTTGGATTCCATTCCAATCTTGAACTCCTTAAATTGCCACCCCTTGGCTTGAATCTTGAAGTGAACTACGGTGGGTTAAAGGAACAAGGAAAGCCAGTTCCTAAACTCTTCTTTATTACACTCATAGAAGGGTGAATCCAAGAATGCATGTATCATTGGAGTGTGGGAGATGAGGTTTGTGTGGGGATTCCTGAGAGAGAGAGAAGAGCTCCTTGTGTTGTTTACTTGTTCTTGTTAGCGCAACGATAACACTAGAACACGCACAATTGCAAAGCAAAAACTCACACACACACACACTATAGAACAAGAACTGTTTGAGATTTTGTGAAGAAGAAAGAAAGAATAGCTATGAACAAACACTTAGAGAATTGAAGAAATTGTTAGGAGAAAGAGAGAGTTTTATTCATCCACTAATGGGCCACAAATCAAAAGATTACAATACAATTTCTCCTATACACAACATTATTTATAGAGATTACTTCACATCTAAGTAATCTAAGTTAGCTACAACCAACTCTATCCATTAGCTGTATAACTAACATAACTAACTCACACTTAAGCTAACTAACTAACAAACTAAAAGGATTTGAAATTGCAACACAACATGCTCCCTTAATTTCAAATATGTTGTCTTCAGAACTTGAGTGTTCAGAGCTTCTGAGTCTTTTTAGAGCTTCTGAACCTTTAGAGTTTCTGATCAAGTATCAGAACTTCGCAGCTTCTGAGCACATTCAGAACTTCGCATCTTCTGAGGATCTTCAAGACTTCTCAGCTCCTGAACCTTCAGAGCTTCTGATCAAGTATCAGAACTTCGCAGCTTATGAGGATCTTCAAGACTTCTCAGCTTCTGAAAGTCTTCAGAGCTTCTCATGCTTTCCAATGACTTCACACCCATCAGATTCTTCAATCTATTGAACACTTCCACTGTAACTCCCTTAGTTAACAGGTCTGCCACTTGCAGCTCAGTTCTACAATGCTCTAGCTTGAGAATTCCTTAAGTAGTGAAATCTCATTTCAATATGTTTGCTCCAGCCATGAGCAATAGGATTCTTTGCAAGGTTAATTGCCGACATATTATCAACCTTTAGAATCACACTTTCACACTTTATGTTGTTGATTTCATTCAACAAGTTGCATAGCCATACACCTTGACAAGCACATAATGAAGCAGCAATGTATTATGCCTCACAAGTAGACAGAGCTACTACAGGCTCTTTCCTTGAACTCCAAGAGATTGAAGCTCCACCAATCTGAAATATGTAACTAGCAGTAGACTTTCTATCATCCTTATCACCACACCAGTTTGAGTCTATATAGCCAATCAGATCAAACTCTCTTCCCTTGTCAGATGATGGAAACACAATGCCATGATCCATAGTACCCTTCACATACCTTAAGATTCTCTTTGCAGCTATCAAATGAGATATCTTAGGCTTCTCCATATACCTGCTGACTATACCAACACTGTAGGCAATATCAGGTCTGGTGTTGCACAAATATCTCAGAGATCCAATCAGCTTTCTATACTCAGTTGCATCAACCTCTTTCTCTTCTGGTTCTTTTGTCAATTGTAGTCTAGATTCACATGGTGTGAGTGCTGGATTACAATTGATCATCTCAAATCTCTTCAACACTTCACTAGCATATCTGTGTTGATGCATGATCAAACCAGTCTTGGTTCTCTGAAACTCTATGCCATGGAAATAAGAAATGAGACCTAAGTCTGTCATTTCAAATTCCTTCATCATACTCTTCTTAAAGTCTCTTATGTATTCCTCATTGTTGCCTGTGATCAACAAATCATCTACATAAAGATATGGCAGTATCAAGCCCTTTTCATCACTGTTTTTCACATAGACTTCATGCTCAGTCACACATTTGCTAAAGCCTATCTCACTTAGATACTTATCAATTATCTTGTTCCAGGCTCAAGGGGCTTTTTTGAGTCCATATAACGCCTTCCTCAGTTTGTAAACTTTGGATTCCTGACCTTCAACACTAAAGCCAGGAGGCTGTGTCACATAAACCTCTTCATCCAATGGTCCATTGAGGAATGCACATTTTACATCCATCTGATGCATTGACCAATTGTTGTAGTTGGCTATTGCAGTCACTAATCTGATTGTCTCCATTCTAGCCACTGGAGCAAAGACTTCATTGAAATCAATGCCTTGCTTCTGAAGAAATCCTCTTGCCACTAGTCTTGCTTTATGTCTTGTTATTTCACCTTTGGAATTTAGCTTCACTTTGTACACCCACTTCACACTAATAGCTTTCTTTCCTTTTAGTAAATCAACAAGCTCCTATGTCTGATTATCTTTTATGGAATCAAGTTCTTCATTCATTGCCTTCAACCACTTCTTGTCTTTCAATGCAGCTTCAACATTCACAGGCTCAGAGTCTGCATAGAAAGCTAAATGAACAAGATCACCATCATTTGTAACTTCATCATCTTGATTCATTTCACATTCTTGTAATCTTAATGGTACACTTCTAGCTCTAGTTGATCTTCTCACTTCATTATCAACTCTAGCTTCTGATGTTGACTGCTCATCATCAAACACAATGCTCATTGAATCCATCTTCTTATTGTTGTATCAGTCCCATTCTTTCATCTCATCAATGATTACATCTCTACTAACCACTACACACTTGTTAATAGGGTCATAGAGTTTGTAACCACCAGTGGAGTGATATCCAACAAACACCATTTGCTCACCTTTGTCATCTAGCTTCCTTCTTAACTGATCAGGAACATGCCTATAAGCCAATGAGCCAAACACCTTCAAATGACTTATATTAGGCTTGTTACCACTCCAACACTCTTCTGGAGTAACACCATTCAATCTCTTTGTTGGACACCTATTCAGAATATATGTTGCAGTAGCAACAACTTCTCCCCATAACTCCTTTGGCAAATGCTTGTTCTTAAGCATGCATCTTACCATATTCATTATGGTTCCGTTTCTTCTTTCAGCACTTCCATTCTGCTGAGGAGTATAGGGTGGTATTACTTCATGAACTATACCCTCAGCTTCACAAAATTCAGTGAACTCCTTTGACAAGTATTCTCCTCCTCCATCAGTTCTCAACACTTTCAACTTGTGATCACTTTGCTTTTCAACCATAGCTTTGAATTTCTTAAAAATATCAAACACCTCACTCTTTCTTTTGATCAGATAAGTCCACAATTCTCTGCTATGATCATCAATGAAGGACACAAAATATCTATTACCACCAGTAGAGCTTACATGCATTGGTCCACACACATCAGAGTAGACTACCTCCAATACACTCTTTGTTCTACTCACCACATCTTTGCTAAAACTGTCTCTATGTTGCTAAGCTTGCACACAATCTTCACACACTTCATTTGGTATTTGAATTTTAGGCAAGCCAGACACTAAGCTCTTATTATGCATCATATTCAAATCTCTAAAATTCAAATGTCCAAATCTATAATGCCAAGTCCAATCATCTCTTTCTACAGCAGTAGCTAAGCACTTATGATCCATCACATTCAGTTCAATTTTGAATGTCCTATTCTTTGACATAGGAGCTTTCAAAATTAACCTTTTGTTTGAATCCATAAGTCTCATCACTTTATCTTCTATAGCTATCTTGTAATCTTTCTCTAGTAATTGGCCTATACTAAGAAGATTACACTTCATACCTGGAATGTACAGAACATCATTAATGAAGGCTTGTCTTCCATCTTTGCTTCTGATGCACACAATACCACTACCTTCAGCACTCAGTGTACTATCATTAGCAAACTTCACTTTGTTCTCATGAGATTGATTGATGCTTGAAAACCAATCCTTTCTCCCAGTCATGTGGGTGGAACAACCAGAATCTAAGTACCATTCACTTCCACAACACTTATCTTCTTTAGTTGTGACCATTAACATAATTGCTTCTTCACCATTTTCTTGCTTAGCCATCTTTGCCTCATCTTCTTGTGACATATTCTTTGATCTACACTCATCTGCAAAGTGACCAAACTTCTGACAATTGTAACATTTGATGTTACTCTTGTCAAATCTCTTATTTCCACTTTTACCACCTTTGTAACCTCCATTCTTGTTGTTACCATTGTTTTGACTTGAGCCACGAGCTTCTTGATTATCTTTTGAGCCAGAATTTTGATAACCAGCTTTCCCTTTGTTTCCATTCCACTTGCCCTTCCCTTTCTTGGAATTATTGTTCTGAACTTGCAATGCAACCTCATTCTTGCCCTTTTCTGCTCTTTCATTCAACTTCTGTTCATAAGCTTCCAAAGAACTTTGCAATTCTTCAACAGTCATGCTTGAGAGATCTTTGGATTCTTCTATAGCCACTACAATATCAAATCTTGGTGTGAGAGATCTCAGAATCTTCTCAACCACAGATTGATCTGAAATTGTTTCACCACAACCCTTCATCAGATTCACTAGCTTGGTGACTCTTGTAACAAAATCACCAATGCTTTCTTTCTCCTCCATTTGTAGTAGTTCGTACTGCCTCTTGTGAGTCTGTAACGTCATCTTCTTCACTTTTGTAGCACCACCATAGGCCTTCTCAAGATTATCCCATGCTTCCTTTGCTGATTGAGCATCACCAACTCTTTCAAAATTATCAGGACTCACGCACTGATGAATTATGAAGAGTGCTTTGTAATCTTTCCTTTTTAATTCTTTGTGAGTTGCTTTCTGAGCATCTGTAGAAGATTCAGTGACTGGTTCTACTCCTCCTTGAACAAGATCCCACACATCTTGGAATCCAAACACCATTTTCATCTGCTTGCACCAAGAATCGTAATTCTTGCCGTTCAAGATTGGTAGATTACCCGGGAAAGCACCATTTCCATATGTTCCCATTGGAACTGAACTCGATCCTGCCATGAATCCGATCAAACCAGGCTCTTGATGCCAGTTGTTAGCGCAGCGGAAACACTTGAACACGCACAATTGCAAAGCAAAAACTCACACAGACACACTATAGAACAAGAACTGTTTGAGGTTTTGTGAAGAAGAAAGAAAGAATAGCTATGAACAAACACTTAGAGACTTGAAGAAATTGTTAGGAGAAAGAGAGAGTTTTATTCATCCACTAATGGGCCACAAATCAAAAGATTACAATACAATTTCTCCTATACACAACACTATTTATAGAGATTACTTCACATCTAAGTAATCTAAGTTAGTTACAACCAACTCTATCCATTAGATGTATAACTAACATAACTAACTCACACTTAAGCTAACTAACTGAAAGACAACTAACAAACTAAAAGGATTTGAAATTACAATACAACAGTTCTGTTTGCAGGAAGAAGAAAAGATCAATAAAGGAATTGGACTTGGCTTTAATTTAGTAAAGTGAATTGTGGGTCCTGCTACTTAGTTACTTGGTCCTCTTTTCATTGGTCAAAGTTATCTTATTCTAGTGTTTTATATCCCATATGAAGTTTAGATCCTGTTTCATACAACTCCAATCACTACTACAGAAAAGGGTTTTTACATCTGGCCAATATGACATTTTACATCGGTTCAGGGTCCGATGTAAAGACGATTGATGTAATAAGTCTGACACATTTCACATCGGTTGGCCACCCGATGTGAAAACTAGGATATCACATGCGTTATTTATTATATCTGATGTGAAATCTGACCTTTAATTTTATTTTATTAAAAACAAATGTAGATTTCACATCTGTTTCTCGTTTTAACCGATGTGAAAATCCACTATATCACTTCGGCGCAGTAGCCAAACCGATGTGAAATCTCTTTTTTTTTTTCGGTTTGGCACATAATTTATCATATTTTTTCTTGCGTCACAAAGATACCTGCGGTACCTAAATTTTTTTCCATATCATCGCACATACCACAAACATATATATATAACTCTAATAATAATTGTTCGAAACTCAATTATCATTGCAAAAAAATAATAGCTAGCAAAGGTAAAACATATAGACAGAAAATCTCAAGTAAATTGGAGTGACCATAATAACTGAAAAACTTAATAGGAAAACAACTGTTCTCTATAACTATTACTGAGGCTAAGGCTTTTACAAGGAGATGGGGGGCATGTGCTTACGTCTGCTGCAGCCACAAGTTCATAGAATTCCCGGAGCACCATTTTTGTCAATAGTTTGGTATTTACTATTACCGGTTTCCCAATAGTGAGAGTACCCGTCTTGTCAAAAACAATGCAATTTACCTAAAAGAAAGTCATAAACATATTCAAATGTAAGTCCAAATTCGCATAAAAATAAAACCAAACATGAAGTCTTTTATAGATAGTCTTTTGTAAATCCAAAGTCTTTTCCTAAACATATTTGACATTGAACTTACTATTTATCAGAAATGATAGTCATTACTCAATTTTAAGCCAACCGATAATGACAAAGAAAATCCAGAATTCAAGGAGCTAATCTAATTCTAAAGACAATAGCTGACCTTATGTGCACTTTCCAAAGCTTGCCCCCCTTTGATCAATACACCCTGAGATGCACCAACACCGGTGCCAACCATAACAGCAGTAGGCGTGGCTAAACCCAAAGCACAAGGGCAGGCAATAACAATGACAGATATTCCAAACTGCAAAGCAAGCTCAAAGCTGTCCATGGAAGACGATATCCACGATTTCAGGTAAGCATGATATTTTCCAGCTAAAAACCAGGCAAGCCAAGTTGAGAATGAGATCAAAATCACCTACAAAGAGATAAAAGACATATATCAATTCAAACTTCAAGTAGTAAATATATCATGCAAGATTACACTTACATGTCTTACATGTTAAGGCTATTATTGACAAAACATTAGTTAATGTTGCATTTAACTTTGAAAACATGAATAAATAAGAACAAAAACAGTAACAAAAATCATCAATTTCTCCAATGTTGCATTTGCCTTTAATTTTTAATGAAATATAGTAATCCAATTTCTCCAATATTCCATTCTTTAAGAAAAATCATCAAAAACAGTAACAAAAAGTTGGGTAGAAAGATCAAGGGTGAGTGCATTATTAGAACTGACCTCAAATTTTGAACAATGCACCCATCTAGACAATGAGGACCATCTATAAGAAGTAATTTATGAAGTATAGTTAGGAAAATGTAAAAGTAAATTGAAAAACAGTTGAGAAAATATAGGAACACTAGAAATGGGTATGCACTATGTTTACATAGAGTAAATACATGTACAGATTCCCAAAAAATAATGTCAAGATTGCTGAACCATTTTTGTGTTATTCATGAAATGGTGACGTCGGCTAACCTGCGAGGATCATAAATAGTCACTGTACGATCAACCCCACCAACGACAATATTACCAGTGGAAGAACTGCAAACAGAATATAAGGTATCACCAGGGGTACCACTAATCTGATGAACACAACCACCGTTTTCTTTCATTCTCAAGTCCCACATAGTCAGCTGCAAATACAAAACAGATGAAGAAAGCACAAAGCAGAATTCATTATAACCTATAAAGAACATACGTTGAAACAGAACTATAAACCAACACAAAACACACAAACCAACAGCAAAACAACAAGGACAGCAGCAAGAAGCCTCGAACAACAACGACACCAAAACCACAACACCAGAAAAACCAGGAAAAAAAACACAGCAGCAGCAGAAGATATCAACCGGCCAATGACAGCAAATCCGGAACCAAAGTCTCACCTAAATTAGTCTCAGTGTCTTATGCAAATCAACATTAAATAATCATAAGCTAAAAACATAACCAGAAATTTGTTTGGACGTGAATTTAAGCTAAAAACAAATGTAAGCTAAATTTAAGCTAGTAGTCATAAACATAACCAGAAATTCAAATAACTAATAGTCATAAACAAATGTCATTCACTTCTTAGCACCTATTTCATTTAAGCCAACAAGCATTTACCAATTATGAACATGCATTTTCTAGTGACACATAGTCAACTTCAATTTGATTAATATTTTTGAGAGTTAATATAGGGGTTAGTTCGGCATCAGATCCTTACCGGAAAACATACCCTACCTCCAAAGAAACAACAGAAAATGTAACAATTAATGAATTCCTTGTGGGCTAGTTAACTTTAGTGTTGTATTAGATCCAATATCTTCTTTTGTAGTGATAATTATAAAAAATTTGATTCCTTAAACTTAGTAGAGAATTAGAGATTACTTCTATCCCACATTATTAAATAGTGGTCATCCAAACTGCAAAATTAATCAATATACTTTTTTTTTATATAAAATAGTACATGTTAAAACAAATGTCCAAACTCAACACCATAACCAGAGGCACCAAATCAGAAGCTAAAAACACAAAACAAAACAAACCATAACCAGAAGCTAAAAACACCATAACCAGAGACAACATAACCATAAGCTAAAAACACCCAGCCAAAACAGAAAAACTGTAAGCGCAAACGCAGGAACAAAAACCAAAACCAGAGGCACTGAATCAACAACTCACAAAACAAAAACCAAAACCAGATGAACACGAATCAAAACCAAAACCAGAAGCAACTTACAAAACAAAAATCAGCAAAATTTAAGATTAAAACTAAAATTAGAAACTCACCTAGGGTTTCTGCGTACCAAGGGCAGATGAACACGAATCTGTCGTTGTTGTTGAATCAACTTCACGAACCTAAAGCAAGAGAGATTGAGAGACTCACGAATCTCGTTGTCGTTGTTGTTCAATTTCGTGAATGAGAGAGAAAGGTTTGGTGAGGATTGAGAGAAACAAGAGATGTGAATTCGATTGAGAGACGGTTTCGATTGAGAGGGTCGGTGAGGACTGAGGATTGAGAGACAATTTCGATTGAGAGAGAAAGAGTGAATGGGTGAGAAAACACGATGGGTTTAGGGTTCCATGGGTTTAGCAATTGAATGAGTGAAAGAGTGAAAACACAAGTGAGAAGATTTCGCTGAGAGAGAAAGAGACTGTGTGCGCGCGCCTTTAGGAAAGAATTTCTGTTGAAAGGGGTTTTTACATCGGTGGAACATGGACATATGTGAAATCCTTATAATCTATTTTCCACTTAATTACAGCATTGCCACCGTATTCCCTTTCACATATGATATATAATTATCCGATGTAAAAAGCCTAAACCAAAAGTCTATTTTGTAGTAGTGAATTATTATTAGCTCTAATAATTAAAGTGAGTTGTTAAAAATATAGACCGAATCAATATTAGATGTTGTGTGCTTCGCCATGACGAATTCCACTTTAAGTGGATGGCATCTTTTCTTGCTATTCTTGCTATTGATTGTGAGCTTACCGCTAATAATAGCTTGGATTGTGTTGGTTGGAGCTGTCAAAGGGGCCGGGCTGGCCAAGACATGTAAAGGGGCTTAAGTGGGCCGGCCCATTAAAGCCCAAGGCCCAACCCATCTAGCCCGGCCCGATAAGCAAGGGCCTATATGGGTCGGCCCGACAAATTTTCATTTTTTTTTTTTTTAAAAAATTGACAATTTTTTTTAAAAAAAATTCAATGGACAATAAAACTACATATGTATCGCACACAAACTAGTTGTTATTATTATATTTTTCAAGTAAATATAATCATAACAAATTTGGATATTTTTATTTAACAAATCTCATCTTGTGAAGTCAAACTTCTAAATTGAAGTTATTTTGATGAAGACAAATATGTGAAAAGAAGAAAAAGATTGGCTATGATCAAGTGTTAAAGTTGAAAGAATTTCATTTATATCTCATGAAGATGTGATCAAGATATGGAGCTTAATCTATAGGTATAATATGCAATTCATTATTATAAGCTGTAGGTGCTCATAAACTTTCATCTAAACCTTTCTAAAGTTACTATAATAATGTTGCATGATTCACATCTAAAAGATTTTTAACTTAGAATAATTTTCAAAATATTGAGCAGGTAAATCAATTTACCTCCCTAGGTAAATTGATTTACCTACACTTTGTCGTTTATGGAATATCATTTTTCAAAAAGGTAAATTGATTTACCCTTCCTTGTAAATTGATTTACCTAGTTCATTTTGGCAAATATTTTAACGTTAAAGGAATGGTAAATCAATTTACCCTTCCTTGGAAATTGATTTACCTAGTTAATTTTGAAAACTTTTTTAACGTTCAAAAGGAAGGGAAATCGATTTACCAGGTAATGGAAATCGATTTACCTCTGTTAGCATTTGAAAATTCTGAATCATAAACACACCTTTTCATTATTATACCTCTTCCAAATCATTGCAATTTTTATGTCTAAGAGGTATCATACAATCTATAAATATTGATCAGAATTTTCTCAAAAAAACAAATCACTTTCATAAACTTTCTAACAACAATTCTTTGTACAATCTTTCATAAAACTCTTTGAAACTTTCCTGCATAATTTCATATCAAACAAAAGTTTCAAAGTGAAAACAAGTTTCATAAACTTTCTAACAACAATTTTATTCTGAATTGTTATATTGAAAGTGAAAACAAATTGTTAGAATTTTGTTGTATCAAAATTCTCTTGTATTCAAACTTATCATCAATTATCTGTAACTCTGTACTATTGCTTGTTTTCCTAGTTTGTGGAAACAAGTGTTTTTTAGAGAAAGAACACCTTGCTGTCCAAGATTGTTGGTAGCAAGAGAGTGAAAAAGAGAGGATTGTTCTCTTGTTTCACTTTGTAGGGAATCACCTTGTTGTCCAGGATTGTTGGAAGCAAGCGAGTGAAAAAGAGAGGATTGTTCGCTTGTTTTACTTTGTAAAGGTCATAGTGAATTCCTTCATAGGGTGTGAAGGGAGTGAATGTACCAATAGGGGAACCACTATAATTCTCTTGTGTCAATTTTCGCTTCCCTACACTCTTTATTTTTCTGCATAACATTCATATTTTCATCACAAACCTTCAAGAAAAATAAAATTACCATAACACCACTAAAATAATCAAAATTGTCATAAAACCTAATTCACCCCCCCTCTTAGGTTTCACTCTTAAACTTACACATCTTTCGTTACTTATTTTATCTAAAGATTTTATGCTAACTAAAATTCCTTATTTTTAGGTAAAATTATTTTTAGATTTTTTTTTTTAATTCTTTAAGGGGCCGGCCCAAAAGCCCGTGGGGCCAACCCATGATGGCTCATTAAAAAAATAGGCCCGGGGGGCCAGCCCAATAAGGGCCAATAATCTTTTTTTTGAAGCTCATCTCGGCCCGTATAAAACTATAGGGCTAATGGGCCGGCCCAAAAGCCCGTGGGGCCAACCCATGATGGCTCATTAAAAAAATAGGCCCGGGGGGCCAGCCCAATAAGGCCCAATAATATTTTTTTTGAAGCCCAGCCCGTATAAAACTATAGGGCTAATGGGCCGGCCCGATAGCCCGACCCATTTTTACAGCTCTTGTTGGTTAGAGTCTCGCGATCCACTTTTAAGGAAAATACAATTCAGTAACCGATTATTTCACATATATGTACTATCGTTTTTTTTTTAACTATATAAAATAAATGATTAATGACTTGTATTTTCTTGGTTAATGAAGTAGTAAAAGTGGGTAACGAATTATATGTTCGTCTCTTGAGTTTGATTCAGTTGGTTGGACAATGAATTATATATGCAGGGGGTCGGGGTTCGAACTCCGGTCATCCTACTTATCCATTTTATGGATGGAATTTTAAGTCATTGGGCTACATGACAAAAAAAGAAAGGGAATATATGTTCAAAAATTGGTTAACAACATATATTTTTTGTGGTTAATGAAGTTGGTTAATGACAAAACTACATTTTTGTGTCACAAAACTTATTCTTTACAAAAAAAGTTGTAAAAAAAAGGGTTCTATTCATTGTATGAATAAGGTGAACATTACCCATTTGATGTTTAGGTGTGTGTTCCAATAGCATTACTAATAGATTATATATACATTTGTTATACAATTCAATAAAATTAAAAAAGATTATTTATTTATATAATAGCGAGAGGAAGGTAGCTTGAGAGTTAAGACATTAGTCTAAAGAGAAACATCAACAACTTGGGATCACAACATGTTCCAAATAAGATGTATTTATATGATAAACACTTCGGTACACATCTTATTTGGAGATGAATCAGTACATTTTTGATGTGTACAATTGTAATAGATCTATAAATAATATTTAATATATAAAAATTAACAAACATTATTTGTGTATATATCACAATTGTCCATATCAACAAATGTACTGGTACACATTAAATAAAATTTGTACTAAAGAATTCAGGTATTTATATTTATTTATTTATGTTTTTTTGACTCGGTATTTATATTTATTTAAAACAACTTTCCCGCTGACAATTTAGTGCCAACAACTTTCCCGTTGACATTAGTCTAAAGATAAATAAATATCAACAACTTGGAATCACAACATGTTCTGAATTTTCAAGTTTATACTTAGTTTAGTGAAAACTTCTTCAAATTCTTGGTTTGGAAGAAAACACAATGAATTCTTCAAGTTCAACTTCAAGCCAGAAGAAGAAGAAGAAGAAAGCACCTTACTATAATGATCGCAACTTCATTAACACCATGTTTTCTTGGTCTCTTCAAGACATATTGAACGAAGATTTTTACAAAAACAAGGTTTCATCTTCTTCTATTACTCTATCACACACGTTTTTTTTTCCATTACATTTTAATAATTTTTTTAACATTTTTTTGTAGGTGGATTGTATTGATTTATCTTTCAAATCTATTAGGCAATATTTTCAGTCATTTGTGTATCCATTGTTGGATGAAACACGAGCACAACTATGTTCTGGTATGGATATTTTGTCTAGTTCACCTTATGCTGAAGTTGTTTCTCTTGAAAAGAAACAGTCACATTCATATGGTAGGAATCACTATGTTGTTAAAACTGATAGTTGGAAAAATAGGTCTTCTGGACATGGTAAAGAGCTATACAAAACATTGTTTGGAGATGTTTTTATTTTGGCCGATTTTAAACCCGAAAGTGTTAATGATTTAACAAGGTCAGGAAGGATGTGGAGTTTTGTGTTGTCGGCTGGGATTCTTGATGAGGAGATTAAGGAGGAGGATGACGATGATGATACTAAAATTATGCCTACTTTTAAAGTGATTGCTTCTAAAGACATTGACATTGATGAAATGGGGCAAAAGTCTTTGTTTATTATATTCTTGACGAATATAACGCCTAATAGAAGGATATGGAACGCGCTGCATATGGATAGAGATCTTTTATGTTAAGGATTTGAGTTAATTGTTCCCATCAAACATTTGTAGTGTTAACTTGTACTATAACAAAGCATAATCACAGTAGTGAAGTTCTGGTTATTTTGATATTTATTGTTGATTATTTGTTTTAGTTATTTGTAACACAATTGCAGAAAGAAAGTATGTGGTTAGAAGTTTTATTGCTTAATTATTTATGAATTTGTGAATGACATTTTCTAGTTTATTGTTATTGAGTCTCTTTGTGGCTATTTCTAAGTATGACAAATTTTGACATTTAGTTTTTATCGATGTGTTTTGGGGAGCAGGTTGACGAAAGCTGTGATTATTGTTCACCGAAGATTGACGCTCTTAGGGATGATGAAACATTTCAAAGGTTATCATCTGAGTTGAATGAGTCGCAAAACAAGGCAATTTGTGCTTGCCTTTCTTCCTTTCATTGCAATCATAAGTCTACGGTGGATCTTATTTGCGGTCCACCGGGAACCGGAAAAACAAAAACTTTGGGCACACTGCTTTTTGCTCTGTTCAAAATGAACTGTAGGACTCTTGTTTGTGCCCCAACAAATGTTGCCATTAAGGAAGTTGCATCGCGTGTCTTGAGCATGGTGAGAGAATCATTTGATGGAAATTCCGATGCTTTGTTCTGTAATTTAGGAGACATGCTATTGTTTGGGAATCATAAGCGGCTCAAAGTTGGTGTAGAAATTGAAGAGATATATTTGGACTATCGTGTCAAGCAGCTCATACTATGTTTCACCCCATCTAATGGTTGGAAATATTGTTTTGGTTCAATGATTGGTCTTCTGGAAATGTGTGTTTCCGATTATCATATATTCATTGAGAATGAGGTGAGAAAAGAACAAGCTCAAATTGCTGATAATAATTCTAATGGGGAAAAAGTTGACAATCCTTCCAATTCTAGTGTGAGGATGCACAAATCTTTCATCGAGTTTGTCAGAGAGAGGTTTCTGTCTATTGCATTGCCACTCAGGGACCGTATTTCCATCTTATGTACTCATATATCTAGAACTTGTATTATGGAACATAACTTGAAAGATTTGGCCCGTCTTATTTACTCTCTCCGTTCATTTCAAGCTTTGTTGTTTGAAAATAACATTTCTTCTGAAAAACTGGAAGAACTTTTCTCTCCTTCAGAACATCAAGATAGTTCTTTTGAATCGGTTGTTGTAACTGCTGCTGAATACTCATTGCGCCAGAGAAGAATGGAATGCCTTGATCTATTAAGAGCCCTTAAAGTTTCACTTGGTCACCTCGATCTTCCAGATGTTGCGACTGAAGAGTCGATCAGAGAGTTCTGTTTACAAGCGTCTTCATTAATATTTTCCACTGCTTCGAGCTCCTTTAAGCTGCATTCTGTTCGCATGGAACCTCTAGACAGTTTAGTGATTGATGAAGCTGCACAGTTGAAGGAATGTGAATCCATCATACCTCTACTACTTCCGGACATAAACCATGCTATTCTTGTTGGAGATGAATGCCAGTTACCGACAATGGTTGAAAGTAATGTATGTATTCTAAAAATGTCTTATTTAGTTAATTTAGTAGCGGTACCTACATTTTCACCAATGTTAAGTTTTTTTATTGACAATTAATACTAATGCTCGTCCTTGATATGTCTAAGGTTTCTTCTAAAGCCAATTTTGGAAGAAGTTTATTTGCGAGACTGAGAACATTGGGTCATCCAAATCACTTCCTCAATATCCAGTACAGGATGCATCCAGCAATTAGTTCCAAGAATTTAGTCACAGGTATATGGGATGCCAAGAAAGAGCTGGACCAACTTGATGATTTGCTTAATTCTGATAGAAACTCTAGATGGAAGGTATTTGGATTACCGATCTTGTAATATTACTTATTGTGATTATTTGCTTGACCTTTATTTCATATTCCTCCTACGTTTGTGCAGGTTCTTTTTAGTGATAACTTTCTAAAGTCGTTTAAAAAACTTCCATCAAAGCAGACAAAGAATTCGGTCATTAGCCTCTTACTCAGACTCTCTAGTGGGTGGAGACCAAAAGGGATAAAAGTAGACGTGCTTTGTGGAAATTCATCCCGGATATTAAAGCAATATAAAGTTGAAGGTCGCTTTGTTGTTTGTTCAAAGGACATAGTAAAAGAATCGGATTTCACTCAAGTTTTAAGGATATGGGATATTCTACCTCCAGAGGATATTCCTAAAGTAGTGAAGCGTCTTGACAGTATTTTTGGAAGCTATAGTGATGATTTTATAAGTCGCTGCAGTGAGCAATGTTTTGATGGGTAAGTACTTTGATTTGCATTTTATTACTCCTAAGATGCTTTAGCTAACTGATAGCTTGTGTTTTACTTATTTTCTAGGAAGATGGAGGTCCCAATGACTTGGGGAAAATCAACAGAAATCATTAGAATTAAGAATCTTGATAATAATGGAAATGAAGCTGAATCAGTTTGTTGCGATCAAAGAATATATGTTGAGAATTCAAAGGTTGAGGATAGTTTTTTGCTGATGAAATTCTATTCTTTATCATCTGTTGTGGTTAGCCACTTGCTTTCTGATCGTAATATTAATGAATTGGAACTTCCATTTGAAGTATCAGATGAAGAACATGATATAATACTCTTTTCTAGAAGCACATTTGTATTGGGTCGCTCTGGTACTGGGAAAACCACTGTTTTGACCATGAAGTTATTTAAAAAGGAAGAATTGCACCATGCGATTCTTGAAAAAGCATGTGGAATTAAGAGTGAAGTTCCTTGTTTGAATTATGATAAAGAGGATAAAGACAATTCTACTATGAATGACAGGCCAGTCTTACACCAACTATTTGTAACAGTGAGTCCTAAACTTTGTCAAGCGGTAAAGCATCAGATTGTTAGAATGAAAAGGTATGTAACTTCTACTTCAGACTATCAACTTTTCTGTCTTCTTGTATATATATTAAATTTCTTCTGAGATTACAAAATTTAGGTTTTTCTTTTTACTTAGGCAATGGTGTTGAAGATACTCTGTTGTAACTCTTTAATTTTAGTAACCATTGTAGTATCACATGTGCGGGTCTTTTGAAATAATTATGTCCATCATGTTTGTTCGCTGAGTTCACTTAATTGGTATCTAATATTAGTTATGATGTGCATACAGATTCATATGTGGTGGGGATATTTCCGCTGAAAGCTGTTCTATTGAGAAAGATATAGTTGATGTTGATACATCAATACAATTTAAGAATATACCAGATTCTTTTGTTAATATTCCTGCCGAATCATATCCACTTGTGATTACATTTCAGAAATTTCTAATGATGCTTGATGGGACCGTGGGGAATTCTTATTTTGAAAGATTTCTAATTTCTAATGTTGCTTTGGAGACTTTTATAAGGAAGAAGCAGGTGACTTATGAGAGGTTTGACTCATTATATTGGCCACATTTCAATTCCCAGTATACCAAGACACTAGATTCATCCAGAGTGTTCGCTGAAATATTGTCTCATATAAAAGGGGGCATGCAATCTTTAGAGTCTGGTGAGGGGAAGTTAAGCCGTCAGGATTATCTTTCCATGTCTAAAAACCGAGCGTCAAGTTTAAGCAAGAAGAAAAGGAAGATCATATATCATATTTATCAAAGTTATGAAGAAATGAAAATGAATAAAGGGGATTTTGATTTGGCTGATATTGTTGTTGACATTCATCGCCGACTCAGAATTAACAAATATGAGGGTGATGAAATGCACTTTGTATATATAGACGAAGTGCAGGATCTAACCATGAGTCAAATTGCTTTATTTAAATATATGTGTCGAAATGTAGAAGAGGGTTTTGTTTTTTGTAGGGATACTGCTCAAACCATAGCAAGGGGAATTGATTTTAGGTTTCAGGATATCAAATCTCTCTTTTACAAGAAATTTGTGCAAGAATCAAAGACCAGTGCTTATAACAAAGGAAAAGATAAAATGGAAGTTTCAGAAACATTTTTGTTGAATCAAAACTTTCGGACTCATGCTGGAGTGTTGAAATTATCCCAGAGCACCATTGACCTTCTTTCCCATTTTTTCCCTCATTCTATTGATATTTTGAAGCCTGAGACCAGTATGATATACGGGGAAGCTCCAGTTGTTCTTGAGTGTGGGAGCAGGAAAAATGCAATTAAAACTATTTTTGGCAACACTGGACATGAGAGCGGGAAAATTGTTGGCTTTGGAGCAGAGCAAGTAATTTTGGTACGTGATGATTATGCGCGAAAAGAAATTTCAAAAGATGTTAGTAAACAAGCTCTTGTTCTAACTATTTTGGAGTGCAAAGGGCTTGAGTTTCAGGTAGTTTAAAAATCATTATATTTGATTCATTTTTGTTTTGAATGTTATGTTTATTTATTTTATGGCCATCTGTGCTCTTTTGCAGGATGTATTGTTGTACAACTTTTTTGGCACTTCACCTTTGCAAAAACGATGGAGGGTGATTTATGAGTATATGAATGAACAAGATATGCTGGAACCTACAGAATCCAAGTCTTTACAAAGTTTCAATGATTCCAAACACAATATTTTGTGCTCAGAGCTGAAACAGCTATATGTGGCTATAAC
Organism: Trifolium repens; assembly: GCA_030408175.1. NCBI lineage: Eukaryota > Viridiplantae > Streptophyta > Magnoliopsida > Fabales > Fabaceae > Trifolium > Trifolium repens. The sequence goes on along the minus strand of CP125841.1, from coordinate 27,756,580 downwards.
TCGTACAAGACAGAGATTGTGGATATGCGAGAATACAGAGGAATATTGTAGACCTATGTTTGATTATTGGAGAAGGAAGTGTCTTGTACAATTCAAAAAACTGGATGATTCACTTGCTCAGGCAATGAAAGTTGCGAGTAGTCCAGAAGAATGGAAGTCACGTGGCAAAGAGGTTGTTTTTGTAGATTACCATTTTATTCAATGTGCTTTCCTAATAATGGGTTGTTTTGATATGTCTCTTTTTTATTAGATTGTTATTATATTTTGTTTTACCTCATAGGTGATATTATGCTATATCGCTAGTAATTTTATACTTTTATTATTGTGTAAAGCATAAAGAAAAGGTTATAGATGTGCCGCTTTTGTCTAGTTTTCTTTTTGCTCCAAATGATATATTATTGTAATTGTTTCTTTGCAGTTATATTATCAAAATAACTATGAGATAGCAACAATGTGTTTTGAAAGAGCCGGGGACTCTTATTGGGAAGAAAAGTCTAAGGCCGCTGGTCTTTGGGCAACTGCACACCGTTTACATGACTTGAATCCTGAAGATGCAAATGCAGTGCTTAGGGAAGCTGCTAAAAAATTTGAAAGGATAGGAATGGCCGAGTCTGCTGCCCAATGTTTTTCTGATTTGGGGGATTATGAAAGGGCAGGTATGAACTTCAGCTTTGGCATCTATGTCTATACCTTTATGTGAGTTTATGTTGAAAAGTATTAGGATATCATTTTAGAACATAAATAACAAGTTTACCTTACATGGTTCTGTCTTATGCTCATTTGCCGAGGTTGCTCTGACTGTAGTTTTAATCTGCTCAAGAATATACAATTGTTTATGTGATATAAAATTGGACACTAACATTTGGATATTTGTGATATAAAATTGGCAGCTCAAGCGTATGCTAGCGGAAGTTTCTTCTCAGATTGTTTGAATATTTGTACAAAAGGTGGATTGTTTGACATTGGCTTACATTACATTCAGCACTGGAAACAAAATGAAATTGCTGACCCTGGTTGGGCTAATAGCCAGGATCTGTACGCAATTGAACAGAAATTTCTGGAAAATTGTGCTCGGAAATATTTTGGCAACAATGATATCAAATCCATGATGAAATTTGTTAGAGCTTTTCATTCGATGGATTTGAAGCGCGAGTTCTTACAATCGTTAAGCTTACTTGATGAGCTTATTGAATTAGAAGAGGAATCAGGCAACTTTATGGAGGCTGTAGACATTGCTAAGATGATGGGTGATATTCTTCGCGAGGCTGATTTGCTAGGAAAAGCTGGTCATTTCTTGGAAGCATATGAACTTATATTTTTCTATGTACTTGCAAAATCTCTTTGGTCTGGAGGAAGCCAAGCATGGCCCTTAAAGCAGTTTACACTTAAGGCCGAGCTTTTGGGACGAGCGTTGAAATTTGCAAACGAAGTGTCAAGAAAATTTTATGACCTTGCATCTACAGAAGTAGAAATACTGTCAAATAAGCATGACAACAACTTTGAAATAATGAATCAATTGCAATTTTCTCGCTCCCATCATAGTATAAGAGGGGAAATGCTATGTTTGAAGAAACTGCTGGATTCTCATTTTCGGTTGAACTCCTCTAAGTATGTTTGGCTAGAGAATATAATTGATGTTTCCGTCGAAGGCATGATTATGAAGAATCAATTTTCTGTGGGGACATTGTTTAATTGCTGGACATGTTGGAAGGATAACATTGTTGAAATGCTGAAATCCCTTTCAGATTTCAAAACTCAAGAGCCTCATCAGCATAGTTATGTAAAGTTTGCATTGAATTATTTGGGTGTTCAGAAGCGAATTTATAATCTAAATGACATTTACCTTTTGCTCATCCCTGATGCTAACTGGGTGATGAAACTGGGAGATAGATTGCTAAAGAAGAATGGTAAGATAGTCTCTGTTGATTTTCAACCTTTAGTTTCTTTTGCTCAGAGTTATTGGAGTTCAGAGTTACTTTCTGTTGGCATGGATGTCTTGCGCAACCTAGATGCACTCTACAAAATTTCAGTTAATAAAGCTTTTTCTGAATTATGTCAAGTACAGTCTTTATTGCATATCTATGAGGTTTCAAAGTTTCTTCTCGATTCCAAATGTTTTAGCCGTGGGCACGGTAACTTGAAAACATTGGAGACATTTTACAGAAAGCCAATTGAGTGTTTATTCCGCCATGTAGTTTCCCTTGACTGGAAGAAATCACTGGAAAAAGAATTGGTTTATCAAAGAATAACTGCAGCTTGTCAGGAAATTATAAAAGAGATCATCTGTGAAAAAACTAAACCGAAAGATATATTGACCTATGGTCTAATTGGAAGGCTGGTAGTTATGATTCTTGGTACAGCTAATGTAAAAGATGAACTGTTTGTGCAAATTATGACAAAGTTTGAAGTTAACAAACCCTGGAAATATTTCATTGAGAGCTTACGGTCGTGTTCAGGAAATGAAATTTCACCGGAGAGTATAGCGGTTTTTGAGATACATTGCATTTGTAATCTTCATAGTGCATTGCAGCATACTTGCAGTGTCAATTGGATAAGAGAAGATGACTATATGTCTCCTAGTTGCTTTATGTATCTTGTTGAACGGCTATTGTTGTGGACCTCAAGCTTGAAGGGGTTCATTTATGCGACAAAGTCATCTTTCACTGAATGGATTATTTGCCAAAATGAAAATTCCCTTAGAAATTTGAGCTTTATGGCTGTAGAACAGCCAGACATGAGTAATGTCCATGATTTCATTGCGAATATCCTCTGTAAGTTTGTTTCTGATCAAAATGGCACCGAAACCTGGATTAAAAATTCAAGGTTGGATGTGAAGAATTATTTTCCATCGCTTCTCCTGAGGTTGGTTGTTTCAATATGTTTGCTTCTTCTCAACTCTGGGAGTGGGGAGTATTCGGAGTTACGCAAATTGTTGGGGAATAGCGACATAATCTCTCAACTACCATTGGACTTTTTAAATATTCTTCAAAAAGGAAAGGAACACATGGGTTTTGAAGTCGTTGCTGAGGCATTTAAAGTGATTGGCAACCCTTTGGTGATTGCTAAACTTCAAAACAATTCCGAAATTGTTTGTTCGGATGCTGTGTTTGTGGATTTAACAATATGCCAAAAAAGAGAGCTCATATTAGAAAAGTTATTTCCAAGTAGAGTTGACAGTGTGGGAGAGGAAACCCCAACAGAAGCCTTTGATTCAACATCTAAAGAGTTTTCTTCAAATCTTCCAAATGAAAGCTCTGCTTCTGTCTCATATCAGGCATCAGATGGACAGATAAAAGATGAAGTTAACAGGTCTATCAATGCTGACTGCTTCTGGAATTGGTTGGAAAATTTCGGGTCTGCAACTGATGTACCATGTCTTAATAGTGTTTCACCCGATTCCTTAATGATAAAGGTCAGCCAATTTTTCTGTTACGTTCGAAATAAAATGTGCTTATATCAAACAATTAATATTTATATTCTTTTATCACAAGATTTTCTTTCCTTCACTTTTTTCATTCTCTCCAGGATGTTTTGGATCGTTATATTCAACTTTTGAATTTGTCAAACCCTATTAAGATGGAAAAGGAGTTGGCGTGCTTTCTTGATGAAATGAAGCAGCTTCGAGCCGCTATGAGCATGAGGTAAGTTATATAAGTAACTTGTCATAAATAATTGTAAACAATATTTAGGTAGTTCTCCAATACTTATTAGCACTTAAAAGACATTGATTGCTATATGATTTTCTGTTTTTGCTTTACTTACTTATTAATCTTTTTGTTGTCTCTTCTCCAGCGATTTGACGATTCAGAAGAACACTCTAATTGTACTTTCAGAGAAAATTCTTTCGAGACGATCAAAAGTACCGCACACCGTGTATCAACTGAATTTGGCTTGCCAAAGGAGTGATACCAATGTTGAGTCAGATCCATCACAAGCCAGCGCTGAAGTAGGCAATGATGACCAACACGAGCAAAATATTTTGAAGGAATCAAAAGATGACATGTCCAATAATTCTCAAGGTGCAGTAAATTAGGGGTGTTCACGGTTCATAAACTGCACTGAACTGAACCATATAAATGGTTCAGTTTAGTAACTGAAACCACTTTTTATAAAAACTGGTTTATTTCTCAAACCAGTTTCAGTTCAGTTCAGAACCAGTTTAGAACCAGTTTACATCTTTAAACCAGTTTAGTTTCAGTTAACTGGTTTAAAACCGGTTTTTTTAATAAAACCGGTTTATTTTTTGAAAAACTGGTTTTATACCAATTTTCTGTATTTTTTTAAAAAAAACTGGTTTCCGATAAAAATAATTTCGGAGTTTTTTTCCAAAAAACAGTTTAAGTCTATTTTTCGGGAAAAAAGTTTCAATATTTTTTTTGGGAAAAAAAGTTTCCGACTTTTTCAAGAAAAAAGTTCCCGATTTTTTTCGTAAAAAAAGTTTCCGATTTTTTCAGGAAAAAAAGTTCCTGATTGTGTTCGGGAAAAAAGTTCGCGATTTTTTTTCGGAAAAAAAGTTCCAATTTTTTTCAGGAAAAAAAGTTACCGATTTTTTCGGAAAAAACGTTCCCGATTTTTTCGGAAAAAAAGTTCCGATTTTTTTCAGGAACAAAAGTTCCCGATTTTTTCCGGAAAAAAGTTCCCGATTTTTTCGGAAAAAAAATTCCCGATTTTTTCGGAAAAAAAGTTCCGATTTTTTTCGGGAAAAAAAGTTCCCGATTTTGTCAGAAAAAAAGTTCTCGATTTTTTCGGAAAAAAAGTTCCCGGTTTTTTCGGAAAAAAAGTTCCCGGTTTTTTCGGAAAAAAAGTTCCGATTTTTTTTCGGGAAAAAAAGTTCCCGATTTTTTCGGAAAAAAATGTTCTCGATTTTTTCGGAAAAAAAGTTCCCGGTTTTTTCGGAAAAAAGTTCCCGATTTTCTCGGGAGATATTTTTTCGGTCTTTTTTCCGCTTATTTTTTTAAGAAAAAAGTTCCCATTTTTTTGGGAATTATTAAATATTTTTTTAAAAAATAAAATACAGTTCATAAATTTAAACTGGTTTTGAACCGGTTATAAACTGAATTGTAACTGTTTTTAAAAAGTGGTTCAGTTCAAAACTGTATTAAATGGTTCAGTTTAAAATATGGTTCAGTGCAGTTCGAACTACAGTTTGGTTCAGTTAACTGGATTTTTGAACACCCTTAGTTCAGGACATGGAAAAGCCAAGGGGAAGAAAAACAAATCCAAGAAAAACAAGGGAGGGAAAAAGGGTAAGAAGTGAAAATTGTCAGGTATTGTACATGCAAATGCTGTAGTAATTTTTGTTCTTACACTTACACACACTAGTGTTCTCTACTATCCTTGGTCTTTCTTTGGTGAGATTGGAACAATCATGTGAAACCTTTGTTGTCTATAAAAGCACAAAAAATGTAGTTTCTTTTGTTAAATTAAATTAGTTTGAAACTCACTACCAAAAAAAAAAATATTAGTTTGAAACTAGATGGTTGATCAAGCCTGTGATTCTTAAAATTGGTGCTTGATATATATACATATATATCGGCAATATTAATATGAATTAGAATTTTCTGACTGTATTCCTGCTATTGCAAGCCTTCTGATTATAATAATTGGAAGAAAGGAGTAACTAAAGTTTTTAGTTTGCTTATTTCTTCGGAACTTGTTTCTGCGATTGGAAATAGTAAAACGGTATCCGTTATCCTTCTGTGAAGTATCATGTTTTGGTGTAAGACAGAATATAAAATCAGACATTAGCCTGTATGTATGTGTGTAAGAAAGAATATTGTTCACCTCTATATTGACTCACTAGCCTATCTATTTCCAAGTCTTGATGATTATGAATGCATAATAACTAATAAATAATAACCAATCATGGTCAGGTCCCAAGGGAATAGAAATATTGACATGGTACATTTTGTTCATATGTTGTTGGGGTTAGTCTCTACTTTGGCAGCAACATACAATGTGAGGAACGGTTTTTGTTGTTGGAACTGCTAATTGCCAACAGGCTAGAGGAATAAAGCTAGCTTCGAATTTTACCTCCTGCTACTTAGCGGACGTTATAAAAATGAGAAATATTGAAACCACCATCCGCTATCTGTCTAGTGGACAGAATCCACTACTTAAGTAGCCGATTAGTAACCCCCCTCTCAAGAAATGCATTTGTTCTAGCGGACTAGTATTTTCACCGTGCGTTATGCATTTTCTAGAAATTCTGTCCATTTCCCATAAGAAGTCCATTATTATAGTTTTGGAATAAATTAATAATATAAATATACGTCTTTTGAGAATTATTTGAATATTTATACACTAAAACATTATTAATTGTATTGTCCAATTATTTTAAGAAATAAAGATCTCTACTATGCATTTTCAAGTTTCTACTTAGTTCACCCAAAACCATTTTTCAAAAAATTCTTTGTTAGGAAGAAAACACAATGAACCCTTCAAGAAAATATTTCTAAACTTGTCTCTTACGACGCATGTTAAAAAACTGTATAAATGAATATTGAACATATACAAAATATATTTTCATTTTAAAAACACATACAATATTGTATCTATATTTTTTTGCTGCAGATAACAAGTATTTAAATTTAATTTTATGATGAAATTATATTTATATAAATACAAATATTACATTTTTTTCATATAACAAATAAAATTTCTAAAATATGTTCAAATATTACATTTTTTTCATATGTTCAAATATTACATTTTTTAATACAATATTGTATCTATATTTTTTTGTTGCAGATAACAAGTATTTAAATTATATTTATATGAATACAAATATTACATTTTTTTCATATAACAAATAAAATTTCTAAAATATGTTCAAATAAACCTAAAGATATGACTCAAATTTAGTTAAATGAATTTAATCAAAATTTATCAAAAATAAATTTCAAAAATTGAAATCAAAGCTTTTATTGAGTTTGCTTGTAATTTCATGACTTTTGATTATTTATTTGTCATCAGATTGCATGTCGCATTGTTTAAAATATGTTAAATTATTCGTCATTTTTAAGTACAAAAATTTGATAGAGAGACCAAAACTAAGTGATTTCGAAATAGGGGGATCAATTTTGTGAAAAGATGAAAATAGGGGACCAAAACTGTAATTAAGCTCGAAGGCACTATACAAGTTGCTTGCAAGTTACAATATAGTTTTACTATATTGGATATCTTTAATTAGCGCTCCAGGGGCACTAATTAGCATTTTTCAAAAATTAATATATTTATAAGAAAAAATTGCCAAAAATTTATTATCTTCAACTCCGCATTTATAATAATGTTAATAGGAATTTCTATCAACTCCTCTGCATCTATTATCTCTTCTTCTGCCAAATTCCAATGCCAGGAATTTCTATCAACTCCTCCAACTACAACTATGCTTCTTCAACCTTCTCCAATTCCGTCCCCGCTCTTCGTCTCTTCTTTACTCACCACAACTTCAACACCACCATCAATCTTTCTCGAACGTCTTCTTTTCGCGTCTTTTGTCAAACAACTCAATCCAAGGTAAATACTACTTCTATGATAAACATGCCTGTAGTATATATTCATAATTTCATATACATGTTATGTGTTTTGCTGCATATATATCAGCAATAACTGTATTTGTTGTTATTGTTATTTTGGTTAATTTAATCTTCTAAGTTTCAACTACAAAATTTTGTATTATAGACAGAGAAAACGGAGATAAGAAGATTTTCTCCTTTATTAGAAAGTTCATTGCTATCTTCTGGTAATGGTGGTGTGGCTTTAGAGGAATGGAAAGCAGTTCCTGATATTTGGAGAACTTCTGCTGAGAATTTTGGTGATAAAGTAGCTTTGGTTGATCAATATCATGATCCTCCTTCAACTATGACATACAAACAGGTTTTCTTCTTTTTCTTGTTCTTGTTCTATATCTTTCAACCTAAGATGGTTCTGATATGTGAGAAAAAAGACTAACTAAGGTCTCCTAGTTTGAAGAATTTGATCATGTATAGCATAGTACTAATAATCTCTGTAGGCAGCAACACTTCTGATAGAAGGCGTGTCCGATGTCCGACACTTGTTATGTCAAACACTAATACATATAGATTACATTCAACTAATTTGTTTTCTTAAATTATCATAGTTGTCGATATGTCGATATGTCAGTGTCGTGTCCGTGTGAGTGTCATTGATAGTAATAATAAAAAACTTCCTAGTTTCAACCATTGTGAACATATGTTCTAACTGTTTAGATAATTTCCTCCATGATTTTTATTTTTATTGGGTATGGTTAGAGTAGAGTTTGGTTCAAAGTAGATTGCATTATGGTCGAATTCTTTTCACAGAAAGATTGGGGTAGGAGGATGCAATTTATGTTTCCAACAAATTAACATTTTATTAGGTAATAAAAATTTCCTATGATATAAAAGTTTTGAAGAATAAGCACCATATTTAATCAATGATCTTTGTGTGGTTTCTTTTATTTTTATTTTAAGATATATGGCTGAGTTTTATTGGTGGTGGGACATAGATATTAGATAAACTATTATCTTAATATGTTTACTCAATTGATTCTGTTTTTTGGGCTTCATGCTCTTAAACAATATCTTGTGGAATGCCAATGTGTTCATTTTGAATCTCTGATGATTGAATGTTGTAATCTTTGATATATTTTTTTTTTTGTTGAATCATAATTTTTTTTTAATCCCCATGTTAGGAGATTAATAAATCATTATTAAAAGAAATTAAAACGAGTCTTGTCTAATGTTGATTGATTCAGTCTCTTTTTTCCCATTAATATATCACATCTTTTTATACTCTTCATCTTTCCTAAGATATGTATTTGCGTGTATCATTAAAATATCTTATATGTATCGGGTAAAATATATTTTAAAAAGTAAAAATAAATAAATAAATGATAATACTACTAGAATCTAGAGTATGTATCCGCTGTGTATTTGTGGAGTATCTATACCCGATTTTGAACTATCCAGACTTTATATGTTGTAATTGTGTTGATGCTATGTTGTGCACATTATTATGTGATTTTGTACCTTAATCTGATTTTCTTTTTTGTGTGCAAAACCATTTCAATGAATGTTTTTGTTTCAATTTGAATCATCCTATGAAAGCTCATTCAGTTGTATGCTATATATGTCAATTTTCTTATGACAATTTCAGTTGGAGGAAGCAATATTGGACTTTGCTGAGGGTTTGAGAGTTATTGGAGTAAAACCTGATGAGAAGATTGCTCTTTTTGCTGATAATTCATGTCGCTGGCTTGTAGCAGATCAAGGTGTTCAGAACTGTGTATTATTATAACAACATGCTAGGTCATGATTATAACAACTGTAGTATCTTTTTAATCACATCTATGCTATGTTTTTAGTCTAGGCATGATGGCAATTGGAGCAATCAATGTAGTAAGGGGTTCAAGATCATCAATTGATGAACTGCTGCAAATATACAATCACTCAGAAAGTGTTGCACTAGCTGTCGACAATTCCGAAATGTTTAACCGGATTGCAAAACCATTTTATTTGAAGACTTCCATCAGGTTTATTATTCTGCTTTGGGGAGAAAAATCAAGCCTTGTCAATGAAGGAAACAAGGAAGTTCCAATCTATACATTCATGGAAGTCATACATTTCGGGCGAGAAAGTCGTAGGGCATTGTTTCAGTCCCATGGTGCTAGTATGTCACCTTCTCTGTAATATACATCAAAAGGAACAGTAATCAGGTTCACTATAAACTCGTCTACAATGTGATTGCAGGACAACATTATATGCTTCAAACAATAAAAGCTGATGACATTGCTACTCTTGTGTACACAAGTGGTACTACTGGAAATCCGAAAGGCGTCATGCTAACCCATCAGAACCTTTTGCATCAGGTTTGAATGCAAATCTCTTATAAACTTAATTCTATTAACTGCGGAATAATTACTGGCCTTTAATGAATTTCTAGATCAAACACTTATCGGACGTTGTACCTATTGAAGTTGGAGATAGAGTTCTAAGTATGCTGCCTTCTTGGCATGCATATGAAAGAGCTTGCGAGTATTTCATTTTCTCGCGTGGTGTTGAACATATATACACTACTGTGAGAAACTTGAAGGTATTATTACTTTAAACATATGTTTCAACTTCATGCATGGTACTGTATGTTATAAAAGAACAATCACATGGCTTCATTTGATTAATATCATGTACTTTATTTTGTTCTAGGATGATTTGGGATGTTATCAGCCACATTTGATGGTTTCTGTTCCTTTAGTTTTCGAAACTTTGTACAGGTAACTCCCTTTCCCAAGAATTTTATGAACATGGTTCATTGTATTTAATGTCACTTGTGAATAGTAACATTTATTATTGTTTTTGGTCACTCTAGTGGGATCATGAAGCAGATATCTACAAGCTCAGTTATTAGAAAGCTTGTTGCTCTCACATTCATAAGGGTCAGCTTAGGATACATGGAGTGTAAGCGAATTTATGAGGTTTGGTCATCAGCTCTATAATCATATTTCATATCCTTTTCAGATCATATGATTATTTCCAAAAGCTGAAACAAATAAAGAAAAAAATACTAAAAGGATAATTTGAAACAAACAGGCTCTATTGTAGTAATTCTATTTCTGACCGATGATAATAAATTTTGTACTATATGTTTGTAGGGTAAATGTTTAACAAAGAATCAGAATTCGCCTTCCTACCTCTATGCAATGTTGGATTGGCTATGGGCTAGAATTATGGCTGCAATATTATATCCAGTTCATATGCTGGCAAATAAACTGGTTTATAGTAAAATCCGTTCAACTGTTGGAATATCTAAGGTATTGTATTCTGTTTCTGTACTATGCTTTCTAGTAGATGAGACAAAGTAAAACAAAAGCATAAATTACTTGGTGTGATTATTTGTGATTTGGAAATGTATCACTTTTCTGCTCATGACAAATAAAACCTTCTGCAGGCTGCAATAAGCGGTGGTGGTAGCTTACCTTCTCATGTTGATAAATTTTTTGAGGTTTGATACTTCTCGTGTTTGTTATTCTCAAGTGGGAATTTCCTTCCTGGTCATCTAACATGTTTAAGAAAAATGCTATACAGGCTATTGGTTTGAACTTGCAGAATGGATATGGTTTAACAGAAACTTCACCTGTTATTGCTGCTCGGCGACTTGGTTGTGACGTAAGCCATATACTATAAACTGCACAATATAAAGCCAAGTATCATTATATTAAAAACATTGTTTGTCCTTCACATAGCTTAAAACTTGTTATTCTACTTATAATGAATGGTTTAACATGTAGTTATTTTAAATATATTATGATTGAGCTCCCACTATTTTTTCTCCCTGAATCTCATTATGTGATAATTTTTCCCCTTCTAAAGTTGAAGAATTGGAAAGTGTTTGGGATTCCACATTGACTAGTGATATGGACAACATGGTGGTTATAACTTATAAGTACAGGAAAGTCTCACCCCATGATCTAGGATTTGGGATTAAGTTAAAGGCACAAACTCAAATTCTAAGATGGTATGATTGAACCATTCATGTGTTATCTATGCACCAGACCCAATTACCCTGTGATAGAGTAATAAGAAACAAACTGTATACCTTTCATCACGAATCTCTGTCTAGAGTTTGGTATTTGTAATTATTACAAAATTTGTATTCTTTAAGTTAGTTCTTAATCTGAGTCTGCAAATAGTAGTGTTTTTATCTGAAAATGCTTCAAATGCTATCTTTTAAAGGTTATTGGATCTGTGGGATATCCACTTAAGCATACAGAATTCAAAGTTGTAGATTCTGAAACTGGTGAAGTTCTCCCACCTGGTTCAAAGGGAATTTTGAAAGTCAGGGGCCCACAATTGATGAAGGGATACTACAAGGTAATCTTCTTATAGTTAAAATGTAAAGTTCTTGTGTATTGTCTTGACATGTTTGTGTGTATGTAAGAGAGAAAGAGGATGCATGTATATGAAAAATTCATAACAAATTTGTTGGACACATTACAGATTTGAAAGAATGCATATAGTTATCATATTTCAGACTTCCTAAATCAAATCCTTCATACCGAAGTTATAGTTTAATTCATATATAAATATTTGATGGAGTTTTTATTGACACTTGCTGGATCAAGTTGTGTCCGTTACATGTCTTTACCCTTGTATCAGAATCCTTCAGCTACAAATCAGGTCATAGATAGGGATGGCTGGCTGAATACAGGTGACATAGGTTGGATTGCTGCCCGCAATTCAACTGGGCGAAGTCGTAACTCTGGTGGTGTGATTGTAGTTGAAGGCCGTGCAAAAGACACCATTGTGCTCTCATCAGGTAGAACAGAAGTTTATGTTTGATCTTTGAATCCTATAAGTACTGCCCCTCCCTTACTGTTGAAATACTAATCACAGTGTTTCTATAAGAGAAGGTGAAAATGTTGAACCGGGAGAACTTGAGGAAGCTGCCATGAGGAGTAACCTCATACAACAAATTATTGTCATTGGCCAGGTGAATTTAAATCTTGATGTCATATAAAAAGTTTTGGTTCAAGGCATACATATAAACTGTATAAAAGATATTACAAAAAGCAATAATTTCACTTATTTGGACATATAGGATAAGAGGCGTCTAGGAGCTGTAGTTGTTCCTAACAAAGAAGAAATCTTAAAGACAGCAAGGGAATTGTCAATTGTAGATTCCAATAGTTCAGATGTCAGTCAGGAAAAAGTGACCAGTCTAATATATAATGAATTAAAGACTTGGTAAGATCTTGTCTTCTGTTGGTGTTTTTGCATTTACAAGGAAGGACAGTTTTTTATTATAATTATAATAATTAATTAGCTTCAGTTAAAGTTTATGAGAATGGAAGAGAATGTCTTTTTAACCTCTAACTGAATTATTTTAAGAGTGAAACAAAATACATGGTCAGGGGTATTTTGAATGAGAAACATATCAAATATTTTCTTTCTGAAATTTGAATCTATCCCCATTATCACGCAGGACGTCAGGATTTCCATTTCAAATTGGGCCAATCCTTCTCGTAAATGATCCCTTCACGGTTAGATTGAACATCATAGTAGTGTCTGTCTTTATATTATCAGTTTACATTACAGAATTGACATATTTGGTTAATCTTTTACTATAATGACAGATTGATAATGGGCTAATGACACCCACAATGAAAGTTCGAAGGGATAGAGTTATGGCTCAATACAGGGACCGAATAGAGAATCTATACAAGTAAACTTACATAATGCCAATGATATGACACGGATAGTTATAGCTCAATACAGGATCAAATGGAGAACCTATACAAGTAAACTTACCTAATTCTAATGGTATGGCTCAATAGACTCGTACTAAGTGATAACAGTTATACCATCACCACAATAATTAGATACATAATAACATTTTATGACATCTATAACGACTCGTGTAACTTCTAACATATTAGTTCTGTCTTTTCATTTAAGATTTTTTTTTATGTTAAAATTAACTATTCCTCTTAGGGAACCTTAACATAAACATTGTTAATGGTATTGAATTACTATGGACAATCTTTCCAGGAATTTCTTTATATATTTATTACTTACAGTGGATTTGAAATTACTATATTATAAAACGCTTGACTATATTAAATGAATTAAATTGTAATATATATTTACTTCCCGGATAACAAAATTGCAGATTTGAAATTAAGAAAAAAGTTTTTGAGGGACAGGACAGGACTCTAAAGTGAAGACATTATCATATAATCTTTTAAAGTATTTTTGTCTCTGAATACGTGTTATATTACATTCATATCACATATGGTATTGGTTCTTTCTAGTTATTAATCTTATAATTTGAACTTGATTTTAAGATCTGAAATCAAATTCTGTAAAACGATTGTACTTAATTTTCAGAATTAAATCAATTTTAAGATTTTATAATATTTATAGTTAGTATTCCATATTCATGTTTCTTAGTATTAACGTTTCAAAAGTTGGTTACGTACCTCAGCAAGCAGAAACAAAACAGAAGTTCTACTCAACAAAAGAAAAGATATAAAATTATAGACGAGTACAAATTACACTTACCTCCAATTCTTTTCAAGAATTATTGTCAAGAATTATTGAAGCAGGGAAATGTAGAAAAATATCAAACAATATTGATATTGATTTCTTGAATCAGAGTAAAAACTTACTCCTGAATTTTGATGCTCGTCTTAGACTGTATTCCTGCGATAACATATGGAAGCAAAGAACATGAACCAGCATGAGGTTCTTGCACACATAAGTTAACACATAAGAATTGCAAAACAAGGCCATTAACATTAACAGAAATTTTTATCAGCTCTTGAGCACAGGTATCATGTCAAATTAATAGCACTGGTTATGCAAAGGGTTGCATACCCATAATAACAAAGGATAGGGTCTTAGAACATATAAACACCTAATTTGGCCCTTAAAATAGCATGTAATGTGGTGTTTGGCACTTCGCGCTAACATTCTTCATAGTAAGGGCCTTGCTTCGTCAAATCTGTGGAAATTCTCCCAAGTCACCAGAAGTCATTGCATGAACAATTCCCATCCTTAAAATGGTGATATCTTTTGGCATCTCGAACATAAATTTCCCTACTTGTTATAGTGCTGATGAGCTTCAGCACAGTGTGACAATCTCCACAAACACGAAGATTTTTCACTATACGTATAATAGTTCCCGGAACAGCCTTAAGAAGCCCATAGGCCACAGCCAACCGCTCACTATGCCAGAAAAGTTGTCTTTCCTTCTCTTGTTGATCCATGTCATGTAAAACTAAACTAGTATCAGGAACATAACCCCTTTTCTTCATCTCTGCATCTAATTTCCTCATCAAACCTAGTATCTCATCCTTCATTGGTTGAGAGGCCTCTCCGGCATGAAACACCTGGCTTTCTCTTCCCAAGTCAATGCAGCTATAACCTGGCTCCTTTTTAACTTCTTTGACCACCATTAACTTACGCACCTTTGAAACATTCTCCCACATACCAGCTCCGGCATATACATTAGACAACAATATATAGCTGGAAGGGTCTTCTGGTTTTAAATCCAATAGATTATCAGCAATTCTAACTGCCATCTTAGTGTTACCATGCTGCTTACAAGCACTAAGTAAAGCAGCCCAAGTAGGTTCATCGGGTTTGACGGGCATTGTTTTAATGAGATTCTCTGCCTCATCAAGGAGCCCAGAACGACTAAAAAGATCCAGTAAACAAGTATAGTGTTGCAAAGACGGCCTAATTCCAAAATCTTCAACCATAGACTTGAACAAAGCACGACCCTTGCTAACTAGACCAACATGACTACATGCATAGATCAACCCGACAAAAGTCACCTCATTTGGCTTAACCCCAGCCATAACCATGTCATCATACAAAGCCAATGCCTCCTCAGCCAGCCCATGTTGAGCAGTGCCAACAATTATCGAAGTCCAAGAAACAACATCCTTTCTTCTCATCTCACAGAATATATATTTTGCAGCAACAAGGTCACTGCATTTAGCATACATATCCACAAGTGCATTGCTTATAAACAAGCAAGAATCATAGCCAAGGGCTATTACTACACCATGAACCTGTTTTCCAAGCTCCCAAACAGCTGCATTAGCACAAGCACCAACTGCACTTGAAAGAACTAAAGGGTCAGCTATCCTAACCCCTTCACGTCTCATTTCAACAAACAAGTAAAGCGCATCAGTTGCATTCCCACTCTGAACAAACCCAGATATCAAAGCAGTCCAAGCATACAAATTTTTAAACGGAGACTGTCTAAACAGTCGTAAAGCCTCAACCTTTCGTCCACTTCTCGCGTACCCAGATATCATAGCAGTCCAAGAAACCGAACTCAACTCAGAAATCGAATCAAATACAGCACGCCCATAATCAGGCAACTCGAATTTAGCATACATATCAACAAGCGAAGATTTAACAACATCATCTTCAGAGTAAGGTGAAAGCAAGAAACGAGCATGGAGTTGTTTCCCTTGCTTGATATGAATAGAACCCAAGTTAGCACAAGCCTTGATGAGGGAAGAGAAAACAAAGTGGTCTGGTTGCAACCCTTGTTGGAGAATAGGGAGTGAGATGAAGAAGGCTTTGTGTGGGAGGTTGGAGAGGTTGCAGGCGGTGAGGATAGTGGCCCAAGCAACGTGGTCTCGTTGAGGCAATGCGTCGAACAGTTTGAGTGCATCTTGGAGGAGGCCGCATTTGCCATATGCGTCAAGGAGAGATTTGGGGAAAGGATGGTGTTTGTTGATACCGGATTTAATGATTTGTGCGTGGAGTTTCTTGGCAATGAATGGGTTCTTAGTTTTTTGCGCCAAAGAGAAGAGTTGAGATTTGAGGGCGAGTGCATTGGGAGAGAGAAGGAATGACATTCATCAACTGTCAACTCTCATCAACGTTGTTTTGTTATTGTTTATGGGACGTAGTACTTTGTTACACTTTCTATAGTATCTTGACCAGACAACAATCTTATATAGAGGGAGCGGTTATAACTTATAACCGACTGTGTGATAATCAACGAGATATGGAGGGTCGATGAGATCAATTTAACGGTCCAAGAAAGAGGGGGAGGAAAGGATTTGATGTGGAAGGAACATGAGACTTCTGATGCACTGCATAAGTGAACCGGTAAGGCGGCGTGGAATTGGACTGAACTTGTGATGATTGGGTTGGATGTATTAGGTTTTGGCCCAGTCCAGAACAGTTACTCCACAAGTCATTGCTATTATTGTGTAGGAATGAGTTGAATCTTGTGCATGAGTACGAACAAACACTTGTTCTCAATATCTGGTTTGAATGTCGTGCCTTGAGTGGAGGACGAAATCTCTTGTTGTTCTAAACAATCTTCAATATTAAATGTGTTCCAATGTGGACGTGATGGTGTGTAGGATTGAAAAGACGTTTGATGATTGCTCACTGATGCATGTCCCAATTGCATGCGGGTATATGGTGGCACATCGAGTTTCACTTGAGTGAGGTTATGTTTCCCAAGTGTGATCATGGTCATTGGAAAACTTGTTTCATCTTCTGGATGATTTGGATCGTTGATTCGTTCCAACCAGGATAGTATAAAGCAAAGATTGCGCTTATTTGAGAAACTCTTTGCATTTTTCAACTTTGTTTCAAACTCTATCTAATCTTCACCGCGGATTCTTCTATCTCCTTTGGTTGTTGTTTCCCATTCTCTTTTGGTATTCATCAATCATTTCAACTAAGGTAAACTTCTTATTCCTTGATGTTTCCGTCTATTTTGTTAAATGAGTAAGAAAACAAAGTTTGTCATTGTACTCCTCTCAGACGCTTTTGAGCATCATTAGGCACTTGAGAAAGCCCTTGGTATTAAATTTATATGTTCATATGTTGTCAAGCTAGATAGGACTCATAGGATTGTAGGCTCGTCTCCGGACTGGGGAATGTATGGACCTGTTGGATATGCCTTGAAATCTCAGTTACAAGAAGTCGGAAAATTCTGAAGCATCTGGCGCCGGGGCGCAGGCATTGGTGGCGCCGGGGCGCAATTCGTAGCAGGGAGGCAGTAGCTACTGACTTCCTGCGCCGGGGCGCAGGCATGTGTGGCGCCGGGGCGCAGGCCAACCGGGCAGATCCGTTTTTGTGCAGATTTTGTGGAAATATTTGTTTTGAAGGATATCTGACTTAGATTGTGTTTGTTTTTAAATATTAGATATATTTAAAAATAACAGGAGATTTGGTTTTATTTTAAAAGATTTGTTTTAAAATAATAGGCATATATTTTTCTATAAATAGAGGTTGTTTATTCATAGAAAAATTGGGAGAGCAAAGAGAGCAAACATGTAAGGGGTTTGTGATACACCTTGGGTAGACTAGGTCAAATTGAGTCTCTTGGCCACGGGAAGAGATTCGGGACTTTGGGTAGAATTAGGATTAATTCTTGTAACCCAATTGGGAATTTCTTGTGTAAAGTTTCTCTTTGATCACAGTGCAACGGAGAGTTGCTCTCTCCCCCAGACGTAGGTTCATTAACACCGAACTGGGTAAACAAATTGATCGTGTTCTTTATCTTCCGCCGTTTATTATTTGTATTATTGCATCATCGTTTCTATCCTGTTCATTATTTGGTTGCTTGTTTCCCTTGCCCCACACATCAGTTTATTATTGGTGTGAGTTTATCGTCGAATTCACAACAATTGGCGCCCACCGTGGGGCAAGGGGATCAGTCGATTCAAGTACCATGGGTTTGAAGGAGGATATTGAGAGGTTCACCGGGAGTAACGACTACGGGTTGTGGAAGGTGAAGATGAGGGCGGTGTTAATTCAAAACGTGTTGAGGCGTTGAAGGGAGAAGCACGGCCTGAAGAGGCTGTGGAATAATACTCGGGTGACTGTTGAAAGAACAACTTTGTTATAAGAATCCGAAGATGCTAGTGAAAATTGGGAAGCGGTGGAGTATTAAGTCATGGACTTTGGATGCTCCTATCACATGTGTTTGAAGAAGGAATACCGTGAAAAATCCGAGAGCTAGTTGAAGGTGGAGTTTTTTTCATCTTGATGACGGGAAAACTTGAAAGATTTGAGGTATGGTTTTGGTTTGTCTTACGATGTTTGACAAATCATGTGTTTTCTTTTACATGATATGAGGTATGTTCCTAAACTTTGATGCATGGATAGTTGGTTTACTATTGGTTATGCATTTGTTACTAGTGGAGATTCTCATATGGTTGAGTTGTGAAACTTTGGTTGATTCTTGTTAGTGACATAGGTTTAGTTGAACTAGTGAAACGAGGTTTACTAGGTGTTGGAACTAAATTGGAATTGTTGGATACTAACAATGGCCTGAAGTTTGTTTCAGAGCAGTTTGATAGTTTTGCAGGTTACAAGGTGGGAACATAGTGAAAATACCGGTTTGTGGCTTTGGTGGAGGAATCTCAGATTGAGGTGGAGTTTGTTACTAGTTGGACTAGAGGAAGACAAACTTTCAACAATGGCTCTTGGCTATCTAATGAGAGATAGGGAGGAGAGTGGAATTGTTACACCAAAGTGGTATGACTATGAAGACCTTGTGGGTTATGTTTCAATTGTGGCTGAAAAAGTGCAAAACTTGGAAGATCTTCAGGGAGGCAATTGAAAGCAACAGTGATCAGACTTGGTAACTTGTGAGACTGCTGGAGGTAGTTGGATACAAGGAGAGTTTGATGTTGCAGCTTGTGGAACCGCCTAAAATTCCAAGGTTGGTTCGGAGCCAAGCAATACTTCGAGAGGACGGAGGGCACTCCGGGGGTCGAAGGGTGGTGAAGCTTGTTGAGCTATCCAAAAAGGCCGGTGATAGCGGGGCACAAGCGTTACTTCAGGAGGGTACGGAATTAGCTACTCCGGAGTCTGAAGAGGAGGCGGTGAATCTTGTGGGTGCTACCAAACATCCTATGGTAGTGGGAGACAAGATCTTCATGAGGGCGGAAGGCATTCCGAGGGATGAAGGGGAGGTTCAGCTTGCGGGAAGCAAGTGGAGGATGGTGCCTATGTCGAGGTTCAAGTGGGACTTGGACTTGGCCGGTGATCTTGGATAGAAGATTCAAGATGGAGAGAGCAACACGGTGGTTGATTGGATCACCATCGATTTAAAGGCAAGGTGGAGAATTGTTGGATATGCCTTGAAATCTCAGTTACAAGAAGTCGGAAAATTCTGAAGCATCTGGCGTCGGGGCGCAGGCATTGGTGGCGCCGGGGCGCAATTCGTAGCAGGGAGGCAGTAGCTACTGACTTCCTGCGCCGGGGCGCAGGCATGTGTGGCGCCGGGGCGCAGGCCAACCGGGCAGATCCGTTTTTGTGCAGATTTTGTGGAAATATTTGTTTTGAAGGATATCTGACTTAGATTGTGTTTGTTTTTAAATATTAGATATATTTAAAAATAATAGGAGATTTGGTTTTATTTTAAAAGATTTGTTTTAAAATAATAGGCATATATTTTTCTATAAATAGAGGTTGTTTATTCATAGAAAAATTGGGAGAGCAAAGAGAGCAAACATGTAAGGGGTTTGTGATACACCTTGGGTAGACTAGGTCAAATTGAGTCTCTTGGCCACGGGAAGAGATTCGGGACTTTGGGTAGAATTAGGATTAATTCTTGTAACCCAATTGGGAATTTCTTGTGTAAAGTTTCTCTTTGATCATAGTGCAACGGAGAGTTGCTCTCTCCCCCAGACGTAGGTTCATTAACACCGAACTGGGTAAACAAATTGATCGTGTTCTTTATCTTCCGCCGTTTATTATTTGTATTATTGCATCATCGTTTCTATCCTGTTCATTATTTGATTGCTTGTTTCGCTTGCCCCACACATCAGTTTATTATTGGTGTGAGTTTATCGTCGAATTCACAACAGGACCTAGTCGAGATAAAAGGATTTGTAGTCAGTGTGATATTTGTATTTTACCTTTGTACGAGCTTAATTTTGGTTTTTAAAATTTTACTGACTTACGCGTTAGAGTTCTTGCAAGTACATCAACCCCTTTGAAGAGCATCTGTTGTTCTCATTCGTATCACAACAGGTCTGACCTTGAGAAAGGGAAACACGAACCTTTCGCCCAAGGGCTGAAAAAATAGGGTGCCTCATATTTTCGGTTTATTCAATAATTTAAAATATTTGTTAGAAATATTTAAGTATTATTTAACCGTTAAAAATAAATCAATGTAACCATTGACCTAGTGGTTGAGCCATTTGTGTGAAATGGTGTGTTTGTCGATTCAGGTACTCCTATTGCATTTTTATTTTATTTTTTTATCAAGGCTCAATTATTAATATTATGTGACTCATACAAAGATTAAAAAAAAATGAGTAAAAAAATATTATAGAAAAAACTTCACTTAATTATCGAGGTTGATGTTTTTAATGAATATAATATGACCTCAAAATTTTTTTATTACGTAAAACCTCAAATCATTGTGATCATTAGAAATTATTAATTTTTATATAATATAAATTTATTTGCTTACAAAGCAACTAAATTTTAATAAATGATTTTCTTTCTTGACGAATAAAAAAAATAAAATTTAAATAAAAAAATTTTACTAATGTTTTTTTACTTTCAATGGACCTCTTTATTTAATTTGTCGCAGACTTCAATCATCATACCATCCCTAGAACATCGGTATTGTTTGTTAGAAACAAGGTATGAGCCATACATGATGGCTTACATACCATTTACCCTCTTAGCTTTCAACAGAGGGCTAATGTTTCAGTACACCAAAAAACCTCACATTACTTGTGAGTTGAGATTAAAAATGGATTACAAACATCACCTACACTCCTCAATTTAACGACGTATCTTTTACAAAAAAACAAAGTTATAATATCTTACACAAAACTAGAAAACAAACAATACCTTAAAAATCAGCGATGTAGCCTTGAAGTAGAAACATACTACATTATTAATTAAGGTAAAAATGAAAATTAAATAAAATTTTATATGTTTTTGTTCTAAGTCATTTATATTTTCTATTTGTTTATAATCCTTTATATCATATTTATTTCGTCCTTTACATCTTTTTACTTTTCTAATCATTGCATTATTTCGTTTAAAATTTCGATCAAACTTCTAAAATATTGTGATATTATAGTTATCTATAAAAAATAATCAATGTTTTGTTCTTTACAAATATAATTAAAAAATTGTCAATGTATATGTGTCATATCTTAAATTCTTTATATATCAACACATTGTATCATATTACGATCGTAAATGAATCACATCACTTTTTAGAAGAGGCAAAATTGAAGTTCTTTTGAACCACTACTAACACAACTTTATCTCTCTTTGAAAAAAAATTCAGCCACCGCCAAACGCTACAATACATGTTGTTTATACATAATTATAGGGACAACAATTCCACCATTGCTAAAAAAATCATTTGATTGTTGCTTATAATTTGTTCTAAGAAAGGTTTTTTGATTGTTGGTATGCGACAACATTAAGTGACAAAACCGTTGCTTATTATGTGTTTAGGGACGGTTTTTGACTATTGGTAAGAAAAAATGCAACATACATAAAACCGTTGCCTATCTCTTGTTATAGGTATAGTTTTCTCCTGTTGCTTAAAAAACTATTGCCTAAACTTCAAAATGTTGTAGGGAAACACTCACCAACCATCGCCCTTCTCCTTCAACATTCAAACTCATTCTTTAAAAATTGTCCTCTGCATCACTTCTTTCACCCCCATAGGGGTTGTTAACGTCAGATATGTTATGCGGTGGTGGTCAATATGTGCTCTTCGGTGGCCATTGCAACATCAGTGTATTGGTGTGGGTTGCTTACCCAATTGGGTCCGTTAAATATGTATGAATCTTAAAATCATATGAGTTTGTCTTCACCTTCGTCTCCGCCTCCATTCAATGCAATGGTTGATGGTTTCTAGTTTGCCGGATCTATTCTTTTTTTTTTGGATGACTTTACTTATGATTTTGGCCATAGATCTAGTTATGCAGCTTCCTTTGCTTTCAAAAATCATCCTTGTTCTTTGTAGGTTCGATCTTGTGGTGGTGGTCTAAATCTATAGGGTTGTTCTCCAATGGACCGATTATGTATCCAATTCCATGTTCCTGCTCTTTGAATCTCTAATTTTTGCTAGATTTATTGAAATATGTAGGTTTCAACAGTTATGGTTTTGCATATGTGAGACCTTAATATCATATCGGTTTTTGTGATTGATTTTGGATAGATTTGTTATCCTCATCATTCTCTAGATTGATGTTGGACAGTTTGACTCGAAAGAGTCATTTTACTTGATGTTATTTGCTGTAGTGAGTTGTTAAATCTTGGACTCCTTTCATGATGGTCGGTTCACACGTTGATATTTTTTTTAGCAAAAAAAAACCACCATTACTTAGTGTTTATCTCTCTCCTATATTACAATGTTTCATTGTAACAATCATTTTTTTTTCCTTCATATTTGTCTCTTATAAAACACATTAACACTAGTACAAATATAACTTATTAATAAGGTTTTTACATCTGTGGAAAAGATACAAGATGTGAAAAAAAATATGGAATACGTTTTACAACTGATTTCAATTTTCCCAGTAGTAAAAAATAAATAAACATAACATTTTACATCTAGCCATAATATCCCAGATGCAAAAATTAACACGGTGGCAGTTCCGTAATTACTGTGAAAACTATCTAAAATAAATTTACAACTAACCATATTATTCTCAGTAGTAAAAAGTCTTAAAATTTATTTTATTTTTATTTTTATTTTCTTAAACTGTGTAAACACGCGTAACATACACTCATCTCTCACAGATCGCGCTATCAGCCTCAGCCTCTTTCACGAACCCTAACTCAATCGCGCGTTATTTGATGAAGTTCCATCGCTCTCAGCCTCTTTCACGAACCCTAACTCTCACTCTCACAGATCGCGCGCTATCTCACTGAATCGCTATCTCACTGAATTGTTGAATCGCTCACTGAATCGATTGCTCACTGAATCGCTGAATCGCTCACTGAATCGATTGCTCACTCATCGGACGGAATCGCTATCATCGGACGGAATCGCTGCTCAATCGATCTTCCTCCCATTCAAACGATTGCTCACTGAATCGCTCTACCCCTCTCGTTCTACCCCTCCACCTACTCGGACGGAATCGCTCTCACAATTCGTTCTCACTGAATAGGTACGCCTCACTCTCACACTCCACTCGATTGCTGCAATAATTATTTTTGAGAATGTGTTGGTGTGGTATTTTCAATAGTTATTTTTGAGATTTGATGTACCTTGGATGAGTATTGATGTATGTAGGTGTTGTTTTCTTTTGTCTGTACTGGTGCGTGCTACTGCTACTGGGTTTTGTTTTATTTCCTAGAAGTGGTAGTACTTTGGCTTAGGTGCTTAATTATGTTTTGGTGCTGTTTTGTATCCTCTGTAACTTCATAAGTGCTCCTTGCACTTGGTTATATAAATAAAAATTAGCCTTTTTCAAAAACTTGGCTGTCTTAATTACTTGTCTACTAGTTGCTTATGTAGAGATGATCATGATAAACTCACTGATAGCTTAATGGGAATTGTAGTCTAAATAAGGAAATGAGAACATGGTTTTATAATCTCTGTCATGACTCTTAAGGTGACTGCAAGTTTCATAATTTGTGTAATATTTAAGTTGCTGATTGGTTTGAGAAACTGATAACTAAGTGGTCTGTGTGAGAGAGTTTATTATTTAAAATATATATATATATATATATATATATATAATATTGGGATATTAATTAAAATATATATAAAATATTGGGATCTAAATAATAATAATAATCCATTTTGTAGGGACAAATATTAATTGGAGCACTAGTTGTGGTTCACCAAAACAGAATTGTTATTGTATATTGGCATAAAAATAAGTGAAGTTTGTTAACTTAATTAAATCTTATCAAAGCTGGGTATGTATGTTAATTACTAGACTAGATATAAGTTTGTTAGTAGTTAGTTTAAAATTAGTTATCATTATCCTGAGATTGAGCATCCTGTAGCATTACAAGTCGTAGGAAGAGTTTACTGCCCATTTTGGTCCTAGAGGAATTAGTCTTCACAATTTCGCGCGGAGGATAAATAGGATCCATTAACTTGATCAAACTATCAATAATAAGTTTCTAAATTATTTTTTATTCTTCATACTCTTGTTTTGTCATAAGCTGGGCATGTATATTAATTACTAGATATAAGTTTGTTAGCTGTTAAGTATATGTGTTTAAGATATAAGTTGGGTATGTATGTCAAGAACTAGTATACATCTTACTAGACTTAAGATGATTAACATGCCTTAAAAATTTCATACTTTTGTTTTGTCATTTTTTCTCTTATATGTGTGTAAGATATATACTAGTTATTGATATCTTAATTAGTTCTCAAAATTTTTCTGTTGTAGAGTTGATTTGACTGTTTGGAATAGAACAAAGAGCAAGTGTGATCCTCTAATTAGCTTGGGAGCTAAGTAAGTTCTTTATAATTCACCTTACTTACACTTTAAAAACTTTACATTTTCAAAGACACATAACATAAAGAGATTTCCTTGGATTGAAAGGTTCTTGCTCATGAGGGTATATATGCAGCACTAAGTCTTTGCCATTCCCAACGCTATTTCCAATGTTGGGATATATTCCCAAAGCTATTGAAAGGTTATGCATTCTCTGAAGTTGCAATTATGATAGTTATATTTACCTAGCTTGTTTAATGGTTAGGTTTTGGCACAAATGATAGCATATTCTTGAGCATACTTACGAGCTATTACGTATGAATTTGACTTTAGCCACTTGTTTGGTTTGCAGGTTGCTTTTTTGATTTTACGTAGTTAACATGAATTCAATGAACTCCATGTTTGATCACATATTTGGAGCTAAAGTTCAGGTATCACATCATAAGCAACTACGTAGGATGCATGGATTTATATTTACTTGTACATCCTTTTGATGATAGTTGATAGTACCAAGTAATTTGTGAATGGTGTCATTATATACTATGAGCCGCACAGGTTCTAAGTTTATAGGTAGCATCTATTGGAAATTGATGTATGGGTGTATATTATATCATTCCTTGTAACATAACAATGGTTTTTTTCCTTTCTTTAAGACAAGTACTATAGTTATAGCTTGTAATTTTTGGATACTATACATCTGAAAATATTCTACCTATATAATTACAATTTTCTTTTCTTTTTATATTACGTTGATACTCGGGTTGAATTACTGCTAGAAAAAACCCCTATTCAGGCTGGCCCATGTTGGTGGCGCTATAGTTGTTTATGATCAGCTCATATCTATTCATCCTGATGACTTTTGTGGATACTTAGCTAAGGCTTGTTATGCAGTTATTATTAGTTGCTAGTAGGCTCTCTGTGTCATCTCTTTTTTGGTTTAACTTTCTGCTACTGATTTACCTTTATTCTGGTTTATTTCTTGCAGCATTTATATCTATGATCTGTACCTGCAAGACAGTAGCAGGGTGCTTCATCTCTGAATTTTGGTGCGGTTGCTATGTTCGTCGCAGCAATCAGCTTGTTTTGAGCTTCAGTTTGACACAATGGGGAATCTCTCTTCCACTACTATTTGTTTAATATTTGTCAAAGCTGGTGGTTTTCTATTTATTTAAATCAGTAATTCTTTTTTTTTTAGTAATGTATTCCATGTTAGATTGAGGAATGGACTTTGTTGTGCAGCATGTTAAAATTGGAAACACATTCATGACTTATCTAGTAACTAGTTTTTGTAAGATGTGTAACAAACTAGTTTCAACATGCTGCATAACAAAGTCCATTCCACAATCTAAAATTGTAAGATGTGTAACTAGTTTTTGGATCAATACAAATGATTAATTGAACATGTTATATGCAATGAAATTGTTATTCAGTATTGGAAATTGAATGAATTTTCTTTTGATACATATTCTGTTGATATTTGCATTTTGAGAAGAATGAATATGCTATATAGTATTGAGTTAAAAATACCTCTAATTACATTTATATATGCAAGTTATATTTTGAATGTTGTTACGTGGGTTAGATATGTATTGGAAGTTTAAAGCTACCGTAATGGTGACTCACATTTACTCTTTGATTGGAGTAGTGAATTTTGCACATCTTGTGCACAATTCATTTATTAATAAATTTTGCTTTTACTAAAAAAATTTATATATGAAAGTTATGTTTCGGATGCTAGCATGTGGGTTAGATTTTAAAAATAAAAATGCAGGATTTTTTATTTTTTTTTAAAAAAAATGTGACGATTTTACATCTGTGGAACATTTGGACAGATGTAAAAGAGGTCCAATTTAATTTTTAAAAAAATTGAAACTTGCGCCTTTTACATCTGACGGAAATAAGAAACAGATGTAAAATGTGCACCTTTTACATCTGACAGAGTCAGTAGTAAAAAGTGTCCAACTTACTATGACTCGTGCGTTTATGACTGACCGGAGCCAGATGTAAAAGGTGCATTTGGACAGTAGTAAAAAGTGTTTTCTGCACTAGTGTAACATGCTAAAGTTATATATATATATATATATATATATATATATATATATATATATATATATATATATATATATATATATATATATATATATATATATATATATATATACTAGTATGTTAGCCCGTGCACATTTTCTTTTTTAATATTATTTTTGTGTTTATTTTGAGTAATTTGGTTTAAAATTCTACGATAAAATTGAGATAGATTTTGCATGATATAGATTTAACGATGTTACCAAATAAAGCAAGATGAAGAGTATTACTTCGCTTCCCATTTTACATTATTATGAAATTAATTATTTATCTCGTCTTCATTCCCGAAACTATATAGTGATCCTATAAATATAAAATAATTATAAATTTTATTCTCAAATAAAAATATACTCCAATTTTTCATGGTGCCCTTAAGATTTTTTGGAGCGTACTCATAAAATAAAAATATACCATGATTTTTTTTATTTTTCATCTTCTGCTGACTCTTTATCGAAAATCTACATTAGGTTCATTGTCAAACACAGGATAATTTTTATTTTTTTAATAATATTTATTTTCATATGTAATTTTTTTAAGGTTATCTATGTCTTTTTTCATTATATATTATTTATAAGGTTGTCTACGTTTTTTCAATTGTCTATGAGATTGATTTCTTTTAGTTTATTTGAGTATGAAAGTATGATATATGTTTAAACTCAAGACTCTGTATGGACTTTATCAACAAAAAATAATTGTAAATTCTATACTATTTTTTAAATGATTATTAACATATTTTGACCTTGTTCCTATTCTCAAATTTTTTCTTGTCACTGTACCACAAAGAAGCAATCTTCACGTGTGAGCATCAAATGGTAAAACCTATGTGTGAATCTCCACTCACATTGATAAATTTATATTCCTAAAAAATTTCGAACGAAGGTTTATGGAAAGTTTAAAATTTGAATTATAAAAAAATAGCATAAATTATAAATAAAAAAAATTATTTTAGATTTACTATAAATTTCATCAGCCAAATGTAATCTAATGAAAGTGTGATGAGACAAAATATGGAAAAACTGTTGTAGTCAAAATTCAAATTTTAATTAGTCAATCTGTATTTATAATAGTGTGGTGGAAAGTGTTACATGTTTTCCATTATATACCACCGAGAGATTCTCTCTCTCTCTCCCATCTTCCTTGCAGGACTCTATAAGGGTTCCATCAACAATAAAATAGTTGCTAATTCTATATTATTTTTTTAATGAATATCAATAAAATTCTCGTGCTAAGTTATAATTATCTTCTACATACACTTTTCATCATGGGGGGGTCACTTTTCATGATCGTGCTAAATAAAATTTTGATTAAGTGATCCCCGTGATAAAATATGAAAATATGGATAACCCCCATAATCGAAATTCAAATTTTAATTAGTCAATTTGTATTTTTAATAGTCGGGTGGAAAGTGTTCACCGTTTTCCATTCTACACCACTGAAAGATTTTTCCCCTCTCTCTCTCTCTCCCTCTCTCTCTATTTCTATCTCTCGTCTCCGTTACATGGCTCTATAGGGGCTTCATCAACAAAAAATAGTTGTTAATTCAATAATTTTTTTAATGAATATCAATTAAATTTTCGTGCTTAGTTTTCACTATGATCTACTTACACTTTTCATCATGGGGGTCATTTTCTTCGTGCTAGATAAAATTTTGAATAAGTTTTCCCCATGATAAAATACGAAATATGAAAATAAGGATAACTCCCGCAGTTTGTAATTCAAATTTTAATTTGTCAATATGTATTTTTAAACAGTGGAATGGAAAGTATTCACCGTTTCTCATTCTCCAACACTGAGAGATTTCTCTCTCTCTCTCTCTCTCTCAAAATCTTCTATTTTGTTTTTGTCCCTAATGAACATAATTTTTTCTTCAAAATAAAATAAAATAAAATGTTTTTACGTAAAGAGAAATATAAGTGTACAAATATGTCATAAACTATTTTTTGGATTCAATACTTAAAGTGATCTTATCCATGAAAAAATTAGTGTACTTTCTTATTTCAATTTATGTCATAGTAATCTAAGTATGAGTGTTCCTTTATTTTACAAAA
This sequence comes from Trifolium repens, assembly GCA_030408175.1. Lineage (NCBI taxonomy): Eukaryota > Viridiplantae > Streptophyta > Magnoliopsida > Fabales > Fabaceae > Trifolium > Trifolium repens. The sequence continues at coordinate 27,727,507 of CP125841.1, read as the reverse complement.
TTAAAATATTAAAAATGCCCCAAGATAGTGTCGCACATGTGGTAGATATTTGGGCCCCTTAACCATTTGGTCCTAAGTTCGATCCCTGACCAGTGCGTATGGAGAAACATTTCTTGGGAGAGGTCAACCCCTTAAATGGATCTCAGTTACCTCGAGGGGATTAATCTTTGCAATTGCGCGCGGATGATACTTTTGGTTTAAAAAAAAATTAAAATATATATATATATATATATATATATATATATTTGAGAGTTTCTTAAAAAATATAATATTTGTGAGAGTTTCAAAAATAATTTTTTTAAAAAAAAGAGTTTCTACAAAAATATATATATATATATATTTGAGAGAGTTTTCACAAAAAAAATAAAATTGAGGGTTTCCAAACAAAAAATATATTTGAAAGAGAGTTTCTAAAAAAAAATAATTTGAGATGCTCTAATTGGGATAGAAACAAAAAAAAAACAAAAAATAAGGTGACTCATTTTTATGCCTTTCACCATGGAACAACAATTCAACTTAGGTTTCACTTTGGCCTTAGTTTCTCTTCCCAAAACCGTTTCTCTTCTTTTCAACCATTGTTGTTTCTCCTTATTGTTGCTTTTGTTGCTGATTTTGGTTTCAACTTGTGTTGAAACATTCTGGTTTTTTTTTTCTCTTTTTCTATGCTCATAAGCTGTTTGATAAAAGTCCTCACCCACATGTCCTTTATTTATTTTTTTTTCTTTCTTAACACTTTAGTTTGTAGTCTCTCAAACTTTAATATTTTGCATAGAGAAAAAGCACAATTTTGCATTGTGCAATGAATTCTACTCAACTAGGAAGCTTGCATTGTCCATTCCGAGAATTCCATTGTTGCTCGGATGGTAGGGAAGGAAGTAAGGGTATCTCTTGTATGGTGTCTCATCTCAAGATACAACATCTTTGTAGTGAGGAACGAAAAACTATGTTACGGAAAGCCATTGAGGATGATTTGGGGTTGTTTATGTCATTGGAGGAGTCCTTGAGGGGGCTTAGAAAATGGTTGTGTGGAAGTTGTATGTCTATTCACGCCTTGAGTCGGACATGTCGTCATTCCGATGGATTGGCTCGCGTCACTCTTGGGTCAGGAGAGGTCGAGAGCCACATTGTAGGTATTCTTAAACCATCTACAAAGGACGTCGATACATTTGATGCAAACGAGGGACTCGTTTTGGACGCAAAGGTATTAGAGAGAGTTCTCCAAGTACCTATTTGCACTGTGAAAAGTATACCTCATAGTTGTCGTCTACCATTCTCTCGGGCATTGAAGGAGGCTCTTTATAAGGTGGTTGTTGAGCCAAGTTCTATAGGCGCTTGGGTTCAGTTGTTGCTTCTTCCTCGGTGCACATTACAGGTGGTCAAGCCTCAAAATAGGCGGGATCGCAGGTCTGGGAATCGAAAGTCCTTACAACAACATCATATTTTGGAATGCTTAGCTACATGGAGGGAAACAAACGGCCTCGCCAAGTTAGTTGATCGTGTATTGGGCAGCTACAGACATGGTCAAGGTTATGGAAAAGATAATATTGAAGAGGAAAACCACAAGATGGACACTAACATCAAACAATGTCTCCGTAAGGTGGCAGATGGACACTTCACAGCAGCTATCAAGGTGTTAGGATCATCAGGAGTAGCCCCATACAATGAAGACACCATGAAAATATTGGGGGATAAACATCCGTACATGCCACCTCCTTCTGTGCCGACTACCTTGTTTTCTGAAGCTCCCCTTGTGGTTGATGTTGACACTATTTTCAGGTGTATTAAATCGTTCCCTAAAGGAACATCATGTGGTAGAGATGGTTTGCGGGCGCAACACTTACTAGACGCTTTGTGTGGGGAAGGTTCTGCTGTGGCAAGAGATCTTTTAGATGCCATCACTCCAGTGGTTAACTTGTGGCTAGGGGGAAGATGTCCCAAGAGTTTGTCAGAGTTTGTCGCTTCCGCACCTTTGACACCGTTATTAAAGCCGGATGGTGGGATACGCCCTATTGCTGTAGGCACTATTTGGAGGCGCCTGGTATCCAAGGTTGCTATGAAAGGAGTTGGTAAAGATGTGGCTAAATATCTTAACGACTTTCAGTTTGGGGTTGGGATATCAGGTGGTGCCGAAGCCATTTTGCACAGCGCCAATAGGTTGTTGAGCCAGCGACATGGCGATGGTTCTTTGGCTATGCTCACAGTAGATTTCTCGAATGCATTCAACATGGTAGACAGGTCGGCATTACTACGTGAGGTAAGAGTGAGATGCCCATCTATTTCTTTGTGGGTTGAATTTCTCTATGGTCAGGCAGCGAGGTTATACCTTGGGGATGGATATATTATGTCAGCCACTGGAGTACAACAAGGTGACCCGTTAGGACCGCTTCTTTTTGCTCTTGTGTTACACCCACTTGTTCATAAAATCAGAGACAATTGCAACCTTCTCCTTCATGCTTGGTATCTTGATGATGGGACCATTGTAGGGGATTCCATGGAAGTGGCTAAAACACTTGATATCATTCGGGAGATGGGCCCAAGATTAGGTCTTGATTTAAATATTCGTAAGACTGAGCTCTTTTGGCCTTCATGTGATGGAAATAAACTTCGTGACGGGTTGTTCCCTTCGGACATCGGGAGGCCGATGTTGGGAGTGAAATTGCTCGGAGGGGCTGTTAGTCGAGATAAATGTTTTATCGAGGGGGTGGCCATGAAGAGAGCTATCAAGGCTGTTGAATTGATGCAACTTCTTCCTCGATTAAGGGACCCACAAAGTGAGCTTCTCCTACTTCGATCATGCATGGGTATCGCCAAACTTTTCTTCGGCTTAAGGACGTGTCAACCGGTTCACATGGAAGAAGCAGCTATTTTGTTTGATAAAGGGTTGCGTGGTGCGGTTGAAGACATTGTGGTTAGTGGAGGTCCTTTCTTTGGAGACCTTCAATGGAGGATATCTTCCTTACCTATTAAAGTTGGGGGATTGGGGTTGTACTCAGCAGTAGAGGCAGCCTTGTATGCTTTTGTGGCTTCCAGAGCTCAGTCTTGGGTGTTGCAAGATCATATATTGAGAGACAGTGGCGTGTGTGGTATGGACTCAGATTTTAACAATGCTTTGGATGGTCTTCGTGATATGATTCCAGCTTTTGACTTTAGCAGTTTCACTAGCAAGGATACCGTCCCCCCTAAAGCCCAACATGTTTTGGCGAGTGCCTTGTTTAGTAAAATTGTTGAGGATATAGAAGTTAATTTTCAATTGACCACCAGACAAAAAGCTGTTTTTGGATGTTTACAGGCTGCTCATGCTCAGGATTTTCTCCTAACTATCCCAATCGACGGATTAGGCCAACACATGTCTCCGGTAGAGTATCGCACTATCCTCAAATATCGCCTAATGATACCCTTATTTCCCGTTGATGAGGTGTGTCCAGTTTGTCGTAAGGCGTGTCTCGATAAATTTGGGGAGCATGCAGTTCATTGTCGAGAGCTTCCAGGTTTCAAATACAGACATGACCTCGTTCGGGATGTCCTTTTTGATGTGTTTAAGCGCGCAGGAGTATCTGTGAAGAAAGAAGCGCCTGTGAACTTCTTGACCGACCCCCTAGAAGGGAGATCTACATTGAGGCCAGCTGATATTTTGGTGTACGGCTGGGTAGGAGGGAAACATGCATGTGTGGACTTGACTGGGGTTTCTCCCCTTGTGGGATTGACGACAGGGGATTTTACGGTAGGACAGGCGGCTCTCAAAGCTGCTTCAAGTAAAGTGGCCAAACATGAGAGAGCGTGTTCTGAAAATCAACATGTGTTTATACCTTTTGCATTTGACACTTTTGGTTTTCTTGCACCGGAGGCCGTGGATGTTTTAAAAAGAGTTCAAAGAGTCATGCATAGTAATGTGGTGTCTCCTAGGTCTCAAGATGTTGTATTTAAAAGGATTAGTTTCGCCATCCAAAAAGGGTTAGCAGCGCAGCTTGTTGCCCGTTTACCTTGCATTAAAGTGTAATTACCTCTATTTAATAAAAAAAAAAAAAAGGTAGTTTTTCATAAAATATTATAAAAATTCAATTATTGTCGTCGGTGGGATTCGAACAGCATACCTTAAGCTAGAAACTCCGCATAAGTATAATATTAGAGAAGCTCTAATTGAATGACACCTAAGCAATTTCTATTGAGAATGCACGAGAGAGCTCCGTGGGAATCTCGAAATGTATATAATAGATATAGATATATATATATATATATATATATATTCGATTGAAAAGAAAAAAAATCATTTTGTGTACTTAATTTATATGTTTCTCGATAGAAATTAATCATTACTAACTACAATAAAAATTTCATATCTATATTGTGATAACTCAAAAAAAAAAGAGTGAAAACTATTTTGGTCTCTCGCAGATTTCTAACTGGACAATTCAATACGTAGTTCAAAATAAAAGACATTAATCTCTGTTATTTTTATATTGAAAATAAATTAATCCTCTATTATAATGTATCGTGGTTAGTTTGTCCTTTGTATGAAAATATTAGAGATTAATTTAAATTTTTTTTATTGAGACTGAATTGACTAGTTATAAATAATTTTTTTTCCAAATTCATGTAATGTATTTAACTTACATTTTAAATCAAATACGTTGATTATTTAATAAAACTTAAAAAACAATTTTGAGAACGAAGGATAATGTCACCAATACTTTATTTTCTCCCTAAAGTGAGAAAGCCTTTGATAGGCACAAACTCAAATAAAATATATTTGGGCACACACACACAAATTCAAAAATTTAAAACAAAAATAATATAATCACATCAATCAACATCAATTTATTTATTTTTTATCTAATTTTTTTTAGTTTATGTGAGTGTGTCTAACACATGTCATTTATGATTATGCCTATATTAGAATTTCCCCCCTAAAGTACTCAATGCCAATCCTATCACCTCCTTAACGACACACCTCGATCCCACATGCTGAATTTTGATTGGAGAAAGAAAAGTAGTCTTCTTACTTCTTATTTTGAACACAGTCAAACATCTATCGTCCAATCCTTATCGGTTATGGATCACTTTAAGTATAAATTAAGTCTATTGCTAAATTAATCAATACGTATTATGATATTAATACAATGATGATATTTATTGAGAAAAAATTGTGCAAACAAATCTTTATATATATATATATATATATATATATATATATATATATATATGGTTTGCTAATTTATACTCACCTAAATATATGAAGGTTTAAATTAGTAAGGTGCACATTTTTTATTATGACTAAAAATATAATTCTTCCACTATTTCAAATAAGTTCAAAGTAAAGGGCAATTTTGGAGTTTTATAAAAGAAACAGCAAAACATATTTTATCCTTAAAATTCTCAAACAACAATTTTTTTTCAAACTTTCTCTCTGACCTTTCACTAGATTTTTTACCGATCTCCTTCCTTCTTAATCCAAACCTTGTCAGCGTGATGTAGAATTGCAGGTTGGTGGTGCGTTGAGCGGCGCTTGCCCTCCGCACCACCGTCGTCCAGATCGCCGGCGGAGTTTTGGTGGTGGTAGTAGGTTCGTTCGCAGCTTCTCTGTTACTGTGCACCGATTGCTCTGCCTTCACCGGATCTCTCTGTTTCACGGTGGTTTGGTTTTCTCAACCCCTCCCTTTCCCCGATGGTGGTGTTGTTTGTTGGAACAAAGTGGGTCTGACACAAACCTCTGAGGAGTAATTAATTTTGATGATAACAAAGTGTTAAAGTTGCAATTGGTATTACTAATGATTGTTCTAGTGTGCAAAATTATAAGTTAAAATTCATTTAAAAGTACTACGGACAAAAGCAGAGAAGCCCAGCTAAGAAGCTCTGAAAGTCTATCGCTGATCATCAGAAGCATAAAATTCAAGTTCTGAAGGTAGTAGTTCTGAAGACTTAAAGCAAGACTCTGAAGGGTTTCAGAAGCTGAAGATCATCAGAAGCTACAACATCAGAAGCTGAAGCAAAAGGAATATACGTCACTCAAGAACTGACAAGACCAGAACAAATAATTGGAGAATTATCTACTTAAGGTCTCTGTCATATCCATGAAAAGGAATATTCATTTGTACAACGTTAACCTTATCCATAAGTGGAGCGTTTTTGAGGATTGTACGATCGTACTATTATTACTCAAAATGGTTGAGCAATATTCAAACGCGCAAGGTAGTGGAATTATCCTTCTTTCCATTAAAGGTAATCAACAGCTATTAAAGTGTACGATCATTCCAGCTGGCGCTCTATCTCTCTGCAACGGTCATTCCAATTCTTCAATATAAATAGAAGAAATCAACTCAGGAAATGACTACTGTTCCCTAACTGCTCTAAGACTCTGAAAGCTCTGACACTCAAGACTCTATTTGTCATTCATTGTCTTAAGCAATTTGCATTGTACTTTGCAAACATCTTTGATAGTATATCAAGTGTCTGATAACTTTCATTCTTATTTGTAAGTTTGAGAAGTCTCTTGTTAGTTGTAACTTGAGCAATTTTGAGAAGTCTCTTGCTAGTGAGCTTGAGCAAGTGTAATCTTTTAAGATTATAGTGGAACTCCCTTGGAAGTGCAAGGGGACTGGAGTACTCTCGGATTGTGAGGGGAATCAGTATAAAAATCTCTGTGTCTCTCTGTCTTTTTTCTCTCTCTCTCTCTCTCTCTGTTTTTATCTTGTCTTGTGTTTCTTAATTCGCTGCAAATTAGTTCTTGTTAAGAAAAAGTTTTAAATTCTAAAACACAATTCAACCCCCCCCCCTTCTTGTGTTTTTCCACACCTTCATTGTTTCGCTTGCTTGGGGCTGGTAAAAAACAGTGGCGTACGTTCTACAGTTCGCCCACTTGTTTGGATTGTTTGAAATCGTCACCGCCTTCCTCAGTCGGAGGTGGTGGTGGTTCTGCTTCATCTCCGGTGTTTGAGGCTTAACTCGAATTTGTTTCAAGTTTGCAGTTTGTTTTGCCTCAGATTGCTCTGGGTTCTAATCGTCTCCGTCGTTGTTCGTCGCCGGTAGTTTCGGGTCGGTTGTTTGGTGTTTTATTTATTCGTAACTGTTCCTTGGTTCTTTTTCAGATCTGTTGAGATCTGCAAGTCTCAATGTTTCCGGATTTGCATATGTCGTACGAGTGGTTTTCTGAGGACTGTTTCAAATTTGTTTCAATCCTTGCGATTGACTTCAGACTACATGGCTCGAAAGAGTCTTGATACCTGCTGTGGTGTTTTTCCCAGAGGATTGCTAGCACGTGAATCAATTCGTGTTGACGGTCGGTTTATTCGCCGTCTCAAGTTGTGAAGGTTTACACATCTTTTTTTTTTTTGCTATTTGGTTTGGCGCCCCTATGTGGGTTCGCTGGATAGTGTGGTGTGTGCTCATTTGCTTCTATTTCTTATACCACTTTGTTGCATTTTTACGACGTGTATGCCCTTTGGGGTTGTTTATGTGCTTTGACTGAGTTTGGTTTATGTCCCCCCAGTATTTTGTAACTCTTTATTTTATTTTAATCTATATAGGGTGTTGCGTGGTTTACCATTTGCACACCTTTTGCCTTAAAAAAAAACAACATTTTTCTAATAAAAAAGCATAAAATTATTTTATAAAAATGAGTGTAAATTAGCAAATGAGTGCACAACATTTAATAAAATTTACTTAACTAACTCTCAATTTTCTAGTGTAAAATAATTAAATGTCGGGATTTTTTGTCCAAAATAAAAAGATGCACCTTACTCATTTAGACCTTCATGTTTTAAACTGGGTATATATATATATATATTTGGTTTTTGATGGACGATTTAAGTGAAAAGTGAATTATTACATAAAAATCATCGGCATAAATTTCTAACTTGTCATTTGTCTAGGCCCTAGAGGCTTTTTGAATTGGTCTTTTTATCGAGTAATATCTTTTTTTTTTCTTTCAAAATAAAATAAAAATAATAAGGAAAACAGGACCACAAACAACTTCTAGGATTCAACAGAGATACTCCATCACAATCGAATAGTATGAAAAACAAAAGGGAAATACTAGTTAGTACGAAACATAGACGCAAGAAAGCAAAGAATAACACTAACATCTACCCATGATTTCTGTCAAAAGGCAAAACTGTATTATTTTAATATTTTAAAAAATATGTGTAACCGCAAAGTTCTTTCTATCGTGCGTTTCTTTGTTTTAGTCACCCGTACTAAATAGCAACCCTCAAAACAAAATGAAAATATAACACACGTCTAAAGAGATGGACATGATGCTAAGGAATCAAGGATAATATAGTTTATGTTCTGACTCAAATAGTTGAGCTATATCTATAAGATATAATTTTTTTTTGGAAAATGCTAACACAGTGACTAGACATTCCATCATTTAAAATGGATAAGTGGAATGATCGAAATTCGAAGCCCGATATCCTACGTATAGAATGTAACAATTCTGACAACAATGCTAAGCTCACAGAACATATTTGATTTTTTTATTACTAATAATTACTCTCCTCCATCTCCATTATAAGAGAGAAAAAACTCACAATTTAAATTCATAAATTATATTCAATGAACATAAAAAGTGAAAGCTTATAATTAAGATCATAATAAATGCATAATGCTTATTAAGATTAAGATTGAGATGATATGAGATCTACACGAGCAAAAATATGCGCGCGCGTATGAGGAATTAAATTTTTATATTCTATCTGGATGAATAATAAATAAAATTAACTCATACTCCCCCTAATTTTAAATATAAGAGTAAGACACAATTGAGTTTTTTCTTTTATGATATAGTTGGGTTATCAAAAACTCATGTATTTGGGTATAATTTGGACTAAATACATAAATTTTTGTTACAAATTTTAAGATATATATGTAATAAATAAATTTAATTATACATGCTCAACAAATTATAATAAATCAAATGTGTGCTTCAAAAATATGTATGAGTAAAGTAAATCATTTTTATCCTAAAAAAGAAAGTCAATCATTTTTAATGTTACATAGAATGTTTTTTTGTCTTAGATGAAGTGGTAATCCACTGTGTTACATAGAATGTTATTGACTGATGATCAGTGGCGGACCTAGGGGTGGGCTGAGATGGGCCACGGCCCACCCCCACCTCAAAAAAAATAATTTTTTTTATATGTGGGGTATTAATTTAAATGTATTTTTAATTATTTTAAGTTTTTTAGTATACATATTTGTACAAATATTAATCTAAATATTAATTTAGAGTTTATTATTGGTCATTATAAGTAACTTGGAACACATATTACTTCAAGTATTAGTGTAAATATTAGTTAAAACTAGTAATTGAACTAGCATATATAAATATGAAATGACATAAAAAAATATGTTTAATTAATATTTAATTTTTTAAGTCCCATATTTTGATATTTGTTGCAATTTTAGGCTTATCTCAATGTTTTTTTTTTTTTGCTATAAAAATAGCGAATTTTAATGCCAAAAAAATTTGAATTTTGGGTTAAATTTGATATTTCATCTTTATATTCAATGTTTGAGACAATAAATCACCTTAATGGCCAAAAATCACAATTTTTAGAGTAAAAATATAGATTGTTGGTACCAAAATTGTAACATATGAAAATAGAAGAACCAAAAAATTCAATTTGAAAATAGATTGACTATTTTTCGGCCCACCCACTATAATTTTTCTGGTTCCGCCACTGCTGATGATGATGCGTAAAATCTTTAACACTCATAATGCATATAAATTAAATTAATTACTAAATAAATTTGAAAATATTTTTCTTTAAAACAATTAACAGAGAATATTTAATGTTACAAATATATTTAGAAAAAAACTTAAAAAATTAAATGTATCTTATTTTGGACATATTATATTTTTTGACTCATATTGTTAAAGTACCTAGACACTATTTGAAGCGGAATATGAACAAAGATATTCCTGATTCAATACAAATGGAACAGTCACAGTTATTATCCATATAACAACAACAACAACGTTGTTTGTTTCTTCCATCAACTTTTTACATGTGAATGAATTGAATTGTACCTCTTTCGAGTCATAAATCATCATTACATTTTTCTTCCAAAAAGGCTCTGTTCAAGGAAAGAAATATGGGTACAGTGGTTGAAGAGAACTCACATGGATGCTGCAAATCATCAGGGCCAGGTTATGCTACCCCTCTTGAAGCCATGTCTGGTCCCAGAGAAACTCTTATTTATGTCACTGCTGTCTACTCAGGTAATACCAAATATTAATTCTTTTTTTTTTTTTTTGTAATATATTGATCAATTGAGTTTTGGTAATTTCTTGTAGTAATATTTTTGTTGTGTTTGAAGAATGTTTAATTTGGTGATTTTGATTATTGATTGAATACAGGGACAGGAATTGAGAAGCCAGATTATTTGGCAACAGTGGATGTGGATCCAAACTCTCCAACTTATTCAAAAGTGATTCATAGATTACCTGCTCCTTACTTAGGTGATGAATTGCATCATACTGGCTGGAATTCTTGCAGCTCTTGCCATGGTGACCCATCTGCTCAGAGAAGATTTCTCATCGTACCTGGTCTTGTGTAAGACCCTCTTCACACTTACTTGCTTTTTTTGTATGATTATAATTTTAAACATAAATACGAATCACCGACCACGCGGACACCACACACATAGCTGAGTAATAATTTAAGAAAATAAAAGTGATAGAATGTAACTGCATGTGTATGTGTTGTGTCCGTGACACCGACATATGTCAGACACACCTGCAATCTGAAGTGTCAGTGCTATATAGTGGCAATTGGTTGATAATACTCCATCGGTCTCAAATATAATATTAACTATGGTTGATAAAAATTGATGTATTTGGTCCAAAATTTTGACTAGATACATCAACTTTTGTTGACAAGTTTTCTTTTATATTTAGGACCGAAGGAGTACATGGTAAACATAACTAAAACAAGAGTAAAACAAAAAGAATATACTTTTGATCTTTCAAACTCAGCATTACCTTAGTTGTATTAGATTAGAATTTAGAATCATGCTTATATGCTTGTTGTGATAGGGAAATAGTAATGACTATCACAACTCAATGAGTTGTGATAGTTTCAACTTTCAAACCAATGATGTTATAACAAATGAATCAACTCTAAATTGAACCCTAATTGTGCTGATTTGTCTATCTTGTGGATTTTAGATACTACAAAAAAATGATATCATCCATCCCTATTCTTATTCACATTTTATAGGCCATCTTTTGGTTTAATTGTAAACTAAAATGAAGTTTATACTATTTCAGATCAGGCCGCGTATATGTTGTTGACACCAAAACAAATCCAAAGGCTCCATCTTTGCACAAAGTTGTAGAGCCTGCTGATATCTTACAGAAGACTGGGTTAGCTTATCCTCACACATCTCATTGCCTTGCTTCTGGTGAAATTATGATCTCATGTATTGGAGATGGTGAAGGAAATGCTGAAGGAAATGGATTTCTTCTTCTTGATTCAGAGTTTAATGTCAAAGGAAGGTAAACTTTTATAGATTTCATTGAGAAATGCAAGATTGCTTATTCGCACGCCAAAAATGCTTATCGGATCGAACGTTATATGATGTTGCTTTTTCAGCTATTTATGTAGTTAGCGTTTCAATATGTTATTTCCTAATTATATTATCTTGTATCTTGTTTCACATTGGTTAGGTGGGAGAAACCAGGGCATAGTCCATTATATGGGTATGACTTTTGGTACCAACCACGACACAATACTATGATTAGCACATCATGGGGTGCTCCTAAGGCTTTTACACAAGGTTTTAACTTACAGCATGTCGCTGATGGACTCTATGGGAGGCATCTCCATGTATATGACTGGCCCAGGGGCGAACTAAAACAAACACTTGACCTTGGTGATACAGGGCTTTTACCCTTGGAGGTATATATGTTGTTCAAAATAATCGGCGAGATTCTGCAGATCAGCAGATGCATTTTTTTTCATTGTTATGTTTTTCTGTATTTGAATTCTGTTAGAATTAGTGATCCTCTTGTGGTTTGTATGTGAGGACATTTTGTGTGGAATCCAGGGTTTGATCCCGTGTCACCATACTTTCCCCTCCCTGTGTGTGTTTATTTGAATATGTGTTGGCCACTAGGCCAGTAACAAAAATAATTCTATTAGATTTGTTAACTCAGTTAGGGTCACTATATATAGTGTATCGCACACTCATCGGATCTTCATAACTAATGCACCTTGAATGCAGATAAGGTTCCTGCATGATCCTGCTAAAGACACGGGTTTTGTTGGGAGTGCATTGACAAGTAACCTGATACGATTTTTCAAGACACAAGATGGATCATGGAGCCATGAGGTATATCAAAAGGATTTTTCTATCTAGTCTTGTATTTCAACCTATGATATGAGTATGATCAGTAGAACTTATAGACTAAGCTTACTTGCAGATTGTGATATCAGTGGAACCATTGAAAGTGCAAAACTGGATTCTTCCCGAAATGCCTGGGCTTATAACTGATTTTCTGATTTCTCTTGATGATCGATTCCTGTACTTCGTAAACTGGCTTCATGGCGATATAAGACAGTATAACATCGAGGACGTTAAACATCCTAAACTCACCGGTCAAATATGGGTTGGTGGCCTTGTCCAGAAAGGAAGCCCTGTAATAGCTGTTAAAGAAGATGGCGAAACTTGGCAATCTGATGTGCCAGAGATTCAGGTTATTGATATTTCAACTTATTTTTAAAACTTAGTAATCCTATTGTCGAACTTATTGCATAACACATGTCTAAGTACCTTGCATTGTCAATATAGCACCAACACTTCAAATAGGCGATATATCTGGTGTCCAACACATGTCAGTGTCTGACACCGTTATGCATAAATTGCTTTATTGGAACCTCAAAATTATATATCTGATGATGTATGCAATGTTGATTTTTCAGGGGAATAAGTTGAGAGGGGGTCCTCAGATGATTCAATTGAGCTTAGATGGGAAGAGGCTGTATGTTACGAACTCACTGTTTAGTACTTGGGATAAACAGTTCTATCCAAAGCTTGTAGAGCAAGGTTCTCACATTTTACAGATTGATGTTGATACTGAGAATGGTGGTCTGAAAATTAATCCAAACTTCTTTGTGGACTTTGGAGCCGAGCCTGACGGGCCTTCCCTTGCTCATGAGATGAGATATCCCGGTGGTGACTGCACTTCAGATATATGGGTTTAAAAATAAGCAGACTTATCATCATTTCATTATATGTGTGAATGAATGAAATGTATCTTTGGTGTAGTTGAAACTTGAAATAAACAATACAAGAAATAATGTGCTTGTTCATCTTTGGTGATTAGCAATGGACTGGAATTTACGCATCTTATATTAATGGTCTATGAACCTTCCATACACCACAAGACACTGATGCGTAAACACCGATTTAAAAATTTAAAAGTTAATAAAAATTGGAAGCAAAAAAAAGTTAATAAGTATAGCAATACGTGTTGGAGTGCATTTTATATATATGTGAATGACTGACCATATTTGGTATACTGACAATGCCATCTCTTTAGTTTCTTAGAAATTCTTCCTTTCTTATACTTGACGGTTTATCATTTTTTGTCTGGGCTTCGTAAATTTGAAGGAAGGCTTGATTTGCCTGTTGGGTTGTGTTGCTTTATCTATAATCAAGAATTCAAATATAATATGTTGGAGTTAATTTTGGCTTTGGAAGCTTATTTTCTGCATAGTTTTGGAGTATGATTCTGGAAAAATATTTTCTGAGATTATTTTTTAGTGCAATGGATGGTAGAGCCTTTTGTAACAGTCCTTTATTTTTACAAATTGGCAAATATATACTTGAAATTGGAAAAAAAATTTATCAAAATTGTTTCACTATTAACTACCGTTAAGAGACTATTGCATGACATTTCCTTTCAGAACTATTGATGACCCTTTTTGGGTGGGATCTTGCTGTATACGGGTTTCTTCTATTGTTTCGAATTTTGAAGAGCTTGGGTTGTGAGTGGTTCGTTGTTCTCTGGTTCGGGTTTAGTTCAACCGGCACCACCTCCGTTGCGGTAGTGGTTGTCGGTTTGATATGGTTACTCTTTTCTTTGGCGGTCCAAGCCTCCACGCGCTTTCCCAACCTCAGTTGACGCTGTCCTTGGGATCACCGTCGTTCTTGAGGTCCCTAAGGGTCGTGTGGTGGTGATGTATCCAGTTTGCTAGGTGGTTAGTGGTGCAGTTGAGATTTTTCTGGATTTTGGTTGTCCTTCTCCACGTTAGAGGGTTGGGTTGTTTATAACCAGTTCAGTGTTTGCTTTGTTTTCATCCGTTTGAGTCTGTGACCTCTGGTTGCCGTTTATCCTTGTCTCTGACTTGGACCGTTGGTGTGTAAGCGTCGCTAATGCTTGTTGTGGTTTGTGCAGGAAGCTGATGGTACATGAATTAGTCCGTACTGGGGTCGGTTTATTTGCCTTCTTGCATAGTGAAGGCCCGCACACAATCTTTTCCTTCTTGCGTAGTGAAGGCCCGCACACCATTTTTTATTTATTTTTTCTATTTTGTTTTGTGTCTATTCGCGGATTCGTTAGATAATGTTCGTGGTGTGTAACCTTGCTTCTGTTTTTGACCACTTTGGTTGATTTTAATCTGTTTGTATATTCATTTGGGTGATTATGTGGTTTGACTGAGTTTGATTTATGTCCCTCAGTATGTATTCTCTTTATTTTCTTTTATTGTAGCTGATCTGGACCCCATTTGCTTAAAAAATAAAAATATTACATGACATTTTTAATGGACTAGTTACTTTTTCATTAATCTCACTTCACCATACTTTACCTATGAATTTATAGTATAAGATAAATATTCAGATGTATCAGAATTCAAATTTTGATCCATACATATTATATACAATATATGTACTTTATTTATGAAATTTATGTCATCTCAATAACATATTTTTCAATAATTATAATTGCGTTTACGTCAAAAAAAAATTATAATTGTGCATGAACTAATCATTGACTGATTAATTCATGGGAGACCCAAAGGCAGAGTAGTCTCTACTCTATAGTCTCTATTGACTATTGTTATGACATTTATGTGAGAGAGACCATCATATTATATAGGTGGTCCACCTATATAATTTGGATCATGAATTATGACTACATGCGATCAATACATTTGAGTTGTTTAATCAAGATCAAACAATCTAAATTTTTAATTTTAATTTTAATCATTTATAAATATAAAATTTGAGCTTATAATTTGGACTGTTTAGTCTTAATCTAACATTTCATATATGATTTTATCTTCGGATAGCACACAACCCCGATCCACATAAATTTGAGTCCTTGCATCTAACGATCAATAGGATTTTTTTAATCAACCAAAAAGCTAAATATATATATTTTTTTATATTATAAAGCTAAATATATTAATAAACACTTAACATTAGCACAAAGTATGCACAGTAAAGAGTCCAATCAACAAGTCAAATTGCAAAAATCTCATAATCAATAGTAAAATGTAATATCAGGCCACCATAGGAGTACTTCAACTCACCAAACATTCTTTACCACACAGTGGAGTATAAAACAATTAAATGCGTGTTTGATATCACAGTGAATATGTCAAAATTACAATGAATCACCATGATTTTAACATCCATGATATTAAACATAGACTAAATTGAACAGAGAATATACACATACAAATTGTGGGAAGAAAGGTTTAATAACTCTTCATCGGCCATCATTATAAATAAATATTTATTTTTCAGATTCAACGAATAAATAATCTCTTCTATATTAAACTATATAACCTATAAAAACAGAATTTAGATCCTAAAATTTCAATTGTACGAAGTTATTGAACAAACCGACATAAGTAGATGAGAAAAATAAATTAGTTATAAAAGTAAACGACCACTTGGACCCTTGGCAACGTGAATCATGTCATGACTTTCTTTTTCTTAAGGAAAGTGGTCTTTGGCTCTTTGCAACCCTTTTTAGGCAAAAAGGCAACAAATGGTGTCTTTCGCGTGTCGTGATTATCCTTAATCACAGCCGATAATAAGGGATTTGGGGTCTACAGGTTTCAATAGCCGATCTTATATATCATATCCACTCTCTATACTAAATAAATGCTACCAAAATTTCATGCTACATTACATTAGATGTCATTCACATGCATGCATCCCATACCTCTCTTATGTACATGTAGAGCCTTTAAAATTTTGTCGGCAAAACGGACCTGCATCCTACCTAGTAACTTCTACTGTCGGCCAACAATAATTCTATACTCTTAAGAAAATGTACAACACCTATAGTTAAATGCTTAGAACAATATATAACTACAAAAGACATACTCTATATCACAGAATGAACAAGTCATAAAATATACTATGTTTTAACTATGAATACTTTGTAATAAGTATATATTAATTATCATCATATATAAACTAAATAGTCTTATTTAATGGATATACATTACTGTTTAATTATCAGAAAATGTATACTTATAATGATCTTCATCTGCAAAACCAATACCAGGATCTTTCCCTTTTCTCATTGTTTCTCTTACATTCTCAATCCTTTCAAGTATCCCTTTTAATGCTAAATCAAATGCATCTTCAAAACTATCTAACTTGCCCCTAGGATCAGCATAAACTATTTTTGGAATAAGCTTGATAACTTCTTCTCTCATTGCAATCACATCCTTCTCTGGAATTCTCAACAACACCTTTTCAATGTCAACATTCCATTCTTTCACATCCTTCACAGGTATATAAACAGAATACTTAGTTCTGTTTTTTGGTAAATGCCACTTATATTGTGAATAAGCTGTTCCAGGATTAAAAAACACAGGTATACAACCAGCTAAAATTGAATCAAAAATTGATCTTCTTGTGTATGAATCACCAGAAGGTTGCAAAGAGAACACAGAATTTTCAAACACCTTCATAACATTAACAGGATCATCACATTGTTCAATACTACAATCAATGAATTTACAAAAACTCGAACCTCAACATTGTTCAATGATTTTCCCCCTTATAGATTGCTCATTTTCAGGCCTTGGTGCTCCTGTGAAAGTAAACAAAAATTCCCTTTTTTGATGCCTGATTTTACTCTGCCATTGATAAATCTCAGCATCCATTGAAGGATGAAATGAAGTTGGATAAGGTATAGCATAATCATTATTCCATGAACTAGCTTCAACTGCTAACATTGACATGTTCATAGATTCAGGTAAAAACCTAAACTTGCTACCCCAATAAGCTAAATCATCAAATTGTCTTCTAAAATCCCAAGAAATTCTACCAGAAACAAGAAAATGATCTCTACCCCACATTCTCTTCCATTCAGGTTTCTTCACCAACCATTCAACAAGCTCAAAACCAGAAGAATCTCTAACAGTAAGATTAGAAATCCAAAGAAAACGACTAATATCAAGACCAATATAAGAAGGAACAAAAATTGCAGAAGCTAAAGATGAATCATTGGTCAAACATTCATAATTTTTCATCCTATTATGAAAAATAACCTCCAACAAAAACTGGTTAGTTGCATACCAAGTGTTTGTGAAAAGAACACCATTAAAGTTTTGATTTTTAATCTCAGGACCTAAACCCAAGTTGTTCATGTATGGACACATGTTAGATTTGTCGGTTCCTCGGGTAAGAATGTGACAATTTTGAAGTAAATATTGGTTGAAACGAGATGGGAGATTTTGAATGTAAACATAACGGCCATTGCAGGAATCAGAAGTGTTGTTGTTGTTGTTGAGTGAGAAAGTGAGGATAGTGTTGTTGGGACTATGAAATGTGTATGAATAATGAAAGCATAGAAGTAATAAGAGAAATGAGATGAGAATTGCAAACCAGAGTTGATGATGATTATTGTAACTTCTAGCTAGTTTTTCCATTGATCTTCCAATTCAAAGTGTGTGTGTATTTGTGTCCTTGACTGAGGAATTGAAGTCTATGATCATGTGAATATCATTTGTATTTGTAGAAGGGAACTTTGTTAATAAATCCAATCGAAAAGTTTGTCTTGAAATTAGTGTATTCAACATCTTGAAACTTTAACAATCAACTTTTTTATTTAAGTTGGTGAAAAAATGTGTTTATAGAAATGTTTTATTAATAATCAAAAGATAATAATATTTTTTAAAAAAAATTTGTGCATTTAATTTATAAAAAAGAAACTTATGAAAAGTTTAAAAACATGAATTAAGAAAAAAATTCAATTAAAATATTGTTTATTTAAATCAGTAACACGTGCATTTCCCTTCTATCTATGGGCTTTCTGACTTTGTTTGGATGAGAAAAAAGAACTTTAAATTTGATTTCAAATATAAAATAAAAATATTCTTCTTTTTCTTATTCAATGAATTTAAAAAGTTCTTTTTTTCTTATATTTGAAGGGTAACAAATATTGTTAATGTGAGAATGTTTCAAACGCAAGGGTTAGAAGATGGGCATCAATTCGGATTCGAGCCCAAATCCTAAAACTGGTCGAATTGACGGATGGACTATGCAAACCCAAATCGAATGGGATGCAGTTTTTTTTTAGTTCATGTGTTGGGTTGATTTCAACTCGATTTGGACGGCTTGTGTCAGATATGAACCTAGTTTGAAATATTTGACTCGATTTGTCTAATTTTATTGTCCAATGGTTTTTTTTTCAAATTTTTTACCTTATTTTCAAAATTCCCCCATTGTCATGTAGGACGCGAGGATATATCACATTCTAGCTAGCAAGGGTGTATATAATTTGCCCGTTCGTCCACCTTTTGAATGCATCCACCCCCTAGGGAAGAAGTTTATAAAACATAACATTCTCTTTCTAGAAAGCGAAAATTAACTTATATGTTCGCTTTCTATACGGCAAACGGTCGTCCTACATAAAAAAAAACGGCCGTCCAATGGGTTTTTTTTCCAAAATTTTTTACGTTTTTTTCAAAATGCCCCCTATATACTCAAAAAGCTCAAACCCAATATACTCAAAAAGTGCATCAAAGTTGAAGATTGATGCTCGTTTGGGGCCGAAATCAACATACAAGTGAAGATTAACAATAGGTAAACCACCATTTCTATTTGTTTTGCTTTTTTCTGTTTTTTTTCGTTTGGAGTTTCTCGTTGTATAGTAAGCGAGCATGCTGTGAGATTGTCTGATTGTTTTTGTCCTTGATATGTAGGTATGGAATCTACATCTCGTCAAGGAGATAAAGGGAAACAGCTTACAAAGGTTAGTGCATCGGCTAGGTGGAAAAAAGTGGTCGAGAACGCTCCGAAGAAGCGTGCACGGAGGAAACAAAGAATGAGTGAGGTTGTGGCTGCTGAGTCTACCAGCCTTGAGCCCCGGACTAAGGCTACTTAGGTTACGAAGGAGGCCGGGAGAGGAGATGATATAGTGCGGGAACATGAAGAAGAAGAAGAAGAGTCGAGGGAGGGTGATGGTGCTACTGGTAGTGTTCATATTAGGTGGCCGGCTTGTGTGGATCCTTATGAAGGGTTGCCTGTGCAGAGCGAGTTTCCTTGCGGGCCGTCAGACACTATAGTTTTGACGGGTTATGAACACCATATCACCCGATGTATATACGACGGACATGTAAATAAATTATTATTTTTCTTTAAATTAGTTAATTTAATTTAAATTGATGATTTATTTATAAGTTAGTTAAGTAGTTAGTTAATTTAATTTAAATTGTTGATTTATTTATTAGTTATTTTATTTAATTTAAAGTGTTGATTTTTTTATTAGTTAATGATGTCGATATTATTGGTAAGTGTTGATGTTATTTATTAGTTAGTTAGTTAGTTAATTGAGTTATGTTTTCTTATTTTTTTAGGAGCGTGACTTGTGTACTTTCGTCGGCGGCAAGCTGTATAATTTCAATGTTGTGGAGTGGACATAGGAGTAGTGGGATCCAGTACTGATGACAACTGGCATGTGGGGGCCTGGCACAGACGATATATACTTTTCTGGATCCTGGGTTGTTGTCCACTTTTGTGGAGAGATGGCATGCGGACACCAGCACCTTCCACATGCCTTGTGAGGAGATGACAGTCATGTTGGATGACGTGTGTTGTCTTCTTCATCTCCCCATTCAGGGACACCTGTTGGACATTACAGGGATCCCGACCAAAAGTACTGAGGTGGACATGATGAGTAGGAGGTGAAGAGGACAAAACATGTCCACTTGGTTTATTTGAAGCAACTCATTCAAAGGCACCTTAAAGTGATAAAGCAAGCAAAGGGTGGACAAGGAAGGTGGGGTGGGGTGTTTGAGACGTGTAAGGAGTACGTGGTGAGGGCATACTTTATGTTGCTGGTTGGAACCACTATCTTCTCCAACAAGGCAAATAATTATGTTGATCTGATGTACTTGAAGTATTTTAGGGAGATTGATAGGGTTGAAAACTATGCTTGGGGCACTACCTTCCTGATTACATGACACTGTTGTAGGTAATGATTTAATTCTAGTTTATTTTAGTTTTAATTAATTTAGTTTGATGTCCAACGATGAGGTTGCAATGATTCCTATGTCTATAGTCAACTTAAGGTGGCAAAGGAGTTAACTAGGTGTATGACTTTTGTTAGGAGGGGTGGATCGGGTTCTAGTAGTTAGTTTGGTTTTTTATTTATGAACATTGTTAACTATATTGGTTATGTACATTGTTATGTACTGATTTGGATTTGATTTTGTATAATATTTACAATTATTTTGGTTATTTGTCGCTTCCATTTTAATTGTGTTTATATGTGATATTATTAAAATATGTATGAATGCTTGGTTGTATGCTGCTCATTTAATTTTAATGAAAAAATATTGAATAACATTATGCCAAAATGAAAATAGGGCGTGCTGCAAAAACGAACACAAGTTTTGTTATGAACTCTACACTAGTTCGCCTCCTAGGGAGCGAAGACCCCCCAAATTTCGGTTACTAGGAAGCGGGCACAAATAAGTTTCGCATTCTACGAAGCGAACACCCCCAACATCGCCTTCCACGCATCGAACTTCAACTTTCAAAAAATGCAACATGTGGTCACGAACGCATCTGACCTTTGTGTGGTCCAAAATGTCCCAAAACTGTGTGTTTGGCTCAGTAACAACTCAACTTAGAAAAATGAAAAATTTAGAATTTCAACAAAACACCCACCTAATTGCAGTTTACTTCAACGAAGGAGAATCTAATCTTTTAAAGATACACGTCGATATTACTCTCGATAATCTGAAGCACAAGCTGACCCAACTTAACGGTCGTCGCCATTCACGTGATCAAAGATGGGTCACCGACGTAGAGTATCGTTTGTCGGTTTGTTCAGACGGAACCGTCGTGTCCATAAACATGAAACTTCAAAATGACGGCGACGTGAGAACAATTGTCTCTATTTTCTCTCAGTAATATTCTACCTAAGGGTACAAAGAGTGTTGGAGTACCTTTAGTTGAACTGCACACATCTTTCCATGCTTTCAAAAAAGCCTTTATATATATATAAGGTTAAAAAATGTATTAGATTTGAGAAAAAGCTATCTCATAGATAAAAATATAATTGTATGAAATCAAAATGAAACTATAACAAAAATTACTATACATTTGAATCATCAGTATGACCATCACCCTTGGCACCATACTTAACAATATTGAAAGCATTAGGAATATTATACTTTTCTACTTTAGACCACAAGCTAGGGGAAACAATGACTAACACTAGAAGAATAGAAAACAAAACTTATATCTTGGGAATAAGAAAAAATTAATATTATCAAGAGTAATGATAAAAACAAGTGCTAAGCTAGAACAATGGTGTGTAAGAAATAGAGAAAGGAATACAATTTAGGCCTACTGCAATGCTTAAATTTTGGAATGTAAAAAAATCGTTCTTGTAGAGTATAAAAAACAACGCATTTTGTAAACCGTTGTGGTAGTATATATATTTTTGTCAATTGTATGCAACAGTAGAAAACCGTTCTCATAGATGCCAACAAGAACGGTTTTCTATCCGTAATCTACAACAACAGTTAAGAACGGTACTCATATAATTTTAAAATATTTTATTAAAATACATTTTCATCATATCTTTTTTTTGTAAATTTTGCAGAAAATCGTTTTCATAGCCTATTGCAACAAGAATGGTTTTCTATCTGTAATCTATAACAACAGTTATAAACCGTACTCATATAATTTTAAATTATTTTAATAACATATATTTTAAATTATTTGCTGAATTTTTTTTTTTTATTTTGTGAAATTTCAAAAAGATATTTGAAACAAATCTTATATTCCCCCCCAAAAAATTATATACTGCTTTTTTGTCAAATCTTAATTTCCCTTGCAATCTTCACTAACCCTGAAGCAATTCGCCACCACAGCTCTCCTTCCTTCAATTCGATACTCACCCTGCAATTTTCAAGAAATTGTGACTATAACAACAACGCAGAAACTCCTCGGGCCTCAATTTCAGTTTCGAACCCTAAATCTCTAGAGAGAAATTTTAGAATCTCTTTCCAGAAATTTCAGAAACCCTCAATCTCTCATGGCTTTTGCTGTTCGAAACTGACAAACCCTAAACCTATGCTACTCGTTGTTTTTGCAGTGTACATGAATACCGGATTTTCGCCGCTCTTGTTAGAGAGTTCCTCCGCTGGTTATATGGAGGCTATGATTCTGGTTGTGAGTTTCTTCAGGCCTCCGTTTCATCTTTTCTGCGATTGTGGTTGTGATATCGATTCTAAAAAAATGTAGGCTTCCTTTATGATATCTGAATATGCTGATATCCTGCTATTCTGCGATTCTCCGTTGCTAAATATGCTGATATTCTGCGATTCTGGTTATGGAGGCTTTGATTCTGGTTGTGAGTTTCTAATCTCGTTTCTATTTTAGTTTTCTCCCACTGCGTGATTTTTCTCCTTTGTTGAGGAATTGGATTTTGTTTTTTTCTAGGGTAATGAAGCAGGGAATTTGGTTATTTTGGATGGAAACTGTAAAAAATCATTAATAACATGGCTGTTCAGTAAGAATGAAAGCTAGTCAGAAAATTCTAGCCATTTAGTCGAAACTTATGATGATTTAGTGTTCAAATGTCGCTCTTTCAAAGTCTCCTAATAGTGTAGAACGGGAAGCGAATGAATACTCTTCATCTCGCTCTTTCCTGTAACATCCTTAAACCTATATAATTAAAAAACTATCTCAATTTTATCATGGAATTTTAAACCAAATTACTCAAATAATATATAAAAAAAACACAAAAATAATATTAAAAAATAAAATTATCCCATGCACGGCATGGGCTAACATACTAGTTTTAATCAAAGCAAGGAAAAAGGGAAACAAATGGAAACATCTGCGGATAACATTGTTCCAAGAGTGCCATTCCAAAATTTCACAAATAGGAGTTTCACAAGTACAAGATTTTAAGGAATTTACGACTTCGAAGCACTTCGAAGCTAGACCAAGTGTTAGACATATTAATGAAACCCCACTTGGTTAGTCATGACAAAAAATATATATTAATGTATTATATTCAATTTTATATTGTTACACATTCACAAAAAAATTATGTATTAAAATATGCAGGTCGTAGATTTCCATCAAATTTTCGACATTAGTGACATTGTTGTTTTCCAAAAGTCAACTATTCATATAAAAAAATATATGTGCGAAAAATTTATAATTAATATCTTCAACAAATAAATTAGTGTTAGTGTTTTCAACCTGTGAGGTTGTTTTAGTTTTAGGGTGTTGGCTTCATTTGCTAAAATAAGTCTTTGGTCAAGATGTGGAGTCTGATGTGCTCACATCTGGGACCTGAACTGAACGCCCTAAAATAACGCGCTTTCTGTTATTTTGCGTGTGATCTTTGAAAAAGATTTGTTTTGAAACAAACACACTCACGCTAGCTTGCGCGCCAAAGAACGGGCTAAAAGATTGAAAAAGATTCAGAAAGATTTAAAAGATGGCCAGTTTGTTACTAGAAGATTTAAAAAGATTTAAAACAAATAAATCTTTTCAAAAGATTGAGTTTGTTTCTTGGAGATCACGAAGGCCAGCTATCAAATCAGGGATCCAAGCCCATGAAGCTCGTTCTATATAAAGGAAGACTGAAGACCTGTTTTATTCACTGAAATTATTGTTTACAAATCTAATCTTTAGGATTTCAGTCTTTGTGCCTCTTTCTTGCTTCCATTGAAACAAGAATTAGGATTGTATGTTGCTCTTAAGCTTTTAAGCACAGAGCTATTGTGTTCCTTTTCTTGGTTCTAGTTTGAAACAAGAATATGATTGTATTTTACTCTTAAGCTTTTAAGCAAAGAGTTATTGTGAATCACTCAAAGCTTTGAAGCACGAGTTGGTTCTTTAGGTTAGGAGTGCGTCTCCATCATTGAGTTTGTTATTGACTTTAAAATCCTTGCGGTTTGTAAGGTGGAGGGGGAGTGAGCAGAGGTTCTCTTACTTAGGAGTTCTTAAGTAGAATTAGCACGAATATTGCTTAAGTGATAAGTTGTAAACAGGGCGTTTGCGGAGATTTAGAATTAAAACTATCATAGTGGATTCCTCCCTGGATTGGTATCCCCAGAGTAGGTTGTTGAGTGCGCTGAACTGGGTAAACAAACTCATTGTGTTATTTATCTTTTGCACTTTATTTTCCTTGTTCATCAAGTTATCGTATGTCCATGATGTTAGCACATTAGGTACCACATCGTGTATCTTAACCCTAACGTGCTCCACATAGAGTAGCAGTAAAGGAAAAGTCACCGCCGAATAATAATCTGATTAACTATGTTATACACCGTTCATGCCAAATAGGAAGAAGGGAGTGAGTCCAACCACCATACATATCCTCTATGTTTCTGAATCAATTTATCTTTATATTTTCTGCAAGCCAAAGACACATGAGACAAACCAAAAATAGTTTTACCATTTAAATTTCCAGTGCTACTGAAGGTATTCATTTGTTGTGCTTGATAACAGGTATCCTGGAGTTTGAGTACGATCCTGAACCAGAAAGAACACTAAGGAAAAGACTGCGAGCACTACAGCTAGCAGAAACCAGTAATCTCAACAAAGAAGGAGAGCCTACCACCGAAGCCATGAGGGACGAGCAAAGAGTTACAATGGGAGATTACTGCAAGAGGACTGACAAAGATCACATCTCACTGGGGTTCCAACCGGCAAACCCAACTAACTTTGATATCAAAGGCAATGTTCTTACAGGTTTGCGGGAGAACCAGTTCGACAGACGTGCCAACAATGATCCTTGGGATCATCTGTCAAAGTTTTCAAAGACATGTCAAATCCAGAAGGTGCCGGAGAACGTCACGGAGGACCAGAAGAAGCTGCGTTTGTTTGTTTTTTCTCTTACAGGTCCAGCGAAAGATTGGCTTCAATGCTTGCCAAGGGGAACGATTGCAACATGGAAGGAGCTTGAAGACAAGTTCCTGGAAATATTCTTCACACACACACTATTCCAGAAGAGGAAGTCTGAAATCCTAAGTTTCAAACAGCATGAATCAGAAACGTTGTGCGAGGCTTATGAACGCTTCAAGTTACTCATGAGGAGGTGTCCTAACCACAGCATTAATGCCATGGAGCAGATGCAACTATTCACTGCTGGTATGAAGATGCAACATCGCATGATACTAGATGCCTCAGCTGGTGGGTCTTTCAAAGTCAAGACCTATGCAGAGACTAAGGATCTGGTTGAGCAGATGTGCCAGAATGAGTACAACATGAGCCATGATCGAAACGAGAAGACTCCTGGAATTCTGAAGGTGGACCAGGAGATTGCCTACAAAGTAGAGATCGAGTTACTGAGGAGGCAACTTGCTGATAAAGAGAAAGCTGTGAAGGAAGCTAGTGTTAAGCAGGTAGAGGGAGTTTCCGACTTCTGCCTAGAAGATCACTCTAATGGGCATTGTTTGCCAAGAGGGAGCGAAGAGCAGGTAAAGTACATGAGAAACAACTACAACCCAGGTTGGAGCAAGCACCCTAATTTACGCTGGGACCAAAAAGGGAACCAGACTCAAGCTGCACCTCAACCAAGAAAGTCATCTCCATTGGAAGAGTTACTCAACAAGTTTGCTAACATGAGCAAAACGAATTTCGAAAGCATCCAGACTACAGTAGCCAACCAGGGGGCGACGATAAAAAGTCTTGAAACCCAGATTGGTCAACTCTCAAAACTGGTAAGCACTCATGTTTCAAAAGATATTGCAGGTAACACGGTGGACAATTCAAAGGAGGAGTGCAAAGCGCTGAAAGATCAACAGACAGAGCGCAACGAAGAGGAGCTGATGGAGTTCAGAGAGTGGTTCAAAGCGCTATGGATGACATTAGAAGAAGCTCGTGACGAGTTCATGAGTGAGCTAGAGGAATACAGAGAGAGCCTAGCGAGGAGAGCACGACTGCCACCCAAGAAGAAAGATCGTGGAAGCGTCACCATTATCTGTCAGATTTGGGAAGCAGAAATCAAAGCATTATGTGATATGGGTTCAAGTGTGAACGTAATGCCATTATCTTTGGCAGAAAAGTTAAAACTCACAAAAACAACTGCAGGTACAGAACAGGAACTTGTATTAGCTAATCAGTCAACCATTCACTCAGCAGGTACAATAGTGGATGTCTTGGTGAAAGTCGAAGACCTGGTATTTCCAGCAGACTTCATGATCCTGGATATCCAAGAAGATGAAGAACATCCCATCATTCTTGGAAGACCATTCTTAGCAACCAGCAGGGCACTCATTGATGTGGAGCTCGCTGAGTTGACACTAAGGAGTGGAGAGGAGGAAAGAACCATCAAAGCTTCCAGGACCAAGAGGGAAGTGTGCTACACGCTCGAGTGGAAGGATAGAGAAGCTACACCACCGACTTCAGCTCAAGAAGTACATGTGAAGATAAAGATAGAAGAGCTGGAGAATGAAATGGCGCAGCTAGAGATAGAGACAGCTCAGGAAGAGGAGGTACCCGATGGACAAACTGATAAATTGAAGAGGCTAACTATTGAAGTGGACATCCATACACCATGGGTCAAAGCATGGGGAAGAAACCGAAAAGTGACCAGAAGATCTAAGTTTGGGGTTAATACGCCACCTCTGAAGAAGCCTGCTGCTGAGAAAAAGGAAAGAAAGAAGAACAGCTGGGTTGATACATCAAAGGAACAAAAGAAGGAACATCCACCAGAAAGCAAGGGGAAGTCCATCATAAAAACAGCATCTTCAGAAGATGATGGACGACTCTGTTTTGCTACCTTCAAAGAACAACAGAACCCAGAGAAATACGGAAAGAGCAACAAGAAAGAGGGAGGAGCTAAGGCGAAAGCTCCTACAGAAGAGAGAGACATGCGAACCTATCCTCTGTAATGGAGGAAATGCCTCAAGCTAATGAGAGGCTAAACAAGCGCTGCTTGGGACGCAACCCAAGGATAAGTATTTATATTTCAGTATTTTTAATTCAGTAATTTCATTTCAGTTTTTCAATTCAATAAAGTATACTATGAATTCCGCATGTCATCTTCATCTGTTAACAACCCTTTTCAAACTTATAAAAAATTGAATAACTGTTTGGTGTTTATTATCTTGTGCATGAGAAATTGTTATAGGTAAGATTGCAGCGAAATGAGTTATAAATTCTGATGAGCCGAATTTCACGCCTTCACACAAATACCAAAGGTGATTGCTCCGAAGTGCGAAGTTCGGGAGACAATGAGACGAGTGATGAAGCTGGTGTCTGTGAGACAAATGTTCAACTTTCAGATATACCTAAGCCATGTGAGGATTTGAGCCAAATATTTTCAAACGGTATTACCACTTTCTTTCGATTTACTATGAGAGTACCGTGCACTTGTTTATTTTCTAGAACTTGCTCTAATTCTATGCTGACTAGTTGATTTGATATTATATGCATTGAGGCAATTGTTTGTTATAACCCAGAGCTTTTTCAAGCCACCCTTTTATTATTATCCTTTGCTAGCCAATTTTGAGCCGTAAAAAAAAAATTATCCCTTTTGTTTCGGTGACAAACCACATTACAAGTCTATACCAGAAAAACAATGAATTACCCTTCTTTGGAGTTAAGGTAATAATTCTCTAGTCTTGGCAACAACAAAGTTTGGGGTTGCTCATGGAACTAGCAACATCTAAGTTTGGGGTGGGTGTACAGAGAACTATCACTACAAAAGAAAATAAATGGAAAAAAGAGCCAAAGGGCAAAATAGTGATAGAAAAGAATCATACAAAGACACATCCGGTTCTTAATCTCTGATACCAACACAAAAGGCACCCTAAGGAATAAGGTTGCGTACACAAAAAGGAACCACAAAGTAGAACATAACTCCAATGTTTAGCCTATTATTCCCAAAAATGTCCTACCTTGACCCTAGCCACGTTATAACCCTAAAAAGACCTCCAAAAATGCATATGTATTAAATTTTGACTGGTTTCTTAGAGAGAAAAGGATGAACACGAACTCTTGCAGGCATTTGTCCGATTTGCTACTATCAACGTCTCCTGAGCCTAGCAGGACTGCGCATGATCGCGTCGGTAAGAATCAGCGGTACCATTGCTGAAATAATGCAAGGTTGTGAAATTCCTATCATCTTTATTTATCTCTTATTTTGCTAACGATCTTGTCTGACAGCATGTTACTTGAGGACAAGAAACAGTTTAAGTTTGGGGTTGTGATGACAGGAATTTCTATGGTATTTTTAGTAGTATTATTAGTAGTAAAATGACCAAGACATACCTAAATACGAAGGAAAACCTACAGAATCCAAGAAAAGCATCAAGACAAAGTCAAAAATGCAAAAAGACAAGAAAAAGCCCAAAATATGAAGAAAATGAGCATTTCATCGTAGCACGGTGGCTTCCATCATGCCACGATGGGAGCTGCTTGCTGGCCAAGAAAATAGAAGAAATAAATCTGGAAAATATATGTTCATCGCAGCACGATGGCACTCATCGTAGCACGATGACATTACTTGGCGACCAAGCTGATGAAATGCACAGGATCAGTTATAAAATTGAACTGAATCTTCCCATCGTACTGCGATGGACCTATCGCAGTACGATGGCTTGCTGAGGCCCATTACGAAAACTATAAATAGAGCTCTCCTCTCATTGTTTAAATCATTCTGAAATAGTAGAACACTCTCTACTATAAAGGAGGTGTTCGGAGGAGCTCTAAGGACATAGTTTTCTCCCCTTACGGGAAAACTAACTCAGCAAGGTAAGTTTTCTTTAGGCTTTTATGTTTAGGTTATAATTCTTGTAATTTAAATATGTAGTCTTTTGTATAGATGCCTTAGGTTGTGGTGGAGAAGATGAACTCCCCTATGAATATTTGGATTCTGTGATTGAGTCAAAGTTATAATAAATCGTTATTCAGTATTATGTTTGTTATTTACTTTCTTGCACTTTAATAACGTATCTCATAATCTGGCCGGATAAGCGGGAGCGCTCAAAGAATCTATATTAGGGACACCTAATATTCGTCCGGAACTAGTAGTAAATATGCTAGGTGAATAGAGACACTAACATCCTGAACTAGTTGTGAACTGAGCAATTAGAGGAGGAATCAGGAACTAGGTGTGAACTGAGCACTTAGAAGCTGAATAGCCCGATACTAGGACCTAGAGGCATTTGATGGGTGAAGGTAATAATTCATGTGTAATGAATAACTCACCTAGTAATTAGGGTATGTGACACAGCGAGGTTAGGCTCTCGTAGGTACCTTAGTTATTAATGTAGGGAAACTTCAATATACATAGAGTAACAGTAAGGTATTACTACAATAAAGGAAAAGTCACCGCCGAATAATAATCTGATTAACTATGTTATACACCGTTCATGCCAAATAGGAAGAAGGGAGTGAGTCCAACCACCATACCTATCCTCTATGTTTCTGAATCAATTTATCTTTATATTTTCTGCAAGCATTACGCTCTTTTTATAAAAATCTTTTTCCAAAAACTCAAAGCGAATGCAAATTATACAAACTTAAATAACGCTAGCGACGCTGCGGCACGATCCATGTGGATACGAACTCATTCTAGACACCTAGAGTGTGAATTATTACTCGACGACAAACTGGTGCACTTGCCAGACAGTAGTCAGTATTCCAATAGTATTTGACAACATTGAAACAATTACTATTAAACATTGATCTTACCATGAGAAAAGGCTTTTTTTTTTTCCTTTCTAAAATAGCATGCCATGAGCAAATATAATGAAATAATGACAACATATGATCCTACATGTAGATCAAAACCCTTTTATTCATTTCATTATTTTTAAATTAATAAAAAATAGAAATTCATGTCATAATACAAAGTGATGAATACTAACCCTGCTTAGCACAAGTCATCTACAAGTGTATATAAAAGAAATAGTTTGACTAACATTTGACATTTTTAAGATCCAATTGTTTTTCTTTTCTTCAATTTTCATAAACTTAATGGCTAAGGCATGGGACAACAGGATTGCACGAAGAGCATGACCCTTGTGCATTACTGCACGATGAAGATGGTCTATCTCCATTAAGACCAATAATGTTGATCTTTTGAAGTACAACGTTAGTGCAACCAATACGGGCACAATTCAGTTCAATTGCGTTTTTATCTTTTGTGGTTCCCCGAAAGTTGCGGAAAGTAACATCACTGATTTTCACTCCTCTACCTATAGATTCTAAAGCGTCATATTGTTGATCGATTATCACAGGGTTCATCACTCCAACAAGTGTAATATTTTCATAAGTTATCTTTCTTGCATATCCAGATCCCCCCTAATTCAAACAACACAAACAAAACATTAGTACTATAATTAATTTAATTAATTATTGAATTGACTATAATCAATTCTTACCGCCCATGTCTTGATTCTAGCACCATTTGTTGTTCGCGTGAAGATGATGTGTGAAACGTATACCTCTTCTATTGTAGCATATTTCCCGTGTTTCCCAAGGCTTCCAACACTTTATATTCACGAACACACCCAATAAAGGTTAAACTTAGAGTAATAACAAAATGCAAAAATTAAAAACATAACAATATTTAAATTGAACAACTGACCTAATACCATGACCAGGTCCACATTTAACATTAGTTATGTTGATGAATTTAGAACCACTATTCATGGCAACACAATCGTCACCTATTATAAACAATAAATAAGAAAAATAATAAGATGCAAATATATAACGATATAGAGGGAAAAATACATTAACATAAATATAAAACGATAGAGAATAATCTAGAATTGAACCAGTTGAGATTGTTGAATGCTCAATGAAAACTTTGGTTGATGATGAAATATCAATTCCATCAGTGTTGGGACTTGTTTCTGGTGCAATTAAATTCACATTAGAGATTAAAACATCATTACATCCATCTATGCTTATATGATTTCTTGGACTGTTGAGGTGTATCAATGGGCCATGTTTTAGATTATCACACTCAAGAAATCGAAGAGCCTGGACATATCAAATAACTAATTATTTTTACACTTTAAATATATTCAAGACTCAAACTGTGTAAATTTGCTATATAGTTTAATTACTGTATGGAATTGAATAAACTTACCGTTGGCCTATCACTTGCATCCTTCTTGTCCCACCAAGAAGCACCTTGGCCATTAAGTGTTCCTCCTCCATTCACAACAAGGCCACTTATGTGATGGAACGTAATCCATGAATCGTGATTATTACTGTCCGATTTCCAATGTTTACGATTTTTTGGAGCGGTGATTGTTCCCTTAATCTGCCAAATCAAATGTTAATCATGATATATTAATAATTAATACTCCAAAATAAATCAATCATATTCTCGTGAGTTTAAAAGTTGATAGAAACATCGTATTATATATACAAATGTCAAGGTTCGTATCGTGGACACTTAATTTAATTTTCAGAGTGAAATTCTAACAATTATACTATTTTAAAAATAAACAAAAAAAAAATAATTGACATTAAATGAAAATTAATTAATTTACTATAGGATAAATGCATGAGGAACAGCGTAAGATTGAAAAAAAATAGATTAAAAAAAAGTATACATATACATACATATATATATATATAGAAAGTGAGACATTCCCCATAGTCATACATACATATAACCTACCATAACATTAATGGTTGCAGATTTGCAAGGACCTTGAAACGTCAAAGATTGCGTCAAGAATATTCTGCCTGAGGGTACAAAGAGTGTTGGAGTACCTTTAGTTGAACTGCACGCATCTTTCCATGCTTTCAAAAAAGCCTTTTTTGTATAAGGTTAAAAAGTATATTAGATTTGAGAAAAATATATCTCATAGATAAAAATATAATTGCATGAAAATAAAATGAAACTATAACAAAAAATAATATACATTTGAATCATCAGTATGACCATCACCCTTGGCACCATACTTAACAATATTGAAAGCATTTGGAATATTATACTTTTCTACTTTAGAGCACAAGCTAGGGGAAGCAATGACTAACACTAAAAGAAGAGAAAACAAAACTTTCATCTTTGGAATAAGAAAAAAATTAATATTATCAAAAGTAGCGGTAAAAACAAGTGCTAAGCTAGAACAATGGTGTGTAAGAATTGGACAAAAGGAAGACTATTTATATAACGTAGGAGCACCACCTATTGATAGAAAATTGTAATTAGCAATTATAGTATTGATTTCTATGTCTAAACAATTTAACAAAACAAATCGGTTATTGTCGCTCATTTGCAAATTCTAGGCAATACTATTTTAATCATATTTATGCAAATATTTATTATGTATCAAAATGTTTCTTTTTATGAATGAATTATACTCTTAATGTCAAAAGAAAAACCGAAAAAGTATAATGCCAAAGGAAAAACTGAAAAATTAAAAGCAAAAGAATAAATAATGATAAACTCTCTAATTAGTTTGCACTGCAAGGCGGAATATAGAAAGTATAATGTGATTCTCCAGTTCATGAGAAAATAAAACTAAGATAATATTTATATATAACAAAATTATATACGGACAATAAATTGGTTAAAGTTGTAAAGGTTTTGAATCTCTTTAGTAAGTGGTCTGGGTTGTTTATTTATGGCACTTGTGCCTATGGAAAGAATATTTTTGGTTTTCACCACCAGTTGAATCTGGTTTGGGGGTCAGTTCTGGCATCAAGTGGTTCCAGCCCCCTCCCGATCGTAGTTGCGGGGATCGAACCGTGGTCCTCCCTCCTATAGAAAGAATTTGGTAGCGATGGAAAAACTCAATTTATGTGCCTAACAGATTTACTGACGAATTAAGATTCGCTAACAGTGATAAAAAATGTGTATCTATATCATAGTAACTAAAAAAAAGCTCAATTATATATTGTCCATGACAGTACCAGAATGCATAAGAATATAAAACGAGCGGTTTGAAGTATTTTTTTATTAAAAAAAATCATATTCTGCAGGTTCTGTACTGTTGTTCTCGCCAAGGCTGACAATGAACTGAACCAACTCGAAAAAAGTTCACGACTTAATTCGGTAATTAATTTGTTGGACGTGGTTCATGAAACAAATGAGCTGAACTTGAGATGAAAATTAAACTCGTTAAACAAAGGAGTTAAACTTGAACTATATATAGTTCAACAACTCAATACGTTTGATTCATAAACCAGCTCGATAGATCTATATATACACACACATAATTTTAAAGAAAATATTACTCCTACTTTTTTGTCAAAGTTTTTTGTTACTATTTTCTTGACAACTATAACTAAAATAAAAATATTAAATCTAATAGCCAATTAAAAATAATATTCCCCAACATACTCTCAATTGAAAACGTTGATAGGAGTATAACAAACATACAGCCACATACTCTAGTTTTTATTAAGGTTGTAAAAACCGGACCGAATTGGCCGGTTCGACCAAGAATTGGATCTGTATCCGGTCCAAGTTGACCGCAAAATCGACCCACACACGAACCGGTTATTGAACCGGAAAATCGGTCATAAACCGGTAAAAAACTGGAAAACGGGCGGTTCAGAACCTGAACCAATTTAAAAAATTTACTTATTTTTGTAATTGAAAAAATTTAAAAAATCCACAAATTAAGTGGGGTCAATCTCATAACACTAAAAGTCACATTAAAATCAAGTGAGAGACTTCAAATTTACTTAGAAACATCCTAATAAAAGTTTATTTATAATCAAGTGGGAGACTTCAAGTATGAAATTTCTCCAATGTAGAACTTCATACAGTAGTTCATATACAAAGACACTTTATTTTTATTTACAAAACAAACTTTACTTTATTTTTTATTAATAATTTGTAATGTGATTAAAAAAGGCATACTTATTTTATTTTATAAAATACACTTAAATTTATATTTGTTGTAAATTAACAACAAATTTAAAATAAATATGTGAATAAATGTAAAGAAAAAACCCACTTTCTAAATAACTACTTTTTTTTAATTTAAATTATGCAATTATAAGATTTTAAATGGACTTCAATTTTTAATAGTGTAAAATTATTATATGAGTCGAGCTTAGTCGAACCTGATTCAGCTCGACTCGATAAAATTAAGTTCGGTTCGAAACTCGACTCGGGTTCGTTACGAACTAATGTTTCAACTCGAATTCGACTTGATTCAAACTCGCGAACGACTCGGTTCGGCTCAATAGTCCGAATCAAATAAATCAAAATAAAAAAAAAAAACTATAAGAACCACATGCATGTGTTTCTTAAATTTTAAATTCAAAATCTATGGTTTAAAATTTAAATGAGCACAAAAATAGCTCATAAACCTTAATTAGTAGTCTATAAACGATAAACCACTTTAATGGGTAACAACACCACTAATTATTCTCTCCTTCTTCTCTTCCAACCCTAGCCGTCACCACTACTTTTTCTCTTCTTTTTAGTCCATTGAAGAGGGGTGATTTTAGGTCAATTTTGACCTAAAATCATCCCTCCAAATTGCTTTTCTTTCTCGTTATTATAATAAATAAGTGTGATTTTCACATATTTGCTTGTTTTGATTTTCCGTCTTTGTACGGTGTATTTGGTTGTCCCGTCTTTGTGCGGTGTTTTTGTTGTCCCTGCGGTGTTCATTTGTTTCAGGTTGAAGGAGTAGATCTGATCTAGTGCAGATCCAATCAATGTCGACTTTGGTGTCATCAACGCTACAGATCTGGAGACATGGATATTCCAGACACTTCAATATAGTCATATTTGTAGGCATATGTAATTTGCCGTTTTATGCTATTAACATGGATACTGTGAGTTTGTTCGCAGATTTATCCTTTTTATTTTTAGCGATTATGAATTTGTATTACATCGATGTACTCTTTTCATTTGAATGAATAATATTGTTTATTTTGTCAAAAAAAAAAAACACCACTAATTTAATTTGCTTCAAAAAAATAAACACCACTAATTTAATTAAATTAATAGTAACATAATTTTGATTCCTATCTTATATGACTGATTGATTCACGCTGCTCCTTTTTTATAGATAACTTGCTCCCTTTCCTTAGCAAAACCTTCGATATGGGACTTATGAAATTGCTAATTTACAAGTTAAACTTAATCTGCTGAATAAAAACTAGAGTATGTGGCTGTAGGTTTGTTATACTCCTATCAATGTTTTCAATTGAGAGTATGATGGGGAATATTATTTTTAATCAAGTGCTATTCCTGTTGGCTATTAGATTTAATATTTTTATTTTAGTTATAGTTGTCAAGAAAATAGTAACCGTTGTGAATTTGATGATAAACTCGCACCAATAATAAATTGATGTGTGGGCAAGCGTAACAAACAATCAAACAATAGGATGATAGAGATGATGATGCAATAATTCAAAGCAATAAACAGCAGAAGAAAAAGAACATGATAACAATTTGTTTACCCATTTCGGTGTTAATGAATCTACTTTGGAGGAGAGAGCAGCTCTCTGTTCCACTATAATCAAAAAGTCACTTTACAAGAAATTCTCAATTAGATTACAAGAATTAGTCCTAATTTTACCCGAAATCCTGAATCTTTTCCCGTGGCCAAGAGACTCAATTTGACATAGTCTACCCAAAGTGTACTACAAAGATAGTTCCCCATTCTAGAGTTGTACCAAGAGAAAACTTCTTTTCCTCTCTAAAACCCTAGCCCTTGTGTGGTGGCAAACCCTAATCCTTACCTCTACATCTTTGCTATCTTATTTTTCTATGAATAAAGCACTCCCTATAATTTTAAAAGAAAATATTTTAAAATAAAACTAAATCTCCTATTGTTTTTAAATATATCCAATTTAAAACCAAACAGAATTCAAGTCAGATTTTCTCCAAAACAAATTTTTCCACAAAATCTGCAATATTCTGACTTCCAATCTTAATTTTCAACTTAAGTTCGGCTCATTTGGTTAATGAACCACGTCCAACGAATTAATTACCGAATCGAGTCGCGAACTTTTTTCGAGTTGGTTCGGTTCATTGTCAGCTCTACATGCAAAACATATTTTGGGGATTTCTAAGCTTTCTAATTAATTCTAAGGTTAAGGAACCTAAAGAACCCACCTGAATAAGGGATTGATCAACGAACTGATGAGAAAACAATTGCATGAAGTCCAGATGCATTACGTCTCCCTCGCTAAGCTCGCTTAGCGAACCTTCAACGACGATCCCAGTGTTCTGCACAAACTCTGCATCTGACCCTAAACTTCAAACGCGTCCACAGGCTTCATTATTGAGCCAAAATTCATGAAACTTTTACCGGTGGTGTATTTCCAAATACGGGTTTTAACAAAATTTCACTCCATTTCACTATTCCAACTTCAATCTTTTCTTTAGGCTTGATTCTTCTTTGTCCTTTGATGTTTACCCAATCCTCTACTTCTGATAGAACTTCAAAGCCTCTTAATCATTAATCAATCCTCTACTTCTGATAGAACTTCAAAGCCTCTTAATCAAACCTTAAATCTTAGTTAGCACAAAAGATGAACATAATCAACAATAACACATGCATGGTTCCTATTCATGTGAAATTGGAAGTTGGACTACTTGGAGAAAATATGAAGAATCACGCCCTTTTTGTGAGAAAGCTAGAGTTTGTTTTCCTTTCTTAGCCTTAATGGTCATGAGTTGGTTGGAGGATACATGTATGATGTATCAGGAATCAACAAGTGAATCTTTAAGCTTGATTATGGTGGAAAATTAGTTGTTGTTTGATGAAGGTGAGAAGGCGTGAGAGAGAGAGAAAGAGTAATAGGGGGAAAGGAAGGAAAATTGTGACAATTGCTTCTTTCTCTCCTTTGGTTTATCTTTAATGTGTGGTTCCTCTTTACCAATTGTTTCAAAATGTACTTGTGTCTTTGATTATCTTTTTATACTTGTTCACTCATTTCCAAGAATTAACTATAATTGATATTCTTCTATTAATTAGAGTTGGAATGTTATAGATGTTGGGCCCAAAAATTGATTTCTAAGATAGTATCTCAGAGTTTCATCCACAATTTGTTGGGTCACCTGCTATTAGGTTTCTGGTCAGACCTCCGCCATTTATATTCGCGCACCAATTGCTCAATGGTGATGGGTTTGAGATGGTCTGATTATATATTTATAAGTAAGGGCAATCCTTACCTTATAAGTTAATTTTGTAGGATTGAATAAGACTCAACTCTCGATTCTAAAATAATATTGTTACATATTGCATACATGCATTGCATGCAGAGAGAAAAGAAAAGGGGAGTAGAACCGATTCTACCAATAGGATTGCATGGCCTTGGAAAAAAGAGAGGAATAAAGACAAGTGCTTAATTTTTGCATTGGCTGACAAACAAAAGATAAAATAAGTGATGTTTAGGCGGATAAACACAATCAATAAGAATAGATTAGAAATAAGAATTAAAACCTAATAAGATGAATCCTAATAAGAAACACATTCATCATCAATCATCATCCTCATCAACCACAACCCTAGCTAGTATTGGAAGACATTGAGTTGGATTTGGGAAGAAGAGGAAGATAAGGAGTTGAAGAGTGAAGGACAGAGATCAAAGAGGCAGAGAGTCCAATGAGGGAGGCATTTGGAGTGGAACCCCCCATTTTTCAAATTTGGAATTGGTGAGGTGAAGAAAGGATAATGGTGGTGGTGAACCCCCCATTTTTTAGATTTTAGATTTGGTTTTTCATTACCTACATTTCTTTCAAATACTAAAAAGCTTCAACGGTTGTAAGTTGAAACAAATGAACTCTCAAATTTTATTCAACTAGCTGCTAGTATTCCTCTTCGACATGCTACAAAACCTCACGAAAAAAAAAATGAAAATGGACATTTAACATTTAACACTTACAAATTATAACCATTATCTCTCCCACGTATGATTATTCAATTTTTGATTGGTCGAATTCCCTATTTTTGTGAATTCTTCTTTTACTTGTGCAAATATTTCTTATAAAATAACAATGTTCTTAAAAGAAATAGTGTAACTAACATTTGACATTTTAAGAATCAATTTGTTTTTCTTTTCTTCAATTTTTCACAAAGTTAATTGCCAAGGCATTCAACTTTTGGATTGCAGGAAGAGCATGATCCTTGTACATTATTGCACAATGAAGATGGTTTCTCTCCATTAAGACCAACTATGTTGATATCTTCAAGTACAATGTCGGTGCAACCAATACGTGCACAATTTAGTACGACTGCAGTTTTGTCATCTGTGCTTCCTTGAAAGTTGCGGAAAGTAACATCACTGATTTTTACTCCTTTACTTACAGATTCTATAGCATCGTATTTCTGATCAATAATCACAGGGTTCTTCACTCCAACAAGTGTAATATTTTCATATGTTATCTTCCTCGCATACCCAGAGGCTCCCTAATTTAAACAACACAAACAAAACAATAGTATTATTATTACTATTATATATGATTAAATCACCAAAATAATTTATTTAATTAATTATCCAATCAACTATAATCAATTCTTACCTGCCATGTCTTGATTCTAGCACCATTTGTTGTTCGAGTGAAATTGATGTGTGCCACGTATATATCTTCCACCGTAGCATATTCTCCGTCCTTGCCAAGGCTTCCAACACTATATATATATTCACCAACACACCCAAAAGAGGTTAGACATTCATTAATGTTGACGAAATAATAACATAATGCAAAATTAGAAACATAAAATTATTTGGATTGAACAACTGACCTAATGCCATGACCAGGTCCACAATTAACATTAGTTATGTTGATCGATTTGGAACCACTATTAATGGCGACACAATCGTCACCTATAATAAACAATAAATAATAAAATTCAAATCAAATAAGTAGGCAGAGGAAAAAAAATCTAATTATTTAATTGACTAAATTATGACCCTACGATTAACGTAAATATATAATGATAGAGAATATTTTAGAGTTGAACCAGTTGAGATGGTTGAATGCTCAATGATAATTTTGGTTGATGATGATATATCAATTCCATCGGTGTTGGGACTTGTTTCTGGTGCAATTAAATTCACATTAGAGATTAAAACATCATTACATCCATCTATGCTTATATGATTTCTTGGGCTGTTGAGGTGTGTCAATGGGCCATGTTTTAGATTATCACATTCAAGAAATCGAAGAGCCTGCAGATACATGTGATATAAAAAATCAAATATGGTCAAATATTCTTGGAACTTGTATAATTGACCTTTTAAAAATATAAAAAACATTATTTTCAATGCAAAAGTTACTTGTTTTCATATCAAATAACTAATTGCTTATACACTTGGTGTGTAAATTTACTACTCCCTCCGCGACAAAGTACGCAAAATTCATTTTTAAAAATTTATTACATAATTAATATAGTTGGCATATAGTCTACACATATTAAACTTACTGTTGGCCTATCACTTGCATCCTTCTTGTCCCACCAAGAAGCACCTTGGCCATTGAGTGTTCCTCCTCCATTCACAACAAGACCACTTATGTGATTGAATGTGATCCATGAATCATGATTATTACTGTCTGATTTCCAATTTTCACGACTTTCTGGAGCTGTGATATTTCCGCTAATCTGCCCAATCAAATGTTAATCATGATCATAGATTCATAATAATATTAATATATAGTACTAGTCAAACAAAAAAAATTAATTAAGTGAAAATAAATAACCTACCACAACATTAATGGTTGTGGATTTGCAAGGGCCTTGCAATGTAAAAGGTTGCGTCATGAATGTTTTTCCCGTAGGTACCATGAGTGTTGGGGTGCTTCTTCCCATGCTTTTAGAAAAGCCTTTTTTTATAAATAAAAAGTTTGGAAAATGTATTAGATTTAAGAAAAAAAAATCTCGAAAATAAAATATAATTTCATGAAAAACAAATTATAACAATAAAATAGTATACATTTGAATCATCAGTATGGCCGTCACCCTTGGCACCATACTTAACAATATCGAAAGTATTTGGAGTATTTGAGCACAAACTAGGTGAAGCAATAGACACTAAGAGAAGAGCAAACAATAATTTCATCTTTGAATCTTTGATATAAGAAAAAAATAACATTAGCAAAAGAGGTGATAAAAACAAGTGGTAAGCTAAAACTTTAGTGTACATGTGGAATTAGAGAAAAGAATTTTATTTATATATTGTAGGAGCACCACTAATTATAATGGAAAATTGTAATTCAAGGATGGTATTGATTTCTTTTATTTTATTTTTGATAAAATGATGTATGAATTTCTATGCCTAAATAATTTAGCAGAAACAAATCCGTTTATACTAAAAAAATAAAAGAAACAAATCCGATTTTGTTGCTCACAAAGTAATTTGCAAATTTAGGCAATAATATTTTATTTTTGATAAAATGATATATGGATTTCTATGCCTAAATGATTTAACAGAAACAAATCTGTTTTATACTAAAAAAAAAAAAACAAATCCTTTTTTGTTGCTCACAAAGTAATTTGCAAAGGATGGTATTGATTTCTTTTATTTTATTTTTGATAAAAGGATGGTATTGTATCGATTTCTATGCCTAAATGATTTAGCAGAAACAAATCCGTTTTATACTTTAAAAAAAAAGAAACAAATCTGTTTTTGTTGCTCACAAAGTAATTTGTAAATTTAGGCAATTAATTTGAATTATTTATGCCAAATATTTATTATGTATCGAAATGTTTCTTTTTAAGAATTATACTCCTAATTTCAACAGAAAAAACCAAAAATAGTACAATGTCAAAGGCAAAATAATTATTATTTTTTTTGCACAAAAGGCAAAATAATTCTATATCTGTACCAATCTATACCGATATATAAATAGAATACCCCATTTTACATGGACTTTTCTTATTGCCACTTTTGTCCTTCACTCTATTCAAATATTTGTATATGTTGAAAAATAACTTACATGTAAAAGTAGATTTTCAGGTTTTTTTTAGTAAATTTTTTTATCTTAATAACTAATCGATCACAACAAAAAATGAGGTTAACAATTTTGTTTTAGTAAAAAAAAATATCTTTTTTTCCTCTTAATAACTAAGCACAACAAAAAATGAGGTTAAGTATCAATTAACTAAGCACAATAAAAAAGGAAATTAAATAGTTATATATATTAGCACAATAGAGAATGTCAATCACACAAATGGGCACAGAACGTGCCCATTTGGCCGTTAGTACAAAATAAGAAAAATACTCTCAGATTAGTATGCATAGGCAAAACTAGGGGTGTACAAGGGTTGGACAAACCCAATTGACTCGGTCAAACCTTCTTAATCCAACCTAAAAAAGTGGGTTGGATCGGATTATTAGGTGGATATGGATTTCAAAATGAAAAATCCATTAAAAAAATCGAGTTTCGGGCAAAACCCAACCCAAACCCAAAAAACTCATTGACCCACTGAATCGGTAGTCTCATGATTTTTTTAAATAATTTTCATATTAATATTAAAGATTTTCCATCATTAAAAGATAGAATCCACAACTTCAATACTCAAATATCCAAAATAAGTTGTACGCGAGTTTATTATTCCAAACGACAATCGATTACTCCTCCGTATATCATAATTTTAACACATTCTCTGATCATCTCTTTCGAGTCTTCACTCTTCGACTTTTTTTTTCATTTAAAAGTAGTGGTACTAAAATTATAATTATTTGCAAATAGTGAAAATGTTATTTTATGAAAAAAAAATATTGTGATAATTTTTTATTTTTTTGTAGATATAGACGAAATAGCAAAGCCATTATAAATTCACACACAACAAGTGGAGGAGCCGGAGATCGAACCCCGGTCATGACGTCCAACCTAACAATTTCGACAATTTTTGCCATTGGAGCTAGGATTTGTAGACTATCATGATGATTTTTTTTTGTCAAGTAGCCTAGTGGCTAGAAATTCCACCTTTAAGGTGGATAAGTGGGATGACCGGGGTTCCAACCCCGGCCCCCTGCATATCTATAATATGTAATAAGCCACAAGGATTTGAAAGTACTCATTAAATGCTCTTTTACACATGGCATACCTCCAAGCATTCTATGAAAATGCATTGAAGTTTCTATTTAAAAAGGAAACAAATCATCATATTCAAGCAATTCTAATTCATTTAAATAATTTTTTTTAGTGGTATTCAATTATTCTTATTTCATGTTTAAATCATTTATAAAATTAAACGTTATTTTTTTGTGGATACATATATAGTGAAAACACTCTCATATTTTACGTGGATGCATATATATAGTGAAATATTCTTCTTTTTTTTTGGTAAATATCATCTCTATTATAAAAAATAAATAAAAAATGTTTATAGCATATAAAAAAATAAAAATATTCAATAGTATTTAAATTTACTATAGTTTACAAAAAAAAAATTTCATGATTTATTAATTTTGTCATTCATTTTTGTTAAAAGAAAAAAAAAAAGCTTTTACAATGTGTATAAAATTCAAATATCTTATCATCATTAAGAAAAATTGTGCCTTTGATTTTGTATGATTTTGTTTTTAATTCCAATTTTAAATTCAAATGTATAAATGGATGAATATTAATGGACTTTTTTTTTCAAGCATACCTAAATTAAGGGGATAATTATTTTGATTGTTTGATATCTTTGGCTATAAATAGTGCTTTTGAGTCTCACACTCAAAAAGATGTATTTATCATTAGGCCGATTTAGCATTTATTGTTTTCCTTATTTTAATTTATGCATGCAATAGCAAGAAAAAGTTTGTGCATTTTGACTTTGAAATTGAAAGTGGAAATAAAATCATACAAAATTAAAGGCACGATTTTTTTGTTAATGGTGATGATATATTCGACTTTTACGCATTAAAATATTTGAGCAATTCTTCGAGAATGCTTCAATGTTAATGGTGAGCAATAATATTAATAAAATAAATATTCAATATTTTACACATTATATCACAATTGATCTTTATAAACAAAAAAAAAGATCAATATTTGAGCAATTCTTCGAGAATGCTTCAATGTTGAATTCTTCTAGATTTTTTCAAGATTAAATATGATTAAATCGCAATAATATTAATAAAATAAATGACTATATAAAAGAATATGAACATGCTGTTAGACTACTTGGCTACCACTTAGAAGGGGGGGTTGAATAACTGGCCCTTTTAAACAATGTTGATTTTAAAAAATTTAGTTTAAAAGGTACGCGCGGAAGCACCACCGGATCGGTAGTCTCTTTGCACCCGATTGATCACTGAAAAAGTAGTATAGCCTTGAACGTGTGATGATAAAGAACAAGAAACGATCGTGTGCAAAATATTCGAATTAAACGATCCAATAACACAGTCCAAGCAAGTTACAAAAATATAGAGCTAATCCAATCACAATCAAGATATATGTCAATTGAATTTTGGTGCACACGTACGAACACAAAAATTCAATTGAATCGAAAATTAAAGCAATTGCGTAAAGTAAAAGATTAAGGGAGAAAGACACAAACGATTGATTAGGGAGTTCCCACAGCTTTCGTGTCGTCCTCGCGGTCGGCCGGGTACGTCTCCCCCCAAATAACC
Organism: Trifolium repens; assembly: GCA_030408175.1. Lineage (NCBI taxonomy): Eukaryota > Viridiplantae > Streptophyta > Magnoliopsida > Fabales > Fabaceae > Trifolium > Trifolium repens. Next base: position 27,683,536 of record CP125841.1, on the reverse strand, counting down.
AAACGGGTTATTTGAGCGTATATTGATTAAAAATGATTGAACTATAGTGCACAATTTACAAAAGACTTCAATAACCCTATATCGAATCTAATGCAAACTATGCGTAATAACCTCAACAACCAATGAAGCTTCTCCCTCTGATTCCAACGATCCTAACCATGCGCAAACCCTCGCGTCAATCGTCCAGCTGAGTACCTCGCTTCTTCGTTGTTGATCCTTCAAGATATCGCACAATCTTGAATCCTTAAGAAAAACCCAAACCTTCTTCACAAATCAACTCGATCACGCCTCTGATTCACCGCAAGCCGTATCGAACGTTATCGATCAAATGTACAACCTTTATCCGAATGATCTCATACTCACTCTTCAATGAATTGCAATTTGATGGAAGATGATGATCTTGTGAAGAATAACCCTTTGATCCAAATTTTTCACCCAATTTGAATCCCAAAGAGTTTACCAAAGCTATTTCACTTTCTCACAGGTTTTTCTCTTTCTCTCTCTCTGTACAATCACAAAGCACATTGCTATTTATAGAGAAAATAGAATTGAGCAAATTTAGGCAAAAATTCACAGACATGTATCGATACAAATGATGGTTTGTATCGATACAAACCCTTTGACCAGCGTTCAAATATGAAAATATTGACCTATGTATCGATACAAACACGTATGTGTATCGATACATACATCAGTTTCTTGAAATCTTGACTGATATGTATCGAAGCATGCAAGCATGATTCGATACATCATGCACTCTCTGGTTTTCTGAGAGATATAGGTGTGTATCTATACGTGCAAGCATGATTCGATACACAGGTGAGTCTCTGCCTCTGAGAGACCACTTTTGTATCGATACAAGTGATATATGTATCGATACAAATTGCACAAAATCAGTCTGAAGTAATTTCAGGACATTTGTATCGATACACATGTTTATGTATCGATACATAATACCTAAAAATCAATTTTTCAAAGTTTAAAAATAGTTTTTCGCTGTCAAGTCATTTGTAATGTTGCCAAAATATGTTCTACTCTATTTTCATGTGTTTTGACAATTATTAAAACATGAGGATGAACTGGTGCACTTACATTCTCCCCCTTTTTTATAATTGTCAAAACTTTGCATAAGCTAACTAAGCCTATACCTAATATGCAATAAAATAGCAATATGTATACAGACGCAATTACACCAAGGCTAACAATAAGCACGCTCCCCCTGAGTTGATGCCATAATGCGTTTGATATTGTTGATAATATTCAAGAATTCTTAGCTATTCATCCTTAGCTATAAATTTTGGTTTTGTATGACTTGTTTTTTTTTTTAATAATTTTGTTTGTATGGATAATCATGTTATGGTTATGCATTTGTTGCATTGCTTTGTTTATTTCGTCTCATATTTGGACATGTTACTTGATTAAAATGTCGATGTGTTACGATATTCATGCATTGGTTTTGGTTTGTTATTCTACATTCCATGTTTGTCATGATATTTGGTATTCGTCATTGATATCTTTTGGCATATCTTTGTATGTAATTATTTTGATTAGGAACTTTCATAATATAGTGCATTTCGACAAATGTAAGTGCACGATATGACTATGGTTAAAATTGTTTGAACTTGATACTTCTAATGAGCTCTCTTCTTCTTTTTGATATTGTCAAAGGGGGAGAGATTTGGATTGCACAAGCTAAGGATGAATAGCTAAGAATTCTTGAATATTATCAACAATATCAAACGCATTATGGCATCAACTCAGGGGGAGTGTGCTTATTGTTAGCCTTGGTGTAATTGCGTCTGTATACATATTGCTATTTTATTGCATATTAGGTATAGGCTTAGTTAGCTTATGCAAAGTTTTGACAATTATCAAAAAGAGGGAGAATGTAAGTGCACCAGTTCATCCTCATGTTTTAATAATTGTCAAAACACATGAAAATAGAGTAGAACATATTTTGGCAACATTACAAATGACTTGACAGCGAAAAACTATTTTTAAACTTTGAAAAATTGATTTTTAGGTATTATGTATCGATACATAAACATGTGTATCGATACAAATGTCCTGAAATAACTTCAGACTGATTTTGTGCAATTTGTATCGATACATATATCACTTGTATCGATACAAAAGTGGTCTCTCAGAGGCAGAGACTCACCTGTGTATCGAATCATGCTTGCATGTATCGATACACACCTATATCTCTCAGAAAACCAGAGAGTGCATGATGTATCGAATCATGCTTGTATGTTTCTATACATATCAGTCAAGATTTCAAGAAACTGATGTATGTATCGATACACATACTTGTTTGTATCGATACATAGGTCAATATTTTCATATTTGAACGCTGGTCAAAGGGTATGTATCGATACAAACCATCATTTGTATCGATACATGTCTGTGAATTTTTGCCTAAATTTGCTCAATTCTATTTTCTCTATAAATAGCAATGTGCTTTGTGATTGTACAGAGAGAGAGAAAGAGAAAAACCTGTGAGAAAGTGAAATAGCTTTGGTAAACTCTTTGGGATTCAAATTGGGTGAAAAATTTGGATCAAAGGGTTATTCTTCACAAGATCATCATCTTCCATCAAATTGCAATTCATTGAAGAGTGAGTATGGGATCATTCGGATAAAGGTTGTATATTTGATCGATAACGTTCGATACGGCTTGCGGTGAATCAGAGGCGTGATCGAGTTGATTTGTGAAGAAGGTTTGGGTTTTTCTTAAGGATTCAAGATTGTGCGATATCTTGAAGGATCAACAACGAAGAAGCGAGGTACTCAGCTGGACGATTGGCGCGAGGGTTTGCGCATGGTTAGGATCGTTGGAATCAGAGGGAGAAGCTTCATTGGTTGTTGAGGTTATTACGCATAGTTTGCATTAGATTCGATATAGGGTTATTGGAGTCTTTTGTAAATTGTGCACTATAGTTCAATCATTTTTAATCAATATACGCTCAAATAACCCGTTTGGTTATTTGGGGGGAGACGTACCCGGCCGACCGCGAGGACGACACGAAAGCTGTGGGAACTCCCTAATCAATCATTTGTGTCTTTCTCCCTTAATCTTTTACTTTACGCAATTGCTTTAATTTTCGATTCAATTGAATTTTTGTGTTCGTACGTGTGCACCAAAATTCAATTGACATATATCTTGATTGTGATTGGATTAGCTCTATATTTTTGTAACTTGCTTGGACTGTGTTATTGGATCGTTTAATTCGAATATTTTGCACACGGTTGTTTCTTGTTCTTTATCATCACACGTTCAATGCTATACTACTTTTTCAGTGATCAATCGGGTGCAAAGAGACTACCGATCCGGTGGTGCTTCCGCGCGTACCTTTTAAACTAAATTTTTTAAAATCAACATTGTTTAAAAGGGCCACTTATTCAACCCCCCCTTCTAAGTGGTAGCCAAGTAGTCTAACAAGTGGTATCACGATCCCGGTTCAATTTTGTTCACAAAATTCGGTGGATTGTGCCAATTATTAGAAAACATGGCTTTTGCACCTAAAGGGGCTTATAATCGGGCACCTATATTCAATGGAGATCATTTTGATTATTGGAAAAGTAGTATGCGCATACACATCAATTCTTTTGATGGTGAAGTGTGGAATGCTATTGAGAACGGTCCGTTTGTTCCGACAAACACCGATCCTAATGGCATTGTCACCAATAAGCCTATGGCACAATGGACGAACGATGATAAGAAAAAGGTCAATTACGATGCAAAGGCACAAAACATACTTATTTCATCCCTTGGGATTGAACAATTTTATCATGTGTCGCATTGTTCAACGGCCAAAGAAATGTGGGATACATTAGTTACTCATTTTGAGGGTACTAATGAAGTCAAAATATCCAAAATAAACACCTTAACTCAAGAGTTCGAATTGTTTCATATGCAAGATGGTGAAACCATTGCGGATATGCAACAAAGGCTTGTAAAAATTACCAACAAGTTACATGGTCTAGGTAAACCAATCACTAATCAAGATGCTACTAATAAGATTTTGAGATGTCTTAATAGGTCATGGCAACCAAAGGTCACCGCAATCAAAGAAGCGAATGATCTTACAACTTTGAGTCTCACAACCTTATTCGGTAAGCTAACGGAACATGAACAAGTGCTTAATTTGTTGGAAAAGCATGAGAAAGGTGAGGAAAAGGAGAAACACAACGAAAAAGAAAAAGAAAAGGATAAGAGGTCCATTGCTCTAAAGGCCTCCAAATCCAAGTCCAAAAAGGTTGAGCAAGTGGAAAGTAGCTCAAGCGAAGACGATTCCGATGATGAGGAAATGGGGCTCTTCGTTCGACGCTATAATAGATATGTGAGAAAGAATGGGATAAGACATTCCGATGACAATCTTAAGAAGTTTCGGAAAGATAGTGGTTACCGCCGGAAGAATGAAGATGCTACTCCAAGAAAGGGATATGCTATGAGTGCGGCCAAGTTGGTCACTACAAGCCGGATTGTCCTAATCTCAAAAGAAAAGAGAAGGAGTCATCTTCAAACAAAAGGAGGAGCAAAGGAAAGAAAGCTTATGTTGCATGGGAGAGTAGTAGCTCTTCATCTCATTCATCATCAAGCTCTAGTTCAAGTGATGAAGGCGAAGTGGCTAATATATGTTTCACAACTCATCATCACAAAAAGAAGGATAAAGCTCCCAAAAAGGTGAACCAAAATCCCTCTAGCTCATATACTTCGTTAGAATATCATGATTTGCAAAATTGCATTTGAGGACCTATGTAGTGAAACTAGGAAAGCCTTCAAACGATTAAAAGAAATTATAAAAGTTAACAAAGTTCTTGAAAAGAAAGTTTCCGAAGTGGAAGAAGAGTTGAAAGCTTTCAAGGTATCATTATTAGAAAGGACAAGTGTAAGTCATAATAATAGTGCTATAGTTGGTTGTGATAATTGTATCACTTTGTCAAAAAATATTAAGACTCTCAAGGACAAAGTGGAAAATTCATCAAAACCTAGAGTCTCTCATCAAGTTGATCCAAAACATTTTCAAAACACTTTGAAAGTCAAAACATGCAATAGAGTATCTCAAGAATGAAAAGTAAAGTTAATAGAATTGATCAAGAAATCAATGGTCATAATGGAAAAGGAGACAAAAATCAATGAAATTAATTTGTCATAATAATTCTTTAACATGTTTACATGTCTTAAATATTTTTTGTCATCACTTTTGATCTCTGCTTTTAAGTCAACTCATGTGTGTCATTCGAAATTTTGAATTTTTTTTTGTGGTCATGTTTATTAAATATATAGAAACTCTCTTCCAAAATTTTAATTATTCCGTCATATGATTTTTTAAGTTTTTAGTTCTTAATTCTTAAAAAACTATTTTTTTCGCTTAAAAATTCACATTTAATTTATTTTTTGTTAAAAATATATATATTTGTATAGGAAAGACTCTTAAAATAATTTAAAGATGAATATAAAAACTCTTTCAAAAACTAAAAAATGCACATGAGTTGACTTAAAAATAAAAACTAAATATTATAATAAAAAATATTTGAAGGACTAAAACAAGGTAAAAAAATTCATTGCAAGCAAAAATTATATTTAAAATATTTACAAAAATAAAAAAATTTATTTATCACCGTTATAATTATATTTTTTACCCGTGCTTGGCACGGGTTCGGATATAATGCAATGTCCCAACCAAGTGAGCTAACCTCACGGGACCTATCGTGATGATATTTATGATGCTAAAAAAGTAGTAAAAATATGTTATACTATTTTTTAAGAAAATAAAAAAAGTTGTGTCATTTTTATAAAAAAAAAATGATGATTCGTTATTTAGTCATTTAATATTAAAAAACTAAAATTAAAATTTGGGTAACACAACCATCCCAACCCAGAAATAAATGGGTTTATCCCAAAGTTGTTAAAATCGGACCGGACCGGTCGAATTGGAACCAGACCTACATCTGGTCCGGTTGTTGCGGGAGAAAACCGTGCAAACCATTTGTAAACCGGGAAAAACCGGTAACCCGACCGGTCCGGCAGCCTGATTTATTTATTTTTTTACTGCGATTTTTTAAAAAAAAAACTGAAAAACAAAAAGCGCAATTTAAAAGGAAACAGAGCACGCGACCTCTATTTTTCACCCTCTGTTTATCTCCAAGATTGATTTTCCATTAAATTAGCAAGAGTGTGGATTAGATGGATGAAATATCCATTTTGTTGAACTTTCTGTAGAATTTGATAGTTTTAAATTATTAACCATGGTGAGTGGATATTGGTATTAGATGGGGTTTTATTATGTACACAATCATAGTACCTAAAGAAGAAGACGAAGAAGAATAAACAAACAAAGATGGATACACTTTATCAATCAAATATATTAGAGATGAGTATTGAGAGAATATAGAAAGAAATTGAAGATGAAATTTGAGAGAATACAAAGGAGTGTGGCGGCTCCAAGTTGTATTGATAAAGATATGCTTCTCATTCTATTAACTAGCATTTTAGGGTTAGAAGAATAAGTGGGCTTGGGCCAAAAAATAACAATAGAGAAACAATCACACATGAAACAACCCACATAAAGATTAAATCCAACATATATTTTTTTATGCTAATGTTTTTAATTATACTTTTTCATTGGACATTGAATATTGAAACTTAAAAAGTATTCCATTTAAAAAAAAAACTTAAAAATATTCTATAATAGTATAAAAACATGAAATCTTAATTTTTTTTTACTAATTAATTTGTTAATTTTTATGTATTGTTATTTTATATACTATTTTTAACCCATAACCCATAAATTTGGATCTGTCAGGCCTCTGAAAAAGCAGCTCAAATGCAATCGACATTTTTTTACCCTAGCCCATTTAGCTCATGCAGTGGGCTAGCCCAACCCAGTACACTATAAAAAATATTATGTAATTTTTAAAAAAATAATATCAATAAAAACATAACAAGTTTCATTTATATTTTCAGGCTTAAATATTTCGCACTTATTAAGAATAGTAAAATATGATAATTTGAAGTATAAATTTTTGTGTTTTGTTTAAAATAAGTTTTGTGAGAAGAAGTAAAAATAATTTGTTTAGATCCGACCTCAAGTTCACATCTCCGAGAGATTGCCCCACGGGGGAGTTTTTCCCTCCAGCCCCGCCCCCACGGTGGAAAAATATCCGTTCCCGAAGCTTTGAACGGGGAAATCCTCGTGGGGATCCCCACTGACGGATGCAAATTAAATTGACATCCCTAAGAACAACTGTTTGTTGGATGGTGGTATCTATAACAACTAGAGCTGTAAAAAATGGACTGAGTTGGTGGGTTGGTCCATTAACCCATAAATTTGGATGTGTCGGGCCTCTGAAAAAGCAACTCAAATGCAATCGTCATTTTTTGACCCTAGCTCATTTAGCTCATGCAATGGGCTAGCCCAGCCCAGTAGACTATCAAAAAAATTATGTAATTTTTTTAAAAAAATAATATCAATAAAAACATAACAAGTGTTATTTATATTTTCACGCTTAAATATTTTCACACTTATTAAGAAAAGTAAAATATGATAACTTGAAATATAAATTTTTGGGTTTTGTTTAAAATAAGTTTTGTGAGAAGATATAAAAAGAATTTGTCTCTAACCTTAAGTTCACATCTCCGAGAGATTGCCCCACGGGGGAGTTTTTCCCTCCAACCCTGTCCCAACGGCGGAAAAATATCTATTCACGAAGCTCTGAACGAGGCAATCCCCGTGGGGATCCCCACTGGGGGATGCAAATTGACATCCCTAAGAACAACTGTTTGTTGGATGGGGGTATCTATAACACCTAGAGCTGTAAAAAATGGACTGAGTTGGTGGGTCGGTCCATTAACCCATAAATTTGGATGTCATGGGCCTCTGAAAAAGCAGCACAAATGCAATCGGCATTTTTTACCCTAGCACATTTAGCTCATGCAATGGGCTAGCCCAACCCAATACAAAAATAATATCGATAAAAACATAACAAGTTTCATTTATATTTTTACGCTTAAATATTTTCACACTTATTAAGAAAAGTAAAATATGATCATTTGAAGTATAAATTTTTGTGTTTTGTTTAAAATAAGTTTTGTGAGAAGATGTAAAAAGATTTTGTTCAGATCCGACCTCAAGTTCACATCTCCGGGAGATTTCCCCACGGGGGAGTTTTTCCCTCCAGCTCGTCCCACGGCGGAAAAATATCCGTTCTCTGAGGTCTGAACGGGGCAATCCCCGCGGGAATCCCCACTGACGGATGCAAATTGACATCCCTAAGAACAACTGTTTGTTGGATGGTGGTATCTATAACAACTAGAGGTGTAAAAAATGGACTGAGTTGGTGGGCCGGTCCATTAACCTATAAATTTGGATGTGTTGGGCCTCTGAAAAAGCAGCTCAAATGCAATCGGCATTTTTTTACCCTAGCCCATTTAGCTCATGAAATGGGCTAGCCCAACCCATGACACTATCAAAAAAATTATGTAATTTTTACAAAAATAATATCAATAAAAACATAACAAGTTTCATTTATATTTTCACGCTTAAATATTTTCACACTTATTAAAAAATGTAAAATATGATAATTTGAAGTATAAATTTTTGTGTTTTGTTTAAAAAAGTTTTGTGAGAAGATGTAAAAAGAATTTGTTCAGATCCGACCTCAAGTCCACATCTCCGAGAGATTGTCCGCTTTGGGGTTGACCCGTCACGGTTTTGTCCTTTGTAGAAAATGTGCCTCGGTGGTTTGAAAGGTGTGGGTGTTGTATATAAACTACCATTTGCCTCGATTACCAAGCGATGTGAGACTATTTTGGTGTATCCAGAACAGAAGCCCCCCAGTCGAGGCTAATGGGCCAAAGGGTATCGACCCACGAGTCGTTTTTCACAGACGGCGCCACTGTTCAGATCCGACCTCAAGTCAACATCTCTGAGAGATTGTCCGCTTTGGGGTTAACCCGTCACAATTTTGTCCTTTGTAGAAAAGGCGTCTCGATTGTTTGAACGGTGTGAGTGTTGTATATAAACTATCATTTGCCATGATTACCGAGCAATGTAGGACTATATCTAGAACATAACTTTTATTGGTTATTGATTATAGATAAGAAGAAAGAGTAAATTAAATACAAAATTTGTAGTTAATTTCATGAGAATAAGTAAAAGGAAATCTTAAAAAAATAAAAGTTTGTTTTTTTTCTTATAATTTGAGACATTAAAAAATAATTTTTTTTATATTATGGGACGGAAAATATATTCATAAGTCCTTTAAGTTTTACGTTTGTAACAGATTGATCCTTTAAGTTTTTTAAGTAACAAATAAGTCCTTTAAGTTTTTTAAATAACAAATAGGTCATTTAAGTTTGTAATTTGTAACATTTAGGTCCTCCAATTACTTAAAAAATAGGTCCTAGATGTTACAAATTATAAACTGAAAGGACCTATTTGTTACTTAAAAACTTAAAGGACTTATTTGTTACATAAAAAACTTAAAGGACTTATCTATTACAAACGTAAAACTTAAAGAACCTTTGGATGCATATATATATATATATATATATATATATATATATATATATATATATATATACTCCCTCCGTCCTAAAATAAGGGGGGTGTATTGGATTGAGATTTAAGTGGATTTTAAAAGATATTTTTATGTTAAAAAAATTCATTGGTATTCAATCAAGACTTTTATAAAATCAAATCAAATCTTCTGGTATTCAATCAAGACATTTAAGATTTTTTTTCAGGGCAATGAAATCCGCTGTTATTCGATTGAGATTTCATAGGATTTATAAAATGTCACTTGGTATTCAAAAATCAACAGATTTTAGTGGATTCTTTTGTGTAGTGGATTTCGTGAGACTTTTTGGTTAAAAATACACTTGAGAGACTCTTTCAACAATCTCACCAAAAATCTTGAGACTTTTTCACACTCTGCAAGACTTTTTATTTTTGCTTTCATAGTTCATCATCATTGTACCATAATTTTTCTTCTTCTTTTCTTTCTTCACTTGCTTATCAAATATTCTTCTTCTTTTCTTTCTTACTTGCTTATCAAATATGATATTTGCAAGTTTTCTTTTTGAACAAATTCTACAACTTTTTTTTAAATATTGGATTCAACACTTTCGCTATTCATTGTGTTATTCCGGCCATTTGTTTAACAATCAAAAATTACATTTTTTTATACATACAACAACAATATTATTCAAAAGAACGGAAATCGGTGATTCACTTGCTCTATCTATTGTTTCATTTTCTTTTGTTTCCAACATCGATTAAGAACATAGAGTTTTTATTGGTGATTAAAAACATAAAAAAGAAACATATACGTAAAAAAAAAAATACAGAGCTTTTCATGTATGATTTTTTTTTTGTTTGGATTCCCAAAAAAATATAATTTTTTTATTTATTACTGTTATAATTTCTTTTTATTAAAATTTATTGAGTTTGAAATTTTCCTAATATATATTGTGTCTTTTGAAATTTTCCTAATATATAAAGTATTATGAAATCTTGATTGTAAAAAAAATCTCTCGAAATCCATTCAAATCATGTGACAAAAATCCTGATTGTAAAAAGTTTTTTGAAAAAAATCTCTTAAAATCTCATAAAATCAATATAATCTCACAAAATCATTTAAAATCTTCAAAAAAAAAATTACCAAAATAATCCCTTGAAATCTCAATCCAATACACCCCCCTAAATGACTTAATTTTGATTTAGTGTACTATTCGGCTATGAAGCACGGACACTTCTCAGATTAAGCGTGTCCGTGTCAGTGTCCGACACCGACACGACACTTATGATTGCATTGAATTATGTCATTTTTCCAAATTATTATCGGTGTCGTCGTATCCGTGTCCGTGTCGTGTCCCGTGTCCGTGTCGGTGTCTGTGCTTCATAGCTATTCGGTATTCATTTGACCTATTTTGACCATATTTTTTTACTAATATATACATGCAAATATTAGCATGTGAGATGTTGTTTGATTTGTCACGACGAGTATTTCAAAATACTCCCTCCGTCCCATTTTAAATGACCTTTTTTTGACTTAGTGTACTATTCATTTGACCTGTTTTGACCTTATTTTTCTACTAATATACACATGCAAATATTAACATATGAGATGTTGTTTGATTTGTCTCGACGAGTACTTTCAAAATATACCATTTTTATAATTTTTAATAATAAATAATTAGATATATTAACGATTAAAGTTGTGCATTGGCAAACGTGTCAGTAGTCAAACAGGTCATTTATTTTGGGACAGATGGAGTATATAATTTTTAATAATAGATAATTAAAAATATTAGCAATCAAAGTTGTACATTGGTAAGCGTAAACGAAGTCAAACAGATTGTTTATTTTGGGAGGGAGCGAATATATATATATATATCTTGGTATTACTGTACGTGGTGTTTCAAACTACTTTTCTTTGATTTTTTCTAGAAGGGTTAATAATTTAGAATACTTGTCAAAGAAGCAAAGAGAAACTAGAATTAGGATCCAATGTTATAATAATTTTACGGTTTGACGACGAGATAATATATATCAACAGTTGATTTGAAATCAAATATTTCAAATTTCAACTCAATTTTTTATGCAATGAAACAATTTTAACAGTTTATTTCAAGTTGAACATTTCGATACATATCTTATTTTGATATATATATATATCAGTATATTGTTAAGGTGTAAAATTTTAATAATAAATAGTATTTAATATAAAAAAAAATAAATTAATATGCACGATTTATGAACCTATCATAATTGTTCAAATCAACAAGTCTAGCGGTACAAATTATATAAAATATGTACCAAAAAATTCACCTTATTGCAATCGGTTTAAACTCAGTATACATTTGGTCATTTATATAAGATACAATCCACTTTTTAAATTTATTAAATAATTGATGTATCTAATCTAATAAACAACTTTTAAGATTTATTAAATATTCCCTCCGTTCATTTTTAAGTTTCGATTTAGAGAAAAAATTGTTCCTATTTAAGTATTGTTTTAATTGTTTATGGTACAATTTATCTATTATACTCTTACTTTAATAATTCCGCTTCATATTTTTTTATAAAATTTAATGGAGAGAGAAAGAATGTATATGCTAAATTTTTTATTTTTTTTCACCACCGGTTTAATCTGGTTCGGGGGTCAGTTCTGGCATCAAGTGGTTTCAACCCCCTCCCGATCGCAGTTGTGGGGGATCGAACCGTGCTAATTATTTTGTAAAGATAAAATAAATGGTGGATTTAAGAAAGTAAAATTGGAAAAAGGAGCAATACTTATTTAGGCACAAACCTAAATAATATGTTAGGCACACACAAAGTTTGAAAAGATTAATTGGAAAGATGATGAAGTGATGTTAAATAATGTGACTAATTTTTTTTATATTTAAATTTTCTCATTTCTGTGTGTGCGCCCAAATAATGATTATTTGGGGTTGTGTCTATATAAGAATTACTCTGAAAAAAGTATATAACAATCCACTATCAGTTAGATAATTTTATCCTAAAATGTTTTTTTTACAATGATATTGGTACGAAGTTTTCACCGTCATTGGCGATAACTAATTTTCGTCGGAAAACCAGTGGGGCACACAAGGTGGGTTCTTCCCTTCCAACTGAATTTTCTCTATACGAATGAGTCAGAAATCAAACATCTAACCACATGTTTAATTTTCTCTATACGAATAAGCCAGAAATCGAATGAGCCTAAAATAATACTTAAAAAATGCAAAAAAAAAAAATACTTAATGTATTTGGTTGACCGTAAGTTCCACTTTGGTCATTTATTGATATCTTCGTCAGTTAATATGGTCCTTTCCGTCCAATTTTTTTCAGAAACTGTTAACTTCTATACATGTGGCAAAATATGTTGTTGCTGGCACCTGTACGGACGTTAACGGTTTCTGGAAGAAAAAAAAATGGACGCAAAGGATCATATTAACAGATGAAAATATCAATAAGAATCAAAATGAAACTTATTTTTTTTAAGGAATCAAAGTAAAACAAAAAATATCTTTAAGGGATTTGCAGACCGATAATTAGTCTAAAATTTATTGTAGGTGCTATTAAAAGGACAAAGTAAAAGTCAACTATGTGTCTGCGTGGACCGACCAAAAATCCAAGTTGATTACAATATTTAAGACAAATTGCTTATTTTCGTTCGTCTCTTTTGTTCATTTGGAAGAAAGAAGATCATCATATTCATGGAGAGTTCGACGACGGGTTCAGGCGGCGGTGGTGGTAGTCCAGCACCTTTCCTAGTGAAAACGTACGAGATGGTTGATGATTCGTGTACAGATGAGATAGTATCATGGAGTGAAAGTAACAACAGTTTCATCGTATGGAATCCAACTGAATTTGCTCGTCTTCTTCTTCGTAATTATTTCAAACACAACAATTTCTCCAGCTTCATTCGTCAGCTTAATACTTATGTACGTTTTTCATTCACTCACTCTTAAGCTTTATGTGTTTTGTTATTATTCATAATCCCCAATTTATTTATTTTTTATTTTGTTTTTACTATTCATATGAAGTTATAGCACAAACGTTTTCCGTATTTATAGCATCTAATAAAACTAAATTAAATTGTTTTTTTAAATGTTATAAGTTGTTTGCGTAAGCTATTTTGGAGAATTTATAAAAATAAGCCGAAAAAAAACTTATGAAAAATGTCATAACTCATATATAAGTTGTTTTAATAAGTTATGCCAAATTGTCTCACAAAACTTATGATAGTAGATAAGCTCTTATTAGACGATGACAAAATGAGCTTTAAACGGTCTTGGCCATTAATTTAAGATCAGACAATTGAGATTGAAAACTATGTGACAGTGAACAAAATCCGTTTCCGAAATATATGGCTTGTAATATAATTTGTTTTGGGTTCATTGTTATGTGTTCCGATGACAGGGATTTCGAAAAATACATCATGAGCAATGGGAGTTTGCTAATGAATATTTTGTGAAAGATCAAAAGCATCTTCTTAACAGGATTCACCGTAAGAAACCAATTCACAGTCACAATAATTCACAAGGCTCTCATGTAGATCCAGAAAGATTAGCATTTGAAGAAGAAATAGAGAAACTTTCAAATGAGAAAACTACTATTCAATCCAATATTTCAAACTTCAAGCAAAATATATCAACCGCAAAGCTTCATTTGGAAGAACTGCAACAACGATTAGACGGCATGGAGAAGAGGCAGAAAAACTTGTTGAACTTATTTGAAAAGGAACTTCAGAATCCTAAATTTGTTGAACAAATTTATCAGAAAATCGAGTCATTAAATTTATCAGGACACAACAAGAAAAGGCGAATTCCTCATGTTGCTGAAAATAGTTTTGTTGACAACGATAGCAATTTTGGAATAACGGAAGTTGGAAATATGAATATTTTCCGTGAAGATTTCTGCAGTAAACTCAACTTGTTATCAACTACTAGTTCAAATGAAGATGGAGAAAGCGCACATAATAAGATGTTGTGCGAAGGAGAATTACCGAAAGAAACTCTTACATTTGCATCTCCTTCAGTCAATTCTATCTCAGGTACGCAATTACTAATCTCTCTTTTCGTATGTATAAATATGCTTTAATTTGTATCTATGATAATTCTGTCAAATCCTTCATCCGAAACTTTAGAGCATACCGATAATGGAGCATGCTTCACTTTTGATATGGATTCATGCTTATCACAAAGTGGAAAATTGAACTCCTCGGAACCGAAGAGCGCAGAAAGTGATTGTGATCAAATATGCTGTCTTTTAAGTCTAACTTTGGCATCTTCTCCAGCAATAGATATATCAGCACAAATAGACTGTCAAGAAATCGGTAAACCAGTCGAATCAAGATTTCATACCAATGATCATAAAGAATGTGATATTGGAGCTTTCTCAAACAGGAATTTGGATAATGTGGTTACAAGTTTAGCTTCCTTAATAGAGTCTCCTAGTAACAACCAAGGGATCCCAGCTGCTCCAGTTAAAGACAGAGTGAATGATCTGTTTTGGTCACAGTACCTTACAGAATGACTTTGTTCTTTAGAGTTCGAAATGACTATTGTTGTAGTTTTATAGATATTTGTGGTTTTCTTTTGTGTTAACCCTCCCGTTCCCAAGGGAACAGGGCCCCAATAATCCAGAGTTCGTCCGCGAGGTAAGTAAAGTTTGGCAGAAAATTGTTCCCACCAGGTAACTTGGGTTCTCCCGAACGATATTTGTTGTTTGAAATGAATGATGTTAGTTTAACTGTGATAGGATTAATGTAAACTATATGAATACTTACTGAATGGTTTTTCTTGGTCTAGTATGATGTTGATGATCAAATAGAAATGGAAGGCAGTGGAATGTATTATTATGCATTTTGATTATTGCCACTCAATTGTGAAGTGAACCTTGTCCTCACTTTTTGTAGTTTTCATAGTTGCATCTCTTTTCTAATATAGGTTTTACAATATGAACAAAAACTCTCATTATATTATATGCTTTATCACTACATTTTCACTCAATTATAATCATTCTATATATTTTATAATTTTATCTTCAACTTAGGTTCACTCCCTTTATACGATGGAAAGTGATAGTTGATGACATGGTCATCTTTTTTTTATTCAATAAATTTTAGGTGAATTGAATTTTGCATATTCATCAGAGTTTGAGATTCAAAAAACGCTTGAAAACATACATACATATTATCCACCAATCCGTTCTCATAGAGACAACAAAATTTAAAATCGTATTCTTGATAGATATGAGATTAATCCTTACTACTAGAATAACCTTTATAAACAAAAAGTTTAGAGTAGAAAAAGAGACACTTTTAGTTTAGCAATAGATAAATTCTATAGATGCTAGTGGATAAGGGGGTTTGGGTTGGATTAGTCAAGTTATTGGACTTCAAAGGAGCTAAAGTATCAATAAATTGATTTCCCCCCTCCCCCTACTCTCTTTTTCCCCCAAAAAATGGCTTTTTTGCCCTTCCTAAAAAAGTTCGGAACGTATTTTTCGAACTTTTTTTACCATTGAAAACAAAAAATTTCAGGGGGAGGGGGGTTGTGTTTCAGGCAATTGTTATAGTGCAACACATAAAAACGACGTACGAGAGATTCAATAACAAATTACTGTGGCAAACTCCCTCACTTAAAAAATAAATTTAATATTGTATGATTCAATGAGCCACATATCAAATATTCAACTGATAACAACATATACTACACTATCATTTAACTATTAAAGAGTTAAATCAAATTTCATCGTAATATCAGTTTTAATTTAGTTACAATAATCATACTTTACAACTTTATTAAAAATCACACATTCTTTGGTTGAAAACCTTATTAAGAATGTTTCACTACTTAATCAACTAATCTCACTCAAGATAATTAGACAAAATCGATTCACCATATATACTAGTAATTCTTGTAGGACAAACAACTATTATGTATCTAAATGTGTAAAGCATTATCATTCTAATCTTTTAAATGTATCAAAATTATAAATATATCCTCAGCACTTCTTTTGTTAATAACCTAATGAATTAAATCAACCAATGAACAAAAAAGACACTTATAGACGTATTTACAATTTAGATATACTCATATGGTGCCCCCTCACTACAAGATTAACTTTGACATCGCTCCTGCATTTATAATGCGATTGTGAGGTTAAAAAATGGTCGTTTGTTGATTATTGTATGTAATGATTTCTGGGAATGGATTTCACGCAATTACTGTTGTGAGCTGTCTGATCTAGATCAACGGCTGAGATTATTGAACAATGTTATTTTTAATGAGTAATCGGAATCGTCCAAATGCAAATCAACGGCTGTGATTGAAAACAGTATGATACAACATGTAAACTGGACACCGGCAAATCCAGGATCATGATTTCCCCCATTATGGGCTGGTTCCAATTGACACAAATATACTAGTAGTTGACTAGTTAAAAGTAACCATTGCACTTGCAACAGTAGCATGTCCCTACCCTTGTCCTACACAATTTAAGACCCTTCAACAACCAAGCATCTCTTTCACAAACCCAACATCAAATCCAAAAACAAACAAACCTCAAAAAACCCAAACAATGTCCCAACCCAGATTCACTTCCACAATCTTCCTTTTTCTCACACTTCTTCTCATTCACACACATCTCCCAATCTCCACTTCCCTCTTATCAACTACTGTTGACCTCAATCTGTTGCAAAACACTGAAATCACTAAGAGGGTTTGTACAAAAACCATTGGAGATTGTTTAGAAGAATCTGAGCTAATGGATTCAGAAAGCAATAGAAGAGTTTTGGCAATGCAAAAAAAGTACATAAGCTATGATACATTGAAGAGAGATATGGTTCCTTGTGATAAAGCTGGTGCTTCTTACTATAACTGTCATCCAAAACAAGCTAATCATTATAGTAGAGGTTGTGAGGTTATTACTGCATGTGCTAGAGGTTCTTGAGTTAACATTTTCATGGAAAATGGATCAAGGAAAGTCCTTTTTTACCCTTTTTTCTTTCCTTTCCTAATTCCCTTATTTAACCCTTTTATGTTGTTTTGTTTATGAGCTTTACTATGTTGCTAAATGCTAATAAGATTGTGATTTTATATGCTTTCTATTTTTCTTTATTTTTAAGCATATATTGTATTAACTATGATTAGTGGTGTATTTATGAAAATACCTAATTTTGTTTTTGGTGCCTATTTGTTAGTAAATTTTATTTTTTAGAAATTTGAGGTTACAATTTAAGTTAGATTACTTCATTTTGTTAGAAAATTAGAGCTAAGTCGACTAGAAATATTGAATGGCCGGTGTCCGTTTTAGCAACAAAAATGTACTACAATCAAATGATAATATCAGACTTGGTTGCAGTGTTGAACTTTCTCATAAATTTGTTCTGTCATTAGGATAACAAAAATAGAGTTGAGTTTTAAATTATGATTGTGGTTAACTGGTTGCAGTTGCGGTTAGATCGCAATTCTTGATATTATAGGAAAATGTAAATAGTCGCAGCTGATATTGTGACCACAATTGTGGTTACACTGGCTTTAAAATCTTTTACGACAGTTGTGAACTGCAATTTAGAACTATGGAAGAATCAAAGGGGCTTTCAATATGCTCGAGGCAATAGAAAATCTTCGTTATATTTGATTTACGATGAGAGGCTTTTCATAATGAGTGAAACAATATTATACAGAACTGCAAGAGAAAATATCAACTGCATAACTACCTTATTTAAAAAATCTCTTATTGGCTGTTTCCAAAAATCAAATTTCATAGGTCTTTGCCATTATCTAATTTGAGGTGATCGAGTTCTTTGTGGAATCTTGTCTTTATTTCCTATAATGTTAGCAGCATAGGATGAACTCCATTCACATATGTAGGAACTCAGATCATCTACTTGCCTTTGTGGTTTGAATATTCAACCAAGTTACATTCCTTATATTTGTAAGCTTAACCCCTGATAGGAACCTGAGTCGGATGGGATGGGTAGCTCAACTGGTTGAATTGGTTGAGCTAAGGATTAAGGAGTTGGAGGTCCAGGGTTCAAGTCCTGGCAAGGAGGAAAAAAAATAAAATAAGTATGTGATAAGAAGGGCATAATGGCATTTTTAGAATTTAGACTAGTATCTGCTGCAAGATTTGACTAATTAAAAGTTGGTCTCTTGCAATATTAAACAGATATAGCCTCATTTGAAGTCGACGTTTTTTAAAAGACTAAGTGTTGAAAAATTAGTTACTTTACCTGTCGTTTACAGGAATAGATTCCCTGTTGTAACTGCGTGCATCACACAATTACGGATTTAGATAATCCGATCTCAAATTAATGATTGAGATAATTTAAAATTAATTTCCCGACTTTATAATCTGAATCCCCAATCTCAAATCAATGGCCAAAATTGTTTACTGCGACGTGATATTTTTACCGTAGGGAATCCGGGTCTGTCCTTTTCCTAACTTTGTCATTTTAGAATTAGGTTGAATAGCCTGTTGAAAATTTAGCATCTATGACTTCTTTTTGAGCTTTGTTGTAACTTGTAAGACAAGTACCCAATCAATATAGTGAATGCAAAGAAGAACATTATTCTTCTGTAATTACAGTTACAGGTTGCATTTAGTGATGAATATCCCTATTTTTTTAATTGATAAATCTTAATATCTTGGTTGGAAAGTTTGACCATATAAGATATGTTCAACAGTATATGTGATTCCATTATTCTTTTTAATGTTACATTTTCTATTTCAGTAGTACTACTTGGAAAAAAAATTACCAGTTATTGGTTACAAAAGGGGACCATATTTTCCGTTTATTATTATTGGTATTAATTGCCTAAAATAATATATTATGTCCAAGTCCTAATGATGTTGTTGCAACTTGCAAGTTCTAAAATTTAGTCTTCATAACAAAAACAAAAAACAAAAGTTCTAACAGTTATTTTCACATTTATATACACTACAATCCCTCTCCGTGTTATGGTTGGTCACTTTCTAGATATCACAAATCTATATGTTCTTGACCATCACATGTGACATGTCCAAAACAATAAACAATGGTAGAGCTGTAGATATAATATATAAGAAGGCATTTACTGTCATATATACTAAATTATCTTATGACTATGGGAGACATGTTGGTATATTTTTTTTTTCTAAATATCCCTGTAGCAGCAAAAAAACACCAAAATGTCCCTCTTTTGAGAAAATTCAAAAGAGGGATATTTTGGTATTTTTTGGTGTTACAGGAACATTTAGAAAAGAAAAAAATTACCTGTTGGCTGGAGTCCATTGATGTTTCCTAGATCACATGATAATCAAAGGATGCTACATTTCCTATTAATAATGCCAATGGTAGAATAGAGTCCATGCTCTTGCTAGGATGACACTATTCATAACTAGTAACCAATATTTTCATCATTATCCTCCTTGTATTGCAAAGATTTGGCAAACATAACTATTGTTTTATGAATTTAGCAATAGTAAGTTGGTTTTTTTAACAGGAGCAATTGAAAGTTTTACGAATTTAATTATGATACATTGTCAATATAAAATATTGGCAAATGCTAATATTTAGGGTATATGTTAAGAAACTAGTTATAAAAATATTTATTTTTAAAGTTGTGTATTTAATTTTGAAAAGTCAAAATATTATTTTATGTTTTTAATATAAAGTTTTATTTTTACATAGTCTTAAGATACAAATATTATTTTGTTTATGAAAAAAGAATTTTTTTGTCAAAAAAAAATGAAAAAAGAATTTTATATACAAATTGTCCTTGTAAAAAGGCAGCTAATGGGCTATCGATTGGTGGGCCTGTTGGATCCAACAAATGAAAATTACTTTTCCTACTCTCCTCAATAAACAATATCTCCTCGTTTTTTGGTACACTTTCAGATGATACAAATTATTATTTTTTTATAAGAAAATGAATTAAATTATAAAATCAACCGAGAAAAATTAACTCATCTTACATCATCTTCTAGTAGAAGTTTAGGAGTAGGAGAAAAGACATCAATAAAATTAAAATTAAAATCTAAAGAAGTGTGCTCGAGATTTACTAACAAATCAGATGACACGAATTATTTAGATGTACATTTTTTAGCATCATAAAATTAATTATTTTATTTTTCTTTTGCAACAAAAATAAACTTAATGATTTTATTGGATATGTATCATTGGATTTATATTGGGGGTGGAGAAATTAGTGCCCTTACCCTTCTCATAATTTTTATCGAAACCAATTTCTAAATCCAAAAATAAATTCCATTTTGGTCCTTAACACGGATAATATTAGCAATTATTCAATTATAAAAAGGATAATATTGGCAAAAATTAACTAAGACCAAATAGCAATGTTGGGAATATCTTTTCTCAAAAAAGGATAATTAACTAAGATTATTTTTTGACAAAGAACACATTTTAAGGTTAATCTTTTGAATAATGAACTTTGATACTCGTAAGTAAGATCAAACTCCGTGTTTAAAATTCTGTGTTTTAAATAAATTTATTGGTAATTTATATTGACATTTTGAGTGGGTTTGGTGCACTTGCCACAAAGGTAGGCCAGGTAGCTCAAAATTGTTAACCAACAACGTGCAATTGATTTGATTCTTTTGTCTTAAGAAAGTCCAAAAGCCGTATATTTTACGTAAAATAATGATGTTGGTGGCAACTTCATTTCAAAGGACTGTATAGAGTACTACATGACTTTTTTGTTTTAATATTTTGTTTCATAGTGGATAGAGTATATTACAGCAGCCTTACTATAATGGTATAACTCGAAGTTTAGCTGCGAGGTAAATAAAGATTTATCAAGAAATTGTTTCGCTCGAGAATATAAAGAAGTTAGTCTAATTACAATCAATTCAAACTAGAGTTGTTATATATGGATATAGATCATCTTCAAGCGCTCATTTACCAACGTCAATCTGTTACTAGAGATGATTCGGATCCGTGAAATATGATATTGAACTCATTTATTTAATTAAAAAATAAACTTAAATTTAAGATTTGGCTTGACTAATCCAAATAATGAAATAATGACTCAAGTCTTACAAACATAACGAATTCATGAAAATCATATGGTTAAATGTGTATCCATATTTTTTAACCGAATTTGTATCAATATTCTAAACATAGCATGTATTTCATTTGTATTGACCAAAAACCAATCTCTGAGACAAAATGGTTAACAAAAATTCAAATATCGTGATTTTTTTGCTTATGTTTAAAACTAGAGGAGTATAATTGAATTTTGATATCTTTAATAATTATATAAGCTTATCACGTTAGGCAAACCTAAACCTAATTTATTTAACCTACTTTTTTCCTTCTCTTTTTTTGAACGGCCCACATTCTTAATTTATGTGTGTCAATCCAACCTTATTCTTAATTATATAAGTTTATTACGTTAGGCAAACATAAACCTAATTTACTTAACCTAATTTTTTCCCTCTTTTTTTTTTTCGAGCGGCTCTTGTTGTGTCAATCAACCTTAATCTATGCATATATCGATTAATATTTAGCTGCTAAGGAACAATTAATTTATACCTATCATAAATCACATTTTTGCACCCTACATGTTGAAAAAATTTACATCCTTAATTATATAAGTTTATTACGTTAGGTAAACATAAACCTAATTTACTTAACCTAATTTTTTCCCTCTTTTTTTTTTGAGTGGCTCACATTGTGTCAATCAACCTTAATTTATGCATATATCAATTAATATTTAGCTGCTAAGGAACGATTAATTTACTCTATCATAAATCACATTTTTGCACCCTACATGTTGAAAATATTTACATTAAAAAATTCCTAGTTAACTAATTCATCCATAGTTTACAAAATTTGTTTATATCTTCGGTTGAATAAAGGAAAATTCATTTATTAGTTTTGCAATTTTTTTATAATTTATAATAATTATTAGTTTTGCTACTTTTTTCAACTCTGTACCTAATTTTCACTCCCTAATTCTTATTTTTCCTCTCATTTTTTCACATTAAACTAAATAAATTTTCACTAGAACCTTCCACTATTTAATCCAATTCCAAATTAAATTTAAAAAGATGCTTTATATATTTCCATTTAAGTTATGTCTAATATATATTGTCTCTGCTGACACCATCTACGTAAAAATTCCTTTTAAATTTCAACGAAGAGATTTTCCTTTAATCGTTTCTTTTGCAATGACTATTAATAATAGTTAGGGACAATCTCTTAAACATGTTGGAATATATCTTTCGTCGCCAATGTTTTCACATAGTCAATTATATGTTGCGATTTCAATAGTTACTTCTAGAGAAGGATTAAAAATATTGATTTGATTATCGACGGAGACGGTGAACTTTGTAATAAAACTTCCAATGTTGTCTATAAGAAAGTATTTCATAATATACCATAATTTCTGTTATATAAACATTTATCCAAAATTATTATTCAACTAATTTTTAAGTTACTCGACTTTTTTTCATTTATCTTTTAGTATTAACAATTTTATAATATATTTTTTATCATTACATATTACGCCTAATTAGATCCGTGCCGTCGAAGTTCTAATTAATTCAATGTATGATCCAAAAGTCGTTGAGAGGCATTAGTTGAGAGGCATTATGAGCCGCTGTCTGATTTTCTTACGACACAACCACACTTTTTTGGATCCATACCACACTCCTTCGATCTTTTAGCTTCATGGAAAAGAATGTCCATCGCCTTCCGAGATATTTTAAAAATTAATAAGGCGTACAGAAACCTTTGCTCACCAAATCTATGCTCTTCGACATTCAAACTGTGACCAAAAGCTGTTTTGACGGTGCTAAATTGACAAATCAACATCTTTTCAATTGCCTCCCAAAGCTTCATGAAATCACCGTTACCATCGGGCAAGAACTTCTTCAAGTGGCCATGCGATGATTCAGCCCTATTTGTAGTTGTGTTCCCAAAATGCATGATATCATCAGTCCATGCTCTCACCACTTTAGTTCTATCCGTATCTAGTATGGTTTTTTCAACATAGTTCAAAAATCTTGGAAATTTTTCACAAACCTTTCTAAACTCAACAAGTGACTGCACATAACATTCCTTTGTTTGTGAGTCCAACAAAGCCTCGAAGCTATCCATTATCCCCTGAACGAGCTCTGAGTGACTCACTTCATCGCCGTCTCTTGTTTTGCAAAGTGACTTGCACTTACCAGCAACATTTTTTGAAACGTGGTAGCGACAAACAATTGGCGTTGCATCAGGAAAAACTGTCTCGACGGCATTGATCAGAGCTGGATCCCGGTCTGTCACCGTCACCTTAGGACCTAGGTCTGGACTTGTCAAGAGGCTCCGACAATTTTGTAGTGCCCAGGTGAAGTTGTCGATTTTTTCGTTCTTCATTATGGCAAATGCATCATTGAAGGTGTTGCCGGTCGACGTACAACCAACCATCTCAAACAACGGTCTTCCATATCGGTTTGTTTTGTACGTCGAGTCCATTAACAACACACTTGGGAATGTGTTGAACAACGCCACACTAGTAGGATGACCAAAACATATATCTTGGACCAATTTAGAATCACCTTCGGGGTCTACTCTTGAAGACATAATTCTTTTCCTCCAAACAATGAAAAAGATGTTGCATTTCGTTCCTCGGACCCCTTGCTTTTTTTCTTAATCTATGACGTGCATTGTAGAGTTGTTTCTTATTTGTTGTATTATCCGGATCCCTCTCCTTCAATGTTGTCATAATATTCCTAGGCGGGACAAGGTTTCTTGTCAATTCGGCAACAACCTTCATCTCTTCGGGTTTCAAACGCCCACAAACTAGATGGGCATCCAACTCTCTATCAAACTCATGGTTGTGTGTGCCGTTAACCACTGTTAGTTTCCATTCTTTGCTAGCAAGAAAATAACCACGGAGTTTGAACGGGCATCCACATTTTCTCGTTCCCGTTTC
Organism: Trifolium repens; assembly: GCA_030408175.1. NCBI lineage: Eukaryota > Viridiplantae > Streptophyta > Magnoliopsida > Fabales > Fabaceae > Trifolium > Trifolium repens. The sequence goes on along the minus strand of CP125841.1, from coordinate 27,659,089 downwards.
TTCAAATTTTAACTTCTTACTTGTCCGCTTGTAAACGCCTCCTCTTTCACAACCCAACACAAGCTTTTGTTTTCTCTTTCCATCACCGTAGTCTGAATTGACAATTACGATTGCAAACCGTAACTCCGCCCCTCTATCGCGAACCCACTTAATTAATTCGTCACGAGTTTGAAAATTTTCATCCCTCAAAAAACTCGACGTTACATCCAATTCAACAGCAGGAGGTTGATTTGCAGCAGCTGCAACAGAAGGAGGTTCATTTGAAGCAGCAGCAGCCCAACAGAAAGCATGATGAATTTTAGCTAAGTACAAACTTCGGAACGCATTCCCCGAAGTTCATGTAAACTATATTTCGGAAAATATTTTCCGAACCCATCTGTCAGAAAAGTTCGGAAACCTAGGATTTGACAGGCTAATATAACAGTTTTAAGCAAAATTTAATCGGTTGAAAACTAAATTTACCTTATGTTTATGCTTGGATGAGTGTTGATTCGTGTAGAGGACGTGCCAATCTTGCGTTTGAGCCCCAAATGTGTTGAAAACGATTTTTCTCCAAAGAGAGTAAGAGATTGAGTGTGAAGATGAAGAAGTGTAAGTGAGCTGGTTCTGGGTTTATAACATCTCACTTCGGTTCGTATTTTCCGAATTAGAGTTCGGGGAAGGTTTTCCGAAGCAATTTTAATTTTACACATAACTTCGGTTTATATCTTCCGAAGTTGACTTTTTAGAGGGTAAAAATGGAAATCCGGGGGGGGAAAGAGTCATGGGGGGTGGGAAGAGAAAATTTCGAGAGACTGGTACTTGTTGGATTGGACTCTAGTGGAAATGGGCCACTTGATGATGAACAATTTGGACTTTGGGGTCAGTCTATAGCACAAATTAGATATTTTTATACCGACACGAATTAGAGATTTAGACTCTATTTTGTAAAATTAAGCTATAAATTAGCTTATAGTTGAAAAGTTAGCTTATAGTTAATAGTTGATAACTGATAGCTTATAGCTGAAAAGCTAGTAGATTAAAATTAAAGTGTTTGACAAATTTAGCTATTGTAAGTATAAAATGACATAAAAATATATAGTTAGTGGGTAGTTATTATATTTTTAAAAAATAAATAATAAAAATAATGAGGATAACTAATAGAGAAAATATAAAAAGCTACACCCTCCGGTTACTATTATAAGCAAAAAACCACTCTTTAAATTTATTGGAAAACTGATGTATATTATAGATCAGATTCATCAATTTTCCAATGAACCTAAAAAGCGGTTTTTTCCTTTTAATAGTGACCGGGTGGAGTATAAGTTTTTAGCTCATGCGCTACTTGAATTAGCATTTCAAAATACACTCTAAGCTAATTAAAAAAGTTTGTTACCAAACACATCCATTTTTATCAAACAAACTTATAAACTAGTCCAATAAGCTATAAGCAAATTCCTATATTTATATTTTTTAGTAGGATTAATTAGATTGAATGCAAAAATCTAAAACTCAAACCACGTTTTTCTTATAAGGGGTTCGAGTCACTTTCACTAATTGGTCCTATTCTGAAATCATTTCATTGCTTTATTTGAACAATAAATAGTCTGTTAATTAGATATGGTAGTTGCTTTTCAATCATTTTGGGTTCTTGCACCCAACGCTACATGTCAAATTATTTCCTTTTCTGGAGGTAAATTCTGTGCAAAGCAATTATCTTATGTTTTCTTTTACTTTAATCTATACGTTTTGTTTTGGTTGGAGGTAGCATAGTATGCAAGTTTGCCATGTATACAGTTCATAAAGTGAAAAAAAATAAGAAAATGTAAATTAATTAATTAAAACAAATCGAACTTAAAACAGTCAAGTACATATTTTTCTGCATTTTCCTAACCTGTTTCTTTGTCAAAGATAGACAGAAACACGTTATTATACTCTAATAATCAATCATAACCCACACAGCCGCAACCAAAGCATTATTCAAACCCAATTGGTCTCAATTGACAGAAACCAGTAGGATTTTTTTGCTCTTACCCTTAACCCAATGGAATTGAGATTCTAGGATAATAATCCATAAGAATTCCCAATGTACCATAAATCTAAAAATTGTAATGAGAAAACAAAAATATTCCAAAATGGAATGCAAAACAATACGGATAGAATCATCTTTATTCTTTCCCTCAACCATTCCTTGATCACTTCAGTACCTGTAGTGAGCAGGCTTGTATGGACCCTCAACAGGCACACTGATGTAATCTGCCTGATCTTTGGAAAGCTTGGTGAGCTTAGCTCCGAGCTGGCCAAGATGAAGTGCGGCAACCTTCTCATCGAGGTGCTTAGGCAAAACATAGACCTTCTTTTCATATTTGCCAGAAGTCTTCTCTTTCCACAACTCAATCTGAGCAATGACTTGGTTGGTGAAGGAGCATGACATGACGAAACTGGGGTGTCCAGTAGCACATCCCAAGTTCATCAAACGACCTTCAGCCAAGACGATGATGCCAGTGTTGGTTTCGGGGAAAACCCATCTGTCAGTTTGTGGCTTAATTGTGATGCGCTTCACACCAGGGTATGTCTCAAGACCATGCATGTCGATTTCGTTGTCGAAGTGACCAATGTTGCAGACAATGGCGTTGTTCTTCATTTTCTTCATGTCACTGACCATGATAATGTCTTTGTTACCGGTTGTGGTAACGAAAATGTCAGCCTCGGAGACAACATCCTCAAGAGTTAGAACTTGAAGACCTTCCATGAGAGCTTGAAGTGCACAGATTGGATCGATCTCAGTCACGACCACGCGAGCACCACCCTGTTTCAAGGCAGCAGCACAGCCCTTGCCAACATCTCCATAACCACATACAACAGCAACCTTACCGGCAATCATGACATCAGTAGCTCTCATCAGTCCATCGGGGAGTGAGTGACGGCAACCATACAAGTTGTCAAACTGTTAATATCACAAAACAACATTGTTTGTTAGACCACACACCCAAAAAAAAATTGAATATACAATAAGATACAACTTAAGAGATAGATAATTGTTTGTTTGAAAAAATTCATGTTTACAACCATAACTTGGCCCGCAACATCAATGTTTCAGGCCGATTTCAAATCAATAGTGAATACTGAATATTATTAAAAAATATTTGGATCTGGTGAAGGTGTAATGTGACCCGACAGATCTCAACTCAAAGACCCGAATGAATCAATGTGTGTAACTATGTGCTTTTTTAAGCTTATGTTTGGTATCACGGTGAATATGTTTGCAGAAGCTAAATAATGTAGCTTTTGGAAAATCACGGTAGATCACTGTAATTCTAACATATTCACCGTAATATCAAAACATGCACCAAGTGATCAAATACGGATCTGCAATTGAGATCTATCAGCTGTATTCAACTGTGATTTTCAACAATTTAAAACATTAGATCCAACCAACCAACCTTTTATTTTGACAAATCCAAGTTCCAACCAACCTTATTAGCTATCAACATGGAATTATAAAATAAAATAAAATCCAATTTTAAATATTTGCACATCTTCTAGATGTACTAAAAAAAAGACAATTACATCATCACACTTGTTATATTAATTTTTATCTTTAAAAAAATAATTTTTTAATGAAAAACAAAGTAGCACAAAAAAGAAAATGATGCTCTCCTATTTCATAGGAGCTACCAAACTCATCACAATTTAGCAAATTCAAACAAAACAAAACATGGATCTGAAATTGAATTTAACTAAAATCAACAAATAAACACAGATTAACAACAGATCTAAATGAAATCAAGACAAAAACTGATTAAAAAACCAAAAATGATATATATACCTTGCTCTTGGTAACAGAGTCATTGACATTGATAGCAGGGAACAAAAGTGTTCCATTAGCCTGCATCTGATAAAGCCTCTTAACACCAGTGGTAGTTTCTTCAGAAACACCAACAATTCTATCCTTCATCTTGTGGTAACGTTTAGGATCAGTCTTCAAACCATCTCTGATAATGGTAAGAACAATCTGCATCTCAGCATTATCAGTAGAAGAAGGATCGGGCAAAGTACCATTCTTCTCAAAAGCTTGTTCAGCTTTAAGACCTTCATGGATCAAAAGCGTGACATCACCACCATCATCAACGATCAGATCTGGTCCACCGGAAGGACCCCAATCGAGTGCACGTTCAGAGCACCACCAATATTCCTGGAGAGTTTCACCTTTCCAGGCGAAAACAGCGGCGCTGTCACGAGCGATGGCAGCGGCGGCGTGGTCTTGGGTGGAGAAAATGTTGCAGGAACACCAACGGACTTCAGCGCCGAGAGCGGTTAGGGTTTCGATTAGGACGGCGGTTTGGATAGTCATGTGAAGGGAACCGGTGATTTTGGCGCCTTTGAAGGGTTGAGAAGGGCCGAATTCTTTGCGGGAGGACATGAGACCAGGCATTTCGACTTCGGCGAGCTCGATTTCGAGACGGCCGAAGTCGGCTTGGGACATGTCCTTGACTTTGTATTCACGGCCGCTTGTGGTGGTTTCAACAAGCAACGCCATTGTGATTGTGGAAATGGAATGCAAATAGAAAGGAGAGAAGTGAGAAATGAGAGAGTGTTGTGTTGTGTGTTGTGAGAGTGAGTGGGAGGGGTGTGTTATGTATAAATAGGTTTGAATGGCTCAAAATTAATGATGCGTATTTTTCTCTTTTGTTATGGTTGGGAATGGATCTATCAAACTTCTTCCTACTTCATCTCTCCTTTCTAATTCTAAGCTTAACCACTTTTATTCTTTAACTACCCCCAATTTTATGTATGTAATAACAATAATAAGGCTTAAACATCATTTTCGTCCTTATAAGTTCATAAATTTTTGGTTTTAGTCCCTGTATCTTTTTTTGTTCCAAATCAGTCCCTGCATGTGCAAATTTTTTTGATTTTAGTTCCTAAAGCAAAAATCCGCAGGAAAATCTGCAGGAAAATTCGATGGTTTTCTGCGGATTTTAGTTTTAAGGGACTAAAACCAAAAGATTTGAACATACAAGGACTAATTTGTAACAAAAAAAGATACAATGACTAAAACCAAAAAATCGCAAACTTACAGGGACGAAAATGATGATTAAGCCTAATAATAATAATAATAATTGTGATGTCATCACTCAATTTTTTAAGGAGTTTAATGGGAGTTGGATTGCATGCTCTAGAGAAAGTACACAGTTTCACACTATATCACATCTCAGCCGGACGTTCGAAATTAAATAAGGAAAAAGTAATGCAGAAAAATATCATCCGTCAGATCTGATCGGACGACTTAGATGTGTTACTGCGTGACACAGTAACTGCATCAAATCTGATAACGTCCAATGAAAATTAACTATTATTCCACATCATACTATAAAAGTGAAATGTAGTTGGATGATTTGGCAGAATACATGATTGATATTTGATGATTGTGTAAATATATTTTACAGCGTTAGTGCATGTCTCATTTTCTCTTTTTAAGTTTGGTGAGTATAATTTTATCTTAAATTTATTTTTAAAGTTTTTTTATAGACAAATGTTAATTGATAGGTAAATATGTTGAACGTTTTAAATTTGAAGTTTGATCTTTACCGATATTATATGATTTTTTTATCAACCACTTAAATTGTAAATTATTTTGTCCACAATTGCCTAACTCAAACTCAATTAAACATGTTAATCTATATATATATTATTTAGGAGCCTTTCTTCAAAGCCTCATGTACACGTGGCAATACCACAATGATTCTTCTCCCATATTGTTTTGGCAATTAATGCATTAAATGATTTAGTTAAAAAAAAAACAAGGATCAAAGTACAAGCATAATAAAAACATGATGCTCAAATTATACAATTAATTCTCTAAGGCAATCTCTAAGCAATTAATTCTCGGCAATTATTAATTCTCTAAGGTTATAAAAAAAAATTCACGTTTATATGAATAGAACATGTAAAAAAAATTCAAGTTTATTTGTATACATATCACATAGGCCAAGTAAGTAAATTCACTTTTTTTTTTTTTGTACAATCTTGGTACAGATCACACCGCATAAGCAAAGACAATATAAAAAATATATATTTCAAGCAAATCCTTAAAAAATAGCTATTTTGAATTTTGATCAAAACCTTAAAAAAATAGCTATTTTGAATTATGAATTATGATCAAAACCTAATAGTTATTTTGAATTTTGATAAAAGCTTTAAAAAAAGGTCATATTCAATGATTTCTCTCCATTAAATTTATTTACTGTCCAAAGTCATTATACATAAGCAATTGACTTATGTTCATGTGTTGTCATTATACCTACAAAAGGAAAGGCAATATTCATTTTTTTTTCAACATAATCTTCCCATTAAAATCTGCATTGTGAATCCGTATTAATGGCCCAAATATGCTCAGTAAAACGTTATACTTAATCACGAAAAATATACTCTACCTAATTTGACTTTCACACATTTAATAATTAATAGAATATTCCTTAGGTTTATGTTTTATTTTGACCTATTTTACATCTATAAATAGTCTACACAATGTTATTTTCTATTCATCACATCCAATCTTAATACCAATTCTTTTATTTACAATTTACAAATTCTAATTATATTTCTAATGGCTCCAAAGTAAGATTCAATTACTTCTAATTATATTTTTAATACCAATTCTCTTATTACTATGGCTCTAATTTTTTATTGTAAAATTCTTGATTTTCTTTTTCCTCTTTTGATTCATTTATTTCCTTTCACTTTTCATTGCTAATATATATAAGTTTTAATATGTTTTTTTCCTTTACTATTAATTTTCCGGTTACATTTTTATTTATCTTTTATTCATGAGAATTTTCTTATGTATATTCTCTTATTTTCCCCTTTTCTATGTTTCTTTGATAGTTCTTAACATTTTTTTTTTGTTGCAGTTGATTGAGGGAGAATATGTATAATACAAAAGAACAAGTTAATTTCATTTATTTGAGTAATGTTTATTTATTTATTGTTGTATAACACCAAATCAACTCACATGTGTTACCCGTAGCTTTTTGTGCTTTGCTTTTAACAAATTGGTTTCAATTTTTAATATTTGTTTTATGTGAATATTAAATTTTCATTAACAATGATGAAATTGAAATGTAGAATTTATACTATTTGTGATCTTCATATATTTTTGTATCTTTGGATCTCTCTTTTCTTATATGTAATAAAATTGACTTGATACCATATTCATTTAATATATTACAAGAATACATTAACACATATTTGGAATAAACAAACAATCGTAATGAATTTTTTATTTTTTTACGGAAATTAAACACCATGGGGGAGAATTAAAGTTTATGTGTGCATTTTTTTTGGTACGTGTAGTTTTATTTAGAAATTTCATTGGCACTCAATTATTTAGACTAAATTTAGAAATAATATATATTGTATTAATTTTACTACAACACAAAATTAATCACAAATAACAAACACGTTTTTTTTTAAACAAAACAAAATAAAAAAGTCCAAAAAAATGCGCTCAACTTTTAAAAGTTGTGCTTCCAAATCCTCATTCTTTTATTTTTTTTAGATAATGACAAATCTTCAATTCTTTAAACTAATACATCAATGGTAATAATACAGGTAATAATTACTAATTAGTTTTCAATATTAATTAATATTTTAACATGCATTATGACCCAAAAAAAATTAATATGCATTAATTATGACAGCAAAGAAATTATGCCTATAAATATGTCGCATCCATTTTTTTTTAATACATGAGCCTATTTTTTTTGTTACCCCGGACCTATGTTATTTTTATGTAATTTATATGGGACTTAATTTTTAAATTTATATGGGACTATATTTATATTTTATATAATTTATACGGGCTTATTTTACCATTTATATTTTATTTGCAGATGTGTAGAAATACTATGAAAGGAATGAATTAAGACTGAGATGGTTGCAATTGAACTTGACGGATCAATGATATTCTCTTCTTATTCCCAAACATTTAGTGGTTTTTTGCAGAGCTTTGAAGCATTTGTATGTATTGTTGCCGACTATTATAGTTTTTCAATAAGTACAGTTGAATCTTTATTTCAAACTTTTTGTCCCTAAAATTGTAATTAAATTTAAGTATTTCTTAATGATTGATTTTATTTTCGAGGGACAAAAATTTGTTCATCTATTTGAGAGATGATGGGAGATGAAGATTATCATATTTCTTATTTTTGTATGTATGTGTTAATTTGAAATTTTATAACCAATGATCATGATTGTAGATTCATTTAAATATTTTGTACTTATTTAGAAAAATTATTTTGTACTCCATCATGTGAAAAATACAAATAACACAAAATGTGTAGTGTGCTTCCATAAGTCAATTATATATATCATCATATTACACGCCGAACTAAACTTTGAAAATTGAAACCCACATGACACTCATATAAAATCACTATTTGTTAAGTTTAGCCATTCTATTAATACGGATAATTATTTTTTATTCATTTATGATGGAATCTATATTTCTACTCATATTAATACAAAGTTTTTTTTAAAATTTTTATTTATTTTTATGTGACTTATATTTCAATTTCTATATTAATACGGATGCCAATTTTTTAAGGAATCTATGTTTTACTCATTCGATAATTATTTTTTATTTAAATGAGAACATATATTTCTATTCATATATTAATACGAGATCTATTTCATTTTTGTAATTTATATTATAGTTTATATTTCTATTCATGTTAATACGAAGACCTATTTTTTTTTTATTTCTACGAAATCTATATTTCTACTCATACATCAATACAGATGCCTATTTTTTATTAAAAATGTCTAGGTACATATATTTCTACTCACATACTAATACGAAAGACTTTTTTTTTTGTAATTTTTACGAGAACTTATATATCTATTAATATAAAAACCCATCTTCTTTTTTTTTTTTGTAATTTTTACGAAATTTAAATTTGTACTCATATTAATACGAGGACTCTTACCAAAAAATATTAATACGAGGACTATTTTTTTAATTACTATAAAATTATATTTTTTCATCTATTAATACGAGGTCTATTTTAATTTTGTAATTTATACTTTAGTTTATATTTTTACTCATATATTAATATGAAAGTCTATTTTTTTTAAAATTTCTACGTGGCCTATATTTCAACTAATACATAAATACGGGGGCCTATTTTTTATTGTAATTTCTATGGGAACATATATTTCTACTTATGCATTAATACAAATAACTCTTTTTTCTTTTTTTATAATTTCTACTCAGATCTATATTCATATATTAATATGAAGACTTATTTATATTATAATTTTTACAGAAACTGTATTTTTAGTCATATATTAATAGGGAGACTATTTTTAAAAAATTTCAACGGGAACCTATATTTCTGCTTAAATATTAATATGGGAATCAATTTTATTTTGTTATTTACTATATTGTAGTCTATATTTCTACTATACACTGAAATTTTTTTTGTAATTCATATCCACCTCAAGCCTTTTTACGAAACCCCAAAGTCTCTTTCATATATTCCATAGAAAATTATTTTCCATCAACTTTATAATTTTTTAGCGGAGAATAATAATAGAAACAACAACTATGATACATTTTGAATATGATAAAAAACTACGAACTATACGAATCTTTCCTAGAAAATCTATGACACTTTACATAAATTTTACAATTAGTTTTTATCAAAGAATATTATTTTAATTATTAAATTATAAAAGATTGTAAATATTTACGTAGTTTTTATTATTTATTTACAATTCAACAAATTTACAAACGCATTTCTACCCGTGCTTGGCACGGGTCTGGATACTAGTATTATTAAGTTAGGCAAGATTTTTTTTTACAGAATTAAGTTAGGCAGTTTTATTGGATTTAAATTTGTGATTTTGTAATTGTGTTTGTGAATTTTAGACAATGCTCGTTATTTTGTTTATAAACCAAAAAAAAACTCTCCATGCGTATTTTTTTTTGCATGTAAGTAGTTTATATATAATTTAGTTGTGAAGTAAAAAAAAATTAGTGATTTTTTATCTGGTGAGCTTAACTCAGTTGGTTGGACATTGCATTATATATGCAGGAGGTCGGGGTTCGAACTCCGATCATCTTACTTATCCACTTTAAAGGTGAAATTTCTAGCCATTACACAACTTGACAAAGAAATCAGAGATATTTTTTTTATAGAACTCAAAGAATCACCAAAAATTATTCAGATTCTTCTGAACATTTCATTGAGAGAAAAATCCATATTTTTGGTTTGTTTCGTTTATTTTTTGAGGCAATGTAATTCCTTGTTTTACTATTACTGCCAAGCACACGTAAAAGCTTGTGTATGGATTCTTTTTTGTTACAGTCATACAGATATTAATGCGGATCACGAAATTAACTGATCTCAACTTGTAAAAAATAATAACTACGGATAATCTCAGCCTTTGATTTACTTTTTTATATTGATAAAATATGTTATTATTGGAAACTTTGTTTGCCAATTCTAAGAGCATCTTCAATAAGGGTATCAAAGAGAGTACCATAGATTAATGATCCGTACCTTAATTTTTTTTATCATTGGAGTTCCATGACGTGGCACATAGGGTATCAAAATTGATGATACCGGTACCTTATTTAAGGTACCGTATCATCAATTTAATATTACATTTTTTTGTATATAAAATTAAATAGAATTAAAAACTTGTTAATAATGTATGATACTTAGAGTAATATCATCATTGGAGCAAAATATGTATGAGTTGCATAAATATTACATGACATTGTATGGACTACTTTTTAGTAATATATGATACCCAAAGTGATATCACCATTGGAGATGCTCTAGGTCAAGAGAGAAAGGGAGTGTTAAAGGAGGTTCTGTAAAACCAAAGTTGCTTGTTCTAAATGAGCGTTATTTTTTTCACTTCTAGTTTCAAGATCAGTGTATTTTTATTTTTTTTTGTATAAAATTTCCCTATGATTTGAAGTTATTAAATTTTTTATATAATTTTGTTTACATGTTTACCTTTTTTTTTTCTACTCTTTTAGCACCTAAATTTCTTTTTTGAAGAGGATTCTTAGCAACTAAATTAGTGAAATTGAAACAGTAGTATGAAGGATTACAAATTTCAACAAACAATAATAGGTGTGAAAGTATCGAATATATTCACAATAAGACAATTCCGCTCTTTTCCTTTTGTTGATAAAAGACATTTCTCCTCTAAAGTAGTTTTGTGTACTTACAAAATTTGTATTTGTATTCCCATTGAGATTATTGTGTATTTTTCATTTTATTTTTTGAGGAGTCAAAATAAATTATGAGATATAATTGATTTTGATATATTTAATACTCTTGAATATCTTGACAAAAAAAAAATCTGAATATAATTAATTTTATCTTTAGAATTGATTATATGTTTTTGTACAAGAAAAATTGATTATAAGTTAAAGTTAAAATTTGTACTAGTTTTTGTTTTAAGTGTGGTTATTACAATCAAATTTATTTGTTCAATTCGCTTTTATATAGATGTACTCAAACATTAATCACTTTAACATTTAACTCGCGTCTAATTTAATTAGATCAATTTTTGTCATCGTAAAATCAAACACACACTTCATTTATATGTGCTATGGAATGAGCTTGATACATGTTCCTCAGTTATGTTTGGCCCAAACACGTGAAGAGTTACCAGTCCACTTTGGTGATCCAACCGCCACAATGACCAGAGTAGAATACATTAGTTATAACGTTTGTGTCATGAATCAAGGCCTTCATGACCTTGATTCCCTATTTATATTGATGAGCACCTCATGACCTTCACACGCCTGTCAATGGCAATGACTTTTACATCGGACTTATATATACAATCTTTCACAATAAGAACTCGAGCATATGTATATATATCTTTGTTCACGTATGTAAACACAAATGAGCTCTCACAGGTGAGCTTAGAAAATACACTGTTTATAATATCTTGGATCTGTCCCTATTATGATGTCAAGGAAAGTCTCTAAAGAATGTTTTCCTACCACATAAGTTTGCCATAGGGTCAGGTCTATGCTGAAACTCGCCCAAGTCTTGAAGGCATAGCTCTGCTCGGCTACCCTTATTATGACGTCAAGGAAAGTCTCTAACGGATCTTTCCTTATAACGTAAGTTTGCCTGAGGGTCAGGTCTATACTGAAACTCGCTCAGGTCTCGAAGGCATAGCTCTGCTCAGCTACCCTTATTATGACGTAAAGGAAAGTCTTAACGGATCTTTCCTTATAACGTAAGTTTGCCTGAGGGTCAGGTCTATACTGAAACTCGCCCAGGTCTTGAAGGCATAACTCTGCTCGGCTACCCTTATTATGACGTCAAGGAAAGTCTCTAACGGATCTTTCCTTATAACATAAGTTTGCCTGAGGGTCAGGTCTATACTGAAACTCGCCCAGGTCTTGAAGGCATAGCTCTGCTCGGCTACCCTTATTATGACGTCAAGGAAAGTCTCTAACGGATCTTTCCTTATAACGTAAGTTTGCCTGAGGGTCAGGTCTATACTGAAACTCGCCCAGGTCTTGAAGGCATAGCTCTGCTCGGCTACCCTTATTATGACGTCAAGGAAAGTCTCTAACGGATCTTTCCTTATAACGTAAGTTTGCCTGAGGGTCAGGTCTATACTGAAACTCGCCCAGGTCTTTCTCATCTTGAATACCATGAGGATATTTTTATATCTTATCATAATTAAGAAAACATGTGGGTATAGGATTTACCAGGTTGGGTTGGAGGTTGCACCATGTTGGCCTGCCTACTCCAAGTTGTGAGTTGTGGAGGACTGGTATGGAGGACCATACCATGTGAACTCTATTATACTTTGATCATTCATGTAATCGTATGCCCAACTCAGCTCAAGCAAGAGTCATTCCCTCTACAAGCTCAGTTAAGCCTAACCTTAAGCATGTCCAGCTCAGCTCGACCACGGGCTTATTCTTTAGCTGGTCCAGCTGAGCTCGACCACAAGCTCTTCCTTCAATATGTTAAGCTTAGCTCGGTAATGAGCTTTCCCTTCAGCTTAGACAGCTCAACTCGGCCTTGAGCTCCTCCTCCGGCAGGTTCAGCTTGGCTCGACCATGAGCTCCTCCTTCGACATGTTAAGCTCAGCTCGGCCTTGAGCTCCTCTTCCAGCACGTCCAGCTTAGCTCGACCATGAGCTCCTCCTTTGGCATGCTAAGCTCGGCTTGTTCAGCTCAACTCGGCCTTGAGCTCCTCCTCCAGCATGTCCAGCTTAGCTCGACCACGAGCTCCTCCTTCGGCATGCTAAGCTCATCTCGGCCTTGAGCTCCTCCTCTAGCATGTCCAGCTTAGCTCGACCATGAGCTCCCCCTTTAGTTTGTCCAGCTCAGCTCGACCATGAGCTTACCCTTTAGCTTGTCCAGCTCAGCTCGACCATGAGATCCACCTTCAGCATGCTCTGCTCAGCCCATCCTTCAGCATGCTAAGCTCAGCTCAGTCATAAGCTTCCCCTTCAACTTGGTCAGCTCAGCTCTACCATGAACTCATCATTCAACATGTCTAGCTCAACTCAACCATAAGATGAATCTTCAACATGTGTAGCTCAGTTGGATCATCCAGGTCATGTTAAGCTCAACCTTCATCTCGACAGGCTCAGCGTGGTCATGCAGGTCATGTTGAGCTCCACCCTTAGTCTTCCACGGATCATGTACGAACATAGTGACTTGAGTTAGGCGAGCTCTAGCTCCAGATGATCTGCACGGATGAGTGACGTAGGTCACATGTGCTTTAGCTCCACGTGTCATGTACGGACGAGCTGCCAATGAATATCAGAGTTATAAGCTTATTGGGCCTAGACATCCAAATCTTGTGAAAGGCCCATTAAGCCAATGAATTGTGGACTATAAAAGGAGGCATCATATGGTAAACAATGTATTTCAAGCTAAGTCATTTTACGAAGTGCTCTAGAAAACCATAGAGCAGCTCACCTGTTGTAACTAATTTGTGTTTACATACGTG